>FR989882.1:4375000-5000000 GCA_905404145.2 Biston betularia | reverse complement strand
TTGAGCTATCATTGCTACAAAATTGTTTAAGTCTAATAAATACAAGCGTGTTTTTTTAAACAAATTTTTATTATTATTAAAAACTGATCAAATCCATAGGAAAAATGCTAGTAAATCAAATGAGACCAACTAAAAGGCAGTTTGTCATTTCGTAGTCAGTGACGAATCTCATTTACAAAAAGGTGAAAACCATTTTAGGACCCCTCATTTATATTCCACTGTTGATGGAGAGATTACCGTCACGATAGCTTTAAACTCTGCTACTTTTATATTAACGTTTAGTAACACTGTTCTGATGTAACTTTCTTTTATTTTGTCAAAAATGTACGAGTATCTATTTAAGGTGAAGCATCATTATCATCATCAGCCTATCGTAGTCCACTGCTGGATATAGACCTCCCCCAAGACACGCCACTCAGCCCGATCTTCGACTTTTCGCTTCCATCCACTGCCAGCTGTCTTACGTATACCGTCACGCCATCGAGTCTCGGGGCGTCCTACGCTACGTTTGCCAATTCGTGGTCTCCACTCCAGAACACGTCTAACCCAGCGGTTATCGGTTCTGCGACAGATATGTCCAGCCCATTGCCACTTCAGCTTGCTAATACGCTGAGCTATGTCTACGACTTTAGTTCTCTGGGGAATGACTTCGTTTCGGATACGATCCCTCAGAAAAATGCCGAGCATAGCTCTTTCCATAGCTCGCTGAGCGACTGAAGAGTGTTTGGGAACCTCAACCTTTAGGAAGACCTGAGTCTCACTGAGACAACAAACTCAAACTCATACACACACACACACTCACACACTCTCTCTCTCTCTCTCATACACATACACCACACACGTATTCAATTATAAATTATATACTAGACGTCTCGCGGTTTCACCAGCGTAGTTCCCGTTCCCGTAAGAGTAAAGGGATAAAAAGTAGCCTATGTCACCCGGGGATAGTGAAACTTCCCAACGGTGAAAGATTTTTTGAAATCGGTCAAGTAGTTTTTGAGTTTATGCGTTACATACATACAGAAATACAAATCTTTCCTCTTTATAATATTAGTGTAGATGTATAATTTGTCTCTTTTTTTTTCTATTTTAAAAGTAAACTTTATCTCGAGATATTTTAAACCTTGCCGCACCGATATATGTACTATATGTAACCGAGAATTTTTTTAAAAATACTGGTGGCCCCTGCTACTCAATTTTTGTACTTAGTGCAGGGTACACAAGTTTTGTACTTAGTGCTGGGTACACAAGTTTTGTACTTAGTGCAGGGTACACAAGTTTTGTACTTAGTGCTGGGTACAGAAGTAATGCTACATGAAAACAATCTGGTTTTCGCATGGTGGTAGGGTACTTTCTAGTACTCGGCTGGCTAGCTACCACCCTCAAGTTAAAAATCTGCCGCCAAACATCTAACGGTGTGTTCCGGCAGCCTCACTTGAGAGCCAGTTTCATTCCAGGCTAGGTGTGCTTTACCATCTTCGACCACGCCTTCGCTTAGCATCAGGTGAGCTGTGGTCAAACACCTGGCCTGTCAACCATAAAAAAAAAAAAACTTCGATTCCTATTTTTCCGTCACAATGATTGCTTTCTAATTAAAACTAGATTAAAATTGTAACATTTCTATAATTATTATTATATACTCCACATCATTAGTCACGATATTTTAGCAAAAAGTGAAAGTTGCATTGCAATATGCGCCCGCGCACCAAATTGCAATTCGTCAACTGACACTAGAATGGAAGGCCAAAGATAATTACGGAACGGATAAACTATTCTAGAAAATGTAAAGCTTGTTATTGTGTAGTAAAATCGATTGATGTTGTGTATGAAATCTATTTACAATACCGACGACAACTGGCTGAAGGGCTAGTACAAATACAAATATTTTATTGATTACACCAATGTTGTAAGTCAATTAAAAAATTCAAATAGGTATGTATGTATGCATGTATGTTCAAATATGTATGTATCTAGTATCCCTGTCCAAGAATTAATTTAAAAAAAAAACGGCCAAGTGCGCCATCTACACTAATATTATAAAGAGAAAAGATTTGGTTTTTTGTTTGTTTGTAACGAATAAACTCAAAAACTAATGGATCGATTTGAAAAATTATGTCACCATTAGAATGCTACATTCTCTCTGAGTATAGGCTATATTTATTACTAGAATTGAATTAAAAAATAAATGTTCACCCGTGCGAAACCGTGACGGACCGCTAGTTATCTATAAAAACGGCAAAAAATCATGTTTGTTGTATGGGAGACCCCTTAAATATTTATTTTTTAGTATTTGCTGTTACAGCGGCAACAGAAATACATCATCTGTGAAAATTTCAACTGTCTAACTATCACGGTTACAGCCTGGTGGCAGACGGATAGATAGACGGACGGACGGACAGCGGAGTCTTTGTAATAGCGTCCCGTTTTACTCTTTGGGTACGGAACCCTAAAAATCGATCACAACAGTTTTCGAGTTTAGAGGTAACTTCGTAGTCGAATTAAAGCAAGCTAAAACGGCAGCCGAAGGCTTATAAAGTCCCATATACATTAAAATCACTAGTGAATCTAAAACGCTTCACCGACTTGCTACAAAAGCGGACCATTACGTCCTGTTGCCATAGATAACAGCTTTTTATCTCACTATCTGCTAAAACAAAACGTTTTGTTGAACAATGGGATTGACATGACCTACTACTTTAGTCAATTGTACTACCCACAGCTGTTTTACGTCTCTATGCTAGGTATACCTACATAAAAAGTACAATTTGAAAATTTTTCTATTCGTTACAGTGATATAAATTTACTACATACACACTCAATATTTTACAAAGAATTTTTTTACAAATATAAATTTCTACGCTAAAGTTACTTTTTCTATTGTAAAAAAACGTCAGAAATTATCTTGTTTTTTATAACTGATAGGTTAAGTGTTTGACCACAGCTCATCTGATGTTAAGTGACGATGTGGTCGAAGATGCAGGCTTTCAAGTGAGGCTACCGGAACACACCATTAGGTGCTTGGTGGCAGATTTTCAACTTCGGGTTGGTAGCTAGCAAATCGAGTACCTACTAGAAAGTACCCTACTCGTTCACCGGCAACACAAGCTCGTGGGCTTGAACCCACGCTCTTCAGCGTGTGAACCGACCGCACTAACCACTAGGCTATCATCGCTACAAAACAATCACGCAGGAGGTATTGGTTAATTTTTTTTTTATTTAAAATAGGTTAGCGTTTGACACTGCCTGATGTTAAGCAATAGCTATTTACTCTAGATTTGAAGACTTTTGTATCTAACAGGTTAAGCTAAATTAGTTGGCGTGATGACTACTGTCGCAGACTACGCCAGTATGAAGGACGCTTAAGTTTGTTTACCTTCTTCGACCATAACACTTAATCATGTTATTGTTATCGAACGTCTAGACTGTTTTGCACGTATTTGAAAGTGAATGTCTCAGGTCAATCTGCGCGCAAAGTCCAAAAAGGTGCCTTTTTTAAGCGCACGGTTTGACCTAACAGAATGATCATATTAAATATAAAATAAATTAGAATAAGATATATAATAGTAACTCAAAATATAAAATACTAGCAGCTCGCTCCGGCTTCGCACGGGAAAACAGAACTCGATTAACAATATAAATTTATCGATCCAGTAGTTTCGGAGCCTATTCAACAACAAACAAACAAAAAATTAAATCTTTCCTCTTTATAAGTAAGACATAATAGTAAGAATAATAGTAAGACATAAATGATATTGCGGACTTATTTGAAGCTGTCAATTTGCTCTATAATAGGTCACTTTGTTCTATTGTCAATAGTTTTCTCCGCGCTTGCTAAGTAAGGGTTTTTTCGGTTAATTTTTCACAGCTTGGGTTACATTATTGAAGTTTCCATACGGATCCCTAACTGTTTTTTAAATAAAATATAGCATATGTCCAATTGTCCATCACGGATAATGTGGCATTCTATTAATGAAAGAATTATATTTTATTAAAATCGGTCCAGTAGTTTCGGAGCCTATTCTTTTATCCCGTAAACATGTAGCGGGTAACACCGCGGGGGCGCAGCTAGATATATAATAAACTATAAATTAAAAAAATATATATATCGTAGGACTATACACACAGCGCCATCTGGCCCAAAACTAAGCAGAGCTTGTGTGATGGAAGTCAGATAACTGATAGAATACATAAATACCTTTTTTTGTAAATACATACTTATAATACATACAGAACACCCAGACACAGAACAAACATTTGTTTATTCACAAAATGTTTGCCCTGAGTGGGAATCGAACCCACGCCCTACCTACTTCTTATCACTAGTCGCCTTTTCCCCTCAATTTGTAATCAAAATCTTATACTTATGAACTAAATTGATAGCTTAATAGAACATTAAAACATATTTTTATGCTTTACTAGCGATCCGCCCCGGCTTCGCACGGGTGCAATGTAGATACTAATGTAGTGCATATGCATCTATTATACATATACACTTTACTCTTGAATCACTCTGTCCATTGATGAAAACCGCATTAAAATCCTATGCGTAGTTTAAAAGATCTAAGCGTACAGACGGCGGGAAGCGACTTTGTTTTATACTATGTAGAGACTAACGACCCGCTCCGGCTTCGCACGGGTGCAATGTAGATACTTATGTAGTGCATATGCATGCATTATACATATACACTTTCCTCTTGAATCACTTTGTCTATTGATGAAAACCACAATAAAATCCAATACGTAGTTTAAAAGATCTAAGCGTACAGACGGCGGGAAGCGACTTTGTTTTATACTATGTAGAGACTAACGACCCGCTCCGGCTTCGCACGGGTGCAATGTAGATACTTATGTGGTGCATATGCATGTATTATACATATACACCTTTCTCTTGAATCACTTTGTCTATTGATGAAAACCGCATTAAAATCCGATGCGTAGTTTAAAAGATCTAAGCGTACAGACGGCGGGAAGCGACTTTGATTTATAATATGTAGACTGTAGAGATAGACTTTTTACCCCTACAGATATGTCAATATGTTATACTAAGTCTGGGTGCTTAGACTAAAAAACTTTGTCAACATTTTCGTGAAGCTTCGAAGACATTTTCATAATTCAAGACAAAGTTTCCCTTGACCTTGTGGCAATAAACTTGAATTTTCAACCGAATAAAACACACTTTACTTAACTCTAGCCTTGGACTCGAAACCTTAGTGGAATACAGCATGCGATTCCGAGAAGTAGAGTAAAAATTGTGTCGATAGTTGACGTAACTTGATCGTTGACATTTCAGCTTCGTGTTGATTTTTAGCTGACATCGTTTCGTTTTACTGTAGGACATTTCACAAAGCGCTATCTAGCCCCAAACTACGCAAAGCTTGTGCTATGGAAACCAGATGATATAATTGTTTGCTGTATTGTGTACTGATTTGTTTCTTTCAGTTATAATATAGTTATACCTTGAAAATGTTACACTCCTTTTTAAACCCCGACGCAAAAACGACGGTGTGCTATAAGTTTGACGTGTCTGTGTTTTTTTTTTTTAATGTAATAAGTAATGTTACGAACTAGACGCTCTCCTGATGCTAAGAGATAACGCCTGTCCATTACCATTGCAGTGATACACAGAACTTTGAGTGACGAAACAAAGTCCAGGGCATAACTGCTTTGGTGCTCATTACTTTGAGACTTTCGATGGTTAGTCTTAACAGTCCAGTAATTTCTCTAGTACCCTTCAAACCAGAACACAGTAATGTTTACACACTACTGCTTAGCGGCAGAATAACTGGTACTGCGGTTGTACCTACCTAGACGAACTCCTGATAAGGAGATCTACCACCAAGTGAAGTGATGAAGTGTGGCATCATAGCTCCCGAAAGGATGAACCGATTTTAATTTTATTTGATATGGGAATTAGTCGGGAGTGTTCTTAGCTATTTTAGATAAAAATCGGCCTAAGATGGCCGCCGCCACAAAATGGCGGATTACATATTTTTTCACAAGTCCTCCAATATGGATATCAGATGAATCCCTGCTATACACATGTCAAATGTTTGTTCTGTGTCTGGGTGTACCTACTGTATGTATTATAAATATGTATTTACAAAAAACAAACTATTTAAGTATTTTATCAGTTATCTGTCTTCCATAGCACAAGTTTTGCTTAGTTCGGGGTCAGATGGCGCTGTGTGTAGTGTCCTGTACAAGTTTTTAATTTATCTTTTTTACGGCAGTCGTGTTAAACTGCCTTGTAATTTGATTGCACTGATCACTGTTTGTACCTAGTGTATTGAGGTTATTAGGTGTCCAAGCATTGATGTCGCTTGTCAATCATTATTTATCTACTACTGCTATGGTTTCTGTGACGCGTGTCATAAGCTTGTCGCATTATAGTAAACAGGAAAAGATTTACGTACGCCACATGTTTATTTATGTTACAGCTGTTTTTAAAATAAATTATTATCATAGGAATGTTTTGCCATAAGTACAAGTGCCTAGTACTGCATCTTTCAACCAGCAGTTATATTAAAAACTAGTTGACGATTACTTAAATATATATTTTTTTCCTTCTAATGATGTATCTGTTTGTTGTTAGATACCTCATTGTTATTACAATCTAGCCTAGTTGAGACTAATAAGTAATTTTAAAATAACTTAAATTGCTAAGTAGAGTATAATCGAAGAATGCGTCCATCGACACTTTTCTTACTGTCTCTATTAAGGGGGAAACACTTTGTTCATATGTTCTATAAAAATATGATATGATTAAATAAATTAATAGTTAGTCATATTTTTTTATTGATATTTAATTATGTTGACATATTTTTGTATTTGACAAATATATGTCAAATTTATATTATATTAGCTGCGCCCCGCGGTGTTACCCGTTACATGTTTTCGAGATAAAAAGTAGTCTATGTGTTAATTAAGGGTCTCAGCTACCTCCGTACCAAATTTCATCCAAATCCGTTCAGTAGTTTTTGCGTGAAAGAGTAACAAACATCCATCCATCTAAACTTTCACATTTATTATATTAGTGGGATAAATTAAAAATGTCGTAAGTATCGTATCGTATATATTATTCACCGGCAGCTTGAGCTCAATTTACCTTTTAAACCAGAACATAGTAATGTTTACACACTACTGCTTGGTGACAGAATATCTGGAACTGCGGCATTACCTACCTAGACGACTTCCTACTGAGGAAATCTACCGCCAAGTTCCCATAGTAGGTACAAGCTTTGCATAGTTTAGGGCGTTTTGACTCCACATTTTTCATTCGCACAGTGAGGTTGTGGAATTCTCTGCCGGAGTCTGTGTTCCCTGTTAGGTACAATATTGGCGTCTACAAATCTAGAGTAAATAGGTTTCTTCTAGGTAAGCGTGCTCCATCTTAGACCACACTACTGTTTAACATCAGGCAGAGTGTGGTCAAACGCGAACCTATTTTGAATAAAAAAAAAAAAAAGGTGGCGCTTTTTGAAATGTGCCCCAATATTTATATTTATTGTTATATACAATATACGTAGGTAGGTATATTATAAATCAATTGCTAGCATCTTTTTCCGTAGTCGGGTAAGCATGCAATAAGATCTTAAAAACATTCAGATTACATCAGAAAGGAAGTCAAAAGCAAATGATGAACACATTACTTAAAAACATCGCTTAATCGCTTGTCTTATTTCTTATGATATTTCCCGTCGCGTTGGCTTTTAAACATCAGTTAACTTTAATCAACGCTTATAAGTAAAGTCCTCAACGTATTACCAATAGCTAATCCAGTTACACCAAACCTATCTACAACGTCTTAGTAACTAAGTAACTACTATCTTACTTAAAGTTACGCCATCCATCCATTTACCTTAAACGTGCTATCAAAACTTCACAAAGAATTGTAACCCTTATTTTAATAACGATAAGGTTCGCGTAGTTTTATTTTTACTACTAATACTTACACATATTTTTTTGAACCTGCATGATTATACCTTTACGTAATGAGTTTTTATACGTAGAGCAGTCATTAACAATATCAGACAAAAGCCAGGAGTTTTGGCGGGAACGCAGGAAGAGTCGTGTCGCTCCGTTGTTTTTTTTTCCAAAACTAGTGTTTTGTCGAGTGTTTATGCATAAAAATGGTGGTGTTTTATTCATAAAGTGCCGAATTACAAGCGCGAGTGTGGGAAAATGATATAATGTGGTGAAACATGAGTTTTCGTGTTGCTTCCAAAACTCCATCGAAGCTTTATAGTAAAGTCGCCACTACTTTACTATAGCATGACTGGCACGAACTGACACGAACTGGACTTGACTAAGACGACTTTGACGATAACCATAGCTAAGATACAGCAGAAATAACACTTAAGACAAGGCAGTATGGCTTTATAGCTTTAGCCTGCCCGAAGGGGCAAATTATAAAAAAAAAAAAAATTATAGGTCTGGCCTCAGCAACAATTAATGTCAAATTCACTAGCAATTATTAATATGTAAAATTCTGTCCTACAAAGTGATAATTTTAAAACTTTTTATTTGTATAAGATTTTTAAAAGACAAGTATGTTAGTGGCATTAGCCTGATTTTGTCAATTATTGATCTGTTACGTGCATCCTTAAACTGTGTTTAGTTTGTATGTGAGTGCACTTATTTATGTTAAATAAAGAACTTTGAAAAACAAACAAAAACAGTCGTGAATGATGCCCCTACCGTCTCTTTTATACACCTATACAGGAGACAGACTGCCATATTTTAATTTTTTTTTTTTCGTATGACTAGCTTGCGCCCGCGTTTTTGTCCGCGTAGAGTTGAGAATTGGGTTCAGATAGAAATGGAATATGTTTAAGTAGTAAAAGAGCAATAGATTTTATTCATCATTACCTGCGTCCCGCGGTGTTACCCGCTACATGTTTTAAAAATAAAAAGTAGCCTATATGTTTATCCAGGGTTTCAGCTACCTTCATACCAAATTTTAACCAAATCCGTTTAGTAGTTTTTGCGTGAAATAGTCCATCCAAACTTACACATTTATAACATTAGTGGGATGAAGCTTTCGAGGTACCCTTTATATTAATCTATGATAGCTCAATGGTTAGAGCGGTCGGTTCACGCGCGTGGGTTCAAACCCCATTAATGAGCTTGAGCTGCCGGTGAAAGAAAACATAGCATGGTGGTAGAGTAGGTACTTTTTTTTTTTTTAATTTTTTTTTTTTTTTATGGTTGACAGGCTAGTTGTTTGACCACAGCTCACCTGATGTTAAGTGAAGGTGTGGTCGAAGATGGTAAAGCACACCTAGCCTGGAATGGAACTGGCTCTCAAGTGAGGCTGCCGAAACACACCGTTAGATGCTTGGCGGCAGATTTTCAACTTGAGGGTGGTAGCTAGCCAGCCGAGTACTAGAAAGTACCCTACCACCATGCTATGGTTTCCTCACGATGTTTTCCTTCACCGGCAGCTCAAGCTCATTGTTGGGGTTTGAACCCACGCCCTTCGGCATGCGAACCTTACCGCGCTAACCACTGAGCTATCATCGCTACTTTCTAATACTTGGCTGGCTAGCTACCACCCTCAAGTTGAAAATCTGCCGCCAAGCTTTTAACGATGTGTTCCGGCAGCCTCACTTGAGAACCCATTCCATTCCAGGCTAGGTGTGTTACCATCTTCGACCGCACCTTCACTTAACATCAGGTAAGCTGTAATCAAAACAGCAAGCCTGCAATAGCCATGTAATTTCACTAGCTGCAGTACCCTTTAAACCGGAACACAGTAATGTTTACACACTAATGCTTGACGGCAGATCTGATACAAAACATGTTTATCTTAATAGGTTGTTAGTTAATTACGTATAAAAACTTTCCTACATTAGATAGAAAGATAACTTTTTTTTGTATGTAAAAGTAATAGACGAACGAGACGCTACTCTGATGGTAAGAGAAAACGCCTATCCACGACCATTGCAGCGATACATAGAACTTTGAGTAATAAAACAAAGTCCAGGGCATCACTGCTTTGGCGCTCATTTCTTTGAGACTTTCGATGGTTAGTCTCAACAGCCCAGTAGTTTCGCTAGCTGCAGTACCTTTCAAACCAGAACACAGTAATGTTTATGGTGGCAGAATATCTGGTACTGCGGTGGTACCTAACTAGACGACCTCCTGCCAAGGAGATCTACCACTAAGTAAAGTTTAGGTAGAGCTCTCTCTACATATTGCTAAGTAGAATTGAGAGTAGGTACCTACAGCTATTTTATCACATACTAGACTCGTACGGAAGTTCAACATATTTTTATCAAACGCATTTTCCTGTTATTTCTCTGTATTTACTGATTATAACTTCATTATTTTTTTACTTGCCTTCGAATGGGTTTGGTTTCAATATTTTCATCGTGTAAAAATCTAATTAGATACTTGGTATGTTTGAATTTTTTTATCCAATTAAATAGCGAGTAAATTGCTTTCCGTAATGCTAAGCAAAAGTCTAATTGGAATTATACATTTATTCACGGCTGAAGCTCTATCCTAAGCGAGGATTACGTAGTAAGTAAAAAATTAATAAATTATTTAAAAAGACTTCACTGTTCTAAGCGTAATGTTTAATTTTTTTTATCGTTTACGTAATTCACGCAAACTTTTAGGGCCTCTATAAATCTTTTTAAAATTAAATATTTAATAATGGAAGTTAACCCACGGATAAATATTAATACATCAAAGCCAAACGAAAAAAAAAATGAAATAAGAGACTAGATTGAAATAACATACCTATTCAGCCAGCCAACGCGCGATCGATAACACACGTGTTGATAACAGCTCGCCGGGAACAAAAAACCAAACAAAACAAAACACAAACGACTCGCACAAGATTCCCAAGCAGTTTTCTAGTCCACTGAACAAATGAACACGGTGCACTGAACGTTTTTTTCACAAAAATTTTGCAACCGGCGTTTTCCCGGTCAAAATAAAACAAAAAAAAAACAAAGAAAGGGCAAGGAGGTTTCAGTGGCGCGTTCTTGGCGCCCACCGACGGTGTTAGTTTTTTCAATTTGGTACACAGGCAAATGTTGTTTTCGCTTAATTGCAGTGTGATTGCAGCGTATTTCTGGCAGTATGGAGCAACAGCACGGCAGACGCCTCCGTGGCGCGAGCTATACTGAACGAAAAAAACAAACTCTTAACTAGCCAGTATACGCAGAGCGGCAAACTGGAAAACTATGGCCGTCTCGCGCGCTCTCATTACTTTAGCATACGTCCATCTTTCACTGGCGATACAGCCTATGCATTCCTATTTTCCTGTACATTCAGAGTAATTGGCTGTTAAATAAACACGCTCCTTGCCAAAGTACGTTTGGTGAAGAGTGACTGGTGTCAGCTGAGCGAGTGAGGTTATGTTGGTATTGTCAAATCCAGACCGTTCTGACGTAACTTTGTTTATACTCGGTTAAAGGTTTTAGTGCCTCTTCTATATGACTTTTTAGTCTACGGTATGACGTAGATAAATAGCAGATTTGATTTTGACAGCTATCAATAGCTACCTACTCTACCTAGGACCTTTGAGATTATTCGTCTGAGTACTCTACCTACAGTAGGTATTTGGGAGTTTTGGCGGGAATGCTGAAAGAGTCGTGCCGTTGTATTTTTTCCAAAACTATTGTTTATAAATAAATATCACAGGACATGACACACAGTGCCATCTACCCCAAACTAAGTAAAGCTTGTACTATGGAAGTCATATAAAATAACTGATAAAATACATACAGAACAAAAATTTTTGTTTGTAAAACACAATGTTTGTCCTGGGTGGGAATCGAACATGTTGCGTTTGTTTATAAATAGTACTCTGACTGCCCTGTTAGCTCGTTTGATAGCAGCTCTACTTCCTGACCTGTGGGGTGTGGATTCGATTCCCGCCCAGGACAATAATTGTGTGATTTAAAATGTTTGTTCTATGGTTGGGTGTTCCGTATGTATTAAAAGTATGTATGCATTTACAAAAAAAGTAAGTTTGTATTAATGTTCTATTTATTTATTTTTTAAATAGACCGATAACCGCTGTGGTAGACGTGTTCTAAAGTGGAGGCAGCGAATTGACAAATGTAGCGTAGGACGCCCTGCGACTCGAGAGAGTGACGATATACGTTGGACAGCTAACGGTTGATGGAAGCGAAAATCCGAAAATCGAGGTGAGTGGCGTGTCTTGGAAGAGGCTTATGTTCAGCAGTAGACTTCAATAGTGATAAAAGGTGAGACGCCTGGAGTCATTCGAGATAAAGAGCGCTTGTGTGGTAAATTGTTGTCATAAGCAGGCGTTATCTAACACCATTATAATAGTACAGCATCGTAAAACGATACAATTTAAGTATATCGTAATTTCAAGGATTTTATGTACAAAATACGTGACATTTTCCTAATTCAAACCCCAAGCCACTCTTCACTCCTGGTATAATATTAATAGCATTTCGTACGGATGATAGCTCAGTGGTTAGCGCGGGTCAAACGCCAGACCGTATTAGTTAAGATCCTAACAATGAGCTTGAACTACCAGTAATAGAAAAAATCATGAATAAACCGTAGCATAATGATTATGTACTTTCTAGTTCTCAGTAGTTTCCATTGCAATGTCGAAGCGGTTTGCAAAATTAAGAATAATACGTAAAGAACTTATAAGTGGTTTAGTGTTTATGAAAAAGAGTAGGTTGTCGGATGTTGTGGCAAAATTTCAATAGAATTAGATTAGTTAAGTGCATTGGCAGTGGGCAGAGCACATAGCACGCAGAACTGATGGCCGATGGGGATCAAAGTTCTAGAGTAGAGACCACGAACCGGCAAGCGCAGCGTAGGACGTCCACCCGCAAGGTGGGTCTGTCCACCTTGTAGACCTAATAAAGATCGCAGGAACGCGCTGGATTCGGGCCACTTCCAACCGGTCTTTGTGGAAGTCAATGGGGGAGGCCTATGGCAAGTAGTCGACGTCCTACGGTTGAAATTATGAATGATGCAGTACATTCAGGGTTACGAAAGATTCTCTAAGAAAGTGAACTCAGCTTTGTCGCCATGATGACGGCCAGCAGATGTGGCTGAGACAGTGCCGAGTTAAAGTAACTTGATACCCTAAGCAATCTTTTCCTGTGGGTGAACTTCACAGATTTTTTAAATGTTAATACGTACCGTAGGTAGAATATGCATTTGCTGTTCCTCCTGCACTTATCCCATGCTAGGCGGAGTCGGCACATCATGATTTCACATGTTGTCCTAAGATTCGACTATATTTTTACGACCGACCGCCTATCTGACGTCAACCCACCTCGGGAACATTTTACACAGCCAACGTTTGTGTTGTTTCCCGACCAAACTGAACGCCAACGACAATTCGGTATGTAAAGATTTTTTTTGTATTTATTTTATATTTTTTACTGATAGTAAACTTTATTTTAAGAAACTAATTTGAATATTTTGTCTTTCTATGCGGTAGTTTAATTCTAATACGTTTTCAAACTTTTTATAGTTGTGACGTCATGAGTACGGCTAAATATGTAGAACATGCCTTTGCCATACGAAACAAAAAAGTATACAAAACATGACACATTTCATTAAATTTGACAACAGAACTGACAAGTTTTTTTTTAATTTGCCCCATCGGGCAGGCTAAAGCTGTAAAGCCATTCTGTCACGTCTTCGGCTTTTACAATTCATGACATGAAGTAAACAAATATTATGTCATAAAAGCGATATCAGAGTCCAAATAACGTTTCAAGTAAAATAATCCAGATATTTGTATCAATAAACCGAAAAATAATTCGACGTATGTGTATTGAAAATATTATTATGATCGCCGTTGACTTGACATTGATAAATTTTGTTTTGGTTTGCCATTGCTTCTTTAGTCTAAGAAAGTTGCCCAACGAGGTGACGTCATGAAATACCAATTGAAAGTCAAGTTTGATTTATGTTTTTTATTAAAATAAACCCCACCACAAACACTCATAGTTTACAGAGTTTTAAACGTAAAAATATTATACAGAAATGTACTATTTCGAAATGATTTTGGAATCAGTAAAGTTTTTTTTTTCTTTACATACTGTATTTAAAACGCGCAGATTTTGAAACTTTCGTGTGCACGTTATTTTTCTCGGCCGTCTCTGGCGCCCCCTAGACGAGATTAAGCAATTGCTTAAATAACTTATAGGCTACCATAGTCGGAGTTTACGTGAGTAATCCCGCATAAGTAAAACAAAAATGTGTCAAAACTAAGTCAGTTTCCTTTATATGTATGCGCCACATAAATGTTCTAGAAATCTCGGGTATCAACCGTTGTGCTACTGAATGAGTTCTCCGCAAGCTAATTTCGCGGCGTAACGCCTGATCGAAACCTGTGGCAGTCGAGCTAATTGCTTTGAAATGAAACTCCCAGGCGTTCCAAATACGTACCGGTTTATTACTCGTGCTAAAACTATACTATACACTGTGTCGCAGGGAGCTAAGGTACCTCGAATTTAGATGCCCCCTATGACCCTGACTACCAATCCAGCTTGCTACAATTTCATATAACGCAACTATAATCATGGAAACACAATTAAAAACAATACCAACTTCTAGCTGCGCCCCGCGATGTTACCCGCTACATGTTTTAGAGATAAAAAGTAGCTTATGTGTTAATCCAGGGTGTCAGCTATCTCCGTACCAAATTTCATTCAAATCCGTTTAGTAATTTTTGTGTGAAAGAGTAACAAACATCCATCCGTTCAAACTTTCACATTTATAATTATTATTAGTAGGAATCAAAAGATATGGTTTTAGTGTATTTCCGCTTAAAAGCCTTAATTTGGTTTGATTAAATATCTCAAAAAAGAAAGTTTTTTTTAAATATTGAATCGATCAACGTTTTGACCACCGACTCGACTGATGGTAGGCGTTGGTGTGGAAAATCCCGAAAACATGTAGTGGGTAACACCGCGGGGCGCAGCTAGTGCTACAACAATTGCGCACCAACTCGCATGTCGCTAAGTGGTAAGGGATGATATAACTAAGGAAGCACGCAGACAGTAATACATATTCCCTCTGACTTTAAAAAGAACTATCTGATAAGTCTCTTAAGTCCCAGTAGAACATCGCAAGACGCCTCATGTAAATTAATATCTATTGCACTTAGTAATTTCGCTCCCCGACTCGTAGCGTGGATCTGGCGTTCCGCCAAACCGCAACATTGCTGCGGCGTGTTGCGTGGAATGTTAATGTTTGCAACACTCGTTCTCCTGTCTACCGTTGTCGCAAACATCGCCATGTAGAAAGAAAAAAATATCATTATATCATTATAACTTGCCGAAATAATGGAGCGTTTATGCTCCGAGGTCCCTAATTATGGCAATATGGTATAATTACATTATAAATGTTTCGTTAATGATTATTGTAATAAAACGTGGAAACTTATTGGGAGAAAGAACGTTTCCCAATAGTGCGTTCGAGTGGAAATACACAAAAAAGTATAGCCCTTGTTTCGTTACAGATTTTACGATTCCGTGCCCTTGACATATCGCTGAAAGAAAACGAAAAAGAAACCTGCAAAAGTCAGGAAAAGAAGTCAATGAAGTGAATACACCAGCCCACACCAGACCAACTTAGTAGAATAGCGAATTAATTACTCGTAAAAGTACTTCTCATAGTTTTGTAGCCATAATAGCTTTGTGGTTAGCGAGGTCGTTTCACACGCCGAATGGGGGGGCTTAAATCCCAATAAGCTTAAACTACGTTATAGGAAAAAACATCGTGAGAAATATAGAACTTTTTAGTACTAGCTACCACTCTAAATAATAAATCTTTATTTGACAACAGACATTGATTTCATTACAAACAATATATTTTTACATTTGTTGATAATCTGCCGCTACAGTGTATTTCAGCAGCGTCACTTGAGAACCTATACCAAGCTAGATGTGTTTACCACATTTGACCACAGTTAACCACACCGTGACCACAACTCAGGTTGTGGTCAAACACCTAACCAGTCACCATATAAGCCTGTGCTCAGCCGTGGAATACAACATCCAGCCACGTTGAGGATATTTTCCAGTTTGATAGTTATGCAACCACAACCGCAATTTGCAGGGGTCAAATAAATGTTTTTCTTTGTTGTGGGCAAGCGTAACTGTTACCATCAGACGTGCGGCTTGCTTGGCGCATTACTCGTTACATTAAAAATTCAGGTCAGAGTTTTTGCCTGTTGAAAATATTTCTTAATTAGTTACTAATGCATTTTGCTATGTTATTTTAGGCAGGTAACTTACAGGTAATATTTTTTATCAATGGGTAATAATGGATTATTACCTACTTTTATAATATTTTGTTTAGAGCTTTGTCAAAAAAAAACCTTTTTTTGTTAGATTAGTTAGATAGTTGATGCAACAAAATACAAAATCTAAAATGCATATGATACTTTACCATTACCAAAAATGTAACCTATTCTATGAATTAGCATAAAAAATATGTAAGTAGGTATGTTTATGTAATCATTTGTAAGTGAAGATATCTACTTTGACTGCTGACGTGTTGCCTGATGGTAAATCTTAAAATTCTTACATAATTGTCAAACGCAGCAAAATTTGAAGCTTAAATCTCTTGCATAGAAATTTAGGAGAAAATTATAATAGATTATAGAAAAAAATAATTAAATCTAACACGACGCCCCTTAAGACGACGGATGTTTATGTGAAATATTTTTTATTTATATACCTCTATCGTTTACGAAATTTTATCCCTTGCAAATTTCGGTACTAAAACCTCAGTTTGAACTCACAAAACATAATTAGTACAAAATACATTGCCGTTTCACTGTCATAAATAAGTTTTTATACGCACTCGAGCAGCAAAGCACAGGAAAATGGAGATTATGACCACAAATTATGTTACAATTTCGGGAAATTCTTCCGCTTAAATATGTAAAGGGCTGGCGAGGAAATGCCTCTACCTGTTGAGTTTACAAGGGCACAATTTTGTTTAGTGTTTTATGAATATTGGACGGCATTGGGTCACTATTTGTTACACGACAATATTTTTTTTGTTAAAGAGGTTGTCACCGCCGCCATTGTTATAAGCTTGTATATTATTTACATCTGCTAAATAAGACGTGATTAACCAGGAACTCCTTTTTATATATGTTATGCAAAAGTGACACTATCATACACATATTATAAGACTGATTTTTAACCGACTCAAAAAAGAATGAGGTTCTTAATTCGACATTATTTTTTCTAATGTTTGTTACGCGATAATTCCGCCTACTATGAATAGATTTTGATGATTCTTTTTTTGCTTGGTAGACCATACTTCAGATGTAGTCCCATATAAAATTTGTCGAAATCCATCGAACGGTTTTCCAAAAATCAGTAAAAATAAAAAAATTGTATACATCGATGATATTTTCGTTAGCTCCGAAACCTCGCTGTTTCATTGGAGCAGTGCGTTTAGTTGGTCATGGTAACGAACGTGCTTAGAACTTTTGACTAAATTGAAAAAAGTTTGCTTTTCTCTACACGAAGGCTTTATACAAAGAAAATATCATGTTAATACTCAATATTTATTGAAAACTTAAAAAAAGATTACGACACCTAAGACGAATATAAATCTATACTAAGCCCTGTTCGGATAAAAAGTCGACCCGTTTGAAACTACTATCTAGAAACATAATTCTTTTTACCACATTAGACATTGGAACCGTGGAAATTTCTTATCGACTCTGAAAGGCGTTTTACGGATCGCATCAGAATAGAATAGAGGCTTTTCCTTTCACTTCGTTGGATCGCAGATTATATTACTACACAGTCGGGTACAGTCGCACCGGGCTAAGGTCAGACTATTTCGGTCGGTATCTAAGTAGTGCCTACATTAATGTCGATCAGTAACATATAATTACGATAAAGAAATAAAAATTTTCAAAACAAAAGTTGTTAATTTGAAAGCTTATTCTCTATGAACACAAAACACGTAATCGGAGTCGAATTGACGTAAAATGGTTTTGGTGTTTCCAAAGCCGAACATAAGAACGTGTTTTTTGGTGTTTTACTTGGTGGTAGATCTCCTTAGCAGGAGGTCGTCTAGGTAGGTACCACCGCAGTACCAGTTATTCTGCCGCTAAGCAGTAGTGTGTAAACATTACTGTGTTCCGGTTCGAAGGTACTGTAGCTAGTGAAATTACTGGGTTGTTGAGACTAACCATCCAAAGTCTCAAAGTAATGAGCGCCAAATCAGCGATGCCCTGGACTTTGTTTTGTTACTCAAAGTTTTGTGTACAGCTGCAACGGTCATGGACAGGCGTTATCTCTTACCATCAGGAGAGCGTCTCGTTCGTCTCATTACTTTTTACATTAAAAAAAAACGCACAAAAGACAAGCAAACAACCAAACAAAACTTAGAAAAGCCAGATATTTCCTGCCATAGGAATCAAGGTGTGAAGTTCCATACTGGAATTTAGGCGATTTCCCAACTAAGCTGTTGAAATCAAATCAGCACAAAAACAAAATTTAACTCATACTCTGACACATTTAGCAAATGTTTGCAGAAATTTACTACATTAGGTTAGGTTATTTTATATTTGCTTCAGAGATAACTCGGGGGAATACGGTGTCCCTTTTTTCATCAGGGTCAGAACTACAAAAGAAGTTCGTCTGAAGTTGCGCGATGAAAGAGGTTTCTCTAGTTATCAGTTTCTTTCGCCAGAGATGGATTCCAAGAATTTTTAGTTTACTATGGAAACTGACGTGATTTTGACATATTTCTGTTTGACTTATTTTTAATGTAAAAAATAATGAGACAAACGGTACGCTCTCCTGGTGGTAAGAGATAACGCATATCCATGACCATTGCAGCAATACACATACTTTGAGTAGTAAAATAAAGTCCGGGGCATCGCTGCTTTGGCGCTCATTGATTTGAGACTTTCAATGCTTAGTCTTAACAGCCCGGTAACTTCGCTAGCTGCAGTACCCTTCAAACCAGAACACAGTAACGGTAACACTGCTTGGCGGCAGAATATCAGATGCCGCGGTGGTACTTATGCGTGATCACTCACGTTTTTTATATTGGATACTCCGACTACATTTTCGGTAAAATACGGTGGCCTTCTTCATGGAGACAAAGCTGAGTACAACGCGCGCGCGGCCTCGTCTTGATCCGCACTGCGGGCCGCTGCGCGCCTCGCACGTGAAGATAGCGGTTGGACCAATTCGAGACATTATTTTTTTGTTTAAAAGGGTATACTTCCCAGGTGGAATCAAGTCAGGATCTGATGATGGGATCCTAGAAAAATCGTGTGCAACCATAAATTTAATACGGGCTCATAATATGATTTATGAATTTCCAAAAACTATTTAAGTATTTGCGTCTGGTACATCATCTCATATTGCGCAACTGATGATGGAAAGTATAACTCTTTAACTATTAGGAGTTAGCCGATAATTCTTTAAATATTATAGGTTCGTATACTCGCTACTTATGCTCCTTTGAGTTATTCAAGTGAGCTGATGATGGAAGGTACAACTCCTTGTAATAACAAGGAATATGTTTAAAGTTAAGTTAAGTTTACATAACATTTATTGAGATAAAAACTACTATTGCAAAAATTATACTATTTACAAAATGTATACAAAAAACTTAGTCTAAAAAACCGTCAGAGGAGGGATATGTGGCCAGAATGCTGGCAGCATTACCACGCTGAATGGCAATGCTTAGCTTTTGACCAAAGTAGATACCAGCATTCTGGTCACATGAAGCCTCCTCTAAACGTTTCGCCAGGTCCCGATACAGTTCGAGAGCGGCCGGCCCCCACGGACCTAAAGTTTCAACCCCAAACGGCACAAAAAGATAGTTAAGTTTTAAGTTTAATCCTTTCAAATATGAAAGGATTAAACTTAAAACCTAGCCGCGCTTGGGCTAACTAAGGTCATGAAGTTGATTTTTTTTTTCAATTTGTAAATTTATACTTGTATATTGTAGTATCCTTAATCCATCTCTGCATTTTGTTAGATGCAGTTAAAGCAAGAATGATCGTTCGCCGTCGAGAACAGAACTCCTAATTAGCTGGAACTTTTTGAAAAATTATATATAAACTCCTAGTGAAGGCGCTGTAGTAGAAACTCACTCCTACTTGATTGCATAGGGGTTTGCGGAAATGTATTTCTAAGCCGAAAGGAACTTATTGAACTCATAAATAATATACAAATTTACAATTTAAAAAAAATCGACTCAACGACCCTTAGGTCAACTAAAGGCACTGCCCCAATGAAATAGCGAGGTTTCGGAGTAAACGAAAATATAATCGACGCAGTTTTTAGATTTTGTTGATTTAAAAAAACCCGATCGATTTCGATAAAATTTATATGAGACCACCTCTGAAGTATGATCTCCTAAGCAAAGTAGAAAAAAACATTAAAAAAGATTCATAATTGGCGGAATTATCGCATAACATAAATACAAAAAATACATACAGTCGAATTGAGAACCTCCTCAGTTTTTGAGTCGTTTAAAAACAGCTTTTGTTACGGGACCCACTCTAAAATCACGAAACATCAGCTGTGCTAGTATATAAGTTTTTTTCTTTATTATTGAGGGTGTTTGAATACAACTTACTTAATGTTAAGTGATGACAAATATATTGGATAGTCGATTGATACTTTTTTTCAGTTGTTTTTTATGATGACTTAGGACCATAAAAATAATGATATAAATGATGTTCATAAGTAAAAAAAAAGGCTGGACACGTCACACGTTACACAGACAATAAAAGATGGACCATAGAAACCACACGATGGAAAGGTCCACAAGGAAGGAGGAATGTTGGTAGACCTGTAAGAAGGTGGGCTGATGATATTATCCAGGTGTCAGAAAACGACTGGATCAATACAGGAAATCACAGGGATTTGTGAACTGAGGAGCTGGGGGAGGCCTTTACCCAAAAAGGGGTCCATATTTCAGAAAAATAGATTAAGTGATATCAATTCAAATATACTCAAAAATATGGAATAAACGGCTTTTTTATTTTATAATGATAAGTAAAATAACGACTGAGTACTACAGTTCCGTTCGTTCGTTCTTCGATCAAAATAGTTACTTCCCCAGACTCTAGATACTTGAAGTAAGAGAGAGAACGCATGAAAATTTCATGTAGCCCGTGTTTACTTTGGAGCCTTTCAGTTGTTCAAACACACTTGTAGGAGCCCCATTATTTCCATCAAAATTGAGACATTCATTACACAGTCAAAGATGATTCTCTCCCAAGAGTTATTTAAATTTTAATTGCCTTACTACTTAATTTAATGCTATTTGCATAAAAATATTGTTTTCAATGTAAATGTATAAGATGAACGAAACACTCTCCTAATGGTAAGTGATAACGTATGCCCATAACATCGATACACATAACTTTGAGTAACATACAAAGTTCAGGGCATGTTTTGGCGATGGTATTTTCAGCCTCTGTTATAATTTATTTATTTTTTAATCTATTTTTATTTGGGGATATTGAGTCACATATGACTATGTCAGTCCCATAGTATACACATCTGTTAATCATATAAACCTGTTTACATTCTGGTCATTAAATGGCTGTAGACAGACTGATAGAGCGTCTTAGCTACGCTAGACGTTGGCATAGCTAAGACACTCTGAATCAGACCGACATTTAAGGTATTGGGGTCATCCGTCTTTATTAGACTTTCTCTCATGTCTGCGCTCTGGACACACTCCATGAGTAAATGGTAAATATCCTCAACAGGTGCACCACATGTATCACAACTAGGATCTTCTACTTGTCTCATCAGATATTTAAAGTTGTTCAACGGCATGTGTCCAGAACGCAATCTATGAGCGATCACAATGTATTTTCGACTTAGTTTCACGTCAACCTGTTATAAATTGAACATTAATGTTTGTTCTATGACTCATTTTCATTTGCAAATCATCTTCTTTTTTTTATGTAAAAAGTAATGAGACGAACGAGACGCTCTCCTGATGGTAAGAGATAACGTCTGTCCATGACCATTGCAGCGATACACAGAACTTTGAGTAACAAAACAAAGGGCATCACTGCTTTGACGCTCATTACTTTGAGACTTTAGATGGTTAGTCTCAACAGCCCAGTAATTTTGCTAGCTGCAGTACCCTTCGAACCGGAACACAGTAATGTTTACACACCACTGCTTAGCGGCAGAATATCTGGTACTGCGGTGGTACTTACCTAGACGACCTCCTGCTAAGGAGATCTACCACCAAGTCTATATCAGTGTTCTGATTGCTGTACTACAAGTTTAACTTAGTTTGAGGTTAGATTATGCTGTGTTGAAATATATGTCTTTAAAGTGTTTTAAAATTGTAAGTATTTATTACAACTGTGTTCTGATTAATAACCTACTCATACCTACCTACTACCTACCTACCTACTGAAATGTAACCTGCAATTGTTATAAAATATAAAACTATAAAACCATAGTTAGATTTTGTTACAATAAAAGCACGTTGGACAAAACGCTGCCCAGTTTGGTGTTACTCCTCGCTGCTGTACGTTTTTTTAAATATTTTCTAATTAGTTTTTTTTTAAATAAATATCGTAGGGCTGTACACACAGCGCCATCTGGCCCCAAACTAAGCAGAACTTGTGTGATGGAAGTCAGATAACTGATAGAATACATAAATACTGTAAATACATACTTATAATACATAGGTACAGAACATCCAGACACAGAACAAACATTTGTTTGTTCACAAAATGTTTGCCCGGAGTGGGAATCGATCCCACGCTTTACAGCTCTCGAGGCAGATATACTACCAATGAGCCAACGGGGCTGTCATATCATTTATATCAATATCACAGATCAGATCATAAAAAAACATCGTCAAGGCTAATTGACCTGTTATGTTCTTTACATCTGTCCCATTGATTGGTCAAGTTTTCACAATATCAAGTCACAATGTCAAGTCAAGATTGCGAAGCGAAGATATTTTGTCCCCATAACTTTTCCATCTTTAAAATTACACGATTGAAAATAAAACCTTGTATTACAACTTAGTTTCCCGCTCATATCTGTTGGTTCAAATTGAAACAGTTACCTCAAATACGTAAAATATGGTCGCACTACTCGCGTTTCGTACTGGATCACATTTTGAGTACGTGGATTGATTTTCAATGAGCTACATATTGGTATTGCGAGAGATGGTTGTTTGTCTATGAAACTGTGGATATGGACATGTGTATTGTTTATTTAATGAGTGAACCCAAATAGGGACAAAAGTGCTTTTTATATGATACATTGACAAACAAGCAATCAGGTCCCCTTGGTAAGTGGTCACTGCGGTCAATTAATATCTGTAACACCAGAATCGTTGCTAATGCATTGAACAGAGCAGAACAGAGCAGAACAGCACAGAACAGAACAGAACGGAACAGAACAGAACGGAACAGAACAGAACAGAACAGAACAGAACAAAACAGAACGGAACAGAACAGAATAGAATAGAATAATCTTTATTGTCCAAAAAGTTACACCTATAAAAAAATAAATTAAATTAAATATTATCAGTGTGCTTATATGAACTCTCGTATAGGTACACTGATAATGGTACAAACCATTGACTACACTCTGTTCTGATAATTATTATTAGGTCAGCTGTATAGGGGCTTCGTCTTCAAATAATAATAATAAAAGTAGCAGAAACATTAAAAAAAATTAATAATAATTAAAAATTATAAATTGTTGCCTTTCTTCAGGATTAGAATTTTGCTGACATTCCTAAAACTTCTTAACTCTTGACATACTTAATGCGCTCATTGGTGTGGCTCTGCATAAAGGCTTTTATATCTCACAAGTACACATGAAAAACCGACCAAGTGCGAGTCAGACTCGCGCAGGAAGGGTTCCGTACCATTATATTACATATAAAAAACGGCAAAAAAAATCATGTTTGCCGTATGGGAGCCCCCTTAAATATTTATTTTATTCTACTTTTTAGTATTTGTCATTATAGCGGCAACAGAAATACATCATCTGTGAAAATTTCAACTGTGAATTACGGTGCATGAGATATAGCCTCGTGATAGACGGACAACGGAGTCTTAGTAATAGGGTCCCGTGTTACCCTTTGGGTACGGAACCCTAATAAAAAAGAAGACTTTTCTACTCTCTTCTCTCCTAGATGTGTGACATTCACTCTAAGGTGAGATAGTACTTCACACCAGACTTTTACAAAGTAAGATCGTGCATGGAGTACTGTTGGTACTTATGGAGTTTGTACCTATGGTACGGCTCTGCCAATTACCATTCCGGGGATTAGAATCGATCGTAAGACGCGCTAGAAGACTAATTGCTAACAAAGCTTTCCAATTAAGCTTCAGAGCATCTGAGAGTTGCAAGCTTATCAGTTTTTTACCGAATACATTTCAAATAGTGCGCCCTAGAGTTGCACAATTTGATTCCACCCGCGTCTTTTTGGTGTCTTCAAATTACATCTAAGACAGCACACCGCACTACTGCTTAACATCAGGCAGGCAGTGGTGAAACGTAAACCTATTTAAAATTAAAATTAAACTTACAATAACAAATTCCAAATTTCCAAATTAATTATGCAAGAATAATATCTTAATCAACAACCTGATTTGATTAACATATTTTTTAATTGTTGAAAATAATTATGCTATTTTATTTAAATTTCAAAATAACATACATTAATGCTATATCGGTATGACGTTTAAGTTTTTTTTGGAATTCTACATTCATGCCACGTAAAATTTTATGTTATCACTTATATAATTATTTTAATTAAATTTTCATGAATTATAAACTACTAAAAATTTCCAATAAAATATGACGTAAATTAAAATTTACTTACTAAAGTGATTCGCCTGGATTTGTAATGGATATGAAACAATAACATTGCAAATAGAAAATTTGTATCTTTAGATGTTTTTCACTCCAAATCTGTTTGGTCGTTTAAGCGTGAAGAAGTGACAAACACACTTACTTACTCATAAACTTTCGCCTTTGTAATATCATTTTTAAGTATGATGCATGACAGATTGTGACAGGATGACCACAATTTTTCAACTTTAAAATGGTTGCTAGCCAGCCGAGTTGCAGAAAGTACTCTATCACCATACTGTGGTTTCCTTAACACGTTTTCTTTCACTGGCAGCTCAAGCCCATTATCGCAATGTTGAAGTAATCTACGAGTTACATTGCAATATGCGTATCGAATTGTAAACCTTTATTTTATCACACTAATATCATACAGGCGGAAGTTTACAAGGTACACAGACAATTACAATAAATAAGAATGGAAGGCCAATTAAAAGTTTTCACAAGTAGAACAGAAGAAATATGGAAGGAGACGGATTCTCACAACAATACACAACATCTAGAATAACAAATAACAAGTCAAAGTAAAGTTGCTAAAAACGCTAAAAACGCTAACGCTAAAAACTTCTAATAACAAGCCGCTCTTAATTTTGATAAGTATTTAATGGATCAATATCTAGGGAATTGTAGCACCGATTGTAAATTGTAACAATTGTATTGTATGTTTGTTACTCCTTCACGCTCAAAGGGCTCGACGAATTTTGATGATATTTGGTATGGAGGTAGCTGATACTCTGGATTAACACATAGGTTACTTATTTTATACCTTGTATTTATTTATATAGGGTTTCAATATAATGACATCTTATAACAAAACAAAATATGAACAATTAAATTGAGCTCTTTTCAACAATAAGTTGAGGCTGTTAAAACACTGAAACCAGCTAGCGAGCCAGCTCACTATTCACTAGGCTAAAAGGCGCCGCAACATTTACGACCACTAGATGATCTGAAATCCAGCTGGTGATAAAGAAAGGGCTGGCTCCGATGGGGGCTGCGTCCTGAACGACCAAAAAACTTCACCTCATCTGCTTATAATCTGAAAGACTGATTGCAAATTATAATCACAAAAAAAAATTGAGCTCTTTGTTTAATAGCTACATGGTATACGTCGAACAATGTTTTGGCATCCGGAAAGTCGGGCACGCTCAGTATACTATTACAACCACCAATTTGCCACAAAACATGCTCCCGGTGAAAAAGTTGTCGGCGCATTCCTTCGTTCCAGGCGCACTCCATCAATATGTGGTAAACATCTTCTGTCGAGCCACACCTGTCACAAGCAGGAGACTCGACTTGTCTCATCATATACGAATAGAACGTGCCAAGATTGAAGCCGTGCAGCTTTCACGATTTCGTTCCTTGTTATGTCGGCCCTCAGAAACCATGGGGATCAAAGGAGCGAAGGTTGGATAGTACCATATTCCTTTTGTTAAAGTATTCTGACCAAATTTTAAATACATAGGAAAACTTTTTATCCCGAAAAAATGCAGCGGGTAACGCCACGGGCACAGCTTGTAAGTGTTATATAGCGTAAAAAAAACATTTTATGTACCACATAATACCGTAAAACACCAATTACAATACAAAATGTCGCTGTATACTCAGCTACCGTGTTCTTACTAATTAAAAACAACACAGCAATAAAAAATCGATAGTAGCTTTTGTAGGTGCATAGTATATCGAACCTAGTCTTTATCGATATGCGCTGTAGAATAGTGATTCTAATTTTTTCTGTGAGTTTTATTTTTAACCTCCATCACAAATAGCGGCGTGTCTTTAGTTTAACGTGTGTGTTTATCTGTGTGTATGGCATCGTAGCTGCCAAACGGCAGAACTGATTTGGTTTTTTTTTCATACGAAAGGAGAGTTGAAAGTGATCTTGTCTATGGCTAGCGGCCGCTCACCCGCGTAGTTCCCGTTCCTGTGGGAATTCAGAGATAAAAAGTAGGCTATGTCACCCGGGGATAGTGAAGCTTCCCAACAGTGAAAGATTTTTTGAAATCGGTCCAGTAGTTTCGGAGCCTATTCATTACAAACAAATAATCAAATCTTTCCTTTTTATAATTGTGTAGGTTAGCTGTTCTCTAAGACACCGCCCGCGTGGAATTTTAAATCCTTAATACAAATATTAGTCTTGAGTGGGAATCCAACCCACGCCCCACAGACCCGCCCTACTCTTGAATACAAATACAAATACAAATAACAATTTTATTGATAACACCAATGTTATAAGTCACTTCAAAATTTTGAATTTGTCTTTGAATGACTTTTAAAACACTAATTACATGTCAACACAAAAAAAGTCAAAATAATGTAGATATGTCATTATACAAACATGTCTTGAAAACAAAAACATGTATTGAAGCATATAAACTACCAAATAAGCTATAAGGGCAGTTAAAGAAGTAAGTTACAAACCAAAAACTAGGTCTTCATTGATTTAGAGCTCATTACTTTGAAACATTCTATGGTTAGTTTTAATGGCCCCGTAATTTCACAAGCAGTAGTACCCTTCAAACCAAAACACGTCGCATTAAACGTTACTGGTTATTTAAATACTACTTTTTACACTCAAATATTTTTGTTTCAGTTATATCTAAGTCAAAAAGTAGGCAGTAATGCCAAGCGTTTCAATATTGAAGACACTAAAAACAGTCTTTACTGGAGAAGAAGTAAGTAGAGCTTTATCCAAGTAAGCCACTTGATACTGCTTCTGGCAGCAGCTTTGGTAGCCTGGAATGTTCAATTCAATTCGATTCAATTCAACTCAACTCAATTCAATAGTCTTAGGCTTGTCGATCAGACCCACAATTATAAAGATTTCTTTGAGAATGTATAATTGTAATTGCAAAGTCTTTTAACCATTTTCAAATGTATGATTATTTATTTACTACTGCAACTTGACATTCTAATTTAATTTATTTCATTTTGACATGTAAATTATACCGCTTACGAAATAAATTATAAAGTAGGAATATTAATTAGTAAGTAAGTATATTTAGTAGAGATGATAACTTAGTGGTTAGCGAGGCAGGTTTGCACGCCGAAGGGTGTGGGTTCAAACCCCAACAATTCGCTTGAGCTGCCGGTGAAGAAAAACGTCGTGAAGAAACCATAGCATTGTGGTAGAGTATGTTATAGTACTAGGCTGGGTAGCTACCAAGCCGAGTACTTTCTAGTACTCGGCTGGGTAGCTACCAAGTTATCGAGTTGAAAATCTGCCGCCAAGCATTTAACGGTGTGTTCCGGTAGCCTTACATGAGTGCCAGTTCCATTCCAGACTAAGTGTGCTTTACCATCTTCGATTATACCGTCACAACATCAGACGAGTTGTAGTAACACCTAGCCTATCAAATTAAAAAAAAAAACACTATCAGTCAGATTTAATTCCGCACTTTATGAATTTGTGAAATATTGGCCCAACTAACAATTAATTTTATTGCTTTGTTTCATTTCAGGTGACGGGGAGAAATGTCAACCCTTTGTAACTTACATTGTGGACTGCAACAGATGCATCTGTAGTGCTGAAGGAATACCTTACTGCACTAAAATGGCATGCATTGACATGGTATGAACAGTTTTATAAACTGAGGGGGCACATAATGTATACATTTATGTAATACTAGCGGACGCCTCGCAGTTTCACACGCGTAGTTCCCGTTCCCGTGAGCATACAGAGATAAAAAGTAGTCTATGTCACTCGGAGATAGTGTAGCTTCCCAATGGTGAAAGAATTTTTGAAATCGGTTTAGTAGTTTCGGAGCCTATTCAATACAAACAAACAAAAAATCAAATATTTCCTCTTTATAATTGTATAGATTCGAAGACAAATAATTTTATCGATTGATTCAGGTTTTACTCGACAGCATTGGTAATATGACTGCTTTAAGGGCTGTAGGGTGTGGGTTTGATTAAAAATCTAAATAAAATTAAAAAAAAACGAATTAAAATAACCACAAGACTTCATTCATACTCTTCTTGCTGCAGTATACATCGATGGTATTTTCGTTTACTCCAAAACCTCGCTGTTTCATTGGAGCAGTGGGTTTAGTTGGCCTAAGGGTCATGGAGTTGGTTAGAATTTTTTGTAGCTATCGAAAACAATTGCATATAGCGTGACACCAAGTAAAAACATATAATTGGGTCCAAGTACAAACAGAACATTCGTCGAGAAGTGAAATAAAAAATCTCGCTCCCTCTCTATAGATTTGCTTTAAAGTTTGCGAGAGAAAAAAAACCAGCTATTGCACAGAAAGCTGCATGAAATAGCTGTTTATCTTTTCGTGACTTCTGAGTTGTTTCAATAGCAAAAGTTGTTCACAATGATCCTTTCCGCGTAGTACTTCCGTTCAGGCTAGCTTTATAAACTTAAAATTCCTTTAGAAAGAATTTTTAAATTATCTCCGTTAAAATTATTTTTTGTTGTGTTTATTTTGATTTAACGAGGGGCAGAAAAAATTCATTAATAAATAATTATTAATTTTATCTTTTTCAGATGTTACTGCGTCAAACAAGGAAGAATTTGAGAACATCTGTGATGACCACTGCTAATTATATCTTTAATAATTCTAATCAAATCCGATTTTACTAAAGTCGTTTTAGCTAGTAAATACAATTAAATACATATACAAAAACAATGTTTCTTTTTCATTTAAAAATAAGGTAATCATTTAGTTTTTATCAAATAATTTACGTAAAATTTTATCAGAAAGGTATCGTCAATACTCTTTTCGTAAACAATACTCTTTCAGTTTATGATTCAGAGGCTATCAAAACGAGTTCTCAATTCATCACTGATTAGATATGCTGATAAAACTATCGAATGTTACTTCATATTTAGGTTCATGATAATGATAATAAATAGATAAAAAGGAAGGTCAACTGTACAATAACGTTTCTAAATAGACAAGTGCCAGTTGGTCTCGTGGACTAATTTAGCACCGCAAAATAAGTTATAGCACCAAAAATTGCTATTATTATTTGTTACCTAGACTTACTCGCACACAAAATACTATAAATTAGTTTGGTTTATTTACCTCGACGTTTTGCCCACGTCACTATAGTCATAGTCATAGAAGTTTATTGATAATAAAATTGATATAGCGGATGCCTCGCGGTTTCACCCGCGTAGTTCTTGTTCTCGTTGGAATATAGGGATAAAAAGTAGCGTATGTCACCCGGGGATAGTGTAGCTTCCCAACGGTGAAAGAAATTTTAAAGTCAGTCTAGTAGTTTTGAAGCCTATTATATATTTAATACAAACAAACAATCAAATCTTTCCTCTTTAGTCAGTTCAGTTATAGTTTTTTTTTACAAAATTTAAACTATTTTATTTTATTTAGTTTTTTAATTTCCTTTTTTTATGGTTGACAACATCAAATGAGCTATGATTCACAGCTCATTTGATGTTAAGAGATTGTATAGTCGAAGATGTAACATACTTAGCTTAAATTAGCTCTCAAGTGAGGCTAACGGAGTACACCTAACGGTGCTTGGCAGTAGAGTTTCAATGTGAGGATGGTAGCTAGCTGGTCGAATACTAGAAAGTGCCTTACAACCAAGCTCTGATTTCTTCACAATGTCTCCCTTCACCAGCAGCTCCAGCTCATAGTTGGAATGTGATGCCGTGCCCTTCGGTTGCAAGCTGCCTTTGCCATACAAAATTAAACTACTTCCAAAAATTTGGTTTCTTCTTCTCGTTTCTTTTTCTCCAAAGAATATATTCTATGGAACTACAAGCTTCTTTTGAAGAAAATATTTCGTTCTTATGTTATTTAAGTCCTAATATTTGTATCAGAAATTAGTCATAGCAATGGCACTATCCGTAGTTTCAATCAAATCGTGAAAATGCAGATCGTAGATTTTATTTGCAATCGTATGACGAAACAGTGAGTAAAGTTACGAAAAGAAAAAAAAATATTATGATAACAACAGGAAAAATTAAAAGCAAATAACTTTGTTGGTAATCGGGTTAGTAACATACTAAATTTAAAGAATCATGATGACAATAATTTATAAATCTGTAAACATACAGGTAGTAAATACATACATTAAAAGTAATTAAATTTATACGTCATCAATTTTTATTTGTGTTGTTCATATCTTTAAGTTCCTCAGTATTCCGATATAAAATAAATAAACATTGGTTTGCGCCATATCAAATTTTGTTTATATATCTACTTCGCTAGTGATAAAGCGATGTGCACAAGTAAACATCAACAGTAAATGCACAGTTGTAATGCACAGTTGTCATAAATAGACAGCCCTGTTGGTTCATTTGGTAGTGTGTCTGCTTCGAGAGCTGAAGGGCGTGGGTTCGATTCCCACTCAGGACTAACATTTGTGTGACTAACATCGATGTTTGTTCTGTGTCTGGGTGTACTGTATGTATTATAAGTATGTATTTACAAAAAAAAAAGTATTTAAGTATTCTATCAGTTATCTGTCTTCCATAGCACAAGCTCTGCTTAGTTTGGGGTCAGATGGCGCTGTGTGTAATGTCCTATGATATTTATTTATTTATTTATTTTTAAATAGTAGCAGGACGGCAGGCTTAAAAGTTGAAGGAGATTGCACCCAAATTAACAGTAAACAATTAGAATTTATAAAAAGCGGTATTGACAAACGAGGTTTCAAAAACAATAAGCAGCAATGTTCTAAACTTTATTTTACTACTCAAAGCTCTGTATGTTGCTCCAATGATCATAAACGTATCTCTTACCATCAGGAGAACGTTTCGTACGTCTCATTACTCTTACGTTAAAAAGTTGAATTTGGTTCATATCAAAATTAAAATTTGAATTCATAATATTAAATGTCATACAATAAACTGTTGAATTGTGTTATCAACCCAGTCTGGGGGCATGATAACAAGCTCAGCTACGGTTTCACTCGCAGCAATAGTAAAAAAATAATCTGTTAGTCGTAAAAACCTTTATTACTCTAATACTTTACACATTTTTTTCATTGACATCCCTGTTAGGTTATTTATTAGTATATCTGCTTTAAGAACTGTAGGGCGTTAAATCGATTCCCACCCAGGACAAAGATAACAAAAAAAACAGTATTTACAAAATTATACAAGTATTCTATCAGCTTTCTGGTTCCCATTGTACAAGCTTTGCTTATTAAACAAAGAATTGCGTAAAAAAGCAACAAGTTTATTTTTTTATAATATTATTTATATTAAGTAAGAATATTTCAGAGCAATATATATATATGTATATTTTTCTTACAGGGCGATACTTTAACTCAATCAGTCTTTTTTCAATCAAGTCAATTTGCTGCTTTAGCAATCTGGTAGTCAATTATACCAGATTGCTAAAGCAGCAAATCCAGTAGTCGATTTGCTGTTTATGATATCCATCTGCACAGAATATGAATCCAGAAAAGAGCACTATTATAAATGGATAGATTACTATCATAGTGAACTTGATAAAGCTCTTTCGAACTATGGCTTAAAATCTAACTTTGTATATTCTAAAGACCAATTTGATGTTGATCTCAAAAGGTATGGGAAATTCGTTTTTGGACATACAATTCTCATGATAGGAATGATTGCGTTGAAGCCAGAAGAAGCAATAATAATGAAAGAAGTAATGCAAAATGCAGATGTAGAGGCAATGGCGTCTCAGTCAGGCGCTGCAAACTCGAAAGACCCAAAAACAGTGGCGATATACAGGAAGAAAATTGAAGGTCTTGTCGACAGCTACCATGATTTTGGTTTGTTGTGAGTTAATTTTATTATAATTTTTGTAGTTCAAAATGCAAATGCTAATTTGTGAATATTTGAAGTTAAATATGTAAATGTAATGAATAAAATTATTTTTTTACTTGACTTTACAGTTTATGATATTAAGTCTATTATTTTCAACCGTTAAATCGTATATATTTATGCGCATACGGAACAGGCAAGAAAGCTAAGATGAGCTAATTGTAACCTATATTTTTTTTTTCTTTTAATGTATATTTATTAATTATTTTTTTGCTTTTTTTGTGTGACATAATTGTAAATGTGCTAACGTTTTTATGTCAATAAATAATTTGAATTTGAATTTGAATATTACGAACTAGTTTTACTATGGGATCAGCCTACCAAAAACATAATTTATTCCAAAGACCAATGTAATTTGCATCATCAACACAATGTAAATGGAACAGCCAATATTTTTCTTTGTGATTGCAAAGTGTTGATGATTACAAAGAACTCTATAACCATGATGATGTGTTGGTAAATGCATCTATCTTCATGCATGTAGCTTCTAGGCTATCTGTTCAGACTTGTGTAGGTACATATTATTTATCTTTAATGCTCGATAAAATTATCCTTTTTAAAGTATCTATTGTATCAATTGTGGCATAGTCTGAACCTATTTTATGGAAATCAATTTTATGTTGTAAATTATACTTTCTCGAATTGAAAACATAATTACAAATATTACTGGTACTCAATCGCACATAAAAATATAAAGCTCAACAGTTTATGGCCACGGATGTAGTAACATTTCCGAAACATTTAGTTAAGGAACTAAACTAATAAATTAATAGAATGGGTTTTATTAAACAAAATAAAAAATACCTTAAATTATACTACCTATTTACAAAATGTATACAAAAAACTTAGTCTAAATTAATTACATTTATCATCGGGTCTCGCGGAAAGTTCTATATATTTGATTTGTTTTGTTAAAGAGGTGATAGTTAAAAAGGTACATAAACTAATTTATAGTATTTTGTGTTCGATAAAGTCCTGGTCATAATCATAATTATCTATTTCGTATCATTTTAACATGTTCACTTGTAGCTAATTAATAAACTTTGAAGTTGATTAACATAGGTACTTAGGTTCTTCTGTTTTTATCGAGTCAAAATGAAATATAGCAAGTAGGTCATATTTAATCTAAATTAATTTACTCGTAGTACTTATAAATAAAACAAACCACTCATCAACTTATTAAGTATAATCAGTTTCACTAAATTTCAACACTACGTTGGGTACAATCATAACCATATTTATAGTATGGTGTAATGCATTTTACATATCATACTTTATGCTATAATATATTACAGGGTAAATTTAAAAGAAAAGGGCTCTTTTTATAATTTACGTTACATTTCATGCAAAATTTCAAATAATATTCGCTGTTACCAGGCGTGCAAGCTGTCGAAGGCGAAACAACGAAAGCAAAAAAGGAGCTACGTTTCCTCATAACCCTAATCAACTTCGTACAAAATAATTATAACAGACCAAATTCATGGAAACTATCAACAAGACCTTCAAGTCTCTTTTTAACAAGAGCAATAGTTTCAGGGTCCTTGATACCAGCTGCTGCTCCCTCCATCATTTTATCTACATCAGCTGAATCCATCGCTTCTTTCAAAACAGACGCTTCTTCACTTTTCAATGAGAGCATAGAAGCCAGTAAAATTGATAAGCCGAAGCTTATTTTTCCATATCGTTTCAGATCAGCGTCCAATTGATCTCTAGGGAAGACAAAGCTTGCTTTTAAGCCATAGTTCGATAGAGACTTGTCTAGTTCGTTGTGGTAATAGTCAATCCAGTCGTGGAAATTTTCTTTCCTGTTTTCGTAGTTTGTGCAGTTGAACACCATGTAGAGAATGTCTGCGACTGGGTTACTAGCCTTCGAAAGCTGGTAGTCAATCATGACAGACTCCAAAAGAGTTTCACCCTGGAAATTGAGAAAAGTATAATAAGAATTAAGGCTCAATTTTTAGCAAGTTTAGATTGTGTTTTTGTTTACGATTTTTAATGTAAACTTAAGAACCGCGTTTCCGCTTAGCAACGGAAATAAACTATCGCTTGCTATCTGAATTTTAGACATTAAATCGTCTATAGATGTTTTTCTAGACTTTATTGGTCTATATGCAAATAAGCAGTTATTTTTTATCTAATGTGTGTCTAGTGGCATAATGTGATGGGACATGAGTATTTTCATATTGTTTCCAAAACTCTACAGAAATTTCTAGTAGAGGCATTACTATTTAACTGGAGCATGAACAGGACCTAGCCGTGACTTATTTAGTATGAATATTATTATGATTAAGACTTATTTTACTTGATTTTATCTTGAGATACTTGAAAACATGAACTACATGATACCAAATGCTATGTCAAAAATATTTTGTGAAATCTATAATATAATATATATAATATTTTGATATTTAAATGTATCTTACGCCTCCTTTTATCGAGTTCGATTAAAATTATCTCTACGATAAAAGATTAGGTTAATTGTTGCCAGGATTCTGGCCACATTTTTTTTTTAATTTAAATAGTAATGAGACGTACGAGTCGCTTTCCTGATGGTAAGAGATAACGCCTCTCCATGACCATTGCAGCGATACACAGAACTTTGAGTAACGAAACGAAGTCCAGGGCATCACTGCTTTGGCGCTCATTACTTTGAGACTTTCGATGGTTAGTCTCAACAGCCCAGTAATTTCGCTAGCTGCAGTACCCTTCGAACAGGAAAACAGCAATGTTTACACACTACTGCTTAGCGGTAGAATAACTGGTACTGCAGTGGTACCTACCTAGACGACCTCCTGCTAAAGAGATCTAAAACTAAGTGAAAACATATCCCTCCTCTGACGGACTTTTACACTAAGTTATTTCTATAAATTTGTTAATATTATCAGTTTAAGATATTTTATGTGTATAACATTATTCATATATTATCATCTTAGTACATATTTGTTATTTGTAATGGAAAAAAAGGTTAGTTGTTCATATAGAAAATTCAGCTAAGACAGTCAAATTTAACAAAATGTGTCGTATCCAAATGCTTACTTACGTCAAATTTAAACATAATGTTGTTGTTCCAAGAATCACCTTGTTGTATGATTGCATGTTTGCTGTCTTTTTCATATTTTGCCATTTTACCTAGTTCTTTAACGGTTGTTGTAAGTGCTCCATTAATTGCTTTTTTATGAACATCACTTTCTACAATCATACTAGCATTCACTTCCATCTGCAGAAAATATTGTACAGCTTCATTTTGACCATCCAAATTACCCCACATATTAAACAAGCTATTCTTGTACTCTTCGTATAGCTCCGGCTCCTTATATTTCAAAACATATGACAGGGAGTGAAGTAACGCAAAGCTTTTCAATACAGATTTAACACAATCAGAGCTTAATGGATTAAATCTATCTAGCATTATAAAACTAGATTCATTTAAATCTTCTAAGAGAATAACTTCATTGGGAGCATCGCCTGATGATCCGTAGCAAGCAGCGTATCTCAATCTCTCTTCAGGAGGAATATCAGCAGCCATTTCTAGTTGAGTAAACTTTGGAAGCACTTTCGTGTACATTATATCTTCGTTACGGAATAGAAGCTCTGTGTTGGTCATTTTTCTCAGCATCTCATGTACCGGCGCCACCTTAGCCACCATTTTGAATGTGCCTCCTTTGCCATCATCAACGACTATTCTTTTCACGTTGGCAACATAATTATCCCCTGCTTTTCCAACTGGTGCAATGGTGACTTTGTTGTTTGTATATCCTCGCTGTTCAATAACAGTTTTGATATATTTCAGCTGTTGTTCACTAATTTGAGATATATCACCTTCGATTTTAAGACCAGCCATTCTGCTCCTATTTCGAATAAAGTACTGTACCTGAGGACTTCGATAATTTGTTTTATATTGTTTGCTTTTATCAGTAGATAACTATGAGTCTGCTTATTGAGCTGCTATAGTTATAGATATAAAATTTTAACAGACTGTACAGTAATCGAATTGTAAATAATTATAATTGTAAGTCAATATTTTAAAATTACTTAAAAAACACATTTTGTTAGTATATGACGTCACTAATACAATTCATTATTTAACTGAAAATAAGTAGTTTAATAGGTACGAGAAACCATGTACCGAGATAATATTTAAAATAAGATCCTGTGTGATCATGAAATGGCACTCACTTTGCACATACTAACATACTTATAACTTACTAGTCCGCAACTTCTACCACGTTAACTTTAAAATTAGGTTCAGAGAAAAATGAAACATATTTTGTAAGTTACAATTAAGCAATAATAATAATAATAATAATAATATTAGTACTAGTTGAACGATTGGCGGCCTTATCGCTAAAAGCGATCTCTTCCAGGCAACCTTAGTATGAAGAGGATTTTATTAAGGACGCGGTATGTTGACAAAAGAGTTAAAATAAGAATAAATAAATAAAAAAACATTTTAAACATAATACATAAAGGCATAGGTGAAAGTTGCGCTATTTTATTGTTAAATTAAGATAAATGATACCTTTTATCCCTCAATAACGTTCTATAAGACGCATCTATACCAAATTTCAAGTGGATACGTCCAATAGTTCATTTTTTGATAATCCCACTGGAACCCAATATTTTTCTGACTCAAAAGTATCCTATATATTAATCCAGGTTATATAATATGTGTTCCAAATTGAATCCAAATCCGTCCAGCCGTTTTTGCGTGATTGAGTTACAAACATCTAAACATACAAACTTTCACATATATAATATTAGTAAGATTTTCTGCTGTAGCGGTGATGGCTTAGTGATTAGCGCGGTCGGTTCAGATGTCGACGAGCGTAAGTCCAAACCCTAACAATGAGCTTAAGCTGCTGGTAAAGGAAAACATCATGAGGAAACCATAGCATAGTGGTAGGGTACTAGTACTCGGCTGGTTAGCTACCACCCTCAAGTTGACAACCTGCCGCCAGGCACCTAACGGTGTGTTCCGGCAGCTCCACTTGAGAGCTAGTTCCATTCCAGATTTTGTGTTTTACTATCGACCATACAGATTAACATCAGATGAGCTGTGGTCTAACACCTATTTCTTTTTTTTTTTGTCCAGGGAAAATACTTTGTGTATACCACCGGCCCTGGGGCGGGCACGGTGGTTATGTGGGACTCTCCGTCAAATGACGGCCTACCCACTAAAAACCCTGGAGTGTTCCACCTCGGCGCTTTGTGTCGAGGCTGCGGGCACGCTTTCGCACTCTACCGCGGCCTCGACAGCGCTTGTCCTCTCGGACCCGCCTCGGGGAGCCCAAGCTCACCCCGCAACAATGACGATGTGTCCGAACACCAGACACATCGTCATCCACCTCGGAGACCAAACCAGCAAATGGGCGTCGGACAATCCCATGTCCGTACGCCCCTGGTCTCCATGCGACGGGTCAGATAAGTGGCCCCGCCGCCTGCCACCACGGCTGCAGAGGACAGGGAGAGCGGCACAACGCAACACCGACACACCTCTTCCCCTGCAGCCCCACCGCGTCCGCCATCAAACGATGGCGGCCCCGTTAAGGCCGCGGAAGGTAGGGAAAGCGGCAACGAAACACCGACAGTCCTCTCCCGCCGCGGCCTCCAGCCCTCAGCCGCAGTGTCTCCCATTCGACACTGCAACCCGCCTCAGTTGCGATACCGCCCACACAGTCCGCAACCTACTTGGCCGCTTCTACCAGGCCCGGGGGAACACCCGGAGAAGCAGCCCCACCTCGGGTTCCGCTTAGTTTCACCGTGGTGACCAGTCACGGTTACTCAGCCCCCCCGCCACGACAAGGCGGGAACCCACGGGGGGGGTGTGGTCTAACACCTAACCTACCAACATTAAAAATGACAGTAACGCATTATTTTTGCAAATTAAGGTGGTTTGATTTCCATACAAATAAACTTTTCTATTAATGGACAAATTGAACATAATTTTACAGTGGAATCACGGCTATCTACTGGCATTTACTTTGGTCTTTATTTGCGGTAAATTACAACTTCTTGAATAAAAAAGTAAATTATTAGCATAATCATGTTTGAAAATATATAAGGAAAGTAAATACTGAAAAAGACAGCAAGTAATTTTTATTATAAGTACGTATTGTCAGCGGGCGACGACACATTATAATCAGTTAGATTAATGATTAGTCTGGTTACGTGTAGACGTAATCAGACATTATATCGAATAAAAAAACATTGTACTTGCACATTGTACCTTTTTTTTATAAAAAGTTATGACACGAACGATACGGTCTCCTGGTGATAAGAGATAACGCATGCCCATGACCATTGCAGCGATACACAGAACTTGAAGTAGCAAAACAAAGTCCATCGCTGCTTTGGCGCTTATTGATTTAATAAGACTTTCGATGATTAGTCTCAACAGCCCAGTAATTTCGCTAGCAGTACACTTCAAACCGGAACACAGTAATGTTTACACACTAATGGTTGACAGCAGAATATCTGGTACTACGGTGGTACCTATCTATACGACTTCCTGATAAGGACTTTTTTTTAATGTAAAAATTAATGAGACGAACGAGACGCTCTCCTGATGGTAAAAGATAACGCCTGTCCATGACCATTGCAGTGATACATAGAACGTTGAGTAAAGAAACAAAGTCCAGGGCATCACTGCTTTGGCGCTCATTACTTTGCGGCTTTCTAAGGTTAATCTCAACAGCCCAGCAATTTCGCTAGCTGCAGTACCCTTCAAAGCGGAACACAGTAATGTTTACACACTACTGCTTGGCAGCAGAATATCTGGTGCAATGTGGTACTTACCTTGACGACTTCCTGCTAAAGAAATCTACCACCAAGTAAAGCCAAGTACCACCTTAACATTGTATCGTACGAAATACTATGAAATCAGTTTTGTTTTTTTTTTGCCTCGACATGTCGTCGTTGTAAAAGCCGTGGCCGTTTGTGCGCGATTAATACCCGGACCCGTAGAAATCCTTACTATAAATTATAAATTATTTGTAGTAAAATTATAATTCTCGTACAAATTACGCTCGAGAAAACAAGAATCACGCTGACAATCTCAATAATTATGATAATGTTTTATATCCGTGTCATGATGACAGTTACACATATTTTCAACATAATAATAACACTATCAATTTATACGTATTTAGATAAACGGTTCGAAAGTCGATATCTAAGGTGACTCACTTCATTCAGGGCGCCAAATTCAATTTATTTCGCATTATTTAGCAACTACGCATTTTGGTGTTAAAAAGGTTGTATTAACAAATTGTAGATAACTAGCAGCGCCCCGTGTTACCCGCTACATTTTTTTCGGTGTAAAATGTAGCACACGTGTTAATCCAGGACGTCAGCTAGTTCCATACCAAATATCCTCAAAATTGGTTTAGTCGTTTGCGCATGAAGAAGCAACAAACACACTTACAAACTTTCTCCTTTATAATATTAGTGTAACAGAACAAGAACATAAAGGGCATCCAAATGAAAATACAGTATTAGAACAGTTAAAACCAATGATGTTCTTATCTTTTTCACCATAAGCTGTTGATACAACCAATTTATTGTCGTAAAATCTTTTGCCATGAACTAATGAACTTTGAATGTCAAAAAACGCAGGAAATTTTTACTGTAACGCCCCGAGCGATTCTATGCATCATAAGCATCTGTTTTATGATATTTCCAATTCAAAAGTCAATGCTACTAACAGTCATGCTTCTCGTCTTTAGATTCTAAACTTAGCCAGCCTAACACTTTACTGTTCTACGTTTATTTTAATACTCAGTTTCGTTCCAAGCGTACCTCTAGTACTTTCTTCCCCTGTATTATCACAAGGTCAAAACACATGTCAGTTGAATTAAATACATTTACTTCCATAAAAAAATTGTCTACAAGTCTTTTTTGTCACAGGAATTAAGTTCTTAATTTATCGTAATCGTAATCTTAATTCTTAATATTATATACTAATAATACATACAAAATCTTACTTAGCTAATAAACTAAATATAATTAAATTTAATTAATAATATTCTAACACGCTCGCTGGGTAATATTTTCTTTTGCATTTGCAATGTAGGTACATTATTCAACCAAAAGTCCAAATTCAAGGTAACTGTCAATTAATCCTTCTAATTTGCTCTTGAACAGAATGATTGTATCATTATCTGTTACAAGCATAGCTTGTACAGTTTTTTCTGCATCCTCGTTCATAGTTTCGAGAGTAGTATTTTCCATTGTTTCTTTGAACTTGCTGGCATCTTCAGTTTTCCTGATAATGAAAGTGGATAACATAACAGATGTTGCGAGCATGAATTTGGCATATCTTTTTAAGTCAGCATCTAACTGATTTCTAGGGTATACCGAATGAATATCAAGACCGTAGCATTTAAGAGATTTTTTCATTTCATTGTGATAGTATTGAATGAAATCATAATAATGTTTCTGTCTTTGCTCGTGGTTCGTACTATTGAATAACATGTACATTATGTCGAAAACTGGGCTGCTTTCCCTTGCCATCTGATAGTCAATGAGTACACAGTTGTTTGGTGTCTCACCCTGAAAAATAAAATCGGAATTGAAATAAATTTGTTATTTTCTACACTATTTGTAACATTAGTTTACAAGTGTGATTCATTTTTATTTAAATTTCGTTTCTGTGAATAAATTGTAATTAATAAGTATGCCATCCAGATCAACCTTGTTTTAATAATAATCTGTCCCACAGATGGGTGCAGCCTTCTTTTTATTTTTGACAAGGCCACATTTTCGCACATCATCGGAAATATTAAAATCTCTGTTTGTTCATCAACACTAGAAGTCAAAAATGTGTACGTAACTTAGAAACGACAGGTGGGTACTGGCAAAGTTAAGTATCATAACAAACACAAGGTAATCCTACATTAAGTTTCTATGAACTTTTGTTTAAGTATCTAAATTGAAATAAGGTCTTTGGTCGAGGTTTTAAAAACTCGAACAAAAGAATTGTATACCACTTGCCCAATAAATTCAATCTAGTCGTTTTCTAGTCGTTTTGTATTTGAGAGTATATCGATATTTTTTTAGGCAAACGTACTCCATCGTAGACCACATCGTCACTTAACATCAGGTTAAATAAAGATCACATGCAAATCTATTTATTGTAAAAAAGTATGGACCTCTTGCTTTAAATGTATTGATTTATGACATATGACGATAATAAATATTTTACCTCCATTTGGAACAAGATATTATTCGTCCATGCATCTCCTTGCTGAATGATTGAATATTTTGAATCGAGATCATCTGTCATAACTTCCGTGGCGTGGTTTACAATGCTACCGATACTTCCTTTTATAAACTTTCTATATTTTTCATCTTGCAATATTGCTAAAGAATTATCTTCCATCTGAGTAAAAAAAAATTTGACCTCATCACGCTTTGCCATCTCTCCTGTCATCATATCCTTCAGTTTTGATTTAAAATCTGCAAACAATTCTGGTTCTTCCTGCTTCAATACATAAGACATGGAATGATAAATCGCCATATTTTTCAACACAATTTTAACACAATCATTGTTAAGTGGCTTGAACCTATCCAACATGATATAGCTGTCCTCTTTCAAGTCCTCTAACAAAATAACTTCATTTGGAACATCTCTATTAGAGCCATAGCATTCTGCAAATCGGAACCAGTCTTCTTTAGGAATGCCTGCATTTTTTTGTAACTCTCTAAACTTTGGCAGGAGTTCTGTATAAATCACGTGCTCGTTGTAAAACAGCATTTCTAAATTTCCCATTTCTCTCATCATTTGAATCGATGGAGCAAGTTTAGCGATCATTTTGAATGTTGTACCGTTTTCAGTAATTACGACTCGTTTTACATTAGCGATATAATTATCACCCGCTGCACCAACATGTTCTATTAACACATCCGGTCCCTTAAATCCTCTTTCTTCCAAAATTTTGTCGATAAAATCGAGCTGGGGCTGCCCCACTGACTCTACATCACCTTCAAAGTTAAATCGACCCATGTTATTTAAATTACAAAGTTTAAATAAAAATTATATTGAGTGAATGATCGTTTTATATTGAGCATTTTATCTATCATGGATAATGATAAACATTGTTTAATAAGTGTATTTTTCTTATACTTATAATTGGAAAGATTAGATAAATAATATCCACGAGTCTCTTTGTTAGGATAAAATATGTAAATAACAATTTCATTTTCACTTGGATAATAATGTGACGTATTTTATGAGTAAGGTCCTTTACATATTTTTACAAAGTTACCGAATGAATGAATGAATGACTGAATGTATCTCTACTGAATACATTCATTTTTTTTTATAGTAGATAGGCTTGCGTTTGACCGCCATCCCGCGGTCCCGCGATGCGGTCTGCGGTGGAGCACGCTCGCCTAGAAGAAACCGATTCACTCGCGACTTGAAGGTACCCAGACTATATTCATTGGGGAACACCCACTCGGGCATTACTAAAATGGGTCATTCCGGCGCACTTATTAAAAGTGACCAAATGACTTTTGAATTTGGAACACAATTTAATTAAAAAGTTTAAATGCTAATTCGCTTCGATAAAGTCCTGGCTAGTAATAAAATAAGCGCGCCTACCATAGTTAGCCAAATAAAGTTTTTTTTTTTTTGGAGTTTTGACGGGACCGCGGGAAGAGTCGTGTCGCTCCGTTGTATTTTTTCCAAAACTTGTGTTTTGTCGAGTGTTTATGCATAAAAATGGTGGTGTTTTATTTATAAAGTGCCGAATTACATGCGTGAGTGTGGGAAAATGATATAATGTGGTGAAACATGACTTTTCGTGGTGCTTCCAAAACTCTATCGAAGCTTTATAGTAAAGTCGCCACTACTTTACTAAAGCATGACTGGACTTGACTGATACGCACTAGACTTGACTAAGACTGGACTTTGACTATAACTAGCTACGAGGACACTTATTTAACTTTTGGAACTTGAAAATATATAAATACTTGACACTGGCAAATGCTAAAACGCGACGCCAAAACCAAAGAAAAAAAAAATGATTTTTTGGCGGGAACGTGAAAAGAGTCGTTTTGCTCCATTGTGTCTTTTCCCCAAAACTAGTGTTTTTTAGTGTTTATGTATAAAAATTGTAGTTTTAACGTTGCTTGAGTGTCGAATTACAAGTGCGAGTGTGGGAAAATGATAATAATGTGGTGAAACATGACTTTTCGTGTTGCTTCCAAAACTCCATCGAAGCTTATAGTAAAGTCGCCACTCTTTACTAAGGCATGACTGGATTTGACTGGCACGGACTGAACTTGACCAAGACAGGATTTTGACTATAACTATAGCTACGAGCCAACTTATTAAACTTATGAAACTTGAAAATATCAAAACACCTTGACACTTGGCAAATGCACAAAACGTAACGCCAAAATCAAAGCAGAAGAATCAAATATATATATATATAATTATATTTATATATTTTTGATTGGACATCTTATTAGTTTTTCATCACGTTATTTTTATCAAATTACAGAAAATTTTAATTTGATTCACAATTTTTTTTTTAAAATGATTAATTCTTGCAGTGGACGTGAAATATTAAGACCAGAAAGTGTAATTATGAAAGTAGCATAAACAATTTACGACCAAACAAATCGAGAGAAAAATATCTTTTCTCATAGTGGGGATGAAAAGCAGAGTGTGCCACACGGTACCAAAATTATTTAATCTTGAACAACGTATCTACTTTGAATCCCTCGATTCTACTCTAAAATCCTTCGCTTCGCTCTAGATTCAACCAATCGCTCTCGCCCTCAGTAGGTACATTATTTTAGTTCCTTGTGACACAATCTCCTAGTGACTATACATGAAATGTTGTTAATGAAATTGGAATAAAAACGTTTTCTTTCGATTTTTGGGTTTATCGTAAATTCAATTTTTATTTAGGTACTTACTGATTACTGTTAGCAATTCACTCAATCTTTGTTTTCAGGCGCTATGATCAACATCGACGCAGTAGTCTCTTCAAGTGAATCGGTTTATTTTTTGAAGTTCTGTTAAGATTCTTTTAGTATTATGATAATAAGGGCATAAATCCAAAATGCAGGGATTCTTGACACGATGCGCATTGTTAAGAAGTTTTCACTCAGCAGCCCTAACTACCGGCAGCTTGCGCCCTGCCCCGCCGCCGAGCCGGCATCACCCTAGTTTTCAAGTATTTTTTGTATAATTAATGTAAATAATTTGGAAATTAAGAAAATAAATAAAAGCCTCATAATAATAAAGCTTTTATTCATCATGCTCTGTTCTTAAAGTATTTTGTGAGTTTCAATAGTTTCTTAGTTCAATCCTTATTTCATCATCATCATCATCAACTCAGTCGTAGGACGTCCTGTTGGACATAGACCTCCCCTATTGGCTTCCATAAAGACCAGTTGGAAGCAGCTCTATGAAGCGGTGTCGCTTCTTAGAGCTCATGGCTGACTGATAGTAGCAGGGTAGAATTAGGTCATGCAGATCTGAAGCGCATTCCTCAAAATGTATCCAGTAGAAAACCGACATACAAGCGACTTTGTGTTGATGTTCAAGGCTTTGAATGCATGCACAAACGCCGGGTGCGGGCTGTTCCAACAGCAACTACCTGCAGTTGTTCCCCTCACGGATGGATCTAGATTGCACTATCGTGCTATACTGGATGAAGGTTGGTATAATGCATTCTGGATCCAAACCGCAATATAGGTACCAATACTTATAGGTTAAGTTTATTTTTTAATTTATTTTGTATTAATTATATTATTTTTAATTTTATGGGACTAGTGTCTGAATGTTGAAAACTGAATGCGGTGTTACCCGCTACACGTTTTCGGGATAAAAAGTAACCTATGTGTTAATCCAGCGTCTCAGCTATCTCCATACCAAATTTCATCTAAATCCGTTTAGTAGTTTTTGCGTGAAAGAGTAACAAACATCCATCCATTCTTTACAAAACTAAACTTTATAAATTTATATAGACACAATTTTTGTAATAAAATGTTTTGTATTGGTAAATTCAGATGGCGCTGTGTAAACAACTACGACACAACGCTAATATATGTATTTATTTTCCTTCAGTTATCGAGTGTTCAAGAAACAATAACATAACTAGGTGACTGCAGCTAGTGAAATTGCTGGGCTGTTGAGACTAACCATCGAAAGTCTCAAAGTAGTGAGTGCCAAAGCAGCGATGCCGCGGACTTTGTTTGCTACTCAAAGTTCTGTGTATCGCTGCAATAGTCATGGGCATGCGTTATCACTTACTATCAGGAGACCGCATCGTTCGTCTCATTACTTTTTTGCGATTCCGCTCTACTTTTTTGATGCGCATGGCCCACGAATGGAACTCATTGCCGGCTTCCCTGTTTCCCATAAATTACAATTTGGACGTTTTTAAGGCTACAGTGAATAGATTTCTTCTGGATCAGCGTGCTCCATCCTCGGCCACACCGTCGCTTTACATTAGGCGAGTTGGTGGCCAAACGTAGATCTATTAAAAGTGAAAAAAAAAAAAAAGTTTGTCACATCGGATTTATCAACCTAACTACTTCTTCATTGATTTGATAAGAACGTGCGAGGAAAATATAAATAGATATTAATCATCAGTATCACTGAGATTCTAAAGCAATTTGAACTCTATTGTCAACTAACATGACGAGGTTTTAAACACGCGTCGTCTTTTAATTAGCTTACTATCTAAACAAATCCTGGAAATCAATTTTTAGTCACTACTAATGCATTATGTTCCGTATGAAATGTTCTACAACATTTAGCCCTGCTTTTGAATTCTCCGACGGCTGGGCGTGGGGTCTCTTTTTATATTGAGAAGGGAAAGGGAATTAAAGATAAACATACAAATTTAACCTAAAATGAAAACTGGCAGAGTTATACCTACCACTATACTATGAGATCAAGTACACAGCGATTAAATAAACGTTTTTGATTACATGAAGCGTTCTTAAGGTAGGGTCTCAAGACGAAAAAGTAAAAATTATTCATATAGTTAATTTGACGATTCCTTTTTCTAATGTAAAAGTAATGAGACGAACGATGCGCTCTCCTGATGGTAAGAAATAACGCATGTCCTTGACCACTGCAGCAATACACAGAACTTTAAATAGCAAAACAAGTCCAGGGCATCGCTGCTTTGGCGCTCATTGCTTTGAGACTTTCGATGGTTAGTCTCAACAGCCTTGTAATTTCGCTAGCTGCAGTGCCCTTCAAACCGGAATACAGTAATGTTAAAACACCACTGCTTGGCGGCAAAATATGTGGTACTGCAGTGGTACCTACCTAGACGACTTTACCATCTTCGACCACACCGTAACGTAACATCAGGTGAGCTGTGGTCAAACACTTAGCCTGTTAATCATAAAAATAAACGGTGATATAATTGAAAATACAAATTATTTTCATACATACTTTATTCCAGTGAAAATAAAATACACTATAGAAAATTTTGAGGTACATCATAGTATACCTAAAAAAATATGTTATAGTAATTTGTAACAAGCTTCAAGACATACATAGCAAATTTTCAATTATTCAACATTTAAGAACCAAACACATTTTTTGTGTTGTTTGTAAATGTGTTGTTTTATCAACAGCCAAATAATAAATGTTGTGACTTATGTTAATTTGTAGTGCACTATATTATATATATGCCACTATACAAATAAATTGCTGAAACACTTGCGCATGAGTATAGTTATTTACAGCAATCCAAACCCTGAGAAACTGTCTGCCAATCCTTCCACTCGAACCTTAAACATTTGTATTGATTCCTCATCTTTTATCTTTAACACATCCAAAGCTAACGTCTCATCGCTAAAATCTTTGTGTTCCATTACCTCCCTCATTTTCTCTGCTTCTGCTGTATTCTTTGTTACAATACTGGATGACATAATACTTACAGCAAACATTAATTTTCCGTATAGTTTCAAATCGGCATCTAGCCTGTCTCTAGGATAAACTAAATTAGCTTTAAGACCAAAATTATGAAGAGCATTGTCAAGTTCTTCATGGTAATAACCTATGTATTCATGGAAATGCTTTGATATATGTTCATGTGTCGTGCTATTGAAAAGCATGCGCATCAGATCGGATACTGGACTATTTTCTTTCACCATTTGGTAGTCAACCATCAAACATTCAACTGCTACGTCGTTCTGAAATAATAAAATAAAGAGAGTTAAAAAATATAGTTTTACTTTATCAAGGTTATTGAAAACAGTCTAGAATTAAAACTCTAGACTGGATTATTATATTAATGAATGGTTTCGAATGTAATTAAAATAATAATTTATTTCAGATACAAAGCAATGTCAATAAATACATGTAGGTATTAATACTTACAATTTTTATTTTATTTTATTCTGTCATACTATCAAATCGGCTACTAACACAGTTGATATAAATTAAAGACAAAGTTGGCAAAATTTATGTACAGCCTCAATTATAGGTAATAAACCACATTCAAAATTACAGCAAAATTAATAGCAGTGTACAAAACTTTGGTAACACCATAAAAAAAGGAATTGAATTAAAATTAAACGTTAGCTAATGGAATATAAATTAATTTAACATTTATTAATATCAATAACATACTCATGCTTCTGAAAGAATCTGTCCAAAGCTTAATTTAAAATTATGTAAACGACCTGATAAACATCAATTTCAAAATGCCTCTTCAAATCGCACTTATCAAATAATCACAAAACTTCACATAAACAATAAAAATGTTCTTACATTTTTATTTTTTATGTGAAGTTGAGAAATTTTTTAGTATGCAGAGAAGGGAATTTTATTTAAAATTATAGTATATTTTAGTTCATGAGAAAAGTTAGATTATATATTCATAATTACCTCTTGCCTGAACATTATGTTGTTGGTCCACGCGTCTCCTTGTTCAATCACAGTGTATTTAGAATTTCTTACCAATTTGCGGAGTTTCGCATCTAGTTCAGCCATACATATAACCGAACCTTTAATAATTTTTTCATATTTAGCATCGGCGTGTTGTATAGCTTGAGTTTCGATCATATTTCCAAAGGCACCCATCTGCTCCTCGTTCATATTTATATCCAAATTAGCAGCTAAAAGCTTTTGAAAATGTGCGTACGTTTCTGGTTCTTGATATCTTATTGCATACGACAAAGCGTGATAGATACTAAAATTTTTTAATACTAGTTTGACGTTTTCGTATGAGAGTGGTTCGAATCTGTTCAATATGTCAAAATTGCGCTCTTTTAAGTCTTCGAGCAAGATCACTTCATTTGGTACTTCTTCGTAAGATCCATAGCATTTTGCAAATTTAAAACGTTCATTTTCCGCAAAATCTGCCGATTTTTGTTTTTGGTCAAGTTTTGGTAAGATTTTTGTGTACATTATATGTTCATTTTTGAAAAGCTGATCGATATTTGCTGCTTCACGTAATGCTGGATTTTCAGGAGCTAACTTTGCTACCAGTTTAAAAGTTTCACCATTTTCTTTGACCGTTATTCTTTTGACGTTTGCTATGTAGTTGTCACCGGCTTTTCCCACTGGTTCAATATTTACTTTAGATCCCTTGAAACCCTGTTTTTTAAGAATTTCACTTATAAAATCTAGTTGCTGTTTTCTCGTACCTTTAAGATCACCCTCAAACGTAAAATCTGACATTTTGTTTTAGGAAATAAATAAAAAACAATTAAACAAAAACTTTTAAGCTAAACTGGTTCTTATCGCTTATGGGAACCTTTTTATATATTCTATCTATTAGATAAATAAAGAAAAATTCTGTCATCGATGGATGAAATTAAATGATAAGATAACTTCACTGATACATTGTTAAACTAGATATTGCCCACAGCTACATTCGAGTATATCCTATCCTATGCTTAAAAAATCTTTGCATGTAAGTTAAAAAGAAAGCATTTGCGCAAAAGACGCAAAACTTAAAAGGACCTTTGCACAGAAGCTAAAATCATTTTGCTCGGATTTTAAAAGATTTTTTTGCGCAAATGCTTTTAGCTTTTGCGCGAAAGTTAAAAGGGCCTTTGCGTGTTATTAGGTTACCGACAAACTAACTTACACACATTTTTAATTTAGTTTTTAATGATAATATGACTCACAAGCGTCACAAACAATTCTTAGTTTTCCGATTTGATAAACAATACCGTGTAAGGAAATGATAAAATGAATCTAATTAGTACTTGTTGCCGTGTGTAAGAAATTATACTGAATAGCTGTAAAAATTAATTTGCATTGAAGTTTCTTGATCTTTTACCGAACAAATGGAGTAACTTATACTTCTGATAGTTTTACAGTCGTCAACAAGGTTTAGATACTGTTTTGGCGCTCTTTGGAAATGAAAATGAAAATAATTTTGGTACCAAAATCTTTGCTAAGAAACAACATTATTTTCTATTGGTTTCCTTCTCAGATTAAACCAGATTTGTGTGCATTGACGTCACGCTAAAATAGATAAGGAGAGTTATATTACTATAGCCATGAGCAGGAAAGAGACAGAATGTTTATTTTTTGTCCCTATCGCCGAAACCGGTTTTTACATTGGCAATCTGTCACATTGTGTCAGAAGTATGCCAAACAAACTGGCGTTCGGCGTAATTATTGTTGATTTTATTAGTTTAACGTTGTGTATTGTGTTGCGTTTGAGATAGAGACTCGTCTAATATCGTTGATAACTGTTTTAATGTGGGTGGCTGCAGCATCGTAGGTTATAAGAGCCGCAGTGAGAGAAATACCAGTGGCATCACATTTTACTCGTAAGTTATACAAATTATTGAATATTTTACGCTCCAATGTGTTTTAAGATAATATCTTCACAGACAGTAGATTATGCTAATAATTTACTGTTTTATTCAAGTAATTGTGATTTACCGCAAACAAAGACCAAAATAAATGCAAGTAGCTGTGATTTCACTGTAAAATTTTGCTCCATTTGTCCATAAATGGCAAAAAACTATTTGTATGGAAATCGAACCACCTTAATAACAGAGTTTCGTTATAATAATGATATAAGTCAATTCAATACAGTTGGTAGGTAATAAAAAAAAACGAAATTTATACTATTAGTCAAATAAAATTAAAATGTCATAAAATATTATGTGAATATCATATTGAGTCAATTAATTATTTGAATAATAATTTTAGATATAGGTACATTACGAATCGCATTAGTCAACATCACGTATAAAAGATTGCTCATTCCAAAGGAAACAAATACTAGATATCGTTCTCTTGCCTTTACACGTCTACCGTGCTTCAATATTATAGATTGGAGCAAGTGATGCGGTCAGTCTGAAACAGCCTCAGAAACAGCCAACCTTTTTTGACACTTTCACTTTACTTTTATTTATTTAATTTTTTTTGTTGTGTATTTTTTTAGGGTGTGACGTTGTGGCCAAGGCTTGTCAACAAAGGGTGTTGGTTTTTGCTTTCCTTTATTTTTGATTACTAGGTGATGGGGGTTTTCCGAATGGTGATAACGTCAGCATTGTCATATAAATGATTTTGATTGTTTATTTTCCTTGTTATTGGCACATCGTTTTTCACTTGTGCTTAAATCCTCTCGATACTTAGGTTAGGTAACCTAAGTACCGATCTCTTTCAGGTGAAAGAGATCGGCTTAGCGATGAGGCCGCTAAATAAAATTAAATCAATGTTTATGTAAGCGTAGGACGGATGTAAGATCTTTGCTTACTTTTTGCTTAGGTGTTCTGTATGTATTTACAAAAAAAAAAGTATTTAAGTATTCTATCAGTTATCTGACTGCCATAGCTTTGCTTAGTTTGGGGTCAGATGGCACTGTCTGTAATGTCCTACGATATTTATTTATTTTCGTCATAAAGGGGAGGGAGGAATTTGTAATAACTAAAATTCTGCTTACGTACTACTCGAATTGCCCCAAAGACGTTTCGAAAAAAAAAGTTGATCATATTTAAACTTATAAACCTTTGACTTAGGTACTTTGACTTTTATTTAAATGTTACAAACGACGTGCGGATGCGGTCCCTGTAGCCCAGCTTGCGCGTGTTAGGTTTGAACAACGCCATCTAGAATATTTTTAAGCACTAACTAAAACTAAAGCACATATAAACCAAAAGTAAGACTTTCAGTTTAGACAGCGCGGAAATTAGTTTTCTATTTGCAAATCAGATAAATTAACCAGCCCTGTACCTATGCTCGAAGATTTGCAAGCCAGTTAAAAATTTAATTAAGTTATTTGATAAGTTACCTCCTTGGTTGTCATATTTCGAATTAAAAGATCGTTCCCTTTTTAAATTACACGACAGAACAGACAGAATTACATCCTGCTTAACATCAGGCAAGGTGTGGTCAAACGCGAACCTATTATGTATAAAAAAAAATACGGAGTGTGTCAATATAAAAAAAAAAAACAAGTCGATGTTGCCAACAATTAAGTTTTTTGTCTACGAACAAAACAGCTCTATGGATCCTATGAAACAAGTTCCATATACTTGGAAGCATATTTTTAGATTTGATATAGTGCTGAGACGGAAACGTCAACACAACGTGTGACGGGTACTGTTGCTAGCAACATTACAGGGCTGATGACACAATCCAATGTCTAACAACAATACCCTGGGTTACGTTTTCTTTTTTATTACTGGCTTGCATTTCGCCGCCATCACGTCTAATGTTAGGCGGATATTCAGTCTACGATGGAGCACGCTTACCTAGAAGAAGCCGATTTACTCGCGACTTGTACCTACAGATTATATCTATCGGGGAACTGCAAACTCTACTGCTTGTAAGGTACTGTTAATGAATAGATGTCTTGTGGATGTCGTTGGCCATATCTGTTTAAGACGTTATCTATTACCATCAATTGTTAATATATCAACGTACTAGCGAGCCGCTTATATATACATTGCCTCCGGCTTCGCACAGGTGCAATGTATATACTTATGCGGTGCATATGCATTCAAATCTATTTCACGAATTTTTACAAAACACGGTTCCTGTATTGTCACCGTCGCGGGTCGAACCTGGACCAGATTGGCACAGGACCGAGGCAGATGGCATGTAAAGAGAGAGGCCTATACCCAGCAGTGGGATAAAGGCGGCTGTGGATGATGATGATGATGACGGTTCCTATATGCTATCCCATAGGAACCATGCATCCCTGTATAAAAATTAGCCTATGTCATTTTCCAACCCCTAAACTACCGCTGCCTATGCAAAGAATCATGTCGATCCATTGCTCTATGAAAAATTAAAACAAATCTATACCACGGGAACCATATATTTTACCGGAATAAAAAGTAGCGCTACTCCAGACTATAATCTATCTTTGTGCCAAATTTCGTCCAAATCCGTTCAGTAGTTTTTGCGTGAAAGAGTAACAAACATCCAGCCATCCAAACTTCCACATTTATAATATTAGTGGGATTATAATATTTCAAATTTTATAATTATAATAATCCTAGTTCAATAATACTTTTAGCCAATCCTTCGACTCTTTTCTTAAACAGCACCTCTGTATTGGCACTTCTTTCCATTATCTGATCGAACATTTCTTCCGCAATATTAGCAGATGTTTCAACACTATCTTTAATTTTACCCGCTTCTGCAGCATCTTTGACGATTAGATTAGTAACAACGATACTAATACTTAATACCAATTTTGCGTATCTTTTCATATCAGCGTCGAGTTGATTTCTAGGGTATACGTCATTAGCTTTAAGGTTGTAGTTTCTCAAAGACTTGTCTAGTTCATTGTAGTAATAATTTATTAGTTCCGTGTAATGTTGAATTCTTTCTTCTGTAGCTGTACTATTGAATATCATGTACATAATATCGTACACAGGTGAGCTCTCTTTAGTCATTTGATAGTCGATTAACACACACTTTGTATCTTCGGCATCCTGTAATTTAAAAAAAATTACAAATTTAATATGTATTGAGGAAGAACGGGAGAGTTCCTCTCTTATCCTCCTCTTATGTATTTACAAAAAAAAGTATTTATGTATTCTATCAGTTATCTGACTTTCATCACATAAGCTCTGCTTAGTTTGGGGCCAGATGGCGCTGTGTGTACAGTCCTACGATATTTATTTATTTATCTTTCTCTTGTCTTATAATATAAAACAGTCGTTTTCCGGCTCGGTCTCTTTCTCCGCTTAATCACGGTACTTAACAGTTTTTGATACAGTTTTTTTGGGATTTAGATTTTTTATAGTTATAGTTTTATATTTCTTTATAGATAATGTGTAGTATTTGTATTTATATGAAGTAAAAATGAAAGTGAAAAAAATCCATCTAAATCCCTTTATAATAGAAAAGAAAAAGACACTAAAAGGCTTTTTTATAAGACACTAAATACAACAACGAATAACTACAGACAAAACATACAAATAAAAAGATTTTAATTAACATACAGACACAACAAATTTTAAATGTCAGTAATATATCGCTGCAGTGACTAGTGCATTAGAAAGAAAAAAGGCCAGCGCTCAGCAATTGTGCTGGGGATTACTCCGCAGGGCTGACCAATGAACAAAACAAAACAAAAGAAATATATAAAGTAAATAAGTATATATCAAGTGATTTTGAAGAAATTTGGAGTGTAGATAATAATGTTTTAAATGACATCGACCGAGAACATACATAATAATTATAAAAATTAAATCCTCGAATGAATATCCAAAGCAACGTTGGTAATTTGGTTGGCCAAGAAATACGGGCAATGAAGGTGAGAAAACCCACGTTCACCCGTCTACACGCTATTCCCGCATTATAATAGAAAAAGGATGAAAATAGAATTCACCGCTTGAACGGATTGTAGCTTGGAACGCACAAACGTAACGCGCAAATCTAGTTTTTTTTTTAATAGTAAAGATAAAAATAATGTTTTCTTATAAATAGAAAATGCATGCTCATTTCATGAGTTCATTTTTTGTTTATATAACTTAAGTTATTTTCTAGAAAAATAACTAAAAAAAAAATAATTTAAATTAAAATTTTCACGTGAATTTCTATTTAACGTGTTTTTAGCTTGTCAATGGACAGAGAAATATAATTATGAAAATTAACATGTGTTAATTTTACATCGATCCTAATTATGGTTTATTTACGACATCATGGCGAACACCATGTTTAATCGCATAGTCTCCTCTTAATACATATTTAAAGGAGACTCTTAGACATACTCCTGGGGCTCAAATCTTAGGCACCGTACGCGATGGCCCCGCCACTACCGCGATGGCGATACTGTCGAATGTAGGTACATATGTATCTACCTGAAATTTGAAGGGTTCATCTGAAAACCAGTGCCGCTGTTTTTCAGATGAACCCTGTGACAATTGGAAGCCATACTGACATGGACCCAGTCTTTTTTTTATGATTGACAGGCTACCACAGCTCACCTGATGTTAAGTGACGGTGTAGTTGAGGCTGCCGCAACATACCGATAGATGCTTGGCGACAGATTTTCATCTTGATAGCGTATATATATCACATTGACAACGTGGTAGCTAGCCGAGTACTAGAAAATACCCTACCATCATGCTATGCTTTCCTCACGATGTTTTCCTTCACCGGTAGCTCAAGGGCATAGTTGGGGTTGTTTGTTGTTATTGTTGCACCCACGCCCTTCGGCATGAGAACCGACCGCTCTAACCACTGAGCTATCATCACTATAATATTATACGGTATGCCATAATGCAAGAATTATAAGTAAATAAAAAAAATTTGATTTAATATTTACGCATTCCGAAGTCGAAGAAATAATTTTTAAATAATAGTTATTTAGCATAGATAAAGTATACTCTATTTTCTAAACAACCATAATAAACTAAATAAATATATTTACCTCAAACGAAAACATAATGTTGTTAGTCCAACCATCGCCTTGCTGTATAATTGAGTATTTTGAACCTATTTCTTCTTTAGAAAATTCTGTATGCTCTATAAAATGACTTATAGTACCTTTAAAAATAGCTTTATATCTGTCATCGTCCAATGTTTCTATAATATCATTTTCCATTTTCTCTCCAAACATTTTCCTTATTTCTAGCATTTCTGGTGGTCCATCATGGAACTCAGATAACATAGATGAAATCTCGTTAAATTTTTCTGGTTCTTGATTTTTCAGAGCGTATGACAATGAGTGATAAACAGCAAAATTTTGTAACACAAGCTTGGCAAGTTCAATTGACATAGGTTTGAATCTGTTTAAGATATCGTAATTGGAATCTTTTAGGTCTTCTAATAATATCACTTCATCTGGTTTTTCCATAAAAGTTCCATAACATTCCGCATGTCGGAACCAATCTTTTTCCGGCACGCCTGCATTTTTTTGCAGCTCTCTAAATTTTGGAAACAATTCTGTGTATATAACATTTTCGTTTTGAAACAAAATCGATGCATCTAACATGTCACGCAAAAGTGGAGCTAATTTGGCAATCATTTTAAAAGTTTTGCCATTTTGGCTGACAACTATTCTTTTGACGTTAGCTATAAAGTTATCGCCGGCTTTCCCCACTGGCTCTATCGTCACAGCGCAATTCTTAAATCCCCTTTCTTCCAGAACTTCAATGATAAATTCCAACTGCCGCTTACGTACCGCTTCCACTTCACCAACAAAGCTAAAAGGCATCTTGAAAGTTTATTCACTAACTGATACGAACAAAAAAAATGGTCATTTTATAAATACTTCTTTATCTAAATTCCAAATTTTGGTATGTATCGGACGTGTCGTCACGATAGTGATGAAATATAAACTGATCAACAATCATGAACAAAATATTATTGACCTTGAAACGAAGTGAGTTAATAATAATACGCGTATATTAGTCGATAAAGGTTTTTGTTGAAAGTTTTAATTTACTAAAATTGGTGCCATCTTTTTCATTGCAGTCTGTTAGACAAGGACAGAAATATGTTTGATTTGTCAACGAAAGACTTCAAAATTTGGCTTACTAGTAGTTCTTTATGCATTTGGTCCGATGACTTTATGTTATCCCCTCAAGCTACCAGAACGTACTGTTTGGTAAAAAAATTACTATCGTTAAGTGATAATAACTTGTTTAAATAACATCTTTCGTGTTTTTTGAGTTATACTAACCTGAGCAATAAGTTTTTATACACAATGTGCCTCACGATTTACCCGCACAGAACACGGTTTTTTTTTAAATTTGAGATTGGCATAGAAAACTCTACTTCACGCGAATTTAACTGGAATCACACCGCGTTACGCAAACGTGGCGCGTTGCGTGTTATGTTTTTATAGTGAACATGGGCCCACGGGAACATTTCGTTTGACTCGAACGATAACATAAAAAAAATTCAGTTCCATAATATTGTCTCATCTTTGTGAAGTGATATTTATCTCTCTATACTATTATAAAGAGGAAAGATTTAATTGATTGTTTGTTTGTATTGAATAGGCTCTGAAACTACTGGAACGATTTCAAAAATTCTTTCACCGTTGGGAAGCTACACTATCCCCGCGTGACAAAAGCTACTTTTTATCCTTGTATTCCCACAGGAACGGGAACTACGCGGGTGAAGCTGCGAGGCATCCGCTAGTCTTATATTTATAAATCCACGCTTCCGAATTCCGAATTTTATAAACACAAAAGAATAGAAAAACGACAATTCGAAAGTTGTGTATAAGATTAATTTTTAATCATTTTCCTACACACTTCAATAACAATTCGCAACTCGTAATTATTCAGCATAAGTTATATTTTATCTACGGCAATTGTGATTACCCCAAAATAACTACTACCTAGGTTTTTATCTGGGTATCAATCTATCCGTGTATTGATCACATCCGTGTATTACGAGCTGATAAAATTCGCAAGTAACAAGTTGGAACAAATTGTTTTTTTTTTTTAATTAATTTGTCCCATCGGGCAGGCTAAAGCTGTAAAGCCATACTGCCTTAGAAGAAACCTATTTACTCTAGATTATTTTTTTCGCCAAGAATCTAACGGTGTGTTCCAGCAGCCTCACTTGAGAGCCAGCTCTATTCCAGGCTAGGTGTGCTTTACCATCTTTGACCACACCTTTACATTAACATCAGGGGAGCTGTGGTCAAACAACTAGCCAGTCAACCATAAAAAGATAATTTAAAGACACTGATATTGTACCTAGCAGGACAACAGAATCTGGCAGAGAGTTCCACAACCTCGCTGTGCGAATGAAAAATGTGGAATCAAAACGCTTTGTGTGAACAGCTTTATGCTGAGGTGAGCCCCTATTTTGTAACTGTTTGTGTATTTGTTGTTATGTTTGTGTGTTCTGTGTTACAAAATAAAAAAAATATTTTCTTTCTTTCTTTCTACATGTGCGTTTTGGTACGGAACCAACAAGTAACATATACAAACAGGTAACAGGTAAAAGATTAGGTGCCTATTGTCAGATATTACAAATCTCTCAAGATTTCCGCCATTACCTAAATTCACACCTCAATTCCTCACGTTTACTCACCTACCGCGACTTGACTCACTATATTTGGGGCACAATTTGCAACTCCCGAATATGTACTTTTCGTGTGTAGAACTTTTCGAGCAAAATCATCCACAAATCAAAAGACAAAACTAAGCCCTATTCTGTCTGGCTTAGGTTGAGAATGACATGCAAAAGTCAAAAAATTTCAAGTATGTTATACGAAAGAGTGAGAAATTTCATTTGAGACGATTTTGCGATTTCTTTTACATGTTCCCTTGGGCTAGAGCGTTGATTTATCAGCGAGTATACTTTCTTTTGTTCAAAATAGGAATTGTTTCCTTTCTTTTTATGAAAATACTTATTTCGTACACTTGAGATTAATACAGACAAAAGAGAAATGCGCGAGTATATTACGATGCGATGAGATAAAACAAAGAAAAATGATAACTCAGTAGTCACACGCTGAAGGGCAATCTGGAACAGAAATAACCAATATTCAACTTCATAATTACAATTTTATAAAAATATACAACAAAATACAAACATGCTACCAGCTACTGCAGAAAAACAAATGTATTATAAATACCTACAGCGTTACTATTTTGCAGCCCCGTTGGCTCATTGGTAGTATATCTGCCTTGAGAGCTGCAGGGCGTGGGTTCGATTCCCACTCAGGGCAAACATTTTGTGAATAAACAAATGTTTGTTCTGTGTCTGGGTGTTCTGTATGTATTATAAGTAGGTATGTATTTACAAAAAAAAAAGGAGGTATTTATGTATTCTATCAGTTATCTGACTTCCATAGCACAAGCTCTGCTTAGTTTGGGGCCAGATGGCGCTGTGTGTCCTACGATATTTATTTATTTTATTTTTATTTTACTTTATTGAAAAAAAAAGATGATAAACGTTACGGTTATAATAGAGACATAATAAGTCGAAAAGTGGTAAATAGTTATAAACAACTTTCACTACATTCTTTCTCTACTAAGTTCTGGAGTGGAGACCACGGACCGGCAAGCGCAGCGTACGACGCCGACGTCCACCCACAAGGTGGACAGACGACCCAATAAAGACCGCAGGAACGCGCCAACCAGTCCAGCAGTAGGCGTCCTACGGCTGAAATGATGATGATGACTATATTCATAACACTAAAATCGTGAATAAATTGAAATCGGCTGTTGAAAAAAATTCTTTGTCGATTGTTGGAACTGTATAGTATAATTGAATAGCTATCTTTTTTCGCGATTTTAAAGCTGTGCGTATTATCATCATCATCATCCACAGCCTTCTTTATCCCACTCCTGGGTATAGGCCTCTCTCTTATCATGCCATCTGTATCGGTCCTATACCATTCTGGTCCAGGTTCGACCCGCGATGGTGACAATATCGTCGACCCATCTTGCGGCTGGACGACCAACACTCTGCTTACCTGAGCGTATAGTAAAATTTATTTACAATTAAAAGTACAATAACCCCTTTCAGCCTAGTGCACTCCAAGCATACAACCTTGTAGAATAATCTAAAAACATCCATATATTCAATCCCATTACTGGTCGCTAAAAACTGTATTTTAAGATGTCTAGTTAAGTTTGAACATCTATGAAAGTAATTCAAAATCACGGGCTTCAAGAATGAATTAGTAAGCGAGTGTAGTAGTTCAGACTACAGCTGGAGCTTGGGGACACTGTTAACACACTGGCTACAAAACGTTGCGTTTAAAACGCTGTGTTCCTTTCAAACGGCGACTGAAAAAGGTGACGACAATATTTTACAAAGCCAAAATGCACAAAGCGCAATGCCAGAAATGACCGAGAAAAAAAAACGAGCACACGAAAGTTAAAGCAATTTCTAAATCCGCGCGTTTTTAATTGTCGCTGACGTTCGGTTCGGCGAATTTCGATGAGATGCTATGTATGACCTGTAGTGTGAAGTCACCATCTCATTTTTCAAAACTCAGTTTTGATAGGAAAATCGATAGAACTATTGTTAAAACTTAGCAAGAACTAAAGAACTATGCTGGATGCCAATGAATCTGAAGTTAGTTTTTGAGATGCTAACTTCACAGACGTGGTTGACGTCAGGTAGGCGGCCGCTCGTAAAAATATGCCGACCCCACCTAGCATGGGATAAGGGCAGGAGTTACAGTACATACGTATTCTACCTACGGTACGTATTATCTTTGTCTTTTAAATTAATTCTGTGTAGTTTACTTACGGTGGTACGATTTCCATACAAATAATTTTTTGCCTTATAAGGACAAATGGAGCGTAATTTTACAGTGAAATCACAACTACTGGCATTTACTTTGGTCTTTATTTGCGGTAAATCACAATTTCTTGAATGAAACGGTAGATTAATTTTATAATTAATCTACCGTTTCATTGTTGTGTGTTCATGTACTGTTTTATTCAAAAATCATAAATTCATAAATTTGATTTTATGCTAATAATCTACTGTTTTATTAAAGCAATTGTGATTTACCGCAAATAAAGACCAAAGTAAATGCCAGTAGCTGTGATTTCACTGTAAAATTAAGCTCTATTTGTCCATAAATGGCAAAAATTGATTTGTATGGAAATCGTACCACCTTAAAGATAGGTTAGGCCCACAGGGGAAGATTGCTTAGGGCATCAAGTTACTAACCACCGGCTAAAAACACCGGCGCGTTTTTTAGCCACGTGTGAAGGGCCATAATGTTGAATTTTTTACGTGATTGGCTAGCCACCTGGTTTACCGTATCATGAATACGTCATACGCGTCACACGAACTGTGGCCAGTTGGGCCATTGCATTTCATGAGTAAGTAGATCTGTGAATGAATTTCGAGGAACGAGTCCAAATTAAGGACACTACAGCCCTGCTTCAGCGTTCTTTTGAACATTTTCACGTTTTTGTGAAGTGTTTACTTTATTTTTTAATTTTGTACTGGGTTATAAAGTTTAGTGTTATTGAGCCAAACGTAACTGTACACATTGAAATAAATATCAGGAGTTTTCTAGAAAAAAAAAACTATTGTTTCAAATACTCGAAATTATCAGCGATGATCCCACATTTTTAGAATTCCGTACGCAAAAGGTAAAATTAGTAAGACTTCGCTATCAGTCCGTCTGTCACCAGGCTGTATCTGATGAACCATGATAGACATTTGAAGTTTTCACAGGTGTATTTCTTTTGCCGCTATAACAACAAATACTAAAAAACCGACTAAGTGAGAGTCGGACTCGCGTACAAAGGGTTCCGTACCATTATCTATAAAAACAGCAAAAAAATCACGTTTGTTGTATAGGAGCCCCCTTAAATATTTATTTTATTCTGTTTTTTTAGTATTTCTTGTTGTAGGGGCAATAGAAATACATTATCTGTGAAAATTTCAACTGTCTAACTATCACGGTTCATGAGATACAGACTGGTGACAGACGGACAGACGGACAGATGAACGGACAGCGGAGTCTTACTAATAGAGCCCCGTTTTACCCTTTGGGCACGGAACCCTAAAAATTGGCTTACTCATATTAATTTTTATCTGCTCTTATTCTTAATCTGTGGACGGTACCAACCATTCTACAATCAGTAAATCAGTAAATCAGTAAATCAGTAAATCAGTAATATTTATTGGCCATAAATAACAATAATGGTACCTTATATTTATTTACTCTTCTTTCCATCCAAAGGTTGTCTGGAAGAAATCGCTCTAGGCGATAAGACCGCCCTTATACATCATTTATTCTATTGTTTTGTTATATTATTATATCTTCTTTTTTTTTTGTTTGTTGTTTGTTTCCTATTTGTATTAATTGTGATCTGTGTTTTTGGTGTATAATAAAGTTATATTCTATTCTATTCTATTCTATTCTAATGTTAAAGGCAAGTCACATGTACAAAAAAACCTTACGATTACACTTTAATGAATGAAGCTATACCTATACGAGTAATTAACAACGAACATACTACAGCGGAGGCTCCGTTTATGTACTACACATAAATGAGGATTCTGAGAACCTCATTGACATATATTCACCTAATTTGTAAAATGGATTGTTTTCCAAAAAAAATTTAATGGTTTTTTTAAATTCGGTATGATTTAATTCTGTAATATATTTTGGCAATTTATTATACATTAATATTTTGGCGTGACGGCCCTGCTTTTCAACTTTACCTAACCTAGTCCATGGCACGACCAGCTTTTCTTTGTTTCGCAAGTTATATTGATGCCTGTCTTTGTTCTTTGGCAAATTAGCTCCGTGTATTTCTAATAAGCTATTGTATATGTATAGTGATATCACTGTCATAATTTTGTTAGTTTTGAAGTATTTTTTTGCAGAACTACGTTTTTTTAAACCATTTATTATTCTAATCGCTCTCTTCTGACATCTTAACACTTTTGTAATACTAGCTGCGTTACCCCATATCGTAACTGCGTATCTTATAACAGAATGTATGTATGCATAATACACGGATATAAGAGTATTTTTATCTATTAACGGCTTAAGTTTAAATAACGCATAATTTCCACTGGCAATTTTCTTACATATATTATCGATATGAGCATTGTGACTAATTGTATTATCTATTGTGTATCCTAAAAACACATTTTCTTTACTTGCCGAGATACCAAAAATGCCAAGTTTCGATTGATAGTGCATAACAGTACTTTTATTAGAATTTAGAATGATACCATTACAATCAAACCATTCCGTTAACAAGTCCATAGTAGTATTTATTTTCGTATCTAAGTTATGTTTGTTAACATCTTTAATACCAACATGGGTATCATCGGCAAAGAGACTTACTTGCGCCCACTCTGGCATGGCACCTGCGAGATCATTAATATAAATTAAAAACAATAGAGGACCTAAAACTGAGCCTTGTGGCACCCCTATTGACATGTTACCCAATGCTGAAGTAGACCCATTTACACACACTATTTGACTGCGATTATTAAGGTAAGTTTTTATCATATTTAGTTCAGTTCCACGAAAGCCATAAAATTCCAATTTTTTTATCAACACATCATGTCTTAAACAGTCAAAAGCCTTTGATAGGTCATAAAATATGCTTGCACATCTATTAGACTCATCTAAAGATTCCAGAATAAAGTAGATTACATTTCTTATCGCCATTTCAGTAGAACGACCTTTTCGGAATCCAAATTGAGCATCATTAAAAAGATCGTTTTCTTCAAAAAATACAATGATTCGAGATTTGATAACAGTCTCTAATATTTTGGACAACGCTGGCAATATACAAATCGGTCTATAGTTGTTAATATCTAACGAATCCCCTTTTTTGAAAAGTGGTAATACCTTCCCTGTCTTGAGTACGTCGGGAAAGAAGCCCTCGATTAAGCACGAATTTATAATAATAAGTATCAACTCAAATACATAAAAATTATTCAAAATAATATTCCTCAAAGTTCTTGTGCTCATGTCATAAATGTCGAGTGTTGATATTTGTTTTAAGTTTTTTACAATACTTCTCAACTCCTTGTGATCCAGTGGCTTGAACTTAATAGATGTGTGGGGCTTATTTGAATTATCTAGATATTTCATACAATTTTCAGAGACTATATTTAAATTGCCAGTTAACTTATGCGCAATATTACGAAAAAAGTCATTAAATATATTTGCAATTTTTTCGGCTTCCGTGGTTACCTCTTCCCTATCATTTTTTACAGCGCGAATTCCATGTTTAGCGTTTTTAATTTTATTTCGTCCTACTTGTTCATTTATAATACTCCATGATTCTCTGGTTTTATTTTTAGATTTATTTATTCTATGTCGATACTGTAATTTTTTTGCTGCAATCATAGTTTTCCTCAATATTTTATACAAATATAATAGAGTCAGCGACTTCGCATAAATGTACCTACTGAAATGATAACACGTGGACCTATTCTGCTATTAAGCGATAGAGTTTACCTAAATCATTTATTAAAATATATTCTTACAATCACACCTTTTGTCTGTAAGGCTAGGCAGAGACCACAGACTAGCCAGTTTAGGGTTGAAACTTTAGGTCCGTGGGGGCCGGCCGTTCTGGATCTATATCAAGACCTGGCCAAACGTGGTATCTACTTTGGTCAAATGTTCAGCATTGCCATCCAGGATGGCAATGCTGCCTGCTGCTGCCACATATCCCTCCTCTGACGGACTATTAGATAAAAATTTTTTTGGTATAAATTAAGGATTTTTTATTTTGTTCAATAAATTTATAATAAAGAGCCGGTCGTCAATCCATGCTTCACTTAGCATATGTGGTCAAACACCTAACCTGTCACCTATAATGTAAATCGCTCTTAGACAGTGAAAATTAAATATCACTTTATAGACTGGTTGTTTCTGACATCAGAGTCAGAAATAGAATATGCCTTGAATAGACGCCCGGTTCGCAGGGAGATATGTAGAAAATGCAACGTAGCTCATTTTCAGTTTCCAAACGAACGGTTCCGCTCAAAAGACCGCCCGTGACGGTGGCACATATATTTATACGACCATGTTGAAGATTCAATATGTTTATAGGAACTAGAGACGAATAAGAAACTCTCTCGATGATAAGAGATAAAATCTGGCGTAAAAATACATCTAAATTTGAATATTATTATTATTATACTTATATAAAGTTAAATTACCACTCACTGACTGACTGACTCACTGACATAAATAGAAGTCATATACGGGGATATGGGGGGGGGAAAGCGAGTATACCACGATATAGGGATGGGTTCAGAGGGCCCAGGAAAAATCTGAAATCACCAGGAAACCAGGTCTTCGCGATGGGACCCCATGGTATCTCGACAACGGTGAAACATAAGGCGGTCGCTCTCGAACTGAATCTTCCCAAAACCCTGGGAACTTTCAGGGGGGATGAAAAAAAACACACCCCCCGAAGAAAAAAACGTCCCCGCCATACAAACTTGGACCTCTCATATTTCGAAAACGGCTCGAGATGGACGGGGGGTGCTCGACCGAATGTCATAGGGAACCGCGAGATCTTCCAGGGGAAAGCGGCCTCGAGGGCCTCCGGAGGCCTTTTTTGGCCTCGAAATTTCAAACGGGTCCTAGAGGTCTGAAATTTTGGCTCCGGGGGTTTATGGGACCTCTGATTGTAAATTTGTAAAAATTTTTTTAAAGTTTCTTTTTTTTAATATAGCTGTCATACAATGTGATTTGCGGGTCGGACTGTAGGGGCGAAACGGTGGTACTCCGGCGGCCCCGGAGCCGGCCCCGCGAGGCCGAAGGCCGAGCTACACACTCGCGAGGCCGGAGGCCGAGCGTACGGAGGCGAGGCCGAAGGCCGAGCCGCCCACTTCGAGGCCGAAGGCCGAGAAGTGCGGCAACTCGCTACGTACGATATTTTGCCAGAATCGAAATCCTCCCGGCGAGGCCGGAGGCCGAGCCACACACTTGCGAGGCCGAAGGCCGAGCGTACGGAGGCGAGGCCGAAGGCCGAGCGTCACACTTCGAGGCCGAAGGCCGAGAAGTGTGCCAACTCGCTAGGTATGGAGCTCACGACAGAGGTAAAGTGACATACCTGCGAGGCCGGAGGCCGAGCTACGAAACCGCGAGGCCGAAGGCCGAGCTCTGAACCGGTGAGGCCGAAGGCCGAGCTTCAAACCGGCGAGGCCGAAGGCCGAGCTTCGACCCCGCGAGGCCGAAGGCCGAGCTTTGAAGGTGCGAGGCCGCAGGCCGAGTTACACACTTGCGAGGCCGGAGGCCGAGCTCCGAACCGCGAGGCCGAAGGCCGAGCTTCAAACCGGCGAGGCCGAAGGCCGAGCTTCGACCCCGCGAGGCCGAAGGCCGAGCTTCGAAGGTGCGAGGCCGAAGGCCGAGCTACCGACTCGCGAAGCCGCAGGCTGAGCCCCACACTTCGAGGCCGAAGGCCGAGAAGTGTGGCAATCACGAGACACCCAAGTCGTAATCATCATCATAATCAGCCGACATTCAACTGCCTCGCGTTTCCTTACCTTTCGTTCAATTTGAATTTCGTTTGAAAAGTTAATGTAAGCAACGAGAGTTTAGCTCACGGAAAAGCCAAACTCATCATCATAATCAGCCCATACCCAACCGAATGCCATTCCTGCCCCGTTTATCCAACTGCTTTGTTATTTTTTAAAAGTTTAAAGTCGAAACCAAAGCCCCGCCCCTCCCCACCATGACGACCTCCCCGCGGGCCGCATGCGGCCCGCGCACCCACGCAAATACTAGTTATATTATATAAAGTTAAATTACCACTGACTGACTGACTGACTGACTGACTCACTTAGATAAATAGAAGTCATATACGGGGATATGGGGGGGGGAAAGCGAGTATACCACGATATAGGGATGAGTTCAGAGGGCCCAGGAAAAATCCGAAATCACCAGGAAACCAGGTCTTCGCGATGGGACCCCATGGTATCTCGACAACGGTGAAACATAAGGCGGTCGCTCTCGAACTGAATCTTCCCAAAACCCTGGGAACTTTCAGGGGGGATGAAAAAAAACACACCCCCCGAAGAAAAAAACGTCCCCGCCATACAAACTTGGACCTCTCGTATTTCGAAAACGGCTAGAGATGGACGGGGGGTGCTCGACCGAATGTCATAGGGAACCGCGAGATCTTTCAGGGGAAAGCGGCCTCGAGGGCCTCCGGAGGCCTTTTTTGGCCTCGAAATTTCAAACGGGTCCTAGAGGTCTGAAATTTTGGCTCCGGGGGTTTATGGGACCTCTGATTGTAAATATGTAAAAAATTTTTGAAAGTTTCTTTTTTTTAATATAGCTGTCATACAATGTGATTTTCGGGTCGGACTGTAGGGGCGAAACGGTGGTACTTCGGCGGCCCCGGAGCCGCCCCCGCGAGGCCGAAGGCCGAGCGGGTAGCTGGCGAGGCCGGAGGCCGAGCGTACGGAGGCGAGGCCGAAGGCCGAGCCGCCCACTTCGAGGCCGAAGGCCGAGAAGTGCGGCAACTCGCTACGTACGATATTTTGCCAGAATCGAAATCCTCCCGGCGAGGCCGGAGGCCGAGCCACACACTTGCGAGGCCGAAGGCCGAGCGTACGGAGGCGAGGCCGAAGGCCGAGCGTCACACTTTGAGGCCGAAGGCCGAGAAGTGTGCCAACTCGCTAGGTATGGAGCTCACGACACAGGTAAAGTGACATACCTGCGAGGCCGGAGGCCGAGCTACGAAACCGCGAGGCCGAAGGCCGAGCTCTGAACCGGCGAGGCCGAAGGCCGAGCTTCAAACCGGCGAGGCCGAAGGCCGAGCTTCAAACCGGCGAGGCCGAAGGCCGAGCTTCGACCCCGCGAGGCCGAAGGCCGAGCTTTGAAGGTGCGAGGCCGCAGGCCGAGTTACACACTCGCGAGGCTGGAGGCCGAGCTCCGAACCGCGAGGCCGAAGGCCGAGCTTCGACCCCGCGAGGCCGAAGGCCGAGCTTCGAAGGTGCGAGGCCGAAGGCCGAGCTACCGACTCGCGAAGCCGCAGGCTGAGCCCCACACTTCGAGGCCGAAGGCCGAGAAGTGTGGCAATCACGAGACACCCAAGTCGTAATCATCATCATAATCAGCCGACATTCAACTGCCTCGCGATTCCTTACCTTTCGTTCAATTTGAATTTCGTTTGAAAAGTTAATGTAAGCAACGAGAGTTTAGCTCACGGAAAAGCCAAACTCATCATCATAATCAGCCACGACCCAACCGAATGCCATTCCTGCCCCGTTTATCCTACTGCTTTGTTATTTTTTAAAAAGTTACAAGTCGAACGTCAAGCCCCGCCCCTCCCCACCATGACGACCTCCCCGCGGGCCGCATGCGGCCCGCGCACCCACGCAAATACTAGTCTATATTATATAAAGTTAAATTACCACTGACTGACTGACTGACTCACTGACATAAATAGAAGTCATACAAGGGGGCACGGGGGGGGGAAAGCGAGTATACCACGATATGGGGATGGGTTCAGAGGGCCCAGGAAAAATCCGAAATCACCAGGAAACCAGGTCTTCGCGATGGGACCCCATGGTATCTCGACAACGGTGGCACCTAAGGCGGTCGCTCTCGAACTGAATCTTCCCAAAACCCTGGGAACTTTCAGGGGGGATGAAAAAAAACACACCCCCCGAAGAAAAAAACGTCCCCGCCATACAAACTTGGACCTCTCGTATTTCGAAAACGGCTCGAGATGGACGGGGGGTGCTCGACCGAATGTCATAGGGAACCGCGAGATCTTTCAGGGGAAAGCGGCCTCGAGGGCCTCCGGAGGCCTTTTTCGGCCTCGAAATTTCAAACGGGTCCTAGAGGTCTGAAATTTTGGCTCCGGAGGTTTATGGGACCTCTGATTGTAAATATGTAAAAATTTTTTGAAAGTTTCTTTTTTTTAATATAGCTGTCATACAATGTGATTTGCGGGTCGGACTGTAGGGGCGAAACGGTGGTACTCCGGCGGCCCCGGAGCCGCCCCCGCGAGGCCGAAGGCCGAGCTACACACTCGCGAGGCCGGAGGCCGAGCGTACGGAGGCGAGGCCGAAGGCCGAGCCGCCCACTTCGAGGCCGAAGGCCGAGAAGTGCGGCAACTCGCTACGTACGATATTTTGCCAGAATCGAAATCCTCCCGGCGAGGCCGGAGGCCGAGCCACACACTTGCGAGGCCGAAGGCCGAGCGTACGGAGGCGAGGCCGAAGGCCGAGCGTCACACTTTGAGGCCGAAGGCCGAGAAGTGTGCCAACTCGCTAGGTATGGAGCTCACGACAGAGGTAAAGTGACATACCTGCGAGGCCGGAGGCCGAGCTACGAAACCGCGAGGCCGATGGCCGAGCTTCAAACCGGCGAGGCCGAAGGCCGAGCTTCGACCCCGCGAGGCCGAAGGCCGAGCTTTGGAGGTGCGAGGCCGCAGGCCGAGCTACACACTTGCGAGGCCGAAGGCCGAGCTCCGAACCGCGAGGCCGAAGGCCGAGCTTCAAACCGGCGAGGCCGAAGGCCGAGCTTCGACCCCGCGAGGCCGAAGGCCGAGCTTCGAAGGTGCGAGGCCGAAGGCCGAGCTACCGACTCGCGAAGCCGCAGGCTGAGCCCCACACTTCGAGGCCGAAGGCCGAGAAGTGTGGCAATCACGAGACACCCAAGTCGTAATCATCATCATAATCAGCCGACATTCAACTGCCTCGCGTTTCCTTACCTTTCGTTCAATTTGAATTTCGTTTGATAAGTTCAACTAAGCGACAAGAGTTTAGCTCACGGAAAAGCCAAACTCATCATCATAATCAGCCCATACCCAACCGAATGCCATTCCTGCCCCGTTTATCCTACTGCTTTGTTATTTTTTAAAGTTTTAAGTCGAACTTCAACTCCCGCCCCTCCCCCCCATGACGACCTCCCCGCGGGCCGCATGCGGCCCGCGCACCCACGCAAATACTAGTTATATTATATAAAGTTAAATTACCACTGACTGACTGACTTAGATAAATAGAAGTCATATACGGAGATATGGGGGGGGGAAAAAGAGTATAGACTCGTACAGGGATGAGTTCAGAGGGCCCAGGAAAAATCCGAAATCACCAGGAAACCAGGTCTTCGCGATGGGACCCCATGGTATCTTGGAAACGGTGATACCTAAGGGGGTCGCTCTCGAACTGAATGTTCCCAAAACCCTGGGAACTTTCAGGGGGGATGAAAAAAAACACACCCCCCGAAGAAAAAAACGTCCCCGCCATACAAACTTGGACCTCTCATATTTCGAAAACGGCTCGAGATGGACGGGGGGTGCTCGACCGAATGTCATAGGGAACCGCGAGATCTTTCAGGGGAAAGCGGCCTCGAGGGCCTCCGGAGGCCTTTTTTGGCCTCGAAATTTCAAACGGGTCCTAGAGGTCTGAAATTTTGGCTCCGGGGGTTTATGGGACCTCTGATTGTAAATATGTAAAAAATTTTTGAAAGTTTTTTTTTTTTAATATAGCTGTCATACAACGTGATTCGAGGGTCGGACTGTAGGGGCGAAACGGTGGTACTCCGGCGGCCCCGGAGCCGCCCCCGCGAGGCCGAAGGCCGAGCAGGTAGCTGGCGAGGCCGGAGGCCGAGCGTACGGAGGCGAGGCCGAAGGCCGAGCCGCCCACTTCGAGGCCGAAGGCCGAGAAGTGCGGCAACTCGCTACGTACGATATTTTGCCAGAATCGAAATCCTCCCGGCGAGGCCGGAGGCCGAGCCACACACTTGCGAGGCCGAAGGCCGAGCGTACGAAGGCGAGGCCGAAGGCCGAGCGTCACACTTTGAGGCTGAAGGCCGAGAAGTGTGCCAACTCGCTAGGTATGGAGCTCACGACAGAGGTAAAGCGACATACCTGCGAGGCCGGAGGCCGAGCTACGAAACCGCGAGGCCGAAGGCCGAGCTCTGAACCGGCGAGGCCGAAGGCCGAGCTTCAAACCGGCGAGGCCGAAGGCCGAGCTTCGACCCCGCGAGGCCGAAGGCCGAGCTTTGAAGGTGCAAGGCCGCAGGCCGAGTTACACACTCGCGAGGCCGGAGGCCGAGCTCCGAACCGCGAGGCCGAAGGCCGAGCTTCAAACCGGCGAGGCCGAAGGCCGAGCTTCGACCCCGCGAGGCCGAAGGCCGAGCTTCGAAGGTGCGAGGCCGAAGGCCGAGCTACCGACTCGCGAAGCCGCAGGCTGAGCCCCACACTTCGAGGCCGAAGGCCGAGAAGTGTGGCAATCACGAGACACCCAAGTCGTAATCATCATCATAATCAGCCGACATTCAACTGCCTCGCGTTTCCTTACCTTTCGTTCAATTTGAATTTCGTTTGAAAAGTTAATGTAAGCAACGAGAGTTTAGCTCACGGAAAAGCCAAACTCATCATCATAATCAGCCCATACCCAACCGAATGCCATTCCTGCCCCGTTTATCCTACTGCTTTGTTATTTTTTAAAAAGTTACAAGTCGAACGTCAAGCCCCGCCCCTCCCCACCATGACGACCTCCCCGCGGGCCGCATGCGGCCCGCGCACCCACGCAAATACTAGTTATTATATTATATAAAGTTAAATTACCACTCACTGACTGACTCACTTAGATAAATAGAAGTCATATACGGAGATATGGGGGGGGGAAAGCGAGTATACCACGATATGGGGATGGGTTCAGAGGGCCCAGGAAAAATCTGAAATCACCAGGAAACCAGGTCTTCGCGATGGGACCCCATGAGATCTCGGAAATGGTGATATCTAAGGGGGTCGCTCTCGAACTGAATCTTCCCAAAACCCTGGGAACTTTCAGGGGGGATGAAAAAAAACACACCCCCCGAAGAAAAAAACGTCCCCGCCATACAAACTTGGACCTCTCGTATTTCGAAAACGGCTCGAGATGGACGGGGGGTGCTCGACCGAATGTCATAGGGAACCGCGAGATCTTCCAGGGGAAAGCGGCCTCGAGGGCCTCCGGAGGCCTTTTTTGGCCTCGAAATTTCAAACGGGTCCTAGAGGTCTGAAATTTTGGCTCCGGGGGTTTATGGGACCTCTGATTGTAAATATGTAAAAATTTTTTGAAAGTTTCTTTTTTTTAATATAGCTGTCATACAACGTGATTTGCGGGTCGGACTGTAGGGGCGAAACGGTGGTACTCCGGCGGGCCTGGAGTCACCCCCGCGAGGCCGAAGGCCGAGCAGGTAGCTGGCGAGGCCGGAGGCCGAGCGTACGGAGGCGAGGCCGAAGGCCGAGCCGCCCACTTCGAGGCCGAAGGCCGAGAAGTGCGGCAACTCGCTACGTACGATATTTTGCCAGAATCGAAATCCTGCCGGCGAGGCCGGAGGCCGAGCCACACACTTGCGAGGCCGAAGGCCGAGCGTACGGAGGCGAGGCCGAAGGCCGAGCGTCACACTTTGAGGCCGAAGGCCGAGAAGTGTGCCAACTCGCTAAGTATGGAGCTCACGACAGAGGTAAAGCGACATACCTGCGAGGCCGGAGGCCGAGCTACGAAACCGCGAGGCCGAAGGCCGAGCTCTGAACCCGCGAGGCCGAAGGCCGAGCTTCGAACCGGCGAGGCCGAAGGCCGAGCTTCGACCCCGCGAGGCCGAAGGCCGAGCTTTGGAGGTGCGAGGCCGCAGGCCGAGCTACACACTTGCGAGGCCGAAGGCCGAGGCTCGAAACCGCGAGGCCGAAGGCCGAGCTCTGAATCGGCGAGGCCGAAGGCCGAGCTTCAGACCGGCGAGGCCGAAGGCCGAGCTTCGAAGGTGCGAGGCCGAAGGCCGAGCTACCGACTCGCGAAGCCGCAGGCTGAGCCCCACACTTCGAGGCCGAAGGCCGAGAAGTGTGGCAATCACGAGACACCCAAGTCGTAATCATCATCATAATCAGCCGACATTCAACTGCCTCGCGTTTCCTTACCTTTCGTTCAATTTGAATTTCGTTTGTTAAGTTCAACGAAGCGACAAGAGTTTAGCTCACGGAAAAGCCAAACTCATCATCATAATCAGCCAAGACCCAACCGAATGCCATTCCTGCCCCGTTTATCCGACTGCTTTGTTATTTTTTAAAAGTTACAAGTCAAAAGCAAAGCCCCGCCCCTCCCCACCATGACGACCTCCCCGCGGGCCGCATGCGGCCCGCGCACCCACGCAAATACTAGTTATATTATATAAAGTTAAATTACCACTCACTGACTGACTGACTCACTTAGATAAATAGAAGTCATATACGGGGATACGGGGGGGGGAAAGCGAGTATACCACGATATGGGGATGGGTTCAGAGGGCCCAGGAAAAATCCGAAATCACCAGGAAACCAGGTCTTCGCGATGGGACCCCATGGTATCTCGACAACGGTGGCACCTAAGGGGGTCGCTCTCGAACTGAATGTTCCCAAAACCCTGGGAACTTTCAGGGGGGATGAAAAAAAACACACCCCCCGAAGAAAAAAACGTCCCCGCCATACAAACTTGGACCTCTCGTATTTCGAAAACGGCTCGAGATGGACGGGGGGTGCTCGACCGAATGTCATAGGGAACCGCGAGATCTTCCAGGGGAAAGCGGCCTCGAAGGCCTCCGGAGGCCTTTTTTGGCCTCGAAATTTCAAACGGGTCCTAGAGGTCTGAAATTTTGGCTCCGGGGGTTTATGGGACCTCTGATTGTAAATATGTAAAAATTTTTTTAAAGTTTCTTTTTTTTAATATAGCTGTCATACAACGTGATTTGCGTGTCGGACTGTAGGGGCGAAACGGTGGTACTCCGGCGGCCCCGGAGCCGCCCCCGCGAGGCCGAAGGCCGAGCGGGTAGCCGGCGAGGCCGGAGGCCGAGCGTACGGAGGCGAGGCCGAAGGCCGAGCCGCCCACTTCGAGGCCGAAGGCCGAGAAGTGCGGCAACTCGCTACGTACGATATTTTGCCAGAATCGAAATCCTCCCGGCGAGGCCGGAGGCCGAGCCACACACTTGCGAGGCCGAAGGCCGAGCGTACGGAGGCGAGGCCGAAGGCCGAGCGTCACACTTTGAGGCCGAAGGCCGAGAAGTGTGCCAACTCGCTAGGTATGGAGCTCACGACAGAGGTAAAGCGACATACCTGCGAGGCCGGAGGCCGAGCTACGAAACCGCGAGGCCGAAGGCCGAGCCCTGAACCGGCGAGGCCGAAGGCCGAGCTTCAAACCGGCGAGGCCGAAGGCCGAGCTTCGACCCCGCGAGGCCGAAGGCCGAGCTTTGAAGGTGCGAGGCCGCAGGCCGAGTTACACACTTGCGAGGCCGGAGGCCGAGCTCCGAACCGCGAGGCCGAAGGCCGAGCTTCAAACCGGCGAGGCCGAAGGCCGAGCTTCGACCCCGCGAGGCCGAAGGCCGAGCTTCGAAGGTGCGAGGCCGAAGGCCGAGCTACCGACTCGCGAAGCCGCAGGCTGAGCCCCACACTTCGAGGCCGAAGGCCGAGAAGTGTGGCAATCACGAGACACCCAAGTCGTAATCATCATCATAATCAGCCGATATTCAACTGCCTCGCGTTTCCTTACCTTTCGTTCAATTTGAATTTCGTTTGATAAGTTCAACTAAACGACAAGAGTTTAGCTCACGGAAAAGCCAAACTCATCATCATAATCAGCCCATACCCAACCGAATGCCATTCCTGCCCCGTTTATCCTACTGCTTTGTTATTTTTTAAAAAGTTACAAGTCGAACTTCAACTCCCGCCCCTCCCCACCATGACGACCCCCCCGCGGGCCGCATGCGGCCCGCGCACCCACGCAAATACTAGTTATATTATATAAAGTTAAATTACCACTCACTGACTGACTCACTTAGATAAATAGAAGTCATATACGGAGATATGGGGGGGGGAAAGCGAGTATACCACGATATGGGGATGGGTTCAGAGGGCCCAGGAAAAATCCGAAATCACCAGGAAACCAGGTCTTCGCGATGGGACCCCATGGTATCTCGACAACGGTGAAACATAAGGCGGTCGCTCTCGAACTGAATCTTCCCAAAACCCTGGGAACTTTCAGGGGGGATGAAAAAAAACACACCCCCCGAAGAAAAAAACGTCCCCGCCATACAAACTTGGACCTCTCGTATTTCGAAAACGGCTCGAGATGGACGGGGGGTGCTCGACCGAATGTCATAGGGAACCGCGAGATCTTTCAGGGGAAAGTGGCCTCGAGGGCCTCCGGAGGCCTTTTTCGGCCTCGAAATTTCAAACGGGTCCTAGAGGTCTGAAATTTTGGCTCCGGGGGTTTATGGGACCTCTGATTGTAAATATGTAAAAATTTTTTGAAAGTTTCTTTTTTTTAATATAGCTGTCATACAACGTGATTTGCGGGTCGGACTGTAGGGGCGAAACGGTGGTACTCCGGCGGCCTCGGAGCCGCCCCCGCGAGGCCGAAGGCCGAGCAGGTAGTTGGCGAGGCCGGAGGCCGAGCGTACGGAGGCGAGGCCGAAGGCCGAGCCGCCCACTTCGAGGCCGAAGGCCGAGAAGTGCGGCAACTCGCTACGTACGATATTTTGCCAGAATCGAAATCCTCCCGGCGAGGCCGGAGGCCGAGCCACACACTTGCGAGGCCGAAGGCCGAGCGTACGGAGGCGAGGCCGAAGGCCGAGCGTCACACTTTGAGGCCGAAGGCCGAGAAGTGTGCCAACTCGCTAGGTATGGAGCTCACGACAGAGGTAAAGCGACATACCTGCGAGGCCGGAGGCCGAGCTATGAAACCGCGAGGCCGAAGGCCGAGCTCTGAACCGGCGAGGCCGAAGGCCGAGCTTCAAACCGGCGAGGCCGAAGGCCGAGCTTCGACCCCGCGAGGCCGAAGGCCGAGCTTTGAAGGTGCGAGGCCGCAGGCCGAGTTACACACTCGCGAGGCCGGAGGCCGAGCTCCGAACCGCGAGGCCGAAGGCCGAGCTTCAAACCGGCGAGGCCGAAGGCCGAGCTTCGACCCCGCGAGGCCGAAGGCCGAGCTTCGAAGGTGCGAGGCCGAAGGCCGAGCTACCGACTCGCGAAGCCGCAGGCTGAGCCCCACACTTCGAGGCCGAAGGCCGAGAAGTGTGGCAATCACGAGACACCCAAGTCGTAATCATCATCATAATCAGTCGACATTCAACTGCCTCGCGATTCCTTACCTTTCGTTCAATTTGAATTTCGTTTGAAAAGTTAATGTAAGCAACGAGAGTTTAGCTCACGGAAAAGCCAAACTCATCATCATAATCAGCCCATACCCAACCGAATGCCATTCCTGCCCCGTTTATCCTACTGCTTTGTTATTTTTTTAAAGTTACAAGTCAAAAGCAAAGCCCCGCCCCTCCCCACCATGACGACCTCCCCGCGGGCCGCATGCGGCCCGCGCACCCACGCAAATACTAGTTATATTATATAAAGTTAAATTACCACTCACTGACTGACTCACTGACATAAATAGAAGTCATATACGGAGATATGGGGGGGGGAAAAAGAGTATAGACTCGTACAGGGATGAGTTCAGAGGGCCCAGGAAAAATCTGAAATCACCAGGAAACCAGGTCTTCGCGATAGGACCCCATGGTATCTCGGAAACGGTGAAACATAAGGCGGTCGCTCTCGAACTGAATCTTCCCAAAACCCTGGGAACTTTCAGGGGGGATGAAAAAAAACACACCCCCCGAAGAAAAAAACGTCCCCGCCATACAAACTTGGACCTCTCGTATTTCGAAAACGGCTCGAGATGGACGGGGGGTGCTCGACCGAATGTCATAGGGAACCGCGAGATCTTCCAGGGGAAAGCGGCCTCGAAGGCCTCCGGAGGCCTTTTTTTGCCTCGAAATTTCAAACGGGTCCTAGAGGTCTGAAATTTTGGCTCCGGGGGTTTATGGGACCTCTGATTGTAAATATGTAAAAATTTTTTTAAAGTTTCTTTTTTTTAATATAGCTGTCATACAATGTGATTTTCGGGTCGGACTGTAGGGGCGAAACGGTGGTACTCCGGCGGCCCCGGAGCCGCCCCCGCGAGGCCGAAGGCCGAGCGGGTAGCTGGCGAGGCCGGAGGCCGAGCGTACGGAGGCGAGGCCGAAGGCCGAGCCGCCCACTTCGAGGCCGAAGGCCGAGAAGTGCGGCAACTCGCTACGTACGATATTTTGCCAGAATCGAAATTCTCCCGGCGAGGCCGGAGGCCGAGCCAGACACTTGCGAGGCCGAAGGCCGAGCGTACGGAGGCGAGGCCGAAGGCCGAGCGTCACACTTTGAGGCCGAAGGCCGAGAAGTGTGCCAACTCGCTAGGTATGGAGCTCACGACAGAGGTAAAGCGACATACCTGCGAGGCCGGAGGCCGAGTTACGAAACCGCGAGGCCGAAGGCCGAGCTCTGAACCGGCGAGGCCGAAGGCCGAGCTTCAAACCGGCGAGGCCGAAGGCCGAGCTTCGACCCCGCGAGGCCGAAGGCCGAGCTTTGAAGGTGCGAGGCCGCAGGCCGAGTTACACACTTGCGAGGCCGGAGGCCGAGCTCCGAACCGCGAGGCCGAAGGCCGAGCTTCAAACCGGCGAGGCCGAAGGCCGAGCTTCGACCCCGCGAGGCCGAAGGCCGAGCTTTGAAGGTGCGAGGCCGCAGGCCGAGCTACATACTCGCGAGGCCGGAGGCCGAGCCACGAAACCGCGAGGCCGAAGGCCGAGCTTCAAACCGGCGAGGCCGAAGGCCGAGCTTCGACCCCGCGAGGCCGAAGGCCGAGCTTCGAAGGTGCGAGGCCGAAGGCCGAGCTACCGACTCGCGAAGCCGCAGGCTGAGCCCCACACTTCGAGGCCGAAGGCCGAGAAGTGTGGCAATCACGAGACACCCAAGTCGTAATCATCATCATAATCAGCCGATATTCAACTGCCTCGCGTTTCCTTACCTTTCGTTCAATTTGAATTTCGTTTGAAAAGTTAATGTAAGCAACGAGAGTTTAGCTCACGGAAAAGCCAAACTCATCATCATAATCAGCCACGACCCAACCGAATGCCATTCCTGCCCCGTTTATCCTACTGCTTTGTTATTTTTTAAAAGTTTAAAGTCGAACGTCAAGCCCCGCCCCTCCCCACCATGACGACTTCCCCGCGGGCCGCATGCGGCCCGCGCACCCACGCAAATACTAGTTATTATATTATATAAAGTTAAATTACCACTGACTGACTCACTGACATAAATAGAAGTCATATACGGAGATATGGGGGGGGGAAAAAGAGTATAGACTCGTACAGGGATGAGTTCAGAGGGCCCAGGAAAAATCTGAAATCACCAGGAAACCAGGTCTTCGCGATGGGACCCCATGGTATCTCGGAAACGGTGATACCTAAGGGGGTCGCTCTCGAACTGAATCTTCCCAAAACCCTGGGAACTTTCAGGGGGGATGAAAAAAAACACACCCCCCGAAGAAAAAAACGTCCCCGCCATACAAACTTGGACCTCTCGTATTTCGAAAACGGCTCGAGATGGACGGGGGGTGCTCGACCGAATGTCATAGGGAACCGCGAGATCTTTCAGGGGAAAGCGGCCTCGAAGGCCTCCGGAGGCCTTTTTTTGCCTCGAAATTTCAAACGGGTCCTAGAGGTCTGAAATTTTGGCTCCGGGGGTTTATGGGACCTCTGATTTGAAATATGTAAAAAATTTTTGAAAGTTTCTTTTTTTTAATATAGCTGTCATACAATGTGATTTCGGGTCGGACTGTAGGGGCGAAACGGTGGTACTTCGGCGGCCCCGGAGTCACCCCCGCGAGGCCGAAGGCCGAGCAGGTAGCCGGCGAGGCCGGAGGCCGAGCGTACGGAGGCGAGGCCGAAGGCCGAGCCGCCCACTTCGAGGCCGAAGGCCGAGAAGTGCGGCAACTCGCTACGTACGATATTTTGCCAGAACCGAAATCCTCCCGGCGAGGCCGGAGGCCGAGCCACACACTTGCGAGGCCGAAGGCCGAGCGTACGGAGGCGAGGCCGAAGGCCGAGCGTCACACTTTGAGGCCGAAGGCCGAGAAGTGTGCCAACTCGCTAGGTATGGAGCTCACGACAGAGGTAAAGCGACATACCTGCGAGGCCGGAGGCCGAGCTACGAAACCGCGAGGCCGAAGGCCGAGCTCTGAACCGGCGAGGCCGAAGGCCGAGCTTCAAACCGGCGAGGCCGAAGGCCGAGCTTCGACCCCGCGAGGCCGAAGGCCGAGCTTTGAAGGTGCGAGGCCGCAGGCCGAGTTACACACTCGCGAGGCCGGAGGCCGAGCTCCGAACCGCGAGGCCGAAGGCCGAGCTTCAAACCGGCGAGGCCGAAGGCCGAGCTTCGACCCCGCGAGGCCGAAGGCCGAGCTTCGAAGGTGCGAGGCCGAAGGCCGAGCTACCGACTCGCGAAGCCGCAGGCTGAGCCCCACACTTCGAGGCCGAAGGCCGAGAAGTGTGGCAATCACGAGACACCCAAGTCGTAATCATCATCATAATCAGCCGATATTCTACTGCCTCGCGTTTCCTTACCTTTCGTTCAATTTGAATTTCGTTTGATAAGTTCAACTGAGCGACAAGAGTTTAGCTCACGGAAAAGCCAAACTCATCATCATAATCAGCCCATACCCAACCGAATGCCATTCCTGCCCCGTTTATCCAACTGCTTTGTTATTTTTTAAAAGTTTAAAGTCGAAACCAAAGCCCCGCCCCTCCCCACCATGACGACCTCCCCGCGGGCCGCATGCGGCCCGCGCACCCACGCAAATACTAGTTATATTATATAAAGTTAAATTACCACTCACTGACTGACTCACTTAGATAAATAGAAGTCATATACGGAGATATGGGGGGGGGAAAAAGAGTATAGACTCGTACAGGGATGAGTTCAGAGGGCCCAGGAAAAATCCGAAATCACCAGGAAACCAGGTCTTCGCGATGGGACCCCATGAGATCTCGGAAAGGGTGATAGCTAAGGGGGTCGCTCTCGAACTGAATCTTCCCAAAACCCTGGGAACTTTCAGGGGGGATGAAAAAAAACACACCCCCCGAAGAAAAAAACGTCCCCGCCATACAAACTTGGACCTCTCGTATTTCGAAAACGGCTCGAGATGGACGGGGGGTGCTCGACCGAATGTCATAGGGAACCGCGAGATCTTTCAGGGGAAAGCGGCCTCGAAGGCCTCCGGAGGCCTTTTTTTGCCTCGAAATTTCAAACGGGTCCTAGAGGTCTGAAATTTTGGCTCCGGGGGTTTATGGGACCTCTGATTGTAAATATGTAAAAATTTTTTGAAAGTTTCTTTTTTTTAATATAGCTGTCATACAACGTGATTTGCGGGTCGGACTGTAGGGGCGAAACGGTGGTACTTCGGTGGGCCTGGAGTCACCCCCGCGAGGCCGAAGGCCGAGCAGGTAGCTGGCGAGGCCGGAGGCCGAGCGTACGGAGGCGAGGCCGAAGGCCGAGCCGCCCACTTCGAGGCCGAAGGCCGAGAAGTGCGGCAACTCGCTACGTATGATATTTTGCCAGAATCTAAATCCTCCCGGCGAGGCCGGAGGCCGAGCCACACACTCGCGAGGCCGAAGGCCGAGCGTACGCAGGCGAGGCCGAAGGCCGAGCGTCACACTTTGAGGCCGAAGGCCGAGAAGTGTGCCAACTCGCTAAGTATGGAGCTCACGACAGAGGTAAAGCGACCTGCGAGGCCGGAGGTCGAGCTACGAAACCGCGAGGCCGAAGGCCGAGCTCTGAACCCGCGAGGCCGAAGGCCGAGCTTCGAACCGGCGAGGCCGAAGGCCGAGCTTCGACCCCGCGAGGCCGAAGGCCGAGCTTTGGAGGTGCGAGGCCGCAGGCCGAGCTACACACTTGCGAGGCCGAAGGCCGAGGCTCGAAACCGCGAGGCCGAAGGCCGAGCTCTGAATCGGCGAGGCCGAAGGCCGAGCTTCAGACCGGCGAGGCCGAAGGCCGAGCTACGAAGGTGCGAGGCCGAAGGCCGAGCTACCAACTCGCGAAGCCGCAGGCTGAGCCCCACACTTCGAGGCCAAAGGCCGAGAAGTGTGGCAATCACGAGACACCCAAGTCGTAGTCATCATCATAATCAACCGATATTCTACTGCCTCGCGTTTCCTTACCTTTCGTTCAATTTGAATTTCGTTTGCTAAGTTCAACTAAGCGACAGGAGTTTAGCTCACGGAAAAGCCAAACTCATCATCATAATTAGCCAATATTCAACTGCGTCGCGTTTTCTTACCTTTCATTCAGTTTGAATTTCGTTTGGAAAGTTCAACTAAGCAACGAGAGTTTAGCTCACGGAAAAGCCAAAATCATCATCATAATCAGCCAATACCCAACTGAATGCTTTCGCGAGGCCGAAGGCCGAGCTCTGAATCGGCGAGGCCGAAGGCCGAGCTCTGAATCGGCGAGGCCGAAGGCCGAGCTTCAGACCGGCGAGGCCGAAGGCCGAGCTACGAAGGTGCGAGGCCGAAGGCCGAGCTACCAACTCGCGAAGCCGCAGGCTGAGCCCCACACTTCGAGGCCAAAGGCCGAGAAGTGTGGCAATCACGAGACACCCAAGTCGTAGTCATCATCATAATCAACCGATATTCTACTGCCTCGCGTTTCCTTACCTTTCGTTCAATTTGAATTTCGTTTGCTAAGTTCAACTAAGCGACAGGAGTTTAGCTCACGGAAAAGCCAAACTCATCATCATAATTAGCCAATATTCAACTGCGTCGCGTTTTCTTACCTTTCATTCAGTTTGAATTTCGTTTGGAAAGTTCAACTAAGCAACGAGAGTTTAGCTCACGGAAAAGCCAAAATCATCATCATAATCAGCCAATACCCAACTGAATGCTTTCGCGAGGCCGAAGGCCGAGCTCTGAATCGGCGAGGCCGAAGGCCGAGCTACACACTTGCGAGGCCGGAGGCCGAGAGTACGGAGGCGAGGCCGCAGGCGGAAGGCCGAGAAATGTGGCAACTCGCTACGTATGACATTTTGCCAGAATACAAATCATCCCGGCGCGAGGCCGCAGGCCGAGCGAATCCAAGCCGAAGGCCGAGATGTTTGGCAACTCGCTACGTATAATATTTTGCCAGAACCGAAATCTTCCTGGCGAGGCCGCAGGCCGAGCAGTTCCAGGCCGAAGGCCGAGAAGTTTGGCAACTGGCTACGTATCATATTTTGCCAAAATACAAATCATCCCGGCGAGAGGCCGCAGGCTGAGCGAATACAGGCCGAAGGCCGAGAAGTTTGGCAACTCGCTACATATGACATTTTGTCAGAATACAAATTATCCCGGCGAAGCCGTAGGACGAGCCCCACACTTGCGAAACCGCAGGCCGAGCGTACGGCGGCGAGGCCGGAGGCCGAGCCCCACACTTCTTGGCCTTCGGCCTTGAAGTATGGCTTATCACAGGACACACGAATCGTAATCATCCGATAATCAAATGTCTTGCATTTACTTACCTACCATTCGTTATGAATTTCATTTTGAAAGTTTTATTGAGCAACGAAAGTTACACTCACGAAAAAGTCAAAATCATCATCATGATTAGCCAGTATTCAACTGATTGTGATTCTTTACTCATTTATCCTACTGCTTCTTCTTTTTTAAAGCTTTACGTTACGTATAGAGTGACAATGCCCTCACGACGAGCCCATAGGTCGAGCATCACTTTTACAAGGCCGAGTACCAATGTAGTATTTTAAGTATTTTACTAAGTTTAAACTATCCTGCTGAGACAAGATTTTATTTTTATTACAGATGATGACTTTGACTATGTGAATATGATGAAATAATAACAAATTTTTTATGCGCTTATATATTTTATTTTTATTAATGTATATAAAATTACTATTAGTAAATGCATCACTATAATATAGTAATAATCAAAATAAAATCGAGAGTAAATCAAAATAAAACTGAGAAGGGTTGTTGTATTTCAACATTATGAATATCTTAGAGTACAAGATATATTCATATGATGCCCATTAAAAAAAAATCTTGTAATTCTATAATGCAACAAGTCATTCATAATGTTGAGTACAATAACCATGTTTGATATATGATTTACATACACAATTTCTTTACAATTTCAAATACAAATATTTGATTTTGATTGTTCTTATAATATTAAAAAAAAAGTTATTGAAAAGTCATTTCCTTCAAATATGTAATCAATGATTTGTGTTATTTTAACTATTCTATTAATCCACAATATTTTGCTAAAATATCATGTTTATACATTCACAAATACATTGACTGTTAACTAAAATAAATATTGTATGTTTTCTTTACAGAATACATGCTATGTTGACCCTTGACCAAGGGTTAAAATGTAGGCTGTATTTTATTATGACTTTAAAGTTGTGTATATGTAAGAAACAATTTATTCATAATGATGAGCACAATGACCCTCTTAAACTTTATACACCCACACAAGTAGTATATATATTCATGTATGTATACATTATTATCTTTGACATGTTATAAATAATATCAGTGCTATTTATAAAAGTACCTATATTATACAAACTATATAAATGCTTATGTATACTACTATTGATTGATGTATTTTTCATGTTGCTCAGATCAAATATTAAATTATTATTTTAGCATAACAAAGTAGGGGGCTTGATGAAGTCTGGTTCCATGGTTACAGTTCCATTGGTTGGTTTTGTTCAAGCTTCAACCAGGTAGCTTTCTTCGTAGTGCAGAAATTCTTGTGACATATTATTGTTCTTCTCTTGTATTATTTGGTGGCATTACGTTTAGCTTGTCAGACATCTATTGTTGCAGCAACTTTTGTAGTACTGAAAAATTAAACATTCAATTCTGTAGCATTATATTGGTCTTCTTCTTTTATTATAATTATTCATAGTTAGATTTAAAACAAAATATATATACAAATAAATAAATAATTGGTATTAAACCTACATCTTAAAGTGTTTTATTTACCATCATTGTTTTAGCATTTATTATTTTTGAGATAGTAAACAATTTATCTTAAAAGTCCTATAACTTGGTTCAACTGAACCCTTTAAACCAAAATATGATGATGTGTACAAAGTACTGTTTAGTTTACAGATATAACATTTATTACTGCAATGGTATCTACTTAGGTAACCTAAGAAAACAAAAGATATAGGTAAGTGATAATAATAGCCTAGATACAAGTGAAAGAAACCTCCTTTGATTTGCATAAACATTAATGTTCACCATACCCATGCCCATCCCATCCTTGCTTTATTATTCTTTAAGTACTTTATACCTTATAAGGTGTTTTAATAGATTTTACTGAAAAATCATACTTTGTATTGCTCACTTTTATTTCTAATACATAAAATGATGACTAAAATGACTCTTGAAACTAATATCAAAAGAGCATGGATATTGTGACCTCTGTCTGCCAAGAATGTGAAAAATAATCGCTGAAAAGAATATTCAAAACAGACTATTGTTTAAGGTTTGAACAGTGAAAGTGAGAATCAGTACATATTTAAAAGAATTTCTAAAGTTGCATTGAAAATTTTAGGCACTGTAGAGGCTGCTCCTATTCCTATAAATGTATGATGATCTGCTGAGTAATACAATGAAATATTGACAAGTTTTACCGTTTGTCTATTATGAAAATTCAGTATTTAGGATTGAATAGAGCCAAACAGAATTGATAATGTTTTAATGAAAGATCCTGTCTTGTTTCAAAAATACAACTAATCTCTATTTAATAAAGCGTAGGAGAGTTTACACTTACCATTTTCATATTCATTGTTCAAAATGCCCTTGATCCAAGGATAACAGAGATCAAATGAGATATGAATAGCTGCGATCTATTATTTTGCGGGCTTGTTGACCTATTAATTAGGTATGTAGTAAGATTCATTCTGCATGTTTCATAACTGTAAATAACAACATTTAAATTAGATAAATGTATGCAATACGGACAATCTAAAAGGTATCTAGGGAAGTATACATATTATACCCCTACGTAAAATGATTTCTATTTACCATGCAATAAAAACAATGATAGTTTAACCTAAAACTAAACTACCCATTGTTTGCATGTATTTTTAGTGGATAGATAGAACAATTATTATAATAGTATTACAAATGAATGAAATCAAAATATTAGTCAAAAAGGCAATATACCTACTACTTACCGTAAACTATATTTAGTTACAGATATTCCGTGCACTTTCCGAAGTGCTATTTCATATTAAGTATGAGGCGTCACGCAATCCAATTCACAAATTGTCATTTTATAAAGCATCACTTTGTTTTATTTAAAATATTTATTAACCTAGCAAGCGAAACTTATACACAGTGTTTATCATTTTGAATTTGAATCGAGAGTTCGCGAGCTGTCAGATAGAGCTAAGCAATGCTACCAACATTACCCCGCGTCACACTTATAGACGTAACATACCAACCTTTATAGAATAATCGCATCACAACGATAATTTTTAAATCTTGGCGAACATAAATAATGTAACACTTATCATACTTACAATTTATTACAGATTTAAAACTCTTTGTATCACATGATATGTTTAATTAAAATTCTAATAAACATTAAATGTTTTTCAATTAATAATATGAATACAATGTTTTAACTAATAAGAATTATCAATATACATTTTGACCAAATTGTTTTGTCTTATTAGAACCAATCAAATACGAGATTTGTTTTATTGGCTGAAAGTGATTGTTTGCGTGAGTTACCAATGTTACCATATATTAAATGACAAAAACAACTATTTTAATTTGCCGCCATTTTGCCCAATGTTTAAAGTATGATCCTACAATGTGGCAACGAAGTAGTAGTATTTGAAACTATATCCATTCATTGATAGCAACTTTTTGAATCAGTTTATTTCTTTCCGTAGTTTGTATTTTATATGTAATTTACAAATACAAACACTCACTTTGTAATGTTCATTTCCTATCTTAATGTGTTAAATTATAATAATTAATAAAAAAAGAACTGTTTTAAGATGTTAATTATGTATGTTAGATAAAAACGACATTCAATGAGAAAAGTTCAAGTAAAATATACTGATTTGAGTAATCAAATCTAATGAGATTAATATAAGAATAATATTGTATTCTAACGATCTGCATCTACTTCTAAGAAAGCAATATAGTATAATTATGTATATTTATTGTACATACAAATAATTTAAAATAAGTAATATATTATCTGATAAATAATATTATGGCTGTTTTGAATTAATTTGCTCTTCAAAATAATAATTAAGAAAATTCAATGAACCACCATACCGAAAAAAGACAATTATTCCAAAATAAATGAGCTTAAATTTTATTTTATGACAAGTATCTGAAAATATCATTACCATTAGTATTAATATATTTAATAGACACGAATGTTATTTTCTAAATGATTTATAAATATTTTTCAACAATATAAAAACACATTTTGTTAAAATTGTATTGTGTCATGTAAATAGATTATTACTGAAGTATTTTTAACTTTTTCAATGTTGTTTTTTTTTTATAAATTGAATATTCAAAAGACATAGGCACCTACCAAAAACATACTTTAATTTAAACAGCTCCCAAAACAACTTTTGAAATTGGTGAAATTTAAATTTTCTACTCAATTAATGACATACCTGTATGTAATTATTTAATCTTCCAACTCAATCAAAATTGAATGTATTATTTTAGGCTACTAGAAATACAAGCAAATAAGTTTCCTGATGGTAAGCAACCATCGTCACATAAGTAAAATATCAAGAGCATTACAAAAACATTGCTAAACTTTTAAAATTCTATTAACGCGTCTGCAAAAATAACTCTATTTACATTTATATTATAGCTGTAATCAAACACATAATCAGTTATATGTTTTTTTTTCTATAGTAAATAAAGAGAATTGTATGAAATATTACATACAATTTTTTGGGTATTATAAAATTACTATTTTTGTTTAATTTAGACAAAAAAATATTTGGCAACTCTGTTCAAAATTTATGAATTTCTAATTATTTTGCAATTAAATACTTTAATATACATTAAAATAGCAAAACAGCTTTTTATACAGCATAATATAAAAAATAATTTATTAAACTCTAATTTTAATTCAAATATGTCATTTATATTACTTTCAAATAGTATTTTTATATTGAAAACAAAACCGGAAATCGCAATCTAACATTTCCCGCTAAAAAGTAAACGGTTCCTTTTTTCTACTGACCTATATCTTCCCGAATGCACCTCATTCTCACTCCCGCGCACTAACATTTTGGTACGTACGGAGCGTTTTTCTAACCAAAATTAAAAATGTTGTAAATGTGATTATTTTCTATATATAACGTGTAATTTAACTAATAATTGTTGTTTGCAGTGTGTTTTTGTGATTACAGAGTGAACAAAGGTAAGAATTGTTTAATTTTTCTTATTTTGAAGGACCACACCTATAATGGCGTCAGACGCTAAGTGAAAGTACTTTATTTCTTCGTAATTGTGAATTATTTTCTAAAATTAGTATCTAAAACTTATTAAGCTTGCTATTTATTTATACCTGATGTTATTTTTTTGAATTTTATAGCATTTTTTTTATAAATTAACATTGATTTCAAAGTATACCTACACCATTAAATACTTTGCATAATAACACAGCTACAAAAATCATTCATGTGCTGATTCTTTTTTTCATTTCATAACTTGTGGTAACCGTTTTCAGCTAAGGTAAAAATATTTTAATTGCCTATTTATTTTTTCTCATTTTAAAGGACCACACCTATAATGGCGTCAGACGCTAAGTGAAAGTACTTTATTTCTTCGTAATTGTGAATTATTTTCTAAAATTAGTATCTAAAACTTATTAAGCTTGCTATTTATTTATACCTGATGTTATTTTTTTTAATTTTATAGCATTTTTTTGTAAATTAATATTGATTTCAAAGTACACCTACACCATTAAATACTTTGCATAATAACTAATAACACAACTACAAAAATCATTCATGTCCTGATTCTTTTTTTCATTTCATAACTTGTGGTAACCGTTTTCAGCTAAGGTAAAAATATTTTAATTGCCTATTTATTTAACAAAAATAAATATCTATTTATAGACAAACTTCCAATCCAACTTGGGCTAAATACGATATTAGTGAGTGACGCTAATCGATTACATTCATCAATCCTTACATAAAAATTTGAAAAATAACGTACCTACATAAATAACAGAATCCATGTAATACATTAACTACTCTATTAAAATCCGAACTCAATCAAATAAAATTTACTTTAATTAGAAAACTAATAGAAATAAAATTTCAGATGAAACGCCATTCCGGAGAATTTGACGAGCCAGCAGCTTCAACGTCCAAGCAAGCGAGATTGTCTCGGCCAGTCTGCGTCGCGTTTGGTAAGTCATCCTTTTCCTTTTAACTTATTATTACAATTTTTTGAAAATTTCATCAACGCTCATAAATGCTCAATCTATCTGTGTTTTTATTTCCAGAATATTTATTTGTGAATGATATAATTATTTTTACATAAAATTACCTTTTTATTTTTACATGATGTATAGGTACCTATTATTTCATAATAAAAGTAGTTTACATAGATGAGTAGTGATTTTATTAGTTTTAGTTAGCATTTTATAAATTTAAATAAAAAAAAAATATTGCTGATATATTTCACAATTACAGGATTGGATCAATAGTAAAAATACAATAATACCACAATTTAAAAATGTAATTTGAATAAATAGTGCTGATTTTAATATTATTCCGTTTATCTCTTATCTTGACTACTCTGTTAGCACTATAGAGTACGGGTTCGATTCCCGCCACGACAAACATTTAAATGACGATTAATGGTTGTTCTGCATATAGGTATTATAATTATAATTATGTATTTACAAGAATTCCTATAACAATAAAAGTTTTATTTAATTTTGGAGTAACATTGTGTTGTGTAATGTTTTTTTTTATTGGTAGGTTTGATAGGTATGATATAAATTAAATTAATTAAAGACTCCTGTGGGTGAGCGTTATACCGAATTTCCAATAAATAGCTCGATATTTTTAAAATTTCGTTATAGTAGATATTTCATAACAAAATATTATTGTTACATAGGTACTACGCATCAAGGCGCGATGCAATTCGAAGGTAGAGGGAATCAATGCACTGCCATAGCAGCAATGTCCCTAATAGTTTCATCTGTGGATAACCATAGATCAACTATTTCTTTACACGATATAGATACCGTTTTAAAAAGAGGGGATAAACTATACATTCAACTCAAAAAGTTTATTCCGGCTCAAGCCAATTCTAGCCATTTAAATTGTGATGAAATACCCACCGAAATAATTGTAGGACAAAAAAAAGTTGTAATAGAAAACAACTGGATAACTAATGGTTTCTATCCGAGTAGCGATGAGGCACTAGAGTACAATACAAAATTAGTAATGTTAGAGATCATTTTAAATAATGAAGTATTTACACCGGACTGGGATGATGACAAGGATGGTGTAGTATTTACGGGCAGGCATTATTCCATTTCGTTTTGGCGTCACACGTTTATTGCAGACAATAAACGTATGACGAAATACTTCGTATTTAATAGTCACGCGGTAAACGAAAACAACGAACACTCGGGTTACGGTGTGGCAAGGATTTTTCAATTAGATAATATAAAATCATTAGCGAACGTTTTATTGCAATATAATCGTCACGCGTCAAATAGTCAACAATACGAATTAAATAAAATAAAAGTAAAAAACGTTATCGAACTTGACGATGCGCGGTATCCTGCCACACAAGTTAGTCCAAACCAAACTCAATGTAGCAACAGTTCAGTGTCTGCATTTGAGGTGAACAGTATTCAATCGGCTCCTTCTGACGTGGTATTGAATACTATTTCCGACCGTACCGAATGTAGTCAAAGTTCGGTCACTACAATCGAGAAAACACACCCCTCTCCCTCTGTCTTAAATGACCTGATGTTATTGACGAACGATGTATCTGTGCCGTCTTCTCACAGTCCGAGTCAAATTAATATTAGTCAAATCAGTAGCATCTCTGCCTCAATACTTACCTCTGCTCCGTCATATGCAGAGGTGGTTAAAAAAAATTTGCAAAAACCAGTTATTACCACTACTAAAAAAACTGTTAAAATAACAAACGCGCAAACTAAAACAAAAACCGTTACAAATAAAAAACCAGTGGTAGTAATTGAACGCGTAGATGACTTTAAACTCACACATCTAAAACCAGTTGTTGTTCTCAATAGATTAGAATCAGATAAAGTCAAGCCAACGACAACTACGAAAAGGGGCAGACCCATTAAAAATAAAAGGGGGCGCAAAAAGACAACTGAAAATGCACAACTGGACGCAGTCAAAAAATATAATAAAAAAAACCCGGATGTTAATAGGGAATCTGTTAAAAGATACACGCAAAAAAATCCGGAAATTCATCGCGAATCAGTAAAAACATACACAGAACAAAATCCAGAAGTGCATCGCGAAGCCGTTCAAAAATACAATGAAGTAAATCCGGAAATTAATCGCGAGGCCGTTAAAAGATATAGTGAAAACAATCCCGCGATAAATCAACAAGCAACTCAGCATTATAATGAGGTTAGTCGGAACGTAGACGTTCCGTTACGTAGGTCGCATAATTTAATAGGCGAGAAACGGGATGACGAATTAAATGCCGTTAGATCGTTTACTTTAAAAAAACAATCTTTAAAATCATCGGAAATACATAAATGTCGACATTGTCAGGCGCCTCTATTCGACGAGGAAAAAACTAGGACTCAATGGTGTTGCGGGTCAGGGGCAAATAATGTTCAAGTATTGCCACCATTGACGACGGAAGATTTTTATACGCATCCCAGTTTCGAAAGTAGACCGCGCGCATATAACAATCTTTTCGCCTTTTCGGCTTTGGGCGTTTCGCACGGCTTCCAACATTTGCCAGGTTTATCATTTATCAAAATTCAAGGCCGGGTATACCATCGCGTTTTTGATTTAGCCTATAAAGAATCCACTAATAATATTGGTTTATATATTAGTGATTCATCAGAACGCGAAAGTTTGGCACGTAATCAGAGTTTAGATGTCCAAGTAACTGTCGCGATTAGGACATATTTAGAAAATGTCAATCCGTACATAACTTGTTTCAGAAGGTTAAGCTTAGAAGCTTCCGACGAAGCGTTTTTAATGTTCGAAAAAACCTCTCGAGCTACTCACGGAAACATTTTAGGCGATCAGCCCGTGGGCAGAGAGGTTTCCGCGATAATTAGTACAGATCGAGAGCAATATGTGCCTCGATCTATAGCTATATGGAAAATTGGAGAAAGGCCTCATACAGTGGATATCATGGATCCTCTGTATGAGAGTTTCCAATATCCACTTCTGTATCCTCACGGAAATCCAGGATGGTATCCCGGCAAACTCGACAACAATGGCAAAAAGCTAACTCAGGCCCGATATGTCAGATGTCTTTTGCTTTCAGAAGATAGATTCAGTCACCTTGGACGTCTATCCGAGGAGTGGTTAGTCGATATGTATTGCAGAATAAGCGAGGAACGTTTGCGCTATATATTACACATGCAAACGAATCCTAATGTGGTCGAAATTAGAGCCGCACCACTCCTCGAACTGTTAAATGACGAAACGATTGCCGGTGAAGGCGTTGTACCGGGACGTATCTACTTGCCGAATACTTTTACTGGGGGCCCGCGATACATGAAACTCAAATATTTAGATTGTATCGCTTTAGTCAATAGATTGGGACCTCCCTCTTATTTCGTCACGTTTACGTGTAATCCCAATTGGCCTGAAATTAAACATTCAACACCTGAAGGCCAACGCCCCAATCCATTAATATGTGCACGTGTATTCAACTTGAGATTATTCGAGCTGATACACGATCTACGTTCCGGCGCATGGTTCGGAACGATAGATTATTTAACGTACGTGATCGAATTTCAAAAACGAGGACTACCTCATGCCCACATTTGTTTTAGAGTACAGGGAGGAGGTCCAATAGAGAATTCAGACATAGACAAGGTATGTCGTGCCGACATACCTGATGAATCTGAAGCTGAAGGCAGATTGCGTACAGCTGTCCTGAATCATATGATTCACGGGCCGTGTGGGCATGAAAGAGACAATCTGCCGTGCTACGACAATGAAAAACAAAAATGTAGCAGACGCTTCCCGAAACGCGAAACTGACGTCACCTTCTGTGACGAAAGAGGCTTCATTCATTTGCAACGCAACAGCAGGAATGAAGGCATTATTAAATTTCGCAATAGAGAGATAAAAGTAAACGACCTGTGGGTCGTGCCGTACAACGCCAGTTTGCTTTTGAAATATGATGCCCACATTAACGTTGAAATTTCCTCGCATCGTAGTATAGTAAAGTATTTATTCAAATATATGACTAAAGGGCTAGACGAAGCGCGCGTTGCCATTGTTAACGACGAACAAAATGAAATTGAGGATTACGTTACTAAACGATATATAGGATCGAGCGACGCGGCTTGGCGCGTATTAGAATTCGATGTCACCGCTCGCGAACCGAACGTAAAGCAGTTAGGTGTACATTTAGAAAATAGACAAACTGTCTATTTCAAACCGGGCCATGAGAACGATGTCAATCATGAATCTTCCGACTTACTGACATACTTCAATAGGCCGCAGGGTGTAGAATTCGATTCATTGAAATATGTAGATTTTTACGAAAATTATTTAGTACACGCGAAACGTCCAAATACGAAAGTCGAAGTACGCGAAACGAGTAACGGCAAATTCGTGACCGAAAGGCAAAGGGGTAGAATGGTGGCGCGTTTATTTTGGGTCTCGCCTAACAGAGGTGAACAGTTTTATCTTAGGATACTATTAAATTCATTCGCGTGTCGCGGCTACAGCGACCTTTTAAATCTCGGTGGCCCAGATTGCACAACTTTCCAAGAAGCCGCCAAAGCTGTAGGGCTCGCGGACGATGAAGTAGAGTACGAAAGAGCTATGCAGGAAGCATCAACGTTTTTCACCGGCTACCGCCTGCGTAGATTTTTCGTAATGTTGGCTGTTAACGGTGCCCCAGTCGCGACGCTGTGGGACACATTTAAAAATCTTTTGTCTGAAGATATTTTGCATAGGATGCCAGACCAACATGACAATGCGTACAATACATGTTTAATAGAAATCGGTAGACTCTTACGCAAACACGGGTCGTCACTTTCGTTGATGGGACTACCGGAAGTCCAAGATGATTCGACTGAATTACGCAGAGAATGCAATCAATACAATACAAATGAACAGATTGCGATCGTAGACGAATGGTTACCGAAGTTGTCGTCGGAACAACGGGCCATATTTCAATATATCGATAATCTTTGTACAGATCAAAATTTCCGCGAAAATAATCCATGTGCTATTTTCATAGACGGCCCTGCAGGTACGGGTAAAACTACGCTGTTAAACACTATAACGGCTCACGTCCGTGGTACTTTAGAGTCTATAGCGATATGTACCGCTTCCTCGGCGATTGCCGCACAAAATCTTGAAAATGCCTCCACAGCTCATAGTGCTTTTAAATTTCCCTTACAAATTGAAGACGAGGAAGACATCGGTTCCGTTTGGCAGATTACGAACCGATCTCAGCGTGCAGAATTGATCTCTCACGCTGCGGTACTGATATACGACGAAGCGCCGATGGCCCACAAATATCTAATACATATATTAGATAGGTCATTGCGCGACCTGATGCGTTGTAATAAAATGTTTGGTGGCAAAATTATTATCTTTGCGGGTGATTTTAGACAAATTCCACCAGTAGTAGTAAACGCCAAATCCGATTCGGACATTTTGAATAGTTCTCTGAAAAAATCCCCGCTCTGGCCAAATTTGAAAAAATTCTCACTGATATCATCTCAGAGATGTAGAGACGATCCTGAATATGCAGATTTTTTGCTCAGGTTAGGTTCAAATCAATTGGCGTCCTTACCTCTGCAAGTAGGTAGGAATGTTCAAAAGATCGTCTCTTTAGAGTTAATAGAACACGTAACCGAATTGAGTGATTTGATCGACTTCGTGTTCTCAGAGGCTATTATAGACGAACCTGATGTTTGTGCACTTAGGGCCATTTTATGTACCCGGAATGATGCCGTTCGCGAAATAAATTCAATCATATTAGACCGAGTGTCGGGTGATACGCTTCACTTTTATTCAAATGACAAAATTGTAAGCGACGATGCTGACGAACTATACCTGGGGCCTGATGCATTAAATAGATTACAACCGACCGGTGTGCCAGAATTTGATTTGAAATTAAAAGTAGGATGCGTCTGTATGATCACTAGAAATCTAAGTTTTGCAGACGGCTTAGTGAATGGCACAAAAGTGATCATAGTAGCAACCTCACCGCTATTAATTACAGTCCGCAAACGAGGTTGCTACGATAACATTCCCTATTTGATACCGCGTATTTTATTTAAAGCGCCCATAGAGCGTAACAGTCCATACGAAATGAGTCGTCGCCAGTTCCCCCTTCAGGTGTGCTACGCGATGACCATTCACAAAAGTCAGGGTCAAACTATTACTCGCGTGGGGGTAGATTTAAGATCAGACGTATTCAGTCACGGGCAATTATATGTAGCGTTAGGTCGGGTGCAGGAAAAAGAGTCTATTAAAATTTTGGTTCAAAAAAATCGCGTAATAAATGGCATTGCCTGTGCAAACAATAAAATTATACCGGATCTTTTAAATTAAATCAAATTTCAAATTAAATATACATATGGCTAAACTTCTTGGAAATTGTAATAAAACATGTTCACCTCTTTATTTCGGTTGGGTTTTATTTCGTTATCAATCAATTTTTAATCATGTTGCTATGGCTGTATTCAGTCCCTTTTTTGTTATTTTTACATGCATCACACATATATCAACATATGAGTGTACTTACATTTCATTGCGTAGCATTTCAGTACCTATTTCCTAGGAATGTTTGATAATATAAAACACCAAAAGAATTTGGGAATGTTCATACCAGCAAATAAATTGATTTGTCAGTTTGCCAAATATGTATATTGGAAGCAAACCGTAATGAGTGTTACTGATGGTACTGGGTAACCTTTTAAAATAGATAAAATAAAGTGTAAGCCACTGGAGTTGTACGGCTTCAAGCAAACATTATGTAACTGATAATGGATGATCAATTTCAATGACACAATGCGTGTCTGCAGTTCAACACAATTACATTGAATGATGTCATACGATACACATCAATTGATGCGAGGTAAGAGTGTCTAGGCTGTTGTTTGAATTATAGGTAGCGAATCATTTGACAGTAGACGTTTCTGTCGTCGAGATTGTCTTGAGGTATGGATCAGAACCGAATGTACGGATGAAAGCGTAGTGTGCATAAGTTGGTCGGTGAGTAGAAAGACGTAACGTACATATCATATTGATGTGAAGAATAAGGCCGAGTGATTCGACGAAGATGGAAAAGTTCTTGCGTTACTGACTGTAAGGATTGTCATGAGAAATGTTCAAGAGTGAATGAAAGATTGTATGAATGGTGTGTGAATGTGTGTGTGTATATATGTAAATAAAACTGTAATATATATTTAATATCTATCGTATTATTACATTTTTATAATTATTTACCATTTCAGATTTCAATAACAATGCATTATTTACAACTTTGATATTTTACCAGCTATATCACCTACAATAATTGTTCCGATTAATTATATCTGTTATCTATATAGGGTGTTTCTCTAGACGACAGACATATTTCAGAAAGCGATACTGGACTCAAATACGTCATAAAAACAATACCTTACAATATGACCAAATTTTTTTTTTTTTTTTTATTTAACAACAGTCATTAATTTCTTTATAAACAATATATTTTTATAGAATAATATTTTACAGACAATACATTACATTTACAGATTTTTATTTTACAATTTTTTGCAAATGATATACCAAATTGTCCCACAAACTAATGTAATCAGACACAACAAATCCAAGTAGGCATAAACAAAATCCAGGCGTAAGCTATCTGTGCATACACCACGTCGCGCGGCGTGGGCGCAAAGCTGCGGCGGCGTCTGAGGGATTACGGGCGGGGGTGCGTGCGATTCTCGGGTCAACAGGTCACGCAATCAGTTCGCCACCTGCGTACAGCGCGATTACAACGCCACGCCGTCGCCGCGCCGCATGCCACTCTCGCGTCGAATGATGATTATTATTATTATTTATCACTCATCGTGACGATTCCTTAACAATACACCAACGAAGAGTATTGGGATAATTAAGTTGTGTGTGTATGTACAAGAGTACTTTGACAAAATTCCATCCCGCGCGAATACCTACCCTACTCAGGACAAGATATTATTTTTATTATCGGGTCATTTTACAAATACGTGTACTTCGTTTAGTCGAACTATTGGACTGTCTCAAAAAATACCTACAGCCACAACTGATATTAGATGTTTTTGCCTGTTCTAAGCTTGGTTGGTACTAACTCAACAAGTTCAATGACATGATGACATGACATGATGAGTTCTCTACTTGACGTTGAGTTTTCCTTTTTTGACGTTATACTTAGAAGTATTAGGGAAAATGGGAAAATTTAGGAGAAAAGTACGTATTACACTTGTACTAAACTAACCGATAAATACATACAAATATCGCGTCTGCTCGAGCGAGTGCGGGGCGGGCGGGGCGACGACCGCTGTACTTGCCTACTCAAACGAAAGGTGCGTTACGCCGCCAGCTGATCAGCTGTTTTTGGTGACCGTGAATCTTGTAGTCCCGGGACAAAATTTGAACACCAATATCGTTTTAATGCTGGCGTAATTATTTTTTTTTCCGTACTGTATAAACCTAAATTATAACGTCATGAAATATGTCCGTCGTCTAGAGAAATAGGCTGTATACCTACTACTACTATGTCTGTGTCTATGTAAAGGGAACCTCCCTTAGTTATCAGTGCTATTAGATCTCAAAGTAAAATTACAATATTGTCTGTTGAAAGTTTAAAAAAAAAAATTAAAGCAAATTTTAAATTCAAAATACATATTTTTGTTGTTTTTCACAAATTTTTGCCGTCATCTTTACAATCATTTCTAAAGTTGAATTAAATTTTACACAATTTTTGGGTTTCGACGAATGCCTAATAAATTTCATTACGTTCACTGCATTTTGTTTTACACATTAGATTTAAATTTTGGCAAGTAATATATGATCGGAAAATAAATACAGCATATTCATACACATTGTATTTTATCATCATAATTTATGTACAATAGAAAAGTTAAAATTATAGTAAATTTACTGTAATAATTTGTCAAATAAATTCATCTATAATGATGTAATAATATTATATATTGATAACTTTATTTAAATTTTAATATTAATATTTAATTAACATTCAATTCATATAATTTGCCCATTATAGAAAACAGTATATTATATTGTTATAAATTCGATTACCTTATTTTGAGTAAATACTGACTGAAATAAACTTTTATACTATTTGTTTGAAATTACAGAGAAATATATAATAACATTTTTGATAAATGAAAACAACATTGTTATAAAATAATCAGTTAATTTTGAATTAAACTCTTTTAAATTAATTACTGTTTAATAACCAAAGAAAACTGAGAAATTATCTTTTACCTTTCTTATAAATTTGTTTTGAAATGTAATGAATATTGTTGTATAATTATATATAATAACATTATTATTTATATATGAATGTCAAGTAAACCTATTTAAATAATTCTGTTTACATTTGTTTCTTTTACTTGAAATTGTTTATAGTTTAATAATAATGAACAACTCGCCTTGGATTCACACGGATATGTACAATAAGAAGAAAAAAAATCCCCAAAAGAGTCCTCTACGTGACAGTGAAAACCGTTAGAACTGAATAAACAACAAATGGACACAATGTGAAGTGCAACTTTATTCAACACTATTTAATAATACCTGAAAAAAGAAATATGTCAAAATTGCTCGATTTATAATACCATTTTATACCATCCATAATCACATTTCATCAAAATATAAACGTGTGAACATATTCAATTACGACAAAAGAAAATTTGAAACAAGTTCATTACAATCATCGAAAATTTTAATTGCAACTATGAATATTTCTTCATAATAATATGATGGGTCAAAACGATGAAACAACATGAAACGTCAACTCTTATGTTGTAAAAACGAAAATGGACACGTTTTTTATGAATATATTTTTATAAAATTATATAAACGAACATAAGATGAGTTCGTTCAAGGATGTATAAATCAACGACGATTATGAGCACTTGATAAAAACGAGCGAAACATTAATTTAATAAACCAAAAAAGGGAGAGGACAACACAACGAATACTTGCCAGTGACAACTAAGCATCCTGACGTCTTACAACGACAAGGGAGTAGCCCAATCCCAAACAATCTTATGTTATAAAAACGAAAATGGACCAAACCAAATAATACGTTTTTATGAAAATTATACAAACGAAAAAAACATAAGATGAATTCGTTCAAGGATGAAAAAATCAACGACGGTGTATCCATTATGAACACTTGATAAAAACGAGCGAACATTAATTTGGTGAACCAAAAAAGGGATAGACGACGCAGCCAGTACATAGTAAACTGTAAACGCCAGTGACAACCCAGTACTAAGCTACGTAACGTCTAACAACAAAGAAGCAACCCAATCCCAAACAAACTGACAAGTGTTACAAAGATTGTGTCACTGTTATTAAATTTAAAGAAATTTTAATATTGTTGCACTTCCATAAATATTTCTCGACAATATGGATGGACTTTAATGGGATTATTATTCTTGGCAAGCAGCATCATCCCCGTGAACGACAAAGAAAAGCGGACTCATCATCGTACCAACTTTGTATTCAGCTATATGAGGGAAAAAAATTACCCTCATAAAATTAGAGGAAAAGAGTAACCTCTCAGAGGAAAAGAGCAACCTCAAATTAAAATATATATACTGCTTATATCAACATATTAGAGGAAAAGAATAACCTCTTAGAGGAAAAGAGCAACCTCAATTGTTATTATAATTTTTTTAAGTTATTATTTACATAAATGTACCGATTATTCTATTTTTTTTTAATAAATAACTAATTTTTAAATATTACGTTTGTGAATGAATGGTGCGAACATTTCTCATGACAATCATCAGTCGGTAACGTAAGAACTAACTTCGTCGAATCCTCGGTTACTTCACATCAATATGATTTGTATGTTACGTCTAGCGGTTGGCTCGCCGGCGTGCACTAACTACGCTTTCATTCGTACATTTGGTTCTGACCCATACCTCAAGACAATCTCGACGACAGAAACGTCTACTGTCAAATGATTCGCTACCTATAATTCAAACAACAGCCTAGACACTCTTACCTCGCATCAATTGATGTGTATCGTATGACATCATTCAATGTAATTGTGTTGAACTGCAGACATGCATTGTGTCATTGAAATTGATTATTCACTATCATTTGCATAGTGTTTGATTGTCGCCATCGATTCCAGATCGGTTTACATCTTTAGTTTATCTATTTTTTAAGCCATTACCTCGTGTACCATTAATTATCTACAGTTTCCCTCATTCCGTAGTGTGAATAATATATATTTTTGATTACTGATACTTTAATTATTATGTTGCCTATGAACATATTCCACTTTCTTAGGTGTTTTATAGGATCACTCATTCCGAAGAAATTTGTACTTGAAATTGCTACACAATGAATTGTAATGCATCTCAATACACCACTATACATGCACTTTTATACTCACACTCACAACACACGTGTTTGGTTTTTTTTTTCAATAATAGGGCCTTCAATTTTTGACGGTAAGAGAGATACAACACTTACCTACCAATCTACCCATAACCGCTGCATAGGGACAAAAATACCTGGGAATCACTGTCACACATGTTCGATTCATGTGTCGTTTTTTTATAAAGCAAAAAAAATAGATACCCTTCTGATGGTAAGAGATATCAAACACCCCATGTGCAAATAATCTAAATTTAAATTTTTTGAAAATAGTAGGTAAATTCACACAACTAACAGGACTAGATAAAACTTTACAACAAAACTATACAAGCATCACATAAATCAATTTATTTATTGTCACAATTGTAAATATTGTAAATTTTGTAAATATTGTAAATATTAATATACACACCCTTTTTTTTTAAAGGAATAAATATTATATGGGTAAAGCGTGGATTAGGCCTACTGGGGAAACCACGTTAAAAAAAACGGTCCTAAAGCCACACCTCTCGGGTGGTCTGGAAGATGGCTTGAAAAAAAAAATATTATTGCACTGCAGCAAAAAATCTGCATCACTACAACTCCTTAATAATCGTTGCAAATAAAGTAGATATCCATCATAATCAAACTCAATTTGAGCAGAAGATAAAAATAATTATAACTCTTATACTGACGCCCAAGTCAAAGTTCCAGACAATAATTAATACAGCCTAATTTATTTTAAAAAATAAACAAATACTTATTATATTACAGCATATCGAAACATCTGATGGGAGTCTTCAATCACTGCACTACTACATCATCATCTCGCATATCCCGCCTAATTTCTACGCAGAAAGGGACAACTATACCGATGTTGCAGTCAACAGAAAATCACATTATCTCAGGTGGGTTAGGTTATGTTTGTATATAAACCACACGCGCAAGCCGAGCGAGCGCAGCGAGCGTGCCGCGGCAGCGGCCGGCGAAGCGCCAGAAAGAAAATTGAAGATAATATTATGAAGGGTTTCACATCCCGTAGACTGACTGTGACCCACGATGTTAACCGGCTACATGTTTTCGGGTTAAAAAATTGATTGGTGCACTACAGCAAAAAAACTGCATCACTACAACTCCTTAACAATCGTTGCAAATAAAGTAGATATCCATCATAATCAAACTCAATTTGAGCAGAAGATAAAAAAATAACTGTTATACTGACACCCAAGTCAAGTTCCACACAATAATTAATACAGCCTAATTTATTTTAAAAAATAAACAAATATTTATTATATTACAGCATACCGAAACATCTGATGGAGTCTTCAATCACTGCACTACTACATCATCATCTCGCATATCCTGCCTAATTTCTACGCAGAAAGGGACAACTATACCGATGTTGCAGTCAACAGAAAATCACATTATCTCAGGTGGGTTAGGTTATGTTTGTATATAAACCACACGCGCAAGCCGAGCGAGCGTAGCGAGCGTGCCGCGGCAGCGGCCGGCGAAGCGCCAGAAAGAAAATTGAAGATAATATTATGAAGGGTTTCACATCCCGTAGACTGACTGTGACCCACGATGTTAACCGGCTACATGTTTTCGGGTTAAAAAATTGATTGGTGCACTACACCAAAAAAACTGCATCACTACAACTCCTTAACAATCGTTGCAAATAAAGTAGATATCCATCATAATCAAACTCAATTTGAGCAGAAGATAAAAAAATAACTGTTATACTGACACCCAAGTCAAAGTTCCAGACAATAATTAATACAGCCTAATTTATTTTAAAAAATAAACAAATATTTATTATATTACAGCATACCGAAACATCTGATGGAGTCTTCAATCACTGCACTATTACATCATCATCTCGCATATCCCGCCTAATTTCTACGCAGAAAGGGACAACTATACCGATGTTGCAGTCAACAGAAAATCACAATATCTCAGGTGGGTTAGGTTATGTTTGTATATAAACCACACGCGCAAGCCGAGCGAGCGTAGCGAGCGTGCCGCGGCAGCGGCCGGCGAAGCGCCAGAAAGAAAATTGAAGATAATATTATGAAGAATTTCACATCCCGTAGACTGACTGTAACCCACGATGTTACCCGCTACATGTTTTCGGGATAAAAAGTAGCATATGTGTTAATATAAGATGTCAGCTACCTCCATACCAAATTTCATCCAAATCCGTTCAGTAGTTTGTGCGTGAAAGAGTAACAAACATCTATCCATCCATCCAAACTTTCACATTAACATTAATGGGATTCACTCATCAGTTTCATTTTTATTATTGTAAGTAAAGTATCCATCATTATCAAATTCAGTTAGGCAGGAAATAAGAATATGAGCCAGTTTCATACATTTCCTAACTATGCACAGCAAGAATATGGAACTCCATACATTACCGCTTAACAACAGGTGTATATTATGGTCAAACGTAAAACTATTATATTTTTTAAGTAAACAAAATATACATATATATATATATATATATTAGTATTTAAAACAAATAAAACCCCTTACTGAAATTTTTATAAACATTGTACCAAAAAATAATAAATTTGACCTCACATAAACATTGGTTATTATTTTACAGAATGGTGATGGATATATATCTATTACTGCACAGCCTCATCGTCTGGTCTGCATGTCGTCGTTCAAAAGAAAGCGCTGAACTTCAATGCATTTTGAGTTTTAGGTAAATAATAATTATTCATAACACATGTAATTATTTGTACTTTTTCATTACTCTATATAACAAATAATAAAATGATATGTTATTTTGACTTTACCCACAAATATTTGCTTCAACAAATGTAAACTGTGGGTTCGATTCCCACCCAAAACAAACATTTATATGATGAACAAAAATAGCACTTTGCTAAAAAAATTAAAATAGATGGCGCTGTGTGTCTTGTATTGTAAAATCTATTATTTTTAATTTTATATTAGAAAAAAAAAATTAACAACAACATCAATGGATAACAGTTATTTATCAATAATAATTTTAAACAATAATTATAAAATTATACACAACGCCATCTAACTTCAAACTAAGCAAATCGTCTGTTTACTTGATTTACAGGAACCAAACTAAAGATATTAACCTGGTATAGCATAACAACACCATTTCTTTTTTTCACAGAATGGAAACCACTCACTACCAAACTGCATCACAGCGACAGCATGAATTAAAACCAGCCGCGCAGTGTCATCAAAATGTGTTTATACACAAATATATGTAAATAAATAATGTGAATAAGGAAAGAGATAATGAAAATAAAATTATCATTTTAATATTGTATTTTTATTTTACAAGTAACATAATAATAACAGTTGATATACATACATGCAAAGACCAGATATATTTTGGAATCTTGAAAAATTGAATCTATAGGTTTCTGATTACAAATTTTGAGAACATTATTAATATTATCAACTACATGTAAATTTTAAGAATTAATTAAGAAATTATAATTTCATGCTCTCTCCAAGTTAAATTCAAATAACATCACCATCATTGTTGTCGTTGCATTAATTTTGATTAACCTCTGGCATTTTTATAAAACAGTAGTTTAAATTATTGTTTATAATAAACACAAAATTTTGTAAAAGTTCAACATCATCATCATCATCATAGGGAAAATAACAGTAGTGATTCAACAAATCGTCACTGTATTGCCATTCCTGCCCCATTTATCCTACTGCTTTCTTTTTTTTAAAGTTAAAAGTCTTAGCACACAAACCCGCCGCGGGCGCTACGTCGCGGGCCGCATGCGGCCCGCGCACCCACGCAAATACTAGTTATATTATATAAAGTTAAATTACCACTCACTGACTGACTCACTTAGATAAATAGAAGTCATATACGGAGATATGGGGGGGGGAAAGCGAGTATACCACGATATGGGGATGGGTTCAGAGGGCCCAGGAAAAATCCGAAATCACCAGGAAACCAGGTCTTCGCGATGGGACCCCATGGTATCTCGACAACGGTGAAACATAAGGCGGTCGCTCTCGAACTGAATCTTCCCAAAACCCTGGGAACTTTCAGGGGGGATGAAAAAAAACACACCCCCCGAAGAAAAAAACGTCCCCGCCATACAAACTTGGACCTCTCATATTTCGAAAACGGCTCGAGATGGACGGGGGGTGCTCGACCGAATGTCATAGGGAACCGCGAGATCTTTCAGGGGAAAGCGGCCTCGAAGGCCTCCGGAGGCCTTTTTTGGCCTCGAAATTTCAAACGGGTCCTAGAGGTCTGAAATTTTGGCTCCGGGGGTTTATGGGACCTCTGATTCGAAATATGTAAAAAATTTTTGAAAGTTTCTTTTTTTTAATATAGCTGTCATACAATGTGATTTTCGGGTCGGACTGTAGGGGCGAAACGGTGGTACTCCGACGGCCCCGGAGCCGCCCCCGCGAGGCCGAAGGCCGAGCAGGTAGCTGGCGAGGCCGGAGGCCGAGCGTACGCAGGCGAGGCCGAAGGCCGAGCCGCCCACTTCGAGGCCGAAGGCCGAGAAGTGCGGCAACTCGCTACGTACGATATTTTGCCAGAATCGAAATTCTCCCGGCGAGGCCGGAGGCCGAGCCACACACTTGCGAGGCCGAAGGCCGAGCGTACGGAGGCGAGGCCGAAGGCCGAGCGTCACACTTTGAGGCCGAAGGCCGAGAAGTGTGCCAACTCGCTAGGTATGGAGCTCACGACAGAGGTAAAGCGACATACCTGCGAGGCCGGAGGCCGAGCTACGAAACCGCGAGGCCGAAGGCCGAGCTCTGAACCGGCGAGGCCGAAGGCCGAGCTTCAAACCGGCGAGGCCGAAGGCCGAGCTTCGACCCCGCGAGGCCGAAGGCCGAGCTTTGAAGGTGCGAGGCCGCAGGCCGAGTTACACACTCGCGAGGCCGGAGGCCGAGCTCCGAACCGCGAGGCCGAAGGCCGAGCTTCAAACCGGCGAGGCCGAAGGCCGAGCTTCGACCCCGCGAGGCCGAAGGCCGAGCTTCGAAGGTGCGAGGCCGAAGGCCGAGCTACCGAGTCGCGAAGCCGTAGGCTGAGCCCCACACTTCGAGGCCGAAGGCCGAGAAGTGTGGCAATCACGAGACACCCAAGTCGTAATCATCATCATAATCAGCCGATATTCAACTGCCTCGCGTTTCCTTACCTTTCGTTCAATTTGAATTTTGTTTGAAAAGTTAATGTAAGCAACGAGAGTTTAGCTCACGGAAAAGCCAAACTCATCATCATAATCAGCCACGACCCAACCGAATGCCATTCCTGCCCCGTTTATCCTACTGCTTTGTTATTTTTTAAAAGTTTAAAGTCGAACGTCAAGCCCCGCCCCTCCCCACCATGACGACCTCCCCGCGGGCCGCATGCGGCCCGCGCACCCACGCAAATACTAGTTATACTTATATAAAGTTAAATTACCACTCACTGACTGACTGACTCACTGACATAAATAGAAGTCATATACGGGGATATGGGGGGGGGAAAGCGAGTATACCACGATATGGGGATGGGTTCAGAGGGCCCAGGAAAAATCCGAAATCACCAGGAAACCAGGTCTTCGCGATGGGACCCCATGAGATCTCGACAACGGTGGCACCTAAGGGGGTCGCTCTCGAACTGAATGTTCCCAAAACCCTGGGAACTTTCAGGGGGGATGAAAAAAAACACACCCCCCGAAGAAAAAAACGTCCCCGCCATACAAACTTGGACCTCTCGTATTTCGAAAACGGCTCGAGATGGACGGGGGGTGCTCGACCGAATGTCATAGGGAACCGCGAGATCTTTCAGGGGAAAGCGGCCTCGAGGGCCTCCGGAGGCCTTTTTTTGCCTCGAAATTTCAAACGGGTCCTAGAGGTCTGAAATTTTGGCTCCGGGGGTTTATGGGACCTCTGATTCGAAATATGTAAAAATTTTTTGAAAGTTTTTTTTTTTTAATATAGCTGTCATACAATGTGATTTTCGGGTCGGACTGTAGGGGCGAAACGGTGGTACTCCGGCGGCCCCGGAGCCGCCCCCGCGAGGCCGAAGGCCGAGCAGGTAGCTGGCGAGGCCGGAGGCCGAGCGTACGCAGGCGAGGCCGAAGGCCGAGCCGCCCACTTCGAGGCCGAAGGCCGAGAAGTGCGGCAACTCGCTACGTACGATATTTTGCCAGAATCGAAATCCTCCCGGCGAGGCCGGAGGCCGAGCCACACACTTGCGAGGCCGAAGGCCGAGCGTCACACTTTGAGGCCGAAGGCCGAGAAGTGTGCCAACTCGCTAGGTATGGAGCTCACGACAGAGGTAAAGCGACATACCTGCGAGGCCGGAGGCCGAGCTACGAAACCGCGAGGCCGAAGGCCGAGCTCTGAACCGGCGAGGCCGAAGGCCGAGCTTCAAACCGGCGAGGCCGAAGGCCGAGCTTCGACCCCGCGAGGCCGAAGGCCGAGTTTCGAAGGTGCGAGGCCGAAGGCCGAGCTACCGACTCGCGAAGCCGCAGGCTGAGCCCCACACTTCGAGGCCGAAGGCCGAGAAGTGTGGCAATCACGAGACACCCAAGTCGTAATCATCATCATAATCAGCCGATATTCAACTGCCTCGCGTTTCCTTACCTTTCGTTCAATTTGAATTTCGTTTGAAAAGTTAATGTAAGCAACGAGAGTTTAGCTCACGGAAAAGCCAAACTCATCATCATAATCAGCCCATACCCGACCGAATGCCATTCCTGCCCCGTTTATCCTACTGCTTTGTTATTTTTTTAAAGTTACAAGTCAAAAGCAAAGCCCCGCCCCTCCCCACCATGACGACCTCCCCGCGGGCCGCATGCGGCCCGCGCACCCACGCAAATACTAGTTATACTATATAAAGTTAAATTACCACTCACTGACTGACTGACTGACTGACTGACTGACATAAATAGAAGTCATATAAGGGGATATGGGGGGGGAAAAGCGAGTATACCACGATATGGGGATGAGTTCAGAGGGCCCAGGAAAAATCTGAAATCACCAGGAAACCAGGTCTTCGCGATGGGACCCCATGAGATCTCGACAACGGTGAAACATAAGGCGGTCGCTCTCGAACTGAATCTTCCCAAAACCCTGGGAACTTTCAGGGGGGATGAAAAAAAACACACCCCCCGAAGAAAAAAACGTCCCCGCCATACAAACTTGGACCTCTCGTATTTCGAAAACGGCTCGAGATGGACGGGGGGTGCTCGACCGAATGTCATAGGGAACCGCGAGATCTTTCAGGGGGAAAGCGGCCTCGAAGGCCTCCGGAGGCCTTTTTTGGCCTCGAAATTTCAAACGGGTCCTAGAGGTCTGAAATTTTGGCTCCGGGGGTTTATGGGACCTCTGATTTGAAATATGTAAAAAATTTTTGAAAGTTTCTTTTTTTTAATATAGCTGTCATACAATGTGATTTGCGGGTCGGACTGTAGGGGCGAAACGGTGGTACTCCGGCGGCCCCGGAGCCGCCCTCGCGAGGCCGAAGGCCGAGCTACACACTCGCGAGGCCGGAGGCCGAGCGTACGGAGGCGAGGCCGAAGGCCGAGCCGCCCACTTCGAGGCCGAAGGCCGAGAAGTGCGGCAACTCGCTACGTACGATATTTTGCCAGAATCGAAATCCTCCCGGCGAGGCCGGAGGCCGAGCCACACACTTGCGAGGCCGAAGGCCGAGCGTACGGAGGCGAGGCCGAAGGCCGAGCGTCACACTTTGAGGCCGAAGGCCGAGAAGTGTGCCAATTCGCTAGGTATGGAGCTCACGACAGAGGTAAAGCGACATACCTGCGAGGCCGGAGGCCGAGACACGAAACCGCGAGGCCAAAGGCCGACCTACGACCCCGCGAGGCCGAAGGCCGAGCTACGACCCCGCGAGGCCGAAGGCCGAGCTTCGAACCCGCGAGGCCGAAGGCCGAGCTTTGAAGGTGCGAGGCCGCAGGCCGAGTTACACACTTGCGAGGCCGGAGGCCGAGCTCCGAACCGCGAGGCCGAAGGCCGAGCTTCAAACCGGCGAGGCCGAAGGCCGAGCTTCGACCCCGCGAGGCCGAAGGCCGAGCTTCGAAGGTGCGAGGCCGAAGGCCGAGCTACCGACTCGCGAAGCCGCAGGCTGAGCCCCACACTTCGAGGCCGAAGGCCGAGAAGTGTGGCAATCACGAGACACCCAAGTCGTAATCATCATCATAATCAGCCGACATTCAACTGCCTCGCGTTTCCTTACCTTTCGTTCAATTTGAATTTCGTTTGAAAAGTTAATGTAAGCAACGAGAGTTTAGCTCACGGAAAAGCCAAACTCATCATCATAATCAGCCACGACCCAACCGAATGCCATTCCTGCCCCGTTTATCCTACTGCTTTGTTATTTTTTAAAAGTTTAAAGTCGAACGTCAAGCCCCGCCCCTCCCCACCATGACGACCTCCCCGCGGGCCGCATGCGGCCCGCGCACCCACGCAAATACTAGTTATTATACTTATATAAAGTTAAATTACCACTGACTGACTGACTGACTGACTGACTCACTTAGATAAATAGAAGTCATACAAGGGGGCACGGGGGGGGGAAAGCGAGTATACCACGATATGGGGATGGGTTCAGAGGGCCCAGGAAAAATCCGAAATCACCAGGAAACCAGGTCTTCGCGATGGGACCCCATGGTATCTCGACAACGGTGGCACCTAAGGCGGTCGCTCTCGAACTGAATCTTCCCAAAACCCTGGGAACTTTCAGGGGGGATGAAAAAAAACACACCCCCCGAAGAAAAAAACGTCCCCGCCATACAAACTTGGACCTCTCGTATTTCGAAAACGGCTCGAGATGGACGGGGGGTGCTCGACCGAATGTCATAGGGAACCGCGAGATCTTTCAGGGGAAAGCGGCCTCGAAGGCCTCCGGAGGCCTTTTTTGGCCTCGAAATTTCAAACGGGTCCTAGAGGTCTGAAATTTTGGCTCCGGGGGTTTATGGAACCTCTGATTTGAAAAATGTAAAAAATTTTTGAAAGTTTCTTTTTTTTAATATAGCTGTCATACAATGTGATTTGCGGGTCGGACTGTAGGGGCGAAACGGTGGTACTCCGGCGGCCCCGGAGCCGCCCCCGCGAGGCCGAAGGCCGAGCTACACACTCGCGAGGCCGGAGGCCGAGCGTACGGAGGCGAGGCCGAAGGCCGAGCCGCCCACTTCGAGGCCGAAGGCCGAGAAGTGCGGCAACTCGCTACGTACGATATTTTGCCAGAATCGAAATTCTCCCGGCGAGGCCGGAGGCCGAGCCACACACTTGCGAGGCCGAAGGCCGAGCGTACGGAGGCGAGGCCGAAGGCCGAGCGTCACACTTTGAGGCCGAAGGCCGAGAAGTGTGCCAACTCGCTAGGTATGGAGCTCACGACAGAGGTAAAGCGACATACCTGCGAGGCCGGAGGCCGAGCTACGAAACCGCGAGGCCGAAGGCCGAGCTCTGAACCGGCAAGGCCGAAGGCCGAGCTTCAAACCGGCGAGGCCGAAGGCCGAGCTTCGACCCCGCGAGGCCGAAGGCCGAGCTTTGAAGGTGCGAGGCCGCAGGCCGAGTTACACACTCGCGAGGCCGGAGGCCGAGCTCCGAACCGCGAGGCCGAAGGCCGAGCTTCAAACCGGCGAGGCCGAAGGCCGAGCTTCGACCCCGCGAGGCCGAAGGCCGAGCTTCGAAGGTGCGAGGCCGAAGGCCGAGCTACCGACTCGCGAAGCCGCAGGCTGAGCCCCACACTTCGAGGCCGAAGGCCGAGAAGTGTGGCAATCACGAGACACCCAAGTCGTAATCATCATCATAATCAGCCGACATTCAACTGCCTCGCGTTTCCTTACCTTTCGTTCAATTTGAATTTCGTTTGAAAAGTTAATGTAAGCAACGAGAGTTTAGCTCACGGAAAAGCCAAACTCATCATCATAATCAGCCCATACCCAACCGAATGCCATTCCTGCCCCGTTTATCCTACTGCTTTGTTATTTTTTAAAAAGTTACAAGTCGAACTTCAACTCCCGCCCCTCCCCACCATGACGACCCCCCCGCGGGCCGCATGCGGCCCGCGCACCCACGCAAATACTAGTTATATTATATAAAGTTAAATTACCACTGACTGACTGACTGACTGACTGACTGACATAAATAGAAGTCATATAAGGGGATATGGGGGGGGGAAAGCGAGTATACCACGATATGGGGATGAGTTCAGAGGGCCCAGGAAAAATCTGAAATCACCAGGAAACCAGGTCTTCGCGATGGGACCCCATGGTATCTCGGAAACGGTGATACCTAAGGGGGTCGCTCTCGAACTGAATCTTCCCAAAACCCTGGGAACTTTCAGGGGGGATGAAAAAAAACACACCCCCCGAAGAAAAAAACGTCACCGCCATACAAACTTGGACCTCTCATATTTCGAAAACGGCTCGAGATGGACGGGGGGTGCTCGACCGAATGTCATAGGGAACCGCGAGATCTTTCAGGGGAAAGCGGCCTCGAGGGCCTCCGGAGGCCTTTTTTGGCCTCGAAATTTCAAACGGGTCCTAGAGGTCTGAAATTTTGGCTCCGGGGGTTTATGGGACCTCTGATTGTAAATATGTAAAAAATTTTTTAAAGTTTCTTTTTTTTAATATAGCTGTCATACAACGTGATTTGCGGGTCGGACTGTAGGGGCGAAACGGTGGTACTCCGGCGGCCCCGGAGCCGCCCCCGCGAGGCCGAAGGCCGAGCAGGTAGCCGGCGAGGCCGGAGGCCGAGCGTACGGAGGCGAGGCCGAAGGCCGAGCCGCCCACTTCGAGGCCGAAGGCCGAGAAGTGCGGCAACTCGCTACGTACGATATTTTGCCAGAATCGAAATTCTCCCGGCGAGGCCGGAGGCCGAGCCACACACTTGCGAGGCCGAAGGCCGAGCGTACGGAGGCGAGGCCGAAGGCCGAGCGTCACACTTTGAGGCCGAAGGCCGAGAAGTGTGCCAACTCGCTAGGTATGGAGCTCACGACAGAGGTAAAGCGACATACCTGCGAGGCCGGAGGCCGAGCTACGAAACCGCGAGGCCGAAGGCCGAGCTCTGAACCGGCGAGGCCGAAGGCCGAGCTTCAAACCGGCGAGGCCGAAGGCCGAGCTTCGACCCCGCGAGGCCGAAGGCCGAGCTTTGAAGGTGCGAGGCCGCAGGCCGAGTTACACACTCGCGAGGCCGGAGGCCGAGCTCCGAACCGCGAGGCCGAAGGCCGAGCTTCAAACCGGCGAGGCCGAAGGCCGAGCTTCGACCCCGCGAGGCCGAAGGCCGAGCTTTGAAGGTGCGAGGCCGAAGGCCGAGCTACCGACTCGCGAAGCCGCAGGCTGAGCCCCACACTTCGAGGCCGAAGGCCGAGAAGTGTGGCAATCACGAGACACCCAAGTCGTAATCATCATCATAATCAGCCGACATTCAACTGCCTCGCGTTTCCTTACCTTTCGTTCAATTTGAATTTCGTTTGAAAAGTTAATGTAAGCAACGAGAGTTTAGCTCACGGAAAAGCCAAACTCATCATCATAATCAGCCACGACCCAACCGAATGCCATTCCTGCCCCGTTTATCCTACTGCTTTGTTATTTTTTAAAGTTTTAAGTCGAACTTCAACTCCCGCCCCTCCCCACCATGACGACCCCCCCGCGGGCCGCATGCGGCCCGCGCACCCACGCAAATACTAGTTATACTATATAAAGTTAAATTACCACTCACTGACTGACTCACTGACATAAATAGAAGTCATATACGGAGATATGGGGGGGGGAAAAAGAGTATAGACTCGTACAGGGATGAGTTCAGAGGGCCCAGGAAAAATCCGAAATCACCAGGAAACCAGGTCTTCGCGATGGGACCCCATGGTATCTCGACAACGGTGAAACATAAGGCGGTCGCTCTCGAACTGAATCTTCCCAAAACCCTGGGAACTTTCAGGGGGGATGAAAAAAAACACACCCCCCGAAGAAAAAAACGTCCCCGCCATACAAACTTGGACCTCTCGTATTTCGAAAACGGCTCGAGATGGACGGGGGGTGCTCGACCGAATGTCATAGGGAACCGCGAGATCTTTCAGGGGAAAGCGGCCTCGAAGGCCTCCGGAGGCCTTTTTTGGCCTCGAAATTTCAAACGGGTCCTAGAGGTCTGAAATTTTGGCTCCGGGGGTTTATGGGACCTCTGATTGTAAATATGTAAAAAATTTTTGAAAGTTTCTTTTTTTTAATATAGCTGTCATACAATGTGATTTGCGGGTCGGACTGTAGGGGCGAAACGGTGGTACTCCGGCGGCCCCGGAGCCGCCCCCGCGAGGCCGAAGGCCGAGCTACACACTCGCGAGGCCGGAGGCCGAGCGTACGGAGGCGAGGCCGAAGGCCGAGCCGCCCACTTCGAGGCCGAAGGCCGAGAAGTGCGGCAACTCGCTACGTACGATATTTTGCCAGAATCGAAATTCTCCCGGCGAGGCCGGAGGCCGAGCCACACACTTGCGAGGCCGAAGGCCGAGCGTACGGAGGCGAGGCCGAAGGCCGAGCGTCACACTTTGAGGCCGAAGGCCGAGAAGTGTGCCAACTCGCTAGGTATGGAGCTCACGACAGAGGTAAAGCGACATACCTGCCTGGCCGGAGGCCGAGCTACGAAACCGCGAGGCCGAAGGCCGAGCTCTGAACCGGCGAGGCCGAAGGCCGAGCTTCAAACCGGCGAGGCCGAAGGCCGAGCTTCAAACCGGCGAGGCCGAAGGCCGAGCTTCGACCCCGCGAGGCCGAAGGCCGAGCTTTGAAGGTGCGAGGCCGCAGGCCGAGTTACACACTCGCGAGGCCGAAGGCCGAGCTTCGACCCCGCGAGGCCGAAGGCCGAGCTTCGAAGGTGCGAGGCCGAAGGCCGAGCTACCGACTCGCGAAGCCGCAGGCTGAGCCCCACACTTCGAGGCCGAAGGCCGAGAAGTGTGGCAATCACGAGACACCCAAGTCGTAATCATCATCATAATCAGCCGATATTCAACTGCCTCGCGTTTCCTTACCTTTCGTTCAATTTGAATTTCGTTTGAAAAGTTAATGTAAGCAACGAGAGTTTAGCTCACAGAAAAGCCAAACTCATCATCATAATCAGCCCATACCCAACCGAATGCCATTCCTGCCCCGTTTATCCTACTGCTTTGTTATTTTTTAAAGTTTTAAGTCGAACTTCAACTCCCGCCCCTCCCCACCATGACGACCCCCCCGCGGGCCGCATGCGGCCCGCGCACCCACGCAAATACTAGTTATACTTATATAAAGTTAAATTACCACTGACTGACTGACTGACTCACTGACATAAATAGAAGTCATATAAGGGGATATGGGGGGGGGAAAGCGAGTATACCACGATATGGGGATGGGTTCAGAGGGCCCAGGAAAAATCCGAAATCACCAGGAAACCAGGTCTTCGCGATGGGACCCCATGAGATCTCGGAAAGGGTGATAGCTAAGGGGGTCGCTCTCGAACTGAATGTTCCCAAAACCCTGGGAACTTTCAGGGGGGATGAAAAAAAACACACCCCCCGAAGAAAAAAACGTCCCCGCCATACAAACTTGGACCTCTCGTATTTCGAAAACGGCTCGAGATGGACGGGGGGTGCTCGACCGAATGTCATAGGGAACCGCGAGATCTTTCAGGGGAAAGTGGCCTCGAGGGCCTCCGGAGGCCTTTTTTGGCCTCGAAATTTCAAACGGGTCCTAGAGGTCTGAAATTTTGGCTCGGGGGGTTTATGGGACCTCTGATTGTAAATATGTAAAAAATTTTTGAAAGTTTCTTTTTTTTAATATAGCTGTCATACAACGTGATTTGCGGGTCGGACTGTAGGGGCGAAACGGTGGTACTCCGGCGGCCCCGGAGCCGCCCCCGCGAGGCCGAAGGCCGAGCGGGTAGCTGGCGAGGCCGGAGGCCGAGCGTACGGAGGCGAGGCCGAAGGCCGAGCCGCCCACTTCGAGGCCGAAGGCCGAGAAGTGCGGCAACTCGCTACGTACGATATTTTGCCAGAATCGAAACCCTCCCGGCGAGGCCGGAGGCCGAGCCACACACTTGCGAGGCCGAAGGCCGAGCGTACGGAGGCGAGGCCGAAGGCCGAGCGTCACACTTCGAGGCCGAAGGCCGAGAAGTGTGCCAACTCGCTAGGTATGGAGCTCACGACAGAGGTAAAGTGACATACCTGCGAGGCCGGAGGCCGAGCTACGAAACCGCGAGGCCGAAGGCCGAGCTCTGAACCGGTGAGGCCGAAGGCCGAGCTTCAAACCGGCGAGGCCGAAGGCCGAGCTTCGACCCCGCGAGGCCGAAGGCCGAGCTTTGAAGGTGCGAGGCCGCAGGCCGAGTTACACACTTGCGAGGCCGGAGGCCGAGCTCCGAACCGCGAGGCCGAAGGCCGAGCTTCAAACCGGCGAGGCCGAAGGCCGAGCTTCGACCCCGCGAGGCCGAAGGCCGAGCTTCGAAGGTGCGAGGCCGAAGGCCGAGCTACCGACTCGCGAAGCCGCAGGCTGAGCCCCACACTTCGAGGCCGAAGGCCGAGAAGTGTGGCAATCACGAGACACCCAAGTCGTAATCATCATCATAATCAGCCGATATTCAACTGCCTCGCGTTTCCTTACCTTTCGTTCAATTTGAATTTCGTTTGATAAGTTCAACTGAGCGACAAGAGTTTAGCTCACGGAAAAGCCAAACTCATCATCATAATCAGCCACGACCCAACCGAATGCCGTTCCTGCCCCGTTTATCCTACTGCTTTGTTATTTTTTAAAAGTTACAAGTCAAAAGCAAAGCCCCGCCCCTCCCCACCATGACGACCTCCCCGCGGGCCGCATGCGGCCCGCGCACCCACGCAAATACTAGTTATATTATATAAAGTTAAATTACCACTCACTGACTGACTGACTGACTGACTGACTGACATAAATAGAAGTCATATAAGGGGATATGGGGGGGGAAAAGCGAGTATACCACGATATGAGGATGGGTTCAGAGGGCCCAGGAAAAATCTGAAATCACCAGGAAACCAGGTCTTCGCGATGGGACCCCATGGTATCTCGACAACGGTGAAACATAAGGCGGTCGCTCTCGAACTGAATGTTCCCAAAACCCTGGGAACTTTCAGGGGGGATGAAAAAAAACACACCCCCCGAAGAAAAAAACGTCCCCGCCATACAAACTTGGACCTCTCGTATTTCGAAAACGGCTCGAGATGGACGGGGGGTGCTCGACCGAATGTCATAGGGAACCGCGAGATCTTTCAGGGGAAAGCGGCCTCGAGGGCCTCCGGAGGCCTTTTTTGGCCTCGAAATTTCAAACGGGTCCTAGAGGTCTGAAATTTTGGCTCCGGGGGTTTATGGGACCTCTGATTGTAAATATGTAAAAAATTTTTTAAAGTTTCTTTTTTTTAATATAGCTGTCATACAACGTGATTTGCGGGTCGGACTGTAGGGGCGAAACGGTGGTACTCCGGCGGCCCCGGAGCCGCCCCCGCGAGGCCGAAGGCCGAGCTGGTAGCCGGCGAGGCCGGAGGCCGAGCGTACGGAGGCGAGGCCGAAGGCCGAGCCGCCCACTTCGAGGCCGAAGGCCGAGAAGTGCGGCAACCCGCTACGTACGATATTTTGCCAGAATCGAAATCCTCCCGGCGAGGCCGGAGGCCGAGCCACACACTTGCGAGGCCGAAGGCCGAGCGTACGGAGGCGAGGCCGTAGGCCGAGCGTCACACTTTGAGGCCGAAGGCCGAGAAGTGTGCCAACTCGCTAGGTATGGAGCTCACGACAGAGGTAAAGCGACATACCTGCGAGGCCGGAGGCCGAGCTACGAAACCGCGAGGCCGAAGGCCGAGCTCTGAACCGGTGAGGCCGAAGGCCGAGCTTCGACCCCGCGAGGCCGAAGGCCGAGCTTTGAAGGTGCGAGGCCGCAGGCCGAGTTACACACTTGCGAGGCCGGAGGCCGAGCTCCGAACCGCGAGGCCGAAGGCCGAGCTTCAAACCGGCGAGGCCGAAGGCCGAGCTTCGACCCCGCGAGGCCGAAGGCCGAGCTTCGAAGGTGCGAGGCCGAAGGCCGAGCTACCGACTCGCGAAGCCGCAGGCTGAGCCCCACACTTCGAGGCCGAAGGCCGAGAAGTGTGGCAATCACGAGACACCCAAGTCGTAATCATCATCATAATCAGCCGATATTCAACTGCCTCGCGTTTCCTTACCTTTCGTTCAATTTGAATTTCGTTTGATAAGTTCAACTGAGCGACAAGAGTTTAGCTCACGGAAAAGCCAAACTCATCATCATAATCAGCCACGACCCAACCGAATGCCATTACTGCCCCGTTTATCCTACTGCTTTGTTATTTTTTAAAAGTTTAAAGTCGAACGTCAAGCCCCGCCCCTCCCCACCATGACGACCTCCCCGCGGGCCGCATGCGGCCCGCGCACCCACGCAAATACTAGTTATACTTATATAAAGTTAAATTACCACTGACTGACTGACTGACTGACTGACTGACATAAATAGAAGTCATACAAGGGGGCACGGGGGGGGGAAAGCGAGTATACCACGATATGGGGATGGGTTCAGAGGGCCCAGGAAAAATCCGAAATCACCAGGAAACCAGGTCTTCGCGATGGGACCCCATGGTATCTCGACAACGGTGGCACCTAAGGCGGTCGCTCTCGAACTGAATCTTCCCAAAACCCTGGGAACTTTCAGGGGGGATGAAAAAAAACACACCCCCCGAAGAAAAAAACGTCACCGCCATACAAACTTGGACCTCTCGTATTTCGAAAACGGCTCGAGATGGACGGGGGGTGCTCGACCGAATGTCATAGGGAACCGCGAGATCTTTCAGGGGAAAGTGGCCTCGAAGGCCTCCGGAGGCCTTTTTCGGCCTCGAAATTTCAAACGGGTCCTAGGGGTCTGAAATTTTGGCTCCGGGGGTTTATGGGACCTCTGATTGTAAATATGTAAAAAATTTTTTAAAGTTTCTTTTTTTTAATATAGCTGTCATACAATGTGATTTCGGGTCGGACTGTAGGGGCGAAACGGTGGTACTTCGGCGGCCCCGGAGTCACCCCCGCGAGGCCGAAGGCCGAGCAGGTTGCCGGCGAGGCCGGAGGCCGAGCGTACAGAGGCGAGGCCGAAGGCCGAGCCGCCCACTTCGAGGCCGAAGGCCGAGAAGTGCGGCAACTCGCTACGTACGATATTTTGCCAGAACCGAAATCCTCCCGGCGAGGCCGGAGGCCGAGCCACACACTTGCGAGGCCGAAGGCCGAGCGTACGGAGGCGAGGCCGAAGGCCGAGCGTCACACTTTGAGGCCGAAGGCCGAGAAGTGTGCCAACTCGCTAAGTATGGAGCTCACGACAGAGGTAAAGTGACATACCTGCGAGGCCGGAGGCCGAGCCACGAAACCGCGAGGCCGAAGGCCGAGCTCTGAACTGGCGAGGCCGAAGGCCGAGCTTCGAACCGACGAGGCCGAAGGCCGAGCTTCGACCCCGCGAGGCCGAAGGCCGAGCTTTGAAGGTGCGAGGCCGCAGGCCGAGTTACACACTTGCGAGGCCGGAGGCTGAGCTACGAAACCGCGAGGCCGAAGGCCGAGCTCTGAACCGGCGAGGCCGAAGGCCGAGCTCCGACCCCGCGAGGCCGAAGGCCGAGCTTTAAATCAGCGAGGCCGAAGGCCGAGCTTCGAAGGTGCGAGGCCGAAGGCCGAGCTACCGACTCGCGAAGCCGCAGGCTGAGCCCCACACTTCGAGGCCGAAGGCCGAGAAGTGTGGCAATCACGAGACACCCAAGTCGTAATCATCATCATAATCAGCCGATATTCAACTGCCTCGCGTTTCCTTACCTTTCGTTCAATTTGAATTTCGTTTGATAAGTTCAACTAAGCGACCAGAGTTTAGCTCACGGAAAAGCCAAAATCATCATCATAATCAGCCCATACCCAACCGAATGCCATTCCTGCCCCGTTTATCCTACTGCTTTGTTATTTTTTAAAAAGTTACAAGTCGAACGTCAAGCCCCGCCCCTCCCCACCATGACGACCTCCCCGCGGGCCGCATGCGGCCCGCGCACCCACGCAAATACTAGTTATATTATATAAAGTTAAATTACCACTGACTGACTCACTGACATAAATAGAAGTCATATACGGAGATATGGGGGGGGGAAAAAGAGTATAGACTCGTACAGGGATGAGTTCAGAGGGCCCAGGAAAAATCTGAAATCACCAGGAAACCAGGTCTTCGCGATGGGACCCCATGGTATCTCGGAAACGGTGATACCTAAGGGGGTCGCTCTCGAACTGAATCTTCCCAAAACCCTGGGAACTTTCAGGGGGGATGAAAAAAAACACACCCCCCGAAGAAAAAAACGTCCCCGCCATACAAACTTGGACCTCTCGTATTTCGAAAACGGCTCGAGATGGACGGGGGGTGCTCGACCGAATGTCATAGGGAACCGCGAGATCTTTCAGGGGAAAGCGGCCTCGAAGGCCTCCGGAGGCCTTTTTTTGCCTCGAAATTTCAAACGGGTCCTAGAGGTCTGAAATTTTGGCTCCGGGGGTTTATGGGACCTCTGATTTGAAATATGTAAAAAATTTTTGAAAGTTTCTTTTTTTTAATATAGCTGTCATACAATGTGATTTCGGGTCGGACTGTAGGGGCGAAACGGTGGTACTTCGGCGGCCCCGGAGTCACCCCCGCGAGGCCGAAGGCCGAGCAGGTAGCCGGCGAGGCCGGAGGCCGAGCGTACGGAGGCGAGGCCGAAGGCCGAGCCGCCCACTTCGAGGCCGAAGGCCGAGAAGTGCGGCAACTCGCTACGTACGATATTTTGCCAGAACCGAAATCCTCCCGGCGAGGCCGGAGGCCGAGCCACACACTTGCGAGGCCGAAGGCCGAGCGTACGGAGGCGAGGCCGAAGGCCGAGCGTCACACTTTGAGGCCGAAGGCCGAGAAGTGTGCCAACTCGCTAGGTATGGAGCTCACGACAGAGGTAAAGCGACATACCTGCGAGGCCGGAGGCCGAGCTACGAAACCGCGAGGCCGAAGGCCGAGCTCTGAACCGGCGAGGCCGAAGGCCGAGCTTCAAACCGGCGAGGCCGAAGGCCGAGCTTCGACCCCGCGAGGCCGAAGGCCGAGCTTTGAAGGTGCGAGGCCGCAGGCCGAGTTACACACTCGCGAGGCCGGAGGCCGAGCTCCGAACCGCGAGGCCGAAGGCCGAGCTTCAAACCGGCGAGGCCGAAGGCCGAGCTTCGACCCCGCGAGGCCGAAGGCCGAGCTTCGAAGGTGCGAGGCCGAAGGCCGAGCTACCGACTCGCGAAGCCGCAGGCTGAGCCCCACACTTCGAGGCCGAAGGCCGAGAAGTGTGGCAATCACGAGACACCCAAGTCGTAATCATCATCATAATCAGCCGATATTCTACTGCCTCGCGTTTCCTTACCTTTCGTTCAATTTGAATTTCGTTTGATAAGTTCAACTGAGCGACAAGAGTTTAGCTCACGGAAAAGCCAAACTCATCATCATAATCAGCCCATACCCAACCGAATGCCATTCCTGCCCCGTTTATCCAACTGCTTTGTTATTTTTTAAAAGTTTAAAGTCGAAACCAAAGCCCCGCCCCTCCCCACCATGACGACCTCCCCGCGGGCCGCATGCGGCCCGCGCACCCACGCAAATACTAGTTATATTATATAAAGTTAAATTACCACTGACTGACTGACTGACTTAGATAAATAGAAGTCATATAAGGGGATATGGGGGGGGGAAAGCGAGTATACCACGATATAGAGATGAGTTCAGAGGGCCCAGGAAAAATCCGAAATCACCAGGAAACCAGGTCTTCGCGATGGGACCCCATGGTATCTCGACAACGGTGAAACATAAGGCGGTCGCTCTCGAACTGAATCTTCCCAAAACCCTGGGAACTTTCAGGGGGGATGAAAAAAAACACACCCCCCGAAGAAAAAAACGTCCCCGCCATACAAACTTGGACCTCTCATATTTCGAAAACGGCTCGAGATGGACGGGGGGTGCTCGACCGAATGTCATAGGGAACCGCGAGATCTTCCAGGGGAAAGCGGCCTCGAAGGCCTCCGGAGGCCTTTTTCGGCCTCGAAATTTCAAACGGGTCCTAGAGGTCTGAAATTTTGGCTCCGGGGGTTTATGGGACCTCTGATTGTAAATATGTAAAAAATTTTTGAAAGTTTCTTTTTTTTAATATAGCTGTCATACAATGTGATTTTCGGGTCGGACTGTAGGGGCGAAACGGTGGTACTCCGGCGGCCCCGGAGCCGCCCCCGCGAGGCCGAAGGCCGAGCGGGTAGCTGGCGAGGCCGGAGGCCGAGCGTTCGGAGGCGAGGCCGAAGGCCGAGCCGCCCACTTCGAGGCCGAAGGCCGAGAAGTGCGGCAACTCGCTACGTACGATATTTTGCCAGAATCGAAATCCTCCCGGCGAGGCCGGAGGCCGAGCCACACACTTGCGAGGCCGAAGGCCGAGCGTACGGAGGCGAGGCCGAAGGCCGAGCGTCACACTTTGAGGCCGAAGGCCGAGAAGTGTGCCAACTCGCTAGGTATGGAGCTCACGACAGAGGTAAAGCGACATACCTGCGAGGCCGGAGGCCGAGCTACGAAACCGCGAGGCCGAAGGCCGAGCTCTGAACCGGCGAGGCCGAAGGCCGAGCTTCAAACCGGCGAGGCCGAAGGCCGAGCTTCGACCCCGCGAGGCCGAAGGCCGAGCTTTGAAGGTGCGAGGCCGCAGGCCGAGTTACACACTTGCGAGGCCGGAGGCCGAGCTCCGAACCGCGAGGCCGAAGGCCGAGCTTCAAACCGGCGAGGCCGAAGGCCGAGCTTCGACCCAGCGAGGCCGAAGGCCGAGCTTCGAAGGTGCGAGGCTGAAGGCCGAGCTACCGACTCGCGAAGCCGCAGGCTGAGCCCCACACTTCGAGGCCGAAGGCCGAGAAGTGTGGCAATCACGAGACACCCAAGTCGTAATCATCATCATAATCAGCCGACATTCAACTGCCTCGCGTTTCCTTACCTTTCGTTCAATTTGAATTTCGTTTGAAAAGTTAATGTAAGCGACGAGAGTTTAGCTCACGGAAAAGCCAAAATCATCATCATAATCAGCCCATACCCAACCGAATGCCGTTCCTGCCCCGTTTATCCTACTGCTTTGTTATTTTTTAAAAGTTACAAGTCAAAAGCAAAGCCCCGCCCCTCCCCACTATGACGACCTCCCCGCGGGCCGCATGCGGCCCGCGCACCCACGCAAATACTAGTTATATTATATAAAGTTAAATTACCACTCACTGACTGACTGACTGACTGACTCACTTAGATAAATAGAAGTCATATACGGGCATATGGGGGGGGGAAAAGGAGTATAGGGTCATACAGGGATGAGTTCAGAGGGCCCAGGAAAAATCTGAAATCACCAGGAAACCAGGTCTTCGCGATGGGACCCCATGGTATCTCGACAACGGTGAAACATAAGGCGGTCGCTCTCGAACTGAATCTTCCCAAAACCCTGGGAACTTTCAGGGGGGATGAAAAAAAACACACCCCCCGAAGAAAAAAACGTCCCCGCCATACAAACTTGGACCTCTCGTATTTCGAAAACGGCTCGAGATGGACGGGGGGTGCTCGACCGAATGTCATAGGGAACCGCGAGATCTTTCAGGGGAAAGCGGCCTCGAAGGCCTCCGGAGGCCTTTTTTGGCCTCGAAATTTCAAACGGGTCCTAGAGGTCTGAAATTTTGGCTCCGGGGGTTTATGGGACCTCTGATTTGAAATATGTAAAAAATTTTTGAAAGTTTCTTTTTTTTAATATAGCTGTCATACAATGTGATTTGCGGGTCGGACTGTAGGGGCGAAACGGTGGTACTCCGGCGGCCCCGGAGCCGCCCTCGCGAGGCCGAAGGCCGAGCTACACACTCGCGAGGCCGGAGGCCGAGCGTACGGAGGCGAGGCCGAAGGCCGAGCCGCCCACTTCGAGGCCGAAGGCCGAGAAGTGCGGCAACTCGCTACGTACGATATTTTGCCAGAATCGAAATCCTCCCGGCGAGGCCGGAGGCCGAGCCACACACTTGCGAGGCCGAAGGCCGAGCGTACGGAGGCGAGGCCGAAGGCCGAGCGTCACACTTTGAGGCCGAAGGCCGAGAAGTGTGCCAATTCGCTAGGTATGGAGCTCACGACAGAGGTAAAGCGACATACCTGCGAGGCCGGAGGCCGAGACACGAAACCGCGAGGCCAAAGGCCGACCTACGACCCCGCGAGGCCGAAGGCCGAGCTACGACCCCGCGAGGCCGAAGGCCGAGCTTCGAACCCGCGAGGCCGAAGGCCGAGCTTTGAAGGTGCGAGGCCGCAGGCCGAGTTACACACTTGCGAGGCCGGAGGCCGAGCTCCGAACCGCGAGGCCGAAGGCCGAGCTTCAAACCGGCGAGGCCGAAGGCCGAGCTTCGACCCCGCGAGGCCGAAGGCCGAGCTTCGAAGGTGCGAGGCCGAAGGCCGAGCTACCGACTCGCGAAGCCGCAGGCTGAGCCCCACACTTCGAGGCCGAAGGCCGAGAAGTGTGGCAATCACGAGACACCCAAGTCGTAATCATCATCATAATCAGCCGACATTCAACTGCCTCGCGTTTCCTTACCTTTCGTTCAATTTGAATTTCGTTTGAAAAGTTAATGTAAGCAACGAGAGTTTAGCTCACGGAAAAGCCAAACTCATCATCATAATCAGCCACGACCCAACCGAATGCCATTCCTGCCCCGTTTATCCTACTGCTTTGTTATTTTTTAAAAGTTTAAAGTCGAACGTCAAGCCCCGCCCCTCCCCACCATGACGACCTCCCCGCGGGCCGCATGCGGCCCGCGCACCCACGCAAATACTAGTTATACTATATAAAGTTAAATTACCACTGACTGACTGACTGACTGACTGACATAAATAGAAGTCATATAAGGGGATATGGGGGGGGGAAAGCCAGTATACCACGATATGGGGATGGGTTCAGAGGGCCCAGGAAAAATCTGAAATCACCAGGAAACCAGGTCTTCGCGATGGGACCCCATGGTATCTTGGAAACGGTGATACCTAAGGGGGTCGCTCTCGAACTAAATGTTCCCAAAACCCTGGGAACTTTCAGGGGGGATGAAAAAAAACACACCCCCCGAAGAAAAAAACGTCCCCGCCATACAAACTTGGACCTCTCGTATTTCGAAAACGGCTCGAGATGGACGGGGGGTGCTCGACCGAATGTCATAGGGAACCGCGAGATCTTTCAGGGGAAAGCAGCCTCGAGGGCCTCCGGAGGCCTTTTTTGGCCTCGAAATTTCAAACGGGTCCTAGAGGTCTGAAATTTTGGCTCCGGGGGTTTATGGGACCTCTGATTCGAAATATGTAAAAAATTTTTGAAAGTTTCTTTTTTTTAATATAGCTGTCATACAACGTGATTCGAGGGTCGGACTGTAGGGGCGAAACGGTGGTACTCCGGCGGCCCCGGAGCCGCCCCCACGAGGCCGAAGGCCGAGCAGGTAGCTGGCGAGGCCGGAGGCCGAGCGTACGCACTTCGAGGCCGAAGGCCGAGAAGTGCGGCAACTCGCTACGTACGATATTTTGCCAGAATCGAAATCCTCCCGGCGAGGCCGGAGGCCGAGCCACACACTTGCGAGGCCGAAGGCCGAGCGTACGGAGGCGAGGCCGAAGGCCGAGCGTCACACTTTGAGGCCGAAGGCCGAGAAGTGTGCCAACTCGCTAGGTATGGAGCTCGCGACAGAGCTAAAGTGACATACCTGCGAGGCCGGAGGCCGAGCTACGAAACCGCGAGGCCGAAGGCCGAGCTCTGAACCGGCGAGGCCGAAGGCCGAGCTTCAAACCGGCGAGGCCGAAGGCCGAGCTTCGACCCCGCGAGGCCGAAGGCCGAGCTTTGAAGGTGCGAGGCCGCAGGCCGAGTTACACACTCGCGAGGCCGGAGGCCGAGCTCCGAACCGCGAGGCCGAAGGCCGAGCTTCAAACCGGCGAGGCCGAAGGCCGAGCTTCGACCCCGCGAGGCCGAAGGCCGAGCTTCGAAGGTGCGAGGCCGAAGGCCGAGCTACCGACTCGCGAAGCCGCAGGCTGAGCCCCACACTTCGAGGCCGAAGGCCGAGAAGTGTGGCAATCACGAGACACCCAAGTCGTAATCATCATCATAATCAGCCGACATTCAACTGCCTCGCGTTTCCTTACCTTTCGTTCAATTTGAATTTCGTTTGAAAAGTTAATGTAAGCAACGAGAGTTTAGCTCACGGAAAAGCCAAAATCATCATCATAATCAGCCCATACCCAACCGAATGCCATTCCTGCCCCGTTTATCCTACTGCTTTGTTATTTTTTAAAAAGTTACAAGTCGAACGTCAAGCCCCGCCCCTCCTCACCATGACGACCTCCCCGCGGGCCGCATGCGGCCCGCGCACCCACGCAAATACTAGTTATATTATATAAAGTTAAATTACCACTGACTGACTGACTGACTCACTTAGATAAATAGAAGTCATATACGGGGATATGGGGGGGGGAAAGCGAGTATACCACGATATGGGGATGGGTTCAGAGGGCCCAGGAAAAATCTGAAATCACCAGGAAACCAGGTCTTCGCGATGGGACCCCATGGTATCTCGACAACGGTGAAACATAAGGCGGTCGCTCTCGAACTGAATCTTCCCAAAACCCTGGGAACTTTCAGGGGGGATGAAAAAAAACACACCCCCCGAAGAAAAAAACGTCCCCGCCATACAAACTTGGACCTCTCGTATTTCGAAAACGGCTCGAGATGGACGGGGGGTGCTCGACCGAATGTCATAGGGAACCGCGAGATCTTCCAGGGGAAAGCGGCCTCGAAGGCCTCCGGAGGCCTTTTTTGGCCTCGAAATTTCAAACGGGTCCTAGAGGTCTGAAATTTTGGCTCCGGGGGTTTATGGGACCTCTGATTGTAAATATGTAAAAATTTTTTTAAAGTTTCTTTTTTTTAATATAGCTGTCATACAATGTGATTTTCGGGTCGGACTGTAGGGGCGAAACGGTGGTACTCCGGCGGCCCCGGAGCCGCCCCCGCGAGGCCGAAGGCCGAGCTACACACTCGCGAGGCCGGAGGCCGAGCGTACGGAGGCGAGGCCGAAGGCCGAGCCGCCCACTTCGAGGCCGAAGGCCGAGAAGTGCGGCAACTCGCTACGTACGATATTTTGCCAGAATCGAAATTCTCCCGGCGAGGCCGGAGGCCGAGCCAGACACTTGCGAGGCCGAAGGCCGAGCGTACGGAGGCGAGGCCGAAGGCCGAGCGTCACACTTTGAGGCCGAAGGCCGAGAAGTGTGCCAACTCGCTAGGTATGGAGCTCACGACAGAGGTAAAGCGACATACCTGCGAGGCCGGAGGCCGAGTTACGAAACCGCGAGGCCGAAGGCCGAGCTCTGAACCGGCGAGGCCGAAGGCCGAGCTTCAAACTGGCGAGGCCGAAGGCCGAGCTTCGACCCCGCGAGGCCGAAGGCCGAGCTTTGAAGGTGCGAGGCCGCAGGCCGAGTTACACACTCGCGAGGCCGGAGGCCGAGCTCCGAACCGCGAGGCCGAAGGCCGAGCTTCAAACCGGCGAGGCCGAAGGCCGAGCTTCGACCCCGCGAGGCCGAAGGCCGAGCTTCGAAGGTGCGAGGCCGAAGGCCGAGCTACCGACTCGCGAAGCCGCAGGCTGAGCCCCACACTTCGAGGCCGAAGGCCGAGAAGTGTGGCAATCACGAGATACCCAAGTCGTAATCATCATCATAATCAGCCGACATTCAACTGCCTCGCGTTTCCTTACCTTTCGTTCAATTTGAATTTCGTTTGATAAGTTCAACTGAGCGACAAGAGTTTAGCTCACGGAAAAGCCAAACTCATCATCATAATCAGCCCATACCCAACCGAATGCCATTCCTGCCCCGTTTATCCTACTGCTTTGTTATTTTTTAAAAGTTACAAGTCAAAAGCAAAGCCCCGCCCCTCCCCACCATGACGACCTCCCCGCGGGCCGCATGCGGCCCGCGCACCCACGCAAATACTAGTTATACTATATAAAGTTAAATTACCACTCACTGACTGACTGACTCACTTAGATAAATAGAAGTCATATACGGGGATATGGGGGGGGGAAAGCGAGTATACCACGATATGGGGATGGGTTCAGAGGGCCCAGGAAAAATCTGAAATCACCAGGAAACCAGGTCTTCGCGATGGGACCCCATGGTATCTCGACAACGGTGAAACATAAGGCGGTCGCTCTCGAACTGAATCTTCCCAAAACCCTGGGAACTTTCAGGGGGGATGAAAAAAAACACACCCCCCGAAGAAAAAAACGTCCCCGCCATACAAACTTGGACCTCTCGTATTTCGAAAACGGCTCGAGATGGACGGGGGGTGCTCGACCGAATGTCATAGGGAACCGCGAGATCTTCCAGGGGAAAGCGGCCTCGAAGGCCTCCGGAGGCCTTTTTTGGCCTCGAAATTTCAAACGGGTCCTAGAGGTCTGAAATTTTGGCTCCGGGGGTTTATGGGACCTCTGATTGTAAATATGTAAAAATTTTTTTAAAGTTTCTTTTTTTTAATATAGCTGTCATACAATGTGATTTTCGGGTCGGACTGTAGGGGCGAAACGGTGGTACTCCGGCGGCCCCGGAGCCGCCCCCGCGAGGCCGAAGGCCGAGCAGGTAGCTGGCGAGGCCGGAGGCCGAGCGTACGGAGGCGAGGCCGAAGGCCGAGCCGCCCACTTCGAGGCCGAAGGCCGAGAAGTGCGGCAACTCGCTACGTACGATATTTTGCCAGAATCGAAATTCTCCCGGCGAGGCCGGAGGCCGAGCCAGACACTTGCGAGGCCGAAGGCCGAGCGTACGGAGGCGAGGCCGAAGGCCGAGCGTCACACTTTGAGGCCGAAGGCCGAGAAGTGTGCCAACTCGCTAGGTATGGAGCTCACGACAGAGGTAAAGCGACATACCTGCGAGGCCGGAGGCCGAGTTACGAAACCGCGAGGCCGAAGGCCGAGCTCTGAACCGGCGAGGCCGAAGGCCGAGCTTCAAACCGGCGAGGCCGAAGGCCGAGCTTCGACCCCGCGAGGCCGAAGGCCGAGCTTTGAAGGTGCGAGGCCGCAGGCCGAGTTACACACTTGCGAGGCCGGAGGCCGAGCTCCGAACCGCGAGGCCGAAGGCCGAGCTTCAAACCGGCGAGGCCGAAGGCCGAGCTTCGACCCCGCGAGGCCGAAGGCCGAGCTTCGAAGGTGCGAGGCCGAAGGCCGAGCTACCGACTCGCGAAGCCGCAGGCTGAGCCCCACACTTCGAGGCCGAAGGCCGAGAAGTGTGGCAATCACGAGATACCCAAGTCGTAATCATCATCATAATCAGCCGACATTCAACTGCCTCGCGTTTCCTTACCTTTCGTTCAATTTGAATTTCGTTTGATAAGTTCAACTGAGCGACAAGAGTTTAGCTCACGGAAAAGCCAAACTCATCATCATAAGTAGCCCATACCCAACCGAATGCCATTCCTGCCCCGTTTATCCTACTGCTTTGTTATTTTTTAAAAGTTACAAGTCAAAAGCAAAGCCCCGCCCCTCCCCACCATGACGACCTCCCCGCGGGCCGCATGCGGCCCGCGCACCCACGCAAATACTAGTTCAAGGTATATATTTAGTTTATTTCCGCTTAACAGTCGTAACTTGCCAGGGCAAGTGGTTACTGCAGAAAGAAGAACATATTAAGACTTGTGGTTATTATAATTAGATTTTTGTTTAATTAGTTTTTAAGTTTCAAAATTAGTTCTAGACATTAAGTAAAGTTACTATTGAGTTTTTAAATTTTTTTGTTAAATTAAGTTCTCATCACTGTTGTAACTGAAACGACTGTTAAGCGGAAATAAACTAAATATATACCTTGAATATTCAAAATGAACTACCGCAAAGTCACGCCTGAATCAATCAATTACATATAAATTTGACAGCCCTGTTTGCTCATTGGTAGATATGTAGGGCGTGGGTTCGATTCCCACCCAGGATAAACATTTTGTGGTATAAACTTATGTTTGTTCTGTGACTGGGTGTTTTGTATGTATTTAGAAAGAAAAAAATATGTTTGACGAGCTAGGTGTTTGACCACATATCTTAAGCGACGGTGTAGTCGAAGATTATAAAGCACAACCAACCTGGAATGGAATCTTTAAGTTTTCTTTTTGTTTCTGGCACTGCGCTTGGTGCATTTTGCCTTTGTCAAATATTTTAGTCAACTTTTTCAGTCGCTGTCTGAAAAAGCGTTTTAAAAGCTCAGTGTAGGTGTTTGAATCCTCGCCCTTCGGAGTGTGCACCTACCGCGCTAAACACTGAGCTATCATCGCTACAATTTTATCAGTTATCTGATTCCCATACAAGCTTTCTTTTCAAGTAACAAAGGATAAAGACGATTATAAATGTGTTTTGAGTTCTAGTAGACTATGACATATTGACATTTGAGTTAGAAAATCATTACTCTGAAATATTCTAGTGCCAAAATGATAAATATCTGAAAATGGCACGTAAAATTGAAGAGGTCAGTATTATATCACGTTTTGAAAGAAATGTATCACAACAATACATCACTTTTTCACCGCGTAAATGGACATTTCGCGCCGGAAGTGGGTCATAACAAAGCGACCGCCACCGGAAACGGCCGCCCGCTGGATCAGTTGCCCGGAAGTGGTCGGCAGCGACGCGAACCTATTTCCGGTGGTTTCAGCACGTCAAACTCAATTCAGACTGGCGTTGAATAAATTCGATTAGATATTTTTGGGAAGGAGCTTAGAATGATAGCTTGGCTACTATTTTTTAGTTACTTAAATGCCTATCGTTAAAAATATTTTAATTAATAATATTGATCGAAGTAATACTTTCTTTCTTAATTTTAAAATAACGAGATAAATTAGACGCTCTCATGGGCCCTTATTCTGAGCATATAAATAAAACAAATAATAAATATTATTCATATGCTCAGAATAAGGGCTTGTAGGACATTTTACACAGCGCCATCTAGCCTTGTACCATGAGAACCAAGTACCTAATAAAATACCTAAATACTTCTTTTTAAAATAAATACTTGTAATACATACAGAACACAGCATAAAACTTTGTTATAAACTTATAAATTTTTTGTTCTGAGTGAGAATCAAACACATATCCTATAACTCTTGAAGCAGATATAATTATATCAGTTTCTAAATAAGCTAGCGGGGCATAGATATACGAATTCGTAAAGAGCCGTGTTTACCGTAGAAGAAAAATAAAATGATTTCTTTTTTTTTGTACTCTCTAAAATTGAACGCTCTATGCCAATGTCAAATTGAAAACGCGACGAGGTTTATTAGAAGATCGTTTTAAAATATCAAAATATAAATTCAATCAAAGTATCGTTCTTTAGGCCCGTCGGGGCCTAAAGACCGTTCTCGATCTATATCGGGACCTGGTCAAACGCTTAGAGGAGGGTTCAGGTGACCAGAAGGCTGGTATCTACTTTGGTCAAAAGCTTAGCATTGCCATCCAGCGTGGCAATGCTGCCAGCATTCTGGCGACATATTCCTCCTCCGACGGACTTTTAGATTAAGTTATTTTTATAAATTTGTAAATAGTATTAATTTTAAGATATTTTATTTTCTGAAAAATGTTTTGTCAAATCATCTTGAGTATCTTATGGTTTTCTAATGTAATATATTTAGTGTTTATAAGTTTTAAGAAGCAGCACAACTTTTTAACAAAATACCCTTGAAAAATATAAGCTCGTTCAACGCATTTAGGAAACATTTAGCACGGGCCTTGTTCATTTTAATCTAATCTCAAATTTTGTAAAGTTACGTTAATTTATTTATATTATTTTCTAAAAATTTAAATGCATAGTTAAGACTGAATACATTTTTTTTAAGTCCAACCATGTTATCACATAAGTGGCAAGTAATGTCTTCGATGATAATAAAGTTTATTTAAACCTAAACCTAAGTTTAAAAGCGGAAACACATTATAGATATAACACCAGACCTATTCTATTTATGTTGAGCACAACACTCCACTTTTAGTTTCACTGTTGCGTAATTTCATCAATTAGTAAACAATGTTATCCGCTGCCGCTGTCACAAAACTGAACAATTTCATTTAGACTAAACAAAGCGCAGACTGTAATCAGATATTCGAACAGCCGGAATTTAATTCAGCTGTCCGGAGATTCCCGATCTAAATAGATAATTAAACAAAACAACAATTATGCGAAAGTTTCAGAATAAAATAATTGTTGTTTCAGGGAAACGGACGAGACAAACGTGACAATGGCTACGAAATTTACTAAGGGACAAATTGGCGTGTTTTCAGGAATTTATGAAATTCGGGCCTTTTGTACTTTTTTTTAGGTTTAGGTTTCAAGTACAAGTTATTTATCTCAATTAGGGTTAGGAGGTGTTTATCGTTATGTGCGCGTGAGTCTTTTGTTTTATTTTTTCCTGTACCTAGAACCCTTCCATCATCTCTCATACACACCAGAGCTCGCCCCAACCAACAACTACTTAAATACGTGAATACGCGATAGATAGATCTGAAAAACAAACATACGAAAGGGATCACGATTATGACTTTCCAAAATTGATCCCTTAATCCTCAAATCCCGGACGAGTGAAACCCAGGACGTCTCCTATACGGAGATGGATAGACAACAAGGAGTGGACTGGACTGTGTTACCATCATTTAAAAGCGTAGAATCAATAAAAAGTTTTAGCTACTGACTTCCAAACTTCTGTATGAATTTGGAACTTGATGAAGATTTTTCGAGAACTACTTTTAACTCCTAAATTAATGGTGTTTGGAGAGTTGGAGGTGACTAAAAATCATTAACGAGCTAGTGATGTGGGAACTTTGACAGCTGCTATAATCAGGGAAGTAATTGATTGATTCATGCGTTACATTGCTATAATGAGGGAAGCATGCAAGTCCATATTAGCGAGCGGCCAGATCTAATATCCGATCGAAAAAGTTTTAATTTTCCTCTACAATAAGATAAAAAACCCAATAAAATAAAGCTAGCGAAATTACTGGGCTGTTGGGACTAACCATCGAAAGTCTCAAAGTAATGAGCGCCAAAGCAGCGATGCCCTGGACTTTGTTTTACTACACAAAGTTCTGTGTATCGCTGCAATGGCCATGGACAGGCGTTGTCTCTTACCATCAGTAGAGCGTCTCGTTAGTCTCATTATTTTTGAAATAATAAAAAAAAACAAGAAATTATCTAAAAAAAATAAACATTTTCTTAAACAATGCATAAGTAAGTCACGAATGTTAGAATTTATTTATTATATGTGACACGTTTGTGTGATTCACTTTCCTGAAAGATGACTCAGGGCTTACAAACAGAAACATAATTTTCAGCCTTGAGTCATTCTAGGGGCTTTTCCAAGGGCTTTCTTCGATCTATTCCGCTCTACGGGAGGTATTCTGATTCACGCAGAAATGAGTCATAAAGAAATAAAAAGAAATTCTACGTGAAATTCATTTGTAGAAGTTTTTATTTAGCTTGCAAAGTTTGTAAGTGGTTTTTTTTGGCGGGAACGCGAAAAGAGTCTTGTCGCCCCGTTGTATTTTTTTGCAAAACTAGTGTTTTTTCGAGTGTTTATGCATAAAAATGGTGGTGTTTTATTCATAAAGTGCCGAATCACAAGCGGGAGTGTGGGAAAATGATATAATGTGGTGAAACATTACTTTTTGTGTTGCTTTCAAAATTCCATTGAAGCTTTTATAGTAAAGTTGCCACTATTTTACTAAAGCATGACTAGACTTGACTGATACGGACTGGACTGGACTTTGACTATAACTATAGCTACGAGGCAACTTATACAACTTAAGAAACTTGGAAACGTAAAATACTTGACACTGGCAAATGCTCAAAATTCGACGCCAAAATTAAAGAAAAAAAATGTTTGTATATAGTTAAGTAACTTACTTAAAGTTGTACGTTTCAAAAATTGTAAACCATTTAATGAAAATGAACTGTCGTCGCTACAAAGACCTGTTCTGTAGACCTATTTGGCAAATAAGTGTTATTTTATTTATGTAACTAAAGCGAGATTTTTTTTTGCTATAAGTACGAGCACAACTATACAAATGTAGATTCATATCTGCATTCTATTCATATATGTAGAGTTTTCGATTCCCCCGTCAAGGCGCTTGGCCTGAAGCTATCTCCTCACACAGATTTCCTCTCAGAATTCATGAATACGACAAGATCCGATAAAGTATATGCTAATGCCCTTTATTGTAACATAGACTCGGGGAAAAGAAATATGAATTGGTAGATGATTTGGTTGACATATTGACCTTTGTTATTTTGTATTTTATTAACTCCTCTAAACTATGTATAATAATTAATTTAGACTCTATATGATTGGATTTTGATTATGATGAGTCTTATATACTATTATGGATATCTCTCTATCTATATCTATCCATCTCTACTATTATAAAGAGGAAAGATTTGATTTGTATTGAATAGGCTCCGAAACTACTGGACCGATTTCAAAAATTTTTTCACCTTTGGGAAGCTACACTATCTCCGTGTGGCATAGGCTACTTTTTATCCCTATATTCCTACGAGAACGGCAACTACGCGGGCGAAACCGCGAGGTATCCGCCAGTTATCTATAACTTCAAAAAGCTATTACCGCCTCGTAGAAGAAAAAACCGTGTGGGTTCAAACCCCAACAATGAGCTTGAGCTGCCGATGAAGGAAAACATCGTGAGGAAACCATAGCATGGTGGTAGGTTACTTTCTAGTACTCGGCTGGGTAGCTACCACCCTCAAGTTGAAAATCTGCCGCCAAGCATCTAACGGTGTGTTCCGGCAGCCTCACTTGAGAGCCAGTTCTATTCCAGGCTAGGTGTGCTTTACCATCTTCGACCACACCGTCACTTAACATCAGGCGAGCTGTGGTCAAACACCTAGCCTGTCTACCATAAAAAAAAGACAAAATTGTAACAAAAAATGTTGAAGTAAAAGTTGTGATTTGCTCCGACTCAATACTTAGATCAAGAGCTTAATTAACTGTTGAACTCTACTTTACAGGTAACACTCTCCTAAATCATCTATTCTGCACAATTTATATCGTAACTCGTGTTACCATCACAAACCCCGCCACGGTGCCGGCGGTGCGACATCGGAAATGGCGAGGCCGAGGGAAACGGATGCGGAATGATCAAGTTTTCAATACGCTCACTGTGCGGCTTCGGTCTCCACAGATGACAGACAAATTGGAACCTAAACATATCTAGGATCTCATGACCTATAAATAACAGCTACTGTAGGCAACAATGTTCAAAAGAAAGAAATCTGAGAAAGATAGTTTACGAAATTATATACTAGGTGGTAGATCTCATTAGCAGGAGGTCGTCTAGGTAGATACCACGCAATACCATCTTCCAACGCTTGGCCGAGAACTTAACGCAAAGTAACGCATGAATCAATCAATTAGATGTTGTTAGCTTTGATTGTTATTATGAAATATTAAAAACAAAGTAATATATTATAATTCTAACAAGTAATATACGTATACCTACCTAAGTATAGGTACTCTTAAGTCGTCCGGATGCGAATCAATTACGTTTTTATAAACGGTCCCATTGCAGGGAAGAAGGTCGAGTAACAAGGATGAGATCATAGTTCCCTGGTCAAGTGCGAGTCGGCAGACTTCCCACATACTCAAAATATCAAGTAATATCAGACGTGCAAATATGCCATAGCAATGTTTAAATTTCATACGTACATAACGCCTGTTATTTTCTTGATAGCAAAATGTAGCTCAGTGTATATTGAAATGAACGAGTCAGGCGTTAAGGTTAGGATGTATGTCTTCTACAATTGTTTTTTTAAATCAAGAAAGAGTGGCAAGCCAACAAAATATGATATATGAGTGTTATATCTAAAGAAAATCTTGAGCGAATAAAACACTTGAACTTGAGGATCAAGTTAAAGTATTTAGTTCGCTTAAGATGTGGTTACATTTTTGATCTCAAATATATCTATTATATTAATACAGCACATAAGTAGCTTAATCGGAATTATAATAAAAAGCTCAAAGTACGAAAGCTGGATTAAGGCTTAGGCAAATTTTTATTAAAAGGTAGTATCTCAACTCTGACGTGACGTAAAATAAAACTAGAAATAAAATCAAAGCATACCATTTAAGTTTCCCGACGAGCTGTTGAGACTTTCGCGTGGCCGGATATGAACAAATCCATTCGTTTCCAGCTCAATGAGCTGCGTCAAAGTATTGCTTCCGGTATACGACCACCCTTGGGATGCAAGGCCTAGATCGAAGGTGGACTGAAATACTCCGAAAAAGGTATAATTTATTTATATCTGTTTGCTTTCCTATATCACTGTCTGTTTTTTTTTGGTTCTTGTAACAATAAATCCGATCAGATATGTGCAGGGTATATTTTTGAATTGTAAGCCTGAATTTGGCAAATTATTATTATAGTTCACTAGCTACGCCCCGCGTTGTTACCCGCTACATGTTTTCGGGATAAAAAGTTGCCTATGTTCTAATCAAAGGTCTCACCTACCACCATACCAAATTTCATCCAAATCCATTCAGTTGTTTTTGCGTGAAAGAGTAACAAACATCCATCCATACATCCAAACTTTCACATTTATAGTATTATTGGGATTTATATCGTTTATCTCGTTTTACCCTTATGGTACGGAACCCTAAAAAACGATAACCTGGATTTTGTTTTGTTACTCAAAGTTCTTTGTATCGCTGCAATGGTCATGGTCATGCGTTATCTCTTACCATCAGTACAATGTCTCAGCGAGTCTCAATCGTATCGTAGGACTATACCTACACACAGCGCCATCTGGCCCCAAACTAAGCAGAGCTTGTGTGATGGAAGTCAGATAACTGATAGAATATATAAATACTCTTTTTTTGTAAATACATACCTACTTATAATACATACAGAACATCCAGACATAGAACAAGCATTACACACAAATGAAAATGAATAAAAATGATTACACACTAATTCTTGACAACAGATCGTCTGATACTGCGGTGGCACCTGATTTAATCTACCAATAAGTCAATTTATTTACAGTAGACCATGCTTGCATCACAGTCACACAAAAGACACTTTACCCGCCAAACAACACTCGCTGCGCCATTCAACCGTAACATCCAGAAACCCTTAAATAAGCAAGCGCCTATAAATCTAACTCCCCGAAAGAGAACGAATAAACTGGAATAGTCGTGTGTTTTTAAATAACTGTATCTATAAGTGTGAGCAAAACTTGAGCACTCACATTGTATTTATGGTTGACTAGCCAGGCGTTTGAGCACAGCTCGCTTGATATTAAACGACGTTATGGTAAAAACTAGCTTTCAGGTGAGAGGAGTTTAGTGTTTTTTTGTTTTTTTTTTTTTTTATGGTTGACAGGCTAGTTGTTTGACCACAGCTCACCTGATGTTAGGTGACGGTGTGGTCGAAGATGGTAAAGCACACCTAGCCTGGAATGGAATAGTGTAATTCAAAGGGAAAATAAGTCCGCTAAGTTAGTCCCTGTGTTGTGTTGGCTCATTGGTAGTATGTCTGCCTTAAGAGCTGTAGGGTGTGGGTTCGATTCCCACCTCGAGCTCTGATTCGGCAGCTCAAGCTAATTGTTGTGGTTTTAACCCACGCCCTTCGGCATGCGAATCGACCGCGCTAACCACTCAGCTATCCTCGCTACGGTTGCCTGGACGAGATCGCTCTTAGCAATTTTTCTACTAGTGTTAAGTTTCAATTGTTACAACTATTTAAACTAATACAACTAACTGATAGCATACCCAAAAAGGATTTAAGTATTCTGTCAGTTATTTGTTTTCCATAGTACAAGCTTTGCTTAGTTTGGGGTCAGATGGCGCTGTGTGTGATATCCTACGATATTTATTTATTTATTTATTGAATTGAGTTGAGTTGAATTGAATTGAAAATTCCAGGCTACCAAAGCTGCTGCCAGAAGCAGTATCAAGTGGCTTACTTGGATAAAGCTCTACTTACTTCTTCTCCAGTAAAGACTGTTTTTAGTGTCTTCAATATTGAAACGCTTGGCATTACTGCCTATTATTATTATTATTTGTAATTGGCGTGAACAATAAAGAGTTCTATTATTATTGACACTTGGTTGCCTTTCCAGGTATTACTGTTACTCCTTGGTCAACTCACGCAGTATTCAGCCCCCGTCCACGAAGGTGCAAACTTCTCCGTTACCACTCGGCGACGCGGAAAAAGGTATCTTCTGAACGTACATATGACTTCGCCCGCTGGAACGGAAAACTAGTTCACTGTTTTACATTACAGAGGTGGGGAAGAGATATTTATAGCGTTGTTTTCTTTACAGACGTGAATGTACTTTTGATGCTCTTTCTTCTTTCTTTGGTTTTGGCGTCGCGTTTTAGCATTTGCCAGTGTCAAGTAATTATATATTTTCAAGTTTCAAAAGTTAAATAAGTGCCATCGTAGCTAGTTTTAGTCAAAGTCGTCTTTGTCAAGTCCAGTTCGTGTCAGTTAATTCCAGTCATGCTTTAGTAAAGTAGTGGCAACTTTACTACAAAGCTTCGATGGAGTTTTGGAAGCAACACGAAAACTCATGTTTCACCACATTATATCATTTTCCCACACTCGCGCTTGTAATTCGGCACTTTATGAATAAAACACCACCATTTTTATGCATAAACACTCGACAAAACACTAGTTTTGGAAAAAAATACAACGAAGCGACACGACTCTTCCCGCGTTGCCGCCAAAAAAACTCTTGATGCTCTTTTTTTTTCTTTTTTTTTTTTATACACACAGCGCCATCTGACCCCAAACTAAGCAGAGCTTGTGCTATGGAAGACAGATAACTGATAGAATACTTAAATACTTTTTTTTTTGTAAATACATACTTATAATACATACAGTACACCCAGACACAGAACAAACATCGATGTTAGTCACACAAATGTTATTCTTTATTCACGTTCGTTTTTTACCATGACTGGAACCTTACTTCCCGCCGCTGTCAGTGCAAAACTGAAAAGGCAGAAAATCTTTGTCTATATTGTGACTATTAGCGACCCGCCTGGCTTCTTTTTTTATGATTAACTGGCTAGGTGTTTGACCACAGCTCACCTAGCTATATAGCTCAGTGGTTAGCGCAGTCGGTTCGCACTCCGAAGGGCGTGGGTTCAAACCACAACAATGAGCTTGAGCTGCCGGTGAAGGAAAACATCGTGAGGAAACCATAGCATGGTGGTTGGGTACTTTCTTGTAGTCGGCTGGCTAGCTACCTCAACTACTCTCAAGTTGAAAATCTGCCGACAAACACTTAGCGGTGTGTTCCGGTAGTCTCACATGAGAGCCAGTTCTATTCCAGGCTAGGTGTACTATATCATCTTCGACCACACCGTCATTTAACATCAAAACACCTAGCTTGTCAAAATTAAAAAAACTAATGTCAATGTCATGAAATGTCCGACATTTAAAATCTTAGAAAAAGTGATGTTACTAAAAAAACTCGTAATTTGTTTCATTCGATACAACAAAAGAGTGAACTTGTTGGCAACCCTAAATCATTAATATCACGGGCAGTTATCACGTCGCTGGAGTTGACAACCCTACCATTAATGACGTCAACAATCGCACCACCCCTAGTAGCATAACGCCACGCACCAACACTTACCACCCCTAATGTGTAAGGTGGGACCAACAAGAATTATGATTTATAATTGATTTAATTTGACAGCCCTGTTGGTTCATTGGTAGTATGTTTTCTTCAAAAGCTGAAGGGCGTGGGTTCGATTCCCAACCAGGATGAACAGTTTGTGCTATACAAATACAAATCATTCATTAATAACACCAAAGTTACAGGTCATTTTTCCATTTAAAAATATCAAAATCATAACATATGTCAAAACAATGAAAATGAAAATGTCATTGAAGTAATATGTCACATATAAAATAATTATGTCAATATAATTAAATAAACAAATGTTTTTTCTGTGTCTAGGTGTCCTGTATGTATTAACAAAAAAGTATTTAAGTATTCTATCAGTTATCTGACTTGCATAGGACAAGCTTTGCTTAGTTTCGGGTCAGATGGCGCTGCATGTAATGTCCTACGATATTTATTTATTTATTTCGGACGGACCGCTAGTCTTGTATAATCTAACTATCTATATATCTACACTATTATAAAGATGAAAGATTTGATTTTTTGTTTGTTTGTATTGAATAGGCTCCGAAACTACTGGACCGATCTTAATAATTATTTCATTATTAGAATGCTACTTTATCCGCGATAGACATAGGCTATATTTTATTTCAAAAACAGTTAGGGATCCGTATGAAAACTTCAATAATGTAAGCCAAGCAGTGAAAATGTTACCGAAAACCCCTTACTTAGCATGCGCTGAGAAAACTACTGACAATAGAATAAAGTGACGTTTTATAGAGGAAATTGACAGCTACAAATAAGTCCGCAATATCATAATATGTCTAAATATTACAGTTGTCTACATCTACACTATTATAAAGAGGAAAGATTTGATTTTTTGTTTGTTTGTATTGAACAGGCTCCGAAACTACTGGACCGATCTGAGTAATTATTTCATCATTAGAATGCTACAGTATCACCGAGTGACAAAGGCTAGATTTATATTGTTAATCGAGTTTTGTTTTCCAGTGCGAAGCCGGGGCGAGCTGCTAGTTATGTATTACTTTCTCTGTTCCAAAGTGCTAAGAAACTGATACTTCCTAGCTTAGAACATCGTAGCAATGTTTTTAAGGGTACATAATGTAGTTAAATATAAATGTTTTAACCTACAAAAAATGTTTACAAAACGTTTTTTATATTTTAACCCATAATTTGATTCCCACGGGACGAATTGGGTTCCCAGAGTATATTGTAGGCAATCAGTTGGGTGACACGTGCCGAGATGACGGTTAAACGGGCAAAAATAACATGTTCATGTATTGTATTTAAGAAAAAAAAGAAAGAAAATATTTTTTATTTTGTAACAGAACAAAAAAAAATAACAACAAATAGACACAAACACTTACAAAATAGTTCCGTAACACTCCCAGTGTGTCTCACTCCCAATGGCTTAGTGTTACAAACATTTTTACAAGATTTTTTGGGGTTCCGTATCCGAAGGGTAAAATAGGGGCCTATTTCTAAGACTCTACTGTCCGTCCGTCCGTCACCACGCTGTATCCCATGAACCGTGATAGTTAGACGGTTGAAATTTTCACAGATGATGTATAACTGTTACCGCTATAACAACAAATACTAAAAAACAATAAAATAAATATTTAAAAGGGCTCCCATACAACGTGATTTTTTTGCCGTTTTTATAGATAATGGTGTGGAACCCTACGGGCGCGAGTCCAAATCGCACTTGGCCGTTTTTATCATATTAGTCTGGATGTATTAATTAGGTTTCTTTTTGAGTGATTTTGGCGTTTCTTCGCTTGTGAATTTGAATTTTTCAATGCAAGCGTGATCCGTCGTAGACCGCGTCTTTGATTTAAACCAGATGCGATGGTTAATCGCAAGCCTATATTTTAAGGTGGTTCGATTTCCATACAAACATATTTTTGCCATTTATGGACAAATGGAGCATAATTTTACAGAGAAATCACGGCTACAGGTATTTATTTTGGGCTTTATTTGCGGTAAATTACAATTGCTTGAATAAATCAGTAGATTTTATTAGCATAAAATCAAATATATGAATGATTTATGAATTTATGGTATTTGAATAAAACAGTAGATTATGCTAAAAATCTACTGTCTTATTTAAGCAATCGTTATTTACCGCAAATAAAGATCAAAGTAAATGCCAGTAGGTGTGATTTTACTGTAAAATTATGCTCCATTTGTCCATGAATGGCAAACATTTGTTTGTATGGAAATCGAACCACCTTAATAAAAATTATCCACTGCCCTTTCAGCTATGATAATAAAGCTGAGCTTAAAAATTCGGTGGGTAAAAATAAATGCCTAGTGCAATTTACCAATTTAATTATTCAAATGTAACCAACCTCCGGAATCATATTATAATATTAAGTGAATTATACCAAAATACCAATCTCCCATGGAATTACCATAAAATTACCATACCATGTTACACCGTGGTTATATTACATACACTAATAAGATAACTGCATACTAAGCGTGCCACGCGTGCGACCCCTACGTTTGTCGGAATCAACTTACAATAGGGTGACCAAGTTTTCCAAAAAATAATTATAATACGCTTGTGTCAATACATTAGTGATTCAATTCAAAATCTATTCTTTTTTTATAGGTAAAGCCCACCTAGCCTGGAACGTAATGGAGGTTTTGCTTGAAAGAGTAACAAACATCCCTCCATCCATCCATCCATCCAACCAAACTTTCACATTTATAATATTAGTGGGATTAGTCGGAAGTAGGATATCAGTGGGATACCATGAAACATATAGCTTGGTCAACCTACTGTCGAGTCAAAGAGGGAAGTGCTTAGGACGCCTGGTAAAAATATTTTTTGTCCAATTCACACGGGAAGTGGGCCGGTTGCATAGAAATTAGAATAATGTGAGAATTTCGATAATAAATCCATTAAGGTGACGCCACGCTACTTTTTTTCAATAGAACAAAATTACTGGGCGTTTTGTCTGTAGCTATAGCGACGTTAGCTTACAACTGTTTTCAAAAGCATGTTTATGAAAACACTAGCCGCGCCCCGCGGTGTTACCTACAACATTTTTACGGGATAAAAAGTAACCTATGTGTTAATACAGTGCGTCAGCTACCTCCATAATTTTATCAAAATTAATCCAGCCGTATGAGCGTGAAGTAGTAACAAACATACAAACACATTCATAAAATATCGACATTAAAAAAATCCAGATTTACCAAAATCTCAAATTGTCAATTGTCAATAGATAGATATTCTTTATTGACATAAAAATAATAACCGAAATGCAGTATTAATTAGATTAGTATTTAGAAATTTAAAAGTAATAAAAGCTATATAGAGGTTAAACAAATTTAAGATGTACAAGTGTTTCGCCAAAAGTTATTAAAAAAAAAATAGCAGGTACAACGTGTTATTAGAACGACACTTCGCTCCTCAAATAGCTATTTTTATTTTTCACACGTTATCTGATTTACTTATCGTAGCACTGCTACCAAAAAGGGCCACAAAAACCCCAGACCTATTTACCCATCGTTATCAATTTGCATTCTTTCCCACAGACCGAGTTCCCAGGCCGTTTCACATAGGAAACTATGTCGACCCATGGGAAGCGACCGTCGTGCGTCCTTGGTTGGTCTCCCTTGGTAATGACCTACGGACCGCGGTGCATAGCAAAAAATGGTTGGGTATCTCTGCGTCATTAATGTGGGCGAAATAGGAACGGTAATCGTTATTTTTTTTTAATTTTAAATTTATGTATTTTACATAATTATACATATACATACCATGATTTTTCATACTCGTGAAAAGATTAAATTAACTTAATGATAAATTATTGAAGGAAATGAAGGAAAGAAAGAAAAATATTGACATATGTACCTTGACATTGACATGTATTGGGCATGTACCTTGTACCATGTACCTACTTGTATCATACTGAGTTAAAGTATACACTTAGGCTAACGAAATTACTGGGCTGTTGAGACTAACCATCGAAAGTCTCAAAGTAATGAGCACCATTTTAGTGATGCCCTGGACTTTGTTTTGTTATTCAAAGTTCTGTGTAACGCTGCAATGGTCATGGACAGGTGTTATCTCTCACCATCAGGATTTATGTAAAAAGACACCATAAAAAAGGTCATAAATCTTGAATATACTTACGCCATGTGAGTCTTATCTTAGCAGCGATGATAGCTCAGTGGTTAGCGCGGTTGTTTCACACGTCAAAGGGCGTAGGTTCAAAGCTTGAGCTTGCGGGTGAAGGAACCCATAACATGGTGGTACTTTCTAGTACTCAGCTAGCTAGCTACCACCCTCACGTTGAAAATCTGCCATACTGTTTAAATGTTTCACAGCTGAAAGAAAGAAATAGATTCTATTCAGTAACATAAAGACACAAAAAACAAGAACGAACGAACAGCGACAAACAGTTACAAAATAAGGGCTCAGCATAATACTGGCCATACTGAGTATGACCAGCGCTGGTCTTCCGGTGAGCCCCTGTAGTTGAAAACCAAAGTGTATGTGTGTTTTGTGTGCATCTGTCGAGCGTCCCGTGAAGGTTAACATTTTTTACCCAGGTCAAACCCTAATTTATGGTCCAATCATTACTAAAGTATTAAAAGATTACCACTTACCACTCTAGTTTTAAAACCAGTGGCACGTGTCACGCAAACACTTACAATTCAGATAAAAACCCTACCTTCTGTAGGATATTCCCACAATATTATATTCCCGTGGGAATGTTTGAGCTTTGAGAAAATATTTAATAAAAGCTCTTGCATTCAACTGGTTTAGTAGATACAGTAAATTAACGGTTCCCATTTTATTACGGCTAAAGCAATGAAGTTTTTTTTACCTATAGTACACCTCAGTTTATACTCGTAGAGTATGGGCTATATAGATGTTAAAAGATGGTGAAATATATAATAATGTAGTACTAACTTACAATAGCCATTATATAATTTATTTTTTTTAAGTGTTTTAGTATTCTTTTAGCTGTCTGGTTCCCATAGTGCAAGCTTTGCTTAGATGGCGCTGTGTTAAATGTCCTTCAATTTTTATTTATTTACAACTAGCGACCCGCCCCGGCTTCGCACAATGTTCGGAAATTACATGCTGTAAAGGGCCATATTGATCTAAATTAAATGGACAATGTATTTAAGGTACTTAATTGGATAAAAAATAATGCTGTATTGCTTAAAATCACTTCGTAAATGAGCCATTTTTCCTCGTAAAATGTAAAAGATAAAAAATGGTTATTGTGTATACAAGATACGCGCGAAAGACATAACTCTTCCTTGGCAGTCGGGTAAAAAACTTACCCACTGGAATCAGAACGACGCGTGCCAATTCACCTCAACGACATTTCTCACCACACCCCTTCCAAATATTCCCACAGAATAATTCACATGAGAGAATTTTCGAGGCATGGGAAAATGGGACCAAATGTTTGATGTTTCAATGTAAACTCGTCCTTCCGCCTTTATGATAAGAATGAAGAGTTGAGCATGAAGGTCAGGGTTATCAAATGTTTATTTAAGTGTTAGGTAGTTAATCTTAAAATCTTGGCATGATAAAATGTTGCAGTTTGAGCAAACAATCAAACTAAACGTCATAGGCAATCAATCTGGTATAATAAGCTTTTTTGTATTGGTAGTGGTGATAGCAGTGGTTATAGCTTAAGGTGGTTCGATTTCCATACAAATAAATTTTTGCCTTTTATGGACAAATGGAGCATAATTGTACAGTGAAATCACAGCATTTTGCGGTAAATCACAATTGTTCGAATAAAACAGTAGATTATTAGCATAAAATCAAATTTATGAATTTATGATTTTTGAATAAAACAGTAGATCATTAGCATAATTTACTGTTTTATTCAAGCAATTGTGAATTACCGCAAATCAAGACCAAAATAAATGCCAGTACCTGTGATTTCACTGTAAAATTATGCTCTATTTGTCTATAAACGGAAAAATATATTTGTATGGAAATCGAACCACCTTAATGAGCTTTGGCTACCGGTGAAGAAAAACATCGCGAGAAAACCAACATGTCTGAAAGTTCTTTAAAAAAATGTTCTCGAAGATGTGTAAAGTCTGGCCGCACTTGGCCAGCGTGGTGGACTATGGTCTTCTTATGGGCTCTTCTCACAATGAGAAGAAACCCACACCCAGCTGTGGGACAGTTTATAAAAACAGGGCTGATTCAGACATAACTAACAAAAATCACCCGTCCTTCAACCTACTTTCGCGTAGGCGAGTAAAAAACATTTCATAATCACAAGGTCGAGCAAGGATTTATCTGTTTCTCATAGTTCATGTTCACACGCTCAAGTTTACCGTGAGAACCGACCTTCTCCTCAGAATTGGCCCCACGTGAACTGCCGCACCGGCAGAAAAAAAATGTAACCGGGATTGACAGCGCAAACAAAAAGTAACTTACATTTTTTGCGATATGAGATACACAAATACGTTAAAGTTAAAATGTAGTTACAAGTGTTTTGACGTAACGTTTTTAAAATTACTACCATTATTGATTGATTCAGGTGTTACTTTGCGGAAGTTCATTTTCAGTGTTCAAGGTAAATAAATTAATAAATATTGTAGGACTATACACACAGCGCCATCTGGCCTCAAACTAAGCAGCTTGTGTGATGGAAGTCAGATAACTGATAGAATACATAAATACTTCTTTTTTTTTGTAAATACATACTTATAATGCATGTTTTAAAGCAATATGCACAAATAAAGATTATTTGTATTTGTTTATTTGTATTTAATAATAAATGTTAAAAAATGTAATAAATGTTAAAATGTAATAAATGTTTTCTTTCTTATAATACATACAGAACACCCAGACACAGAACAAACATTTGTTTATTCACAAAATGTTTGCCCTGAGTTGGAATCGAACCCACGCCCTACAGCTCTCTAGGCAGATATACCAATGAGCCAACGGGGCTGTCGTACATATATTTAGTTAATTTCCGCCTTCGGTTACAAAAGTGATGAGGATTCAAATTAAAATTTAACTTGTCTACAATTTTTAAAAAAAAACATCCGAAACTTTACTTAATATCCATAATTTAACATAAACTTAAATCTTAAACAACTTAACAAAAAAAAACCAATTAAAAATACCACAAGTCTAACTATAATTATCCTCTTCTCGCTGCAGTAACCATTTGCCCACTTGACTGGGTTTTAAAAAAAATAGTTTTTGTGGTGTTTACAGTCACTAGAATAGCTCTAATGAACTGTCTACCTTACGGCTTCATCATCAGATGATGATGAAACCAATAGGTAGACACGGGAACTCCTTAAGGTGGTTCGATTTCCATACAAATATTTTTTTACCATTTATGGACAAATGGAGCATAATTTTGCAGTGAAATCACAGCTACTGGCATTTATTTTGGTCTATATTTTCGGTAAATCACAAGCAAAAAAATATTTGTGTGGAAATCGAACTACCTTAAAAAACAATGTAACCGTATTTAGGCTTAGTGAAATGGAGTCGGTTTTTGTTCTTTGGAAAAAAAATCTTCTCAAATCTACACCCCTCATAAGTGTTTGAAATTTAGAAGTTGACATAACGTCGCCACCGAAAAAAAAATTCCCACGTGCCCCGAATTCTGTATCCCACGACTACAGGGCGTGAAAATTATTCCATACTCAGCAAAACGTGAAACAAAATGCCACTGGAAAACAAACCTTAACGCCCTCTACTAAAAGTTAATGAATCAGAAATCGATTTGAAAATCGTGTTGGTAGAACTTCAACGGGAACACTCATGGCATTTTTCGTGGGACCGCAATAAGCTGGATTGGAATTGTGGTAAATGTAATTATATTACACTTTTTGTGAACCGATAATTAATTTATAGATCTATTATGACAGAAATATTAGTAACTAGCTGACGCCCGCGACTTCATCCGCGTTAACTTTTGAATTAGGATCAGAGAGAAATTGAACATGTAAGTAAGAAATAAGCATTAGCCATGAATCTGACATGTCAATCCGTCAATAAATAAATTCAAATGAAATATTTTTTTTTGTAAAAAGTATTCTGTATGTTAATCCAGGTATGCCAAATTTCATCCAAATCCGTTCAGCCGTTTTTGCGTGATTGAGTAACAAACTATCACATTTATAATATTATAAAAGTAGGATTAGTAGGATGAACACACAATTTTCACTTAAACTTTCATCATGTTCTTTAAAACCTTATTTCCTTAGGAAAAAAATCTTCAACGTGTAAGTTGATAAATAATTTCAATCAAAGCTACTTCACCTTTTCCAACTTGTGCTTTCCATGGAGCTTCCATTTTTCCATCTTTCATCGTATTTCCTGCAATATTTTCCTTTCAATCATATTGCAAACGAAGCCGTCGAGTTCAACGCAAACAATCTGCGACAACTGAGAGGTTTTTTCATTTCTATTTGTTCCGCACCGATCGCAGAAACTTTGCGGGTAATAAACAAGTTTGAAATTATACAGGTAATAAACGTAACAGAAATATTATGAAATGTTTGGATATTTGCAACATTAAAGGCATGAACTGCAAAATTTTCAAGATTTTTTGATTTAGGCTTAGCGTTGCGTGGCAAGTTGGACCATACACTGAGACAAACCTCGGCGAGATTTAATGGCGTGTGTTACATTTTACGAAACTTAGTATATGCATTGACAGGCTAGGTGTTTGACCACAGCTCACCTGATGTTAAGTGAAGGTGTGGTCGAAGATGGTAAAGCACACCTAGCCTGGAATGGAACTGGCTCTCAAGTGAGGCTCGCGGAACACACCGTTAGATGCTTGGTGGCAGATTTGAGGTGAGGGTGGTAGCTAGCCAGCCGAGTACTAGAAAGTACCCTACCATGCTATGGTTTCTTCACGATGTTTTCCTTCACCGGCAGCTCAAGCTCATTGTTGGGGTTTTAACCCACGCCCTTCGGCATGCGAACCTACCGCGCTAACCACTAAGCTATCATCGCTACAAAAATATCAGCATTTTTTTTTAATACTCCAAAAAAATACCCTCAAAAAGAAGCAAACAAGAGTTTGAAAGCTTGTCTGGGGAGTTTTATTTCTATAAACATACATAATTATATGCATGCGAGCGAAGCCACTGGCAACAGTTTTATATATATTGTACACCACCACCAGTCAATTTTGCTTTAAGTAAAAATAAACAATCGTTTCGATGACACCTCTTCAAAAATTCAATCTGTCAAATTACGTTGTTAATCCTAAATTCTTTCCGCCCCTCGAAACGGTTGAAGTTACGGCAGTGTTACCACATTGAAGATAGAATCGCTGAAAATTGTCAGATTCGAATAATGTAAGAAGCTTTAGTGTTGTAAGAAAGGGCGATAATATCATAAATCGTTATCGAATTATTTGTACAAAATCGAGTTACATCGAGAAGAGAAACCCCTGTACCTAATATGAGGAAGATGATGTAAATAGGTAATTTAAGTACTTTGTACAAAATTGATGTATTTTTATGGATGCGTCTAAAAAACATAATAATAAAACTTAACAAAAAAAAAGTGTTCAAGCATTCTATCTGTCTTCCATAGCACAAGCTTTGCTTAGTTTGGGGTCAGATGGCGTTGTGTGGAAATGTCCTATGATATTTATTTATATTAAAAACCTTGAAGACTTGACTCTTTTTTATCCAGGCTAGACAAGACATACGCCTTGTCTCAAAAAGAAGTACTGCGCTGGTTGGTCACTTTTAAAGATTTATTTAACTATGCTATAGAATGTTTGATTTATGATAACATCGTACAATTGTACATCAATAATAATAATTATTTTCAAATGTATTAGTCTTAATTACCTTCACATTATCGGATAATTTAATTATGTCTAATCTCATTTAATTTGGCATTTATAATATTTGTGAGATAAATTAATATAAATATGATTACATGTTGAGGATATCTACGACCGAAAATTGGAAGCTAATAAAATAATCTACAGCCAAAACAGGGTTTTCAATTTAAATTAAAGCTAAAATAATGATAAAATACGATCTAGAGTTTTTTAAATACTTACCACTTTTAGGGAAAAATTAATATCTAGCAACACCGCGACACGGCATTTCCAATATGAAACGAGGGGGTTCATAAATTAGGATTCCACTCAAAAAAGTCAATTTTACTGAACACTGACTCCCGATTAACGTTGATATACTTTTACACTTTAATCGTTGAAAGATAATAATTATACACTGGTATAATTCTGATACAGAAGATATCATTTTTATCACATTTCACTCTCAGTGAGATGTATCTGAATATGATAAACACGGAAGCTATAAAAAGAAAAATTAAAATTTTTGAAAAATCCCACAACGGTTAAACAGTAATTGTCACCTATTTAAGATATTGCACCAATCAAACCCGAACCATAACTGAAAACTGCATCAAAATCGGACTAGTGGTTTTGGAGAAAATTGGCAACATGTATTTGCACAAACAAACAAACATCCTCTCACCCCAAACACATATACCGTCTCAGTTCCGACGTGGGTAAAAATAAAAAATAAAATTTTACTATGAAAACGTGGTTTTGACACATTTTTGTTTTACTTACCCGCTCCCACCCCTGCGCCCGCACACCACTATCTACACGTGCGAGGCCGCGCGCACGCTGTACTCAGCTTTGTCTCCATGAAGAAGGCCACCGGATCTGGCCTGAAGCGACAGTCGGAGTATCCGATATAATTAAACGTGAATAAAAATTTAATTCGTTAGAATTGCCATCTCTATTTTGGTGATGACGCGCCAGCTTTCATTTAAAAAAATGAATAATGTAACTTAATAGAGTCAAAGGGCGCTTAAGCTTTAATTAAAAATATATTAAAGCCCAAGTTAGCTAGGCTTACGAATCGACTTCTGTTGAGATACCTACTCGACCTAGTTAACTAATCCTTTATTAGAAACGCTTTGAACTGGCGTGGAAGTTGATAGCTATTTTTTTTAGTTGTCGATTTAGATAGACAAAATATAAAATAATGTTTAGAAGTTTTCAACGATCCCGATTTTAATAAAGTTTTATCAAACCGTTTTTGTTCTATCAAACCGTTTTTTGTTATCTAAGTTGTTTGGCCACAGAATCCGTAAGCCCGGAAGTGATGATCACTTTCAAAAATTATTTATCAATTAAAAATACATCTTTTTTTGTTTTTTATGGTTGACAGACTATATGTGGTCGAAGATTGGAAATACACCTAGCCTGGAATAGATCTGGCTCCTGCCGGAACACACCGTTAGCTGCTGGGCGGCAGATTTTCAATATGAGGTTGCAAGCTACCCAGCCGAGTACTAGAAAATACCCTACCACCATGTCATGGTTTCCTCACGATGTTTTTGATTTTCTCATGCATTTTGGGATTTGTACCCTTTGGCGTATGACCGATCGCACTAACCATCGATACAAATGCTAGATTCATAGCTAAGAGTATACTTGATCAAGTCACCTTTAAAAAAAACGAAGCCAAACTCGATTCAGCCGCTTAGGAACTGCGATGTACCCATTAATCTTATAATACCACTCTTTTAGCGTCGGAGGGCTAAAAATAAATTAAACACTAACTTTAGAACCACCTTCACGTGAACAATACCTTAGTTCGCTAAATTTTAAAATTAGGATTAACCGATTACTGTGAAACAAAGAACGCTAAAGCCCAGTTTAAAGTTTTAACAAAACCTTGTTTCGTGTATTTGAAACAAACAAAGACGTAGTTTTAACAATAGCAAAAATTAAACAAAGAACGGATTGAGCTATTTCGTTAAATACTACTTATCTTTGTTTTCCAGCTGCTAGATAAATTAGATAATAATAACTGAGATAATATCGTAGCGATGATAGCTCAGTGGTCAGCGCGGTCCGTTCGCATGCCGAAAGGCGTGGGTTCAACCCCCAACAATGAGCTTGAGCTGCCGGTGAAGGAAAACATCGTGAGGAAACCATATCATGGTGGTAGGGTACTTTCTAGTACTCGGCTGGCTAGCTATTACCCTCCAAGTTGAAAATCTGCCGCCAAGCGTCTAACGGTGTGTTCTAGCAGCCTGACTTGAGAGGCAGTTGCATTTCAGACTAGGTGTGCTGTACCAACTTCGACCACACCGTCTCTTAACATTAGCTGAGCTGTGGTCACAACACCTAATCTGTCAACCATAAAAAAAATATAAGGGTCCGTACTACTTATAAAGAGGAAAGATTTGATTTTTTGTTTGTTTGTTTGTATTGAATAGGCTCCGAAACTACTGGATCGATCTAAATAATCCTTTCATCATTAGAATGCTACATTATCTCTGAGTGACATAGGCTATATTTATATTGTTAATCGAGTTTTGTTTTCCCGTGCGAAGCCGGTGCGAGCTGCTTGTCTACGATAAAATTAATCGGCAGCCATGCTGAAATAGGCCCATTGGCATAAGATATTTTTTTGTATTTGTTTTATGTGTCTGTTTGTATTGTGTCGAATAAACGACTTTTTTAGGGTTCCGTACTTAAAAAAAAAAAAAACGGAACCCTTATAGGATCACTTTGTTGTCAGTCTGTCCGTCTGTACCTATCTCGGGAACGGGTGGAGGTCAAGTTGAAATTAAAACCATACACACATATCTGTTGTTCATTGCAGCTATGAAGAAATCAAACTTCTCAGTAATCGCACAAAAAGTAACAGCCGTTTAAGCCGTGTCGCATAAAACCGCATATTTCAACAGTCACTAGGGTATCAAAACCTATAGGGTACTTTCTGTTGACCTAGAACTATGAAATTTGGCAAGAAGCATTGTCGTATAGTAGGTACATAAAATCCGAAAACGAAAATAGGGTCTTTATGCAAGGAATGAAAACAAGAACCAGTTTGTGCAGAACCTTCGGTGGGTGAATCTAGCTCGCACTTTTCCATGTTTTTTCTTTCACTATTGACAAAAATATCAACAACAGAAATCGTTTGAAAACTCAATCATTTTTTTTATCGCTTATCGCCCCCAACTAGGACAAATATCAATAAAATCCGGAAAAGAAGGTAACTTCGAATACAGAAAACATTTTTATCCGAAGGCGAAAAGTAACTTTTGTCATTCCGTAATAAGTATTATTCAAATGCGCACCGAAGAAAGAAAAGTCGCATAAAAATGTAAAAAAAAACGGTAGTATATAAAAGAAAATGGTACCAGTACCCATTCGTTCTTCGAAGCTAACTAAGTACGTGTTTAAGGGTTGGGGTACAGTTTTGGCGTAAAATAAAGAATTTCCATCTATCAATAAAATAAAAGCAAAATTAAAGTGAAAAGTTATGGTCACCTATCTAAAATAATGCACCAATCAAACCCGAACCCATAACTGAAAAGTGCATCAAAATCGGACTAGTAGTTTTGGAGAAAAATGGCAACATGGATTTGCACAAACAATGTTTGCTGCAGCGCCCCCTGGTGAGTTGTCCCCGTAACACTTATCTAAGAACATGCACCAATCAAACCCGAACCCATAACTGAAAACTGCATCAAAATCGGACTAGTAGTTTTGGAGAAAAATGGCAACATGGATTTGCACAGAGAAACATCCTCTCACCCCAAACGAATATACCGTCTCCGTTCCGTAATGGGTAAAAATGGTTGAAACAAGCTAGGTGTTTGACCGCAGCAGAGCGTTAGGCTGCCAGAGCATACCGTTAGGTTCTTGGCGGCAGATTTTCTCCGGCATCTCAAGCATTATTGTTGAGGTTTTATGTTTTTTATTGTCAAAGGTTTTATTTGTGGCACTCTATGGACTTTCTGCTTCGCCTTAAAATGTTTCCAAAGAAGATAAGAACACTAGATTGCACGACAGCGAGAGTTTGTTGAGTAGTTTGTCAATTATATTTATAAACACATTTAAACAAAACATAATAAATACTTGATATCACAGTGTTTTCGAAAATAACAAATCTTGACGTCTTGAATTTTCCGGATTTACGCTAAAACTGTAGTTTTCAAATCTGTAAGCCGCTTTCAGTAGTACCACAACTTACACTTTCTACTATACTCTTAAACCTTCGATAATAAATTGACCTTGAGAATTATCTGTAGTATCCTTTTCAAGAAAGCTTTCAGCAGTTTTTTTATTTCTAAAACTTCGCCTTTACTGCGTTACTTTATAAAACAAAACATAGAACAGTCAAGTTTTTGAATATTTACTTGACAATAAAACTCAAGTTTATCAGGAAGCTTACTACAAAAACTATCAATAAAAATACAAGATATTGTTTACTAGATGTAGAATTCCCTAGAATTACGGTTGGCACTCGGTTTTCCTAGACTTTTTACTGCTGTACCTACCAATTGCGAAGCTTTTTCGTAAAAAAATTGAAAGTCCAAAATGAAACTTAGGTCCCACCGAGATTTGAACTCGGATCGTTGGATTCAGAGTCCAAAGTGCTAACCATTACACCATGGGACCGGTACTATAAATGTTGAAAATAAGGAACACTTTATTGATTAAGTTTACTGCGCATGTCAGAGCTTTTTCAATCCTCACATAGTGCTCTGTCCTAGGTAACTAGATACACAAAGATCGTAAGCGAAAAGTTGAGACGGAAAGTGACGTGGCTTTGATTAGTTGTATTTATACAGGATTTCTCATAATAAGGGGGATCACATAAACTTGAAAGATAAACTATTGCCTAAAAACATGACATTTAAAAAATTTTGCCCGTAAAGCAAGCAAGTGGTTACTGCAGAGAGAAGAGGATTTTAAAATTATTTTAATTAGAATTTTTGTTATTTTAATTAAATTTTTGTCAAATTATATTTTTAAGTTTATGTCAAATTAGTTATAGATTTTAAGTAAGATTAGGTTCTTAATTAATAAGCTGTGTCAAATTAGTTTAATTTAAGTCCTCATCACTGTTGTAACTGGAACGACTGTTAAGCGGAAATAAACTAGATATATACCTTGAACATTGAAGCAAGTTTTTATTTTAAAAAAACACGTTTACTAAAAAGAAAAATAAAAAAGAGGCAATTTATTTCATTAAATCCCACTAATATTATAAATGTGAAAGTTTGGATGGATGGATGTTTGTTACTCTTTCACGCAAAAACAACTCAATGGATTTGGATGAAATTTGAAACGGAGGTAGCCGAGACCCTGGATTAGCACATAGGTTACTTTTTATCCCAAAAATATGTAAAGGGTAACACTGCGGGGTGCAGCTAGTAATTAATAATTGTCAACACTCAATTATTTAGTTTATTTATTTGAAGATCTATCAACTTTTGTCACTCACGCGTCATACACGCACAAGTAAAATTAATGAATAATTAATGTAATTAATTTTAGTAAGTACCTGATGCCATTACATTCTAGAAATACGTAATTAAAGCAGTTCAACGTATTGAAACCAGCCTTGCATACGTATCTATCAGCATGTTGCGTACACTTGAAATTAATCCATTTCTAACATCATCCGATAAGAAGGAATCCCGTTTTCCAAATTTGGAAATATTCTTTAAATTTCTGCACTTGCTTTTCGGTTTCGATTTTGGATTTTTTAACTACAAAACTCCCAAAGCAAAGTTATTTTACAAATCTCTAACACTATTACTGAGTGTAGCAGCAAGTGTTTGTTATCTTATATGTACATATTATAATTTCACATCGTTTTTCTTTTTAATGAGTTGCTACTACGTTATTCAACACGAAATCTTTGTTATTATACTTCTTGGAATGAAAAACAACTTATTTAATTATTTGTTTACAATGTCGCAGATTGATTCAAAGTTAAATGTTGGAATTAAGACGTTCTGTAGCTCTGAAAATAAAGCCATTCTAATGGCAGTGTCATTTATATTTATGAAACTGTTGTTCACAAGTGTTTGGTGCGTTCATGGGGAAACAGCATGTATGAGTCCTCTTTCCTTGGCCATTATTTACTTTTTGTTAATGATTTGTCCGGATTACATTTTTGCAACGAATCTGTATATCTTCTCTTCTCTACATGATCGTTTAGTAACACTTTTACGTTTAGTAGAAACAGCAAATACAGGATATGTGTCTTATAACAATATTTATAAATCCATCGTTGACGCAGCTGAATCAATCAAAAATTCAATTGAACCATTGGTATGTGCAATGTGCATCTGGTTAATTAATTTGGTAAAGTTCTGCTTCAAGAGCGGAGGGGCGTAGGTTCGATTCCCACTCAGGACTTACATTTGTTTGACTAACATAGATGTTTGATCCTTGTCTGGGTGTTGTGTATGTATTTACAAAAAAAGAAGTATTTAAGTGCTAGCTGCGCCCCTATAAAGTAGCCTATGTGTTAATCCTGGGTCTTAGCTACCTTCATAACAAATTTCATCCAAATCCGTTCGGTAGTTTTTGCGTAAAAGAGTAACAAACATGCATCCAAACTTTCACATTTATAGTATTAGTAGGTTTTTTTTTATGGTTGACAGGCTTGGTGTTTTAACCACAGCTCACCTGATGTTAAGTGAACTTTACCATCTTGACCACATCTTGTGGTCAAGATGGTAAAGCACACCTAGCCTGGAATGCATTATATCAGTTATCCGACTTCCACAGTACCTACAAGCTTTGCTTAGTTTGAGTCCAGATGGCGCTGTTTGAAATGTCCTACGATAGGTATGTCTTATTATTATTTAGTATATTTTCAGTTATTGGCATTTCTTATTTTCAACGTACCTGTCACAATGCTTTACATCTATATTCAAGTGGCCAATATAAAACACGAAGTTATTTTGGTATGTATACTCTATTAACAATTTACGGTATTAAATATGTATACTTATAATATTACTAGAGTCCGATGTATAATGTGCGGTTCGTTAGAATGTCTATTGATTTTGACAGTCGCTTTCAAGAAATATTATTTTGTTTTATGACATTGACGAGTATTTCAAACTAAAAGATTATTACAGTCTTCTTTGATTTTGGCGTCGCATTTTGTGCATTTGGCAGTGTCAAGTGTTTGATATTTTCAAGTTTTATAAGTTAAAAAGTAGTCAAAGTCCAGTCTTGGCCAAGTCCAGCCCGTGTCAGTCAAATTCAGTCATGTTTTAGTAAAGTAGTGGCGACTTTACCATAAGCTTTTAGATATGGCAGAAATTCGTTAAAGTACAAAAAAACTGTTTTTTTTTTGTAAATATTATAGTCACATTTTATTATCGCTTCCAGACAGTGTTGCCAACCCATAAGTGAAGAAAAACTAGAGATAAGCTCTAAAAGACTGTGCAACCAACCTACTATATAGGATAAAAAATATAATATAATAGAACAGAAAAACTGTAGATTAAAGGTGAAACAGAAAAAAACCAAACTGATTACAAAAACCTTGTAGAACTCTTTTAAAACTAACTCTGTTTTGAAAATTAATGCCATGGACTTTGATTTGTTTCTCGAAATTCTGGATACCGCTGCAATGATCATGGATGAGCATTATCTCTTATCGTCCAACGACCGCTCTGTGCATCTCATTACCATAACATATAAAAGCTTAACAAAGCATTTAATATTTTTTTCAGCCCACTTCAGTGGACATACAACTGGCTACCGTCATGGTGACTTGTACTTTATTGGAGACTATTTTACCGGCGCTGTTTGCTGATTTGATCAATTTACGAGCTAATAATATAATTACCATACTTCATGATAAGTTGCTGGCTAACAGAGAAGGTACAAGTTTACTAGTTCATATTCATCATTAATCGTATAGTACAACTAATTATAGACAAAAAATAACAATATACTCTGTGGGCATTGGGCAGTCCACTTGGTGGTAGATCTCCTTAGCAGGAGGTCGTCTAGGTAGGTATCTCCGCAGTACCAGTTATTATGCCGCTAAGGGCTAGTGTGTAAAAATGATTGTGTTCCGGTTTGAAGGGTACTGCAGCTAGCGAAATTACTGGGCTGTTAAGACTAACCATCGAAAGTCTCATAGTAATGAGCGCCAAAGCAGCGATGCCCTGGACTTTGTTTTGTTACTCAAAGTTCTGTATATCGCTGCAATTGTCATAGACAGGCATTATCTCTTACCATCAGGAGAGCGGCTCGTTCGTTTCATTACATTTTACATTTAAAAAGTCCAATAATTTTTTTTTTTAATAATGTATATTGAGCGTGGACTGCCGCCCGACTATGTGTGTCTGTGTAAGTTAGTTGTCGCCGCGTGGCATAAGCTTTAAGCGAGTTTAGCTCGTTGGCTAAGCTTCGGAGTTTTGGCGGGAACGCGGAAAGAGTAGTGTTGCCGCGTTGTATTTTTTTCAAAAATTAGTGTTTTGTAGAGTGTTTATGCATAAAAATGGTGGTGTTTTATTCATAAACTGCCGAATCACAAGCGCCAGTGTGGGAAAATGATATAATGTGGTGAAACATGACTTTTTGTGTTGCTTCCAAAACTCTATCGAAGCTTGATAGTAGAGTTGCCACTACTTTATAAACCATTACTAGACTTGACTGATACGGACTGGACTTGACCAAGACTGGACTTTGACTATAACTATAGGTACGAAGACACTTATATAAAATACTTGACAACGGCAAATGCTCAAAATGTGACGCCAAAACCAAAGAAAAAAAGATAAAAGTCAGTGGAACTTGGTTTTCACCAGCATGTTGTAAGATTTAGCCTAAAAACACATTTTTATTTTCAGATAAACAAAACATGGAAGATATAACAATGTTCATTCAGTATATAGAAGCGCGACCTATGAATTTCTACGTTTACAAAGTTATTCCTCTGAACACAGACCTACTCGGGATTATTTTCAACTTTTGTGCCACTTATCTTATTGTGATTATTCAGTTCACGCACTTGTATTAAAAAAAAATGGATAATACATTAATGTTATTTAAAACGCGTTAAACTTGTGCTTGGAGCTATACCTAGTTACGAGATACTTAAATTTATATTAGTTACAATATTTACTTTTCTTAAATAAGTAATCAAATATATATATATTTATCTAAAAACATTTAAAAAAATTAGAAATAAGTTTGTTTGTATTGTTTAATAAGAAATAAGGCTTTTTTATTTATTTTCTTTTAATAAAGTCATTATCTTGCATTTTGTTTTTTTTTTTTATGTATAGGTATATAAATATTTGACGAAGGCAAAAAGCACAAAGCGCTATGCCAGAAGAAGAAAAGCTGACGAGCGGCGTTCAACGCTATGCAGGAACAAATTATTTATTTTTATATCAAGGGTTTATTTTTTTTTTTAATGTAAAAGTAATGAGGCGAACGATACCCTCTTCTGATGGTAAAAGATAACGCCTGTCCACGACTAGTGCAGCGATACACAGAACTTTGTGTATTAAACACAGTCCATAGCATCACTGCTTTGGCGCTAATTACATTACCTTGAGATATTGGAAAGTTAGTCTCAACAGCCCTGTAATTTCGCTAGCTGCAGTACCCTTCAAACCAGAACACAGTAATGCTTACACACTACTGCTTAGCGGCGGAATAGAACCACGGTGGTACCTACCTAGACAACCTCCTGCTAAGAAGATCTACCACCCAGTGAAGTGACTCTGCGAGCAGCAACTAGTATATAAAATCATCGAAAGCTATTACTTACGTCACTTGGACTTAAAGTGTAATAACATAGACACTTGTCAATGTATGAACTATTAATGTAATTGCTTGAAAAGTACCAAAGCAGCATAAATTCATTTCGTAAACGTATTACATGTCAATTTGTGGATTAGAACGGTTACGTCTCTTGTTTACAATGATATAAAATAGTCATGTTTCATCCAAATAAAATAAATTCTTTATTTATTTCATCTACGGAGAGAGTGTCCTTTGCACTTTATATTACAATATTCTATAAACTTCTACATTTAGTATTTGGTTTGGATTTTGGATTTTTCGAGTGCAATAATTCTAGATTGAAATTTATTTTGAAATCTATAACTTTGTTCTATAGTCTCATTGTATGTGTTTGTTTTCTAAGAAATGCTTACTATGAAATTAACTTTTCATATTTTTCTTTGAGTTGCTACTACTTGTTGCAGTATCTAGTCTATGTCATTTTACTTCTTGGAATGAAGAACAGTTTTTGCAAACATTTACGTACAATTTCTCATATTGATTCAAAGTTAAATGTCTACAAAGATACAATATATAACTCTGGGACAAAAATTATAATAATGACAATTTTAATTGTCTTCACTAAAATTTTTGTGTCGATTTCTTGGTGTTATTTTAGTGAGATAAATTGTATGCCTTTTACTTTGACAGGGGTTGTATACTATTTCATATTACTACTTCAAGATTATATATTCGCAACCAATTCATTTATCTTTCTTTCTATATATGTCCGTTTGACATCTCTTTCACATATATTAGAATCGGGAACCGCGGATTACGCATCATTCAATAATATATATAAATCCATCGTCGACGCTGCCGAGTTGATCAAAAACTCATTTGACCCAGTGGTAATATTCTCCGTTTTATTATTATTAACATTATAATGTTAGCCGCAACTGTGTCCGCGTAGAATTCATCAAAAAAATTTGAAATTAATTTTCTGCGCAATTTTCTAAATTTTCTTTCCATAACATTGGTAAAATCGTTCTCAAGTTATGACGTGACCAAGGGAAACAAGTAATGTATAATATATACACCTATAGACTAGCTTACACCCGCGACTTTGAGTTAAGAATTGTCCCTAATCACCTAGCGGTATGAAATATACTTTACGACCTATTTTCATAACTACATAAAAGTTTTTATAAAAATCGGTCGCGCCGTTTCAAATTTATGTATATATAGATTTATAGTTTTATGTGAATAATATCTACATTTAATTTTCGTTTCCAGATTTTCGCGCAAATTTTCTTCAATGTCCCTTTAGTAATGGTTTACATTTATACCCAACTGGTAAACATAAGGGTTGAACTTACACGTGTATGTATTTTCTCAATAATATATTTGTGAAATAATAAGGCAATAATTATATGTATATTAATAAGATTTTATTCCTTGCGCCTTTTATGATATACCATATTTTATATTTTATTTTTTTAACAATATTTTACTTGTAAAAATACAGATAATTTATATACTCTCTATACAGGTCATACATGTAAAAAAACAAATTAATTTAAAACCGGTCCACCGGTCGAGCCCGCCGCAAACGTACCCATCAAACTGGCGGCATTTCCTCCCTGGATATATTTTTTTAAATATTTTATATGGTATATTTTTTTAAACTTCCCGATGAATTTCAAATTTATTAATAGAATTTTATGCTATTAATAATATTGATTTGAAAAACTTATTTTAATTAAGTTTAGTATATGAATAGACTATGGATGGATAGATGTTTGTTACTTTTTCACGCAAAAACTACGGAACGGATTTGGATGAAATTTGGTATGGAGGTAGCTGATTTTTTTTTTTTAATGTGAAAAATAATGAGACGAACGAGACGCTCTCCTGACGGTAAGAGATAACGCCTGTCCATGACCATTGCAGCGATAAACAGAACTTTGAGTAATAAAACAAAGTCCAGGGCATCGCTGCTTTGGTGCTCATTACTTTGAGACTTTCGATGGTTAGTCTCAACAGCCCAGTAATTTCGCTAGCTGCAGTACCCTTCAAACCGGAACACAGTAATGCTTACACACTACTGCTTGGCGGCAGAATATCTGGTACTGCGGTGGTACCTACCTAGACGACCTCCCGCTAAGGAGATCTACCACCAAGTAAATCTTGGATTAACACATAGGCATCCCGAAAACCTGTAGCGTGTAACACCGCGGGGCGCAGCTAGTAATTTAATTTATTTATTTGAGCTAAGAATAAAATATTCCAGTGAAGTTAGTAGGGCCTTAGATTTATTACTAAAAAGTTTTTCTTAATGTACTATTTCCAGATCAATTCATGGGAATTAAAAATATCTACTGTTATGGTGACTGTTACACTATTGGAAACAGTTTTACCTGCGTTGTTATCTGGAATGGTAACAGCAGAAGCTTATAAAATAAGAACCATACTTCATGATAAATTGCTGGTTAATAAAGAAGGTGCGAGTTTACTATTTTAAAAGTTAAATATCTTTTGAGATTTTATTGTAACGTAACCTGCCTAGAAGTTACATTTAAAATTTAACTTTATATTAGGTACATGATACATCTTACAAACAATAGTCAGGAATGAGTTAAGTAATTTTGGATTTTTATAAAGTTTCTAAAGTGTTTCCGAAAATAATTAATTAAAGACAGCCCCGTTGGCCCCCACTCAGGGCAAACATTTTGTGAATAAGCAAATGTTTGTTCTGTGTCTGGGTGTTCTGTATGTATATACAAAAAAAAAGTATTTATGTACTCTATCAGTTATCTGACTTCCATCACACAAGCTCTGCTTATATTTGGGACCAGATGGCGCTGTGTGTATAGTCCTACGATATTTAATTATTTTATTTAAAGAAAAATAAGTAAAAATCTAGGATGATTCTGCCTACAGTTTGTAGTGTGTGTGTGGTTGCGTGTGTTCGGTGTGCGTGTGTGAGTGAGGGAGATAAATAATAATTATATTTTGCTGATATGACAAATCGGGCGTGTGCGTTCGGAAATTGCGTTCATCGAATTCAAATTGTACATAATTATATACCATTTTCATTCCAGATGCAACGAAATTTAAAGATATAACAATTTTCATTCAATATATAGAAGCACGACCAATGAATTTCTACGTTTATAAGGTTATTCCCCTAAATGCAGACCTACTTGGAATGATTTTCAACTTTTGCGTCACTTATCTTATTGTGATTATACAATTTGCTCACTTGTATTAAAAAATCCGTTTTTAATGTAACATATTTTTGTACTCCTCTCTAATCGATATGCACTTGCTAGAATTTGATTTATTATAAACACAATAAAAAATAAGGATAAAAACGGAATTTACCACAAGTTTATATTTTTTTATTTATGGTTCACAGGCTAGGTGTTTGACCACAGCTCACCTGACGTTAAGTGACGGTGTGGTCGAAGATGATAAAGCACAGCTAGTCTGGAATGGAACTGGCTACATTATTACTAAATATTACGTTATGTAAGACAAAAGTAGGCAGAAATGAGGACTAGAAACCATTATTATCAGCAACGTGTATTGATTTACTAAGAAATAGTTATTAAAAGACAACAAAATAATGATTAACACGTCATTATAGTAACACAAAGCATCAATACTTTTCTCATAATAAGGATCACTAAAGAATATCAACCATCATTTCAACATAAGAACAACATAATAAATAGGTTACTTAGCTTAGTTCTCTTGATCTGTTCAGTACGACGGCTTGCAACAGAATGCCCTGTTTGAGCCAGAGCGGCCTTTTGTATTCACAAAACACGTGACACAACAGTTATTTAGTGAAATCAAGTATTTTAGATTATTTAAACAAACAATACATTTGCAATATATTTGTACAATAAATAGGCATTGTTTAACTTATTTTAACACAAATGGCAATAACTGATCGCATATTATACACATATATGTCATATAAAACTGTTACAATCGTGTAATATATAAAAATAATTGTATTATTTTATGTCACGGCTAGGTTTTTCATATTATTGTTGTATTTCCCGTTCCTTGTAATTAAGTTTGTGATATTATAGATATATCAGTTGGCATTGTATAATTTGACATATAAGTGTATACAATTATATTATCAATAACTATTATCTTCACCATCTCATATTCGCATTTATAATATTACTAGCTGCGCCCCGCGGTGTTACCCGCTAGATGTTTTCGGGATATAAAGTAGACTATGTGTTAATCCAGGGTCTCAGCTATCTCCATACCAAATTTCATTTAAACCGTTCAGTAGTTTTTGCATGAAAGTGTAACAAACATCCATCCATCCAAACTTGCACATTTATATTATTAGTGGGATAATTCTATTTTAAGTGTTAAAATTCATTCGTGAAATATTTTTTACCGGTCGGCACACTCGTGCGTGACGTCACCTGCCGGCCTCGACGGAAAACCAGCGCCGGCTGGCTGCAGTCGGCATTATGCTGAGTCGAGGCCGGTTTGAGACATGAAATACATTTCAACCTTTTGTTTCTTGTTTAATTTTTATTTATATATATTATACTATTTACACTATTAACCTATAAGTTTTTTTTCTTTGTTTTATGTTTATTTTTTTGTATGTATGTATTGTTAATTTTGTTGAAATGTGTTTTATGTCCCAAATAAAGTGTTGTCTATCGTTTATTGTCTAAATAAGTTACTTAATACTTTCTTTTCACAGTCGTGTTTTTTGTTTTGTTTAAAAATTAATTTGTTTTTATTTAATGGTTATTTATTCTTATATCTCCTGACTAGCTAGATAGTTAGATTATTTCTTGAATTAATTTCATCCGGAGAAATGCTAGTTAGTGTAGAGTTACTTCGTGTAAGGCGATTACAGTCGAGAGCTCTCTTAATCTTATTTCCACCTCTGCTGATTTAATTAACGAGGACTTACGGAATAACGCTACCACATTTTTATTCTAAGAGGATTTCGTAAGAACGATCGCATTTGCCTTTTAAACAAGAATAATTATTGAAAGAAGCGAAAAATACGGCGGCTTTTTAAAAATAAACTGGCCAAGTGCTAGTCGGACTCGCGCACGAAGGGTTCCGTACCTATAAAAACGGCAAAAAATCACCTTCGTCCCCTTATCTATTTATTTTATTCTGTTTATTTGGTATTTGTTGCTATAGAGGCAACAGAAATACGTCATCTGTGAAAATTTTAACTGTCTATCATGGTTCGTGAGATACAGCCTGGTGACAGACGGACAGACAGACAGACAGACGGACGGACAGCGGAGTCTTAGTAATAGAGACCCGTTTTACCCTTTGGGTACGGAACCCTAAAAATGGAACCACGATGCCGCAATATTGTTTTTAATATGTATATAATATATAGAGTGTCACTCGGGATGAGTAAGGATTCTAACGATACCCTATTCATCCAATCTATTCAGGTATTTAAAAGAAATGGTAAAAAAAGAATTTCACATACATACAAGGAACTCTGAAAACATTACACTCCTTTTTTGGGCAGTCGTGTAATAAATATTAAATAAAAACTTAATTATACGATCTTTTGTATTTTCTTAGTGCTATATTGTGATTGTTTTTTAGTTTATTTTTATTTTATATAATTATTTTTTTATTATGACTTTAAGTAGGTACATAAGACGATTATTTATTAATAAATAAAATTTTGTGACTTACATAAAAATATTCTGGAATAAGAAAAATAAAAAAATACTAGGTATCTTTCAATGCAAGTAAACTGAAAAGTAATATTTTGCGTTATACCTACACCTTCATTTGCGTTTAACCTTCCTACATCCTTTTTTTTTACCGTATCTGCAACTGAAAAATAAATTAATCTCCACCGATAAAATCAATCGGCAAAACAGCGAATAATTGTGGGCATTCGATTCGTCGATCGCCGCAAATTGATTGCAATCGAGTGCCATTAATTCGAACAATTATCGTGGCAGTGGCAGACACTCACACCGAACAACAAAGCGTTCAAACATGGGCTAAATGAAAATGGCCATAATTCCTAGAAACGTAAAGACAGTAAATCATTAATATTTGTTAGCCATAAATAACAATTATTCATCATCATCATCATCATCCACAGCCTTCTTTATCCCACTGCTGGGTATAGGACTCTATCTTTTCATGCCATCTGTCTCGGTCCTGTGCCAATCTGGTCCAGGTTCGACCCGCGGCGGTGACAATATCGTTGACCCATCTTGCGGCTGGACGACCAACGCTCCGCTACCCTTGCCTAGGTCACCACTCTGTTGCAACCTTACTCCACCTGCCATCACTTCGTCTAGCAACGTGTCCTGCCCAGCTGCGATACCGACGTCTCGAACTTTCGTTCGTCGCCGAATAACAATTATTATTAATGGCAATTAATTAAAACTTAAAACTACACCGATTTGATATATCTTGACGGGTGTTTATATAAACATTACTAGAATAACAATTGTAGGTACTTTAAATTAACATTTCGTACAATGTTATTTTTTTTAATATTTAGTTACTTTTTCATGTACTTTTTTTTTGACAGTAACGTCATTAATTCATTAATAATTATGTTACTTTTTCATCAAAGGGTAGTCTAGTGGCACAAGCGTCTAAGTATCATCAACATAAGTTATCTCTTACCATCAGGAGCGCGTATCGTTCGTCTCGGCTGGCTAGCTACCACCCTCAAGTTGAAAATCTGCCGCCAAGCATCTAACGGTGTGTTCCGGCAGCCTCACTTGAAAGCCAGTTCCATTCCAGGCTAGGTGTGCTTTACCATCTTCGTCCACACCTTCACTTAACATCAGGTGAGCTGTGGTCAAACAACTAGCCTGTCAACCTAAAAAAAAAAAGCATTACTAGAATAACAATTGTAGCTACTTTAAATGAACATTTCGTACAATGTTATTTTTTAAATATTTAGTTACTTTTCCATGTACTTTTTATTGACATTAACGTCATTAATAATTATGTTACTTTTTCATCAAAGGGTCTAGTGGCACAAGCGTCTAAGTAAGTACAATTGCAGTAGCAAATACTCTGCCGCCAAGCAGTAATGTTCATACCATTGCTGTGTTCCGGTTTAATGGGTATTGCAGCTAGCAAAATTATAAAATTGTTGAGATTAACCATCTTATGTCTCGAAGTAACGAGTGCCAAAGAAGCAGCGTTGCCCTGGACTTTGGTTTGGTACTCAAAGTTCTGTGTATTGCTGCAACGGTCATCAACATACGTTATCTGACAGCCCTGTTGGTTCATTGGTAGCATGTCTGCTTCAAGAGCTGTAGGGCGTGGGTTCGATTCCCACCCAGGACAAGCATTTTGTGATATAAAACAAATGTTTGTTCTGTGTCTGGGTGTACTGTATGTATTATAAGTAAGTATTTACAAAAAAAAAAGTATTTAAGTATTTTATCAGTTATCTGATTCCCATAGTACAAGCTTTGCTTAGTTTAGGGTCAGATGGCGCTGTGTGTAATGTCCTACGATATTTATTTATTTATTTTATTTTATTTATCTCTTACCATCAGGAGCGCATATCGTTCGTCTCATTTATATAAAAAATACAAACACTGACATGACTGTGTTCGATTCTATCAGTTTTTATCTTAAATTGTGACGCATTTAATGATTGTTGTTGAAGGTGTGGTCAATGACGTCAAACCTAGAATAAAAAAAAATAAGACAATATAATTTGATTTTCTTTCCTTTCAACAAAAATAGAAAATATGTATCCATTGCAAATAGTTTTCAACAAAGCACCTGAGCACATATAGACGACTTTGTTTGACGAAGTAATTATGTGCTATTCAGTTTTGTAACGTACCTACGTCAATAGTTGTTTGTGATTTTTGTGGATGAAAATAACAAAATGTTACAGTTACAAAAAAACAAAGCAGAAAACGAATGTTTGATAAGATTCTGAAGGTTTTTTATCATCAATAGAATAGAGTGACAACGCCAACTGGAATTTTCTTGCTATGTTAATCATATCATTCATATAATGATCAATACTTAACGCAAACTCTTCGTGTGGCAGTATTGTCATTCCACGTGGCATTGGCACAGAATTGTGGAGTATCTCCGCAAAGGCTATTTATCAAGAGTTGAAGATGAATCATATTATTCAGGGATATTATAATTTATGCTGGATCTCTATCGATTTTTATTTACTTTTTACAATGAACTAGGAGTCTATTATGTTACTGGCATCGGGTGTTTTAGAATGTACAGTTGTCCATTCACTATATAAATGTTACGTAACAGTAAAAAAAGAGTCCAAGCCGTTGAAGTCAACAGCTTTTGAACTGTAATTAAATTCTATTGTAGTTAGAAACTTGGTAACCGCACGCTTTGACCTGAAATACGGGTGGGTCTTCACAACTTTGTGGGGCTATTTTTAAAATAAAAAAAGTCGCACAATGTAGTCATTAGCCCACTATAGTTAACTTTTTTATGATTAACAAGCTAGGTGTTTGACCACAGCTCACCTGATGTTAAGTAGAACACACCGAGGGTGGTAGCTAGCCAGCCGAGTACTAGAAAGTACCATACGACCATGCTATGGTTTCCTCACGATGTTTTCCTTCACTGGCAGTTCAAACTCATTTTTGGGGTTTGAATCCACGTTCTTCAGCGTGTGAACCGACCCCACTAAAATCGTCGCTACGTAAAAAATGGCTGCCAGAAATTCCCAACTTTCATATAAATTAATCACTAAACTAAACTGTAGTTACCTTTAAGACTCCACTTAATATCGTTCCAGCAGCTTGGCGCCAGCACTAAACGATCCAGCACTTGCTGAGAGTCCGGCTTCGCCAAATCCACTTAAGTAGAGCCACTTTGTAAGTTTTTCTTTCTGTGAAAAAGGTGAGTGGTGAGACATTTTAGCTGGAATAACTTACGAGACCACCCGTAACGAGATACAAATTGTGTTTGTGATTATTTTTAATAACTTGCCTGATGGTAAGCGATGATGTAGTCGATGATGAAGCACACAGACATATACCTATTTTATCTGACCTTGAAAAGATCGAGGTTATATCTCTCAGGAAACATGGAAGCCGGCAGCATGTTCCATTCTTTAGCTGTACGGATGAGAAAATTCAATCTTTAAAATTTTTCTTTCAAAAATTAAAAAAAAGAGTCGAAACGTGTATGTTTCTGTAGGTAAACATCCGCATATTTTCCGAGAAAAATCACTGACTAAAAATCAAATTCTCGCTAATATTATAACATAATACTGTGACGGCTTAACAGATTTGGATTAAATTTGGAATTCAGATAGCTTAGATTTTGGATTAATCCGTAAGTTACTTGTCTAAGCTGGTAAAACCACGGGGTGTAGTGTTGTTTAAAGAAGTAAAAACCAATCAAAAGCATAACTAGTAATACTAAAAACCAATCGATACAACCACATTTTTAAGTTGTCCCATCACTCGAAGCGTCATTAGCATTCGCAAATAGTGAACTGGGAATTCGGTATGTAAAGAAAAAAAATACTTTGCTGATTCCAAAACCATTTCGAAATATTACATTCCTGTACATGATTTTTCCGTTTAAAACTCTTTAAACTATAAGACGGGGTTTATTTTAATAAAATACATAAAATAAATTTGACTTTCAATTAACCTCTAATGACGTCATGTCCTTGGCTGTATAAGGATTCTTTCAGTGCCTAAAAAAGTACATATTTTACATATTCTGCCAATGTTATGACGTCATAACTATAAAAAGTTTGAAAATGTATTAGAATTAAACTACCGCATAGAAAGCCAAAATATTCAAATTAGTTTCATAAAATAAAGTTTACTATCAGTAAAAAATATAAAATAAATACAAAAAAAAAACTTTACATACCGAATTCCAGATATTAGCTAGAGTTGGAGATATCACTGGTGAGAGACTTTATAACACTAGACGTCTAAGAAAAGCCTTGAAATAATATTTTTGACTAATCCCAAAAACTATTTCTGTTATTTTACTAGAAAGAACCTCACCACCATGCTATGGTTTCCTCGCAATATTTTCCTTCACCGGCAGCTCAAGCTTATTATTTGGTTTGAACCTACGCCTTTCGGCGTGTGAACCAACCTCGTTAACCACTGAGCTATCATCGTTGCCAAAATGCCTGATGCCTGGTCTAGTCATTTTCACTCGATGCTCCGTCAGAAAGACTCCCGATTGAGTCAAATTTATTTCTTTTAAATCTCAGAGGTTTTTATTATTCCAAGCAGAATCGAAGCTAACGAAGTCTTAGGTCAGCGTTTTATTGCTTTGCATTAGATTTTAGTACGTATTGGATTGTAACTTGATTGCTACTGAAACGGCACTAAAGTTGAGCGGATCTCAAATCTGGATTACATTGTTGATCAAGAAAAAGGTATATTGTGTTTTGGAAGACAATGTAACGCCTAGGTTTGTAATGTCGGGTTAGCTAACAAAATAAGTCGTTCTTTCTTGGTTGATAGGCTAGGCCAGGCAACATGCGGCTCTACCTGTTTAAAGTCTATAAAAAATTTAATGACTTTTTATTTTATTTATGTAAAAGTAAATGAGACCAACGAGATGTACTCCTGATGGTAGGAATGTGCATGACCTTTGCAGCAATACTCAGAACATTTAGTAGTAAACGAAGTCCAGTTCCAAACGCAAAAATCTATTATTTTATTATCATGTACCATTCCTTTAAATAAAATAAAGAAATATTGTTATATCTCAGCTATTAGTTATTTTACTATTCTAACTAAAATACTTTATTTTCTTACTATCATTGTGTGTACTATAACATTGAAACAAAAATGTTTAGTGGCTCTTTAATAAATTGTAAATTTTAACTTTTGGCTCTTCCGTCTCAAAAGGTTGCCTACCCCTGGGCTAGGCTAAATATCTCTTTTGAATACTTAGTAGATTATTACATCAATTAACCCACACACTACTTTAAAATCAATGTGCCGGAAATTCTTGATCGAAGTTTCGAAGCTATTAATTCAAAATAAAATACAGCTTCGTCTTGGTAAAGACTTCGGTGCAAATAGCTATAGTTTGGCGAAGCACCGGAGCATCTCCTGACCAAACTGCATAAATAAGGCTCGCTTCAAACCAAGTGTATAGAGCTGGGCTTCAGTGTAGGATTACCATGATAAGATTTCACACAGAGCCATTTTATAACTACGCATATCCGGAAGTGGATTAAAGTTGGATGTCAATGGTGACGACAGTTTATTTGAGCTACCTTGCAGTTTTTTTCTAAATAAATACTATTTTAAAGAGGAAAGATTTGATTGTATGTTTGTATTGAATAAGCTCCGAAACTACTGGACCGATTTCAAAAATTCTTTCAACGTTAGAAGCTACACTATCTCCTGGTGACATAGGCTACTTTTATCCCTGTATTCCCACGGGAACGGGAACTACACGGGTGAAACCGCAAGGTCCGCTCATAATGTATAAATTTACAATTTAAAACAACGACTCCATGACCGTCAGGCCAACTAAACGCACTGCTCCAATGAAACAGCGATATTTCAGGGTTAGTGAAACTTCCCAACGGTGAAAGAATTTTTGAAATTTTAGTAGTAATTACATACAACAATCCAAATCTTGCCTCTTTGTAATATTAGTATATATAACAGGATTTGTTAAACAAAATAAAATACCTTAAATTAATACTATTCACAAATTTATACAAAAAACTTAATCTAAAAGTCCGTCAGAGGAAGGATATGTTGCCAGAATGCTGGCAGCATTGCCACGCTGGATGGCAGTGCTAAGCTTTTGACCAAAGTAGATACCAGCATTCTGGTCACCTGAAGCCTCCTTTAAACGTTTTATATTTTAAATATTGTATGCGCTTCCATCGCGGAAGCCTTGAATAAAAATGGCAATAAATTGAGGCTTGTGCCAGGGTAGTTAGACAAAAAGGGAGAACTCACTTCGGCCTTTGATCGCCTCACTACAATCGGAAACCACAATCTACCACCGAATCCTTCGAATATTCAGGTTAGATATTATGTTGTTGTTTTCACAGCTTCGATATAACACGACACTTATAAATGCTTTAGTTGTCTTCGGAGTCCCGGAATCCCATTTAATAGTATTGAACGGGAAGACTCGCAGTAAGAAAGAAATGTTGCTTTCGTGCCGTCCTTTTGCTCACTCACTCAAAAGTGCCGGTCACACATTTTTTATAAAAAAGGGAAGGTAGTTTTCTCTGGTTTTCGGGTAGTCCTTTTTATTTCCTCAGTAGCGTCTCCTAGCGGCGAATTGGCGCATCTTGTGGGGCGCGCAATTCAAATCTAGTGACGGGCGACTTCTTCGTCTGATGGCTAAGCCGACGTAAATAATAATAATAAAATCATTTATTTCGGATTTCGGTCCATAATTATTTACAATATATCATTAAAAAATTAAATTAAATTAAACATATAAATATAAAAGCATGTCAGTGAGAAAAAAAAATAAAATAATAATAGTAATTCAATGTCAAATACAATAAAGGTGTAAAGGTGTAAGGAAAGGACGGTAAGGGAATGACAACCCTCAACAAATATAGATAACTATATTTAAAACATAAAACTTAGAAATGCTTCAATGCAATACATATATTATGTGCCCTATCTATCTACCATAATGTTACCCCAGAGGTAATACCTACAGAGGCATTGTGGATGCCACAAGAATTCGTGAGGTGAATAGAATATCAATTTGTAACATTCCTGCTTACCATCTCATTAAAGTTTGATAATGCTTTTTGACCACAAGTTACGTACTCGATTACAATATGATCAGAAGACTTAGTTTGTTAAGGTGGTTCGATTTCCATAAAAATATTATTTTGCCATTTATGGATAAATGGAGCATAATTTTACAGTGAAATCACAGCAACTGGCATTTATTTTGGTCTTTATTTGCGGTAAATCACAATTTCTTGAATAAAACAGTAGATTATTTATTAACATAAAACGATAACATGACACAATGCGGAGTTGATATCAATTTTTAGGGTTCCGTACCCAAAGGGTAAACCGAGACCCTGTTACTAAGAATCCACTGTCCGTATGTCTGTCCGTCTGTCACTAGGCTGCATCTCATGAATCGTGATACTTAGACAGTTGAAATTTTCACAAATAATGTATTTCTGTTGCCGTTATAACAACAAATACAAAAAAATAGAATAAAACAAATATTTAAGGGGGCTTCCATACTACAAACGTGATTTTCTTGCCGTGTTTATAGATAACTAGTGGGCAGTTCCATTTCAGTCTAGGTGTGTTTACAATTTTTCACCACACTCATATAACATCAGGTGAGCTGTGGTCAAACACCTAGCCCAGCCAATAAATTAAAACTCAAAACTTAGCAGCGAAATGATTTTTCTGCGTTCCCGCCATTGTTTTGTACTTTATCATAATGACATTGGTAAAAGTATTGAAACTCGTCACGATAGAACTCTCATCAAAATGCAAACTACCCACATAAACGTTTTAAACGGAAAAGGGTCTCTATTTCTGGACGTAGGTGCCAAAGTTATCCAACCTTATCTCATAACTTAAGTACACTCACATAAACTTTGGGTATTCTCCTAAAATTCTGTCAAGAACACAAAATGAAAACGTAGCCTAGATTTTAGACATTTTCCGGCTATAAATTAAATAGCACATAGTTATTTTAAGCCAAAGAGGCTTTATGAAAGCGTAACTTGAAAGTGTAAAATATAGCGTCAGGATTATAAGACAGGATGGTTCAGAAATCTGTATACTTGTGTTTCTCTTCTTATTTTGTGTTCTTTACGACAGCCCTGTTGGCTCATCCCACTAATATTATAAATGAGAAAGTTTGGATGGATGGATGTTTGTTACTCTTTCACGCAAAAACTACTGAACGGATTTGGATGAAATTAGGTATGGAGGTAGCCGAGACCCTGGATTAGAACATAGGCTACTTTTATCCCGAAAACACGTAGCGAGTAACACCGTAGGGCGCAGCTAGTTGGTAATGCTGTAGAGAGCTGTAGTAAGAGTGAGGGTTTGATTCCCACCCAGGACAAACATTTTGTGGTATAAACAAATGCTTGCTCAGTATCTAGGTGTATTGTATGTATTTTCAAAAATAAAGGTATTTAAATATTCAGTTCATTTCAGTTATCCGACTTATATAGTACAAGCTTTGCTTAGTTTGGGGTCAGATGGCGGTGTTTGTAATAACCTACGATATTTATTTATTTATTATTACCACAAGAAAACTTTTAATAATAAAAAAAATATTATTAAGAAAACAAGAATTGATTGAATGAAAAACAAAAAACGACTGCGCCAAAAAACAAAGCCAATCACGCGGGAAAATTGTAAGGATTCTGACGATATATACATCCAAACCTATTATGGCATTTACAGCTATGATGGAATTAAAAAAACTCACATACAAACGTAAACCCCGAAAACTACACTCCATTTTTGGGCAGTCGTGTAATAAAAAGCAACCGTAGTTACTTTCCAATATTGCATACTGCATGTGAAAAACCTTTAACTGGCAAAAGATTTTTTCATCCATAATACAATTCAAAGCAAGTCAACCATTCCCGTACAGAACATAAAAAATTCGTTCGTGGGCAGAGTGCAAATGATCAAAATATGTAAAGGCAGAAATATCCAGTGGATGGTCGGGGTCGATTTCAAATATTCCTCTCTGTCAGACGTTGCAAGCCAAAATACCAACATTCTACCAACTTGGTAGTAGATCTCCTTAGCAGGAGGTCGTCTAGGTAGGTACCACAGTACCAGTTATTCTGCCGCTAAGCAGTAGTGTGTAAACATTACTGTGTTCCGGTTTGAAGGGTTACTGCAGCTAGCGAAATTACTGGGCTGTTGATACTAACCATCGAAAGTCTCACAGTAATGAGCGCAAAAGCAGTGATGCCCTGGACTTTGTTTTGTTACTCAAAGTTCTGTGTATCGCTGCAATGGTCATGGACAGGCGTTATCTCTTACCATCAGAAGAGCGTCTCGTTCATCTCATTACTTTTTACTTTCAAAAAAGTAATCTAGTATTGTTCGATCCCAGCAAGCAAAAGAGGGTAGACGGAAATTACTCCGTCAATTTTTATATTTGCAACCGTCGATCGACGAGAACCCTTGTCGTTGCGGTCGAGATCGGACGTACGTTACGTTCCTTGGTCACGGCGTGCGCATGACATATTTATCTAGAAACCATCGGAACCAGTGTCCGTGACATTGTGCTGTTCAGTTGCCGAACACCATTTGGATCCACCAGCAGTTCTAGCCGTGCAGGAATTATACGAAGCCCGCGACGAAAACTGAAGCCGTATTGGCGATCGTGGATTGAAGGTTGGTGGAGTTTTTCTGAATACCTTCGATAGCTTGCGGGGATAGTCTATCCGTTTCCCACCTGTTTCTGGAGTCACCTCATACAGTCCACTTTTTATTGAATTTAATCTTATTCCGAGACTATACGACTACGTGTATCGTACAAGTATATTTTCGTAACATCGTGTTAACGTTTAGTGCCATTTATGAGTTTGTATTATATCAGGATGTAGCTATTGTGCTTATTAAGAATACTTTTATAGGGTTTTAAATAAAATAATTACTTAATACTCACATTTCACTGTTTTATTCACATGATTCAAAATATTCACCAACTATGTATTAAGTGGAGTTGTCTCGAACGCTGGTACTAAACTGCCTGTGAGACGCGGCTTTGCTCAGAGGTAAAAACCCCACTCTGTCTACTTCTCTCTCCACTAGAGTCCTATTGGTTGAAGCCGCGCTCACAGACAACTAGTGCCACGTCTAGTCAATACAACAATAATTATATTCATTTGAAAGAAACAGTATACAATCCAAATTAAATACTTAATTTCGCTAACAATCGACTATTCATTTACATATATATAATACATGCAAGTACAGAACCAAATGTCAGTCTTAGGTAACGAATATCACCCGATCGCCTTTCAATGGTAGTAATTATTGAGTTAGTGTTCTTCTATTGCCGCGAACACAGCACACTGTTACAGAATAAGTAATTGGAATTAAAATTTGTGGCGCTTACAACAACCGGCACGCGTGATCAACGGTGTAAAAAATTCTTATCCAAAGTTGTCCAAAGCTCGTTTAGGGTGCCCTACCGCAATGTTATGGTTACCTCACGATGTTTTCCTTAGCACAAGCTTATTGGGGTTTGAGCCTACGCCTTTCGGCGTGTGAACCGACCGTGCTAACCACTGAGCTATCATCGCTACAAAAGAGTAACATACATCTATCCCTCCAAACTTTCACATTTAAAATATTAGTAGGATTATCCAAGGATAAAAGCCCCAAGCGGGACGTCAGTGCAGGACTCATCGCCCCCATTCCGAATAAGAATAAGAATAAGAATCCAAGGATAAAAGGTATCTTTTATCATAATCTAACAATATAATAGCGCAAGTTTCATGACTATTGCTTATTAATTTGTTACTTGCACATTATGTTTTATTTCTCTCTGAATCCAATTCTAAAAATAATGCTGAAAAAATCGCGGACTTAAGCTAGTATTTTATACTATCACAAAAGGGTAAAGTAATTAGTTTAAAGTAATAAAAATTAAGACGCAAACACACGTAATGTGACCCAATTAATGTGTAAACAGGCCTCTTAACAAGTAATGTCAATACTTATTAGCATAACCCCAGGGATAATTGAATAAGGAGTGTTAAAAATTTGCATATGTGAATTAAAGAGGGGAATTCAGGACAGCTAACACGTCAACCATGAACAAATAGCATTACATAATTGAGGTAATATAGCGGTTTAGTTTTCTACGTGTCTAGTTTACACTAAAATTTACATTAAAAAAATCGGTCAAGTGCGAGTCGGACTCGCGCACGAAGGGTTCCGTACTGTTATCTATTAAAAAAAAAGTTTCAAGTTTGTTGTATGGGAGCCTCCTTAAATATTTAATTTATTTTATTTTTTGTATTTGTTGTTATAGCGGCAATAGATATACATCATCTGTGAAAATTTCAACTGTCTAACTATCACCGTTCTTGCGATACAGCCTGGTGACAGACGGACGGACGGACGGACGGACAGCGAAGTCTCAGTAATAGGGTCCCGTTTTTACCCTTTAGGTACGGAACCCTAAAAAAATTACTCCATGACCCTTAGGCCAACTAAACGCACTGCTACAATGAAACAGCGAGGTTTCGGAGCAAACGAAAATATCATCGTTGTATACAATTTTTATGTTTTTGTCGATTTTTTAAAAACCGCTCAATCGATTTCTGTAAAAACCACGCAAATAGCAATAAATACTGACATTCAACATGACTTTTGTCGGTTCCTTTCCGTTATGGATTTTAGATTATGACCTATTCTTGTATAAAACACAGATCTCCTACAAACTTTTCGCAATTTTTACAAAAATATTCCAACAAATTTGAAACAAAATATTTAAAATGCTGCCTCTAGTTTTACTGGAACACTTTCAGGTATATTACAATATATTTTTCCACAAAGACAGCGAGGTATGAAATACGAATGCCTTTTCTTTTTCTAAATGTCAGAAGATATCATGGCAAGTGAATAGATACATTTTTATTATTCACCTCTGCTAAAAGTAGACTTTTTCTTTTACTGAAAATGTCTCAGTTTGCCAGGATTTTTTAACATAAAAATTTAAAAACATTTCGACTTTACATTTTTTTTTTATCGAACGAAATTTATTTAATCGTTTTTCGGTGATCACATTCGGATAATGAATTTTGTGAACATTTATCACACATAAAAAAAAGAAAGTCAATTAACTGTTTTTAAAGGTCTCGTTTTAAATAAAAGTGAAGACGAATCGCCAAGTTTGAAGCATATTTAACTTTAAACATTTAATTTATTCTGTTTTTTAGTATTTGTTGTTATAGCGGCATCATCATAGCGGTGACAGACGGACAGACAGATAGACGAACGGACAGCGAAGTCTTAGTAATAGGGTCCCGTTTTACCCTTTGGATACGGAACCCTAAAAAAGGGTTAAGTAATCAGTATTTTATCCTTCGAGTAGAAAACATATTTCACGTTTGAAACGCAAAAAGGAAAAAAATCTATTCGTAATTTGGCAACACTACGCTGCACATATTTTATTTATTTATGGTACTGCACGGAAGGCATGTCTGTGAAAAAATAATCGTATTGCACATGATGTTTCCGGATGTACCATAAAATGTATATGAACATAGAGGCGAAATTCCAGTGTTAAATACAAATTCAAATTGTTTATTTCTTGATACGTTGTTTTTTTAAAATGGTTAATAGGCTAGGTGTTTGGCACAGCTCACCTGATGTAATACGTAAACTATCTACACTATTTGCGCTGTAGCATGGTGCGGGTGACAGCTTCAGTAACTTTTCGTTTCACTCTTGAAAGTTGCCGCGATTTACAAATTATGACTTAGTGTTTCAGTTGTACCACATTCGTAATATATATTACATTATTAATAACTGTAGTAAATTAAATTAAACCCAACCAAATAATAATCACTCAATAATTTTAATTTTAATTTATAAGTGGGATTTGGGAAGTGGGCATTGGGCATTGGGAATTGGAAAGTGGGAATTTGGAAATGGGAAGTGGGCAATGGGAATTTGAAGTGGGAAGTGGGAATTTGGGAGTGGGACTTAGGAAGTGGGCAGTGGGCATTGGGAATTGGAAAGTAGGAAGTGGGCATTGGGAAGTGGGGTTTGGGAAGTGGGCATTGGGAATTGGAAAGTGGGCATTGAGAGTTTGAAGTGGAAAGTGGGAATTGGGAAGTGGGACTTGAAAAGTTGGAAGTGGGAATTGGAAAGTGGGCATTGGAAAGTAGGAAGTGGGCATTGGAAGTGGGAAGTGGGAAGTGGGAAGTGGGAATTGGGACTTGAGAAGTGTGAAGTGGGAATTGGAAAGTGGGAAGTGGGCATTGGAAGTGGGAAGTGGGAATTGGGAATTGGGAATTGGGAAGTGGGAAGTGGGCATTTGGAAGTGGGAAGTGGGCAATGGGAATTTGAAGTGGGAATTGGGGAGTGGGACTTAGGAAGTGGGAATTGGAAAGTGGGCAGTGGGAAGTGGGCAATGGGAATTTGAAGTGGGCAATGGGCATTTGAAGTGGGAATTGGGGAGTGGGCATTGAGAAGTAGGATTTGGGAAGTGGGCATTGGGAATAGGAAAGTGGGAAGTGGGCATTTGGAAGTGGGAATTGCAAAGTGGGAAGTGGAAGTTGGGAATTGCAAAGTGGGAAGTGGGAATTGGGATTTGGAAGTTGGGAAGTGGGCATTGGGAATTGAGAAGTGGGAAGTGGGAAGTAGGACTTAGCAAGTGGGAAGTGGGAAGTGGGAATTGCAAAGTGGGCAGGGGGTATTGGGAATTGGAAGTGGGAAGTGGGAAGTGGGCGTTGGGCATTGGGAAGTGGGAAGTGCGAATTGCGAAGTGGGAAGTGGAAGTTGGGAATTGGAAAGTGGGAAGTGGGCATTGGGAATTTGAAGTGGAAAGTGGGAATTGGGAAGTGGGACTTGAGAAGTGGGAAGTGGGAATTGGAGAGTGGGCATTGGAAAGTAGGAAGTGGGCATTGGAAATGGGAATGGGGAATTGGGAAGTGGAAAATGTGCAATGGGAATTTGTAATTTGGAATTACGAATTAAGAATTGGAAATTGGTAATTCGGGAATTGGAGAATTGGGACGTTGGAATTGGGAATTGGGAATTGGAAAGTGGGAATCTGGAAATAGGAATTGAAATGTTTAAAGTTGGAAGTGGGAAGTGGCAATTTAGAGCTGGGAACTGGGAAGTGGGAAGTGGGCATTGGGAATTGGGAAGTGAGAGTTGGGAATTGGGAATTGGAAAGTGGGAAGTTGGAAGTGGGAAGTGGGGAGTGGGAATTGGGAAGTGGGAGTTTAGGAAAAGGGAATTGGAAAGTGGGAATTGGAACAAATGTAGTTGTCACTCTTCGAATAATCTTAATATAATAGTGTATAAATCTAATTATATAATAATAAAAATAGTATTCTTCAAACATATAGTTTGTGCTTCTTATATGTACGTAGCATTCATATTTTTCATGTCTAGTGCAGCGAGCAACGTGGCTGGAAAGCCTACAACTTGGTTCTCTTGGGGGACATAAAAGTATTTATTTTATTTCAGGTACACGGAGAAAATTCAGGTTCTTGTTGCGACTAGGAAACAAAAATTTCAAGACTAATATAATTTCAAGTAATTTATATGTTCTAGATGTAGTTTTTTAATAGTTGACATGGGCGGTGTGGTCGAAGATGGTAAAGCGCACCTACCCTGGAATGGAACTGGCTCTCAAGTTCGGCAAATTTTCAACTTGCGGGTGCTTGCTAGCCAATCGAGTACTAAAAAAATACCCTACCACCATGCTATGGTTTCTTTATTATAACTTTTTTTAATTCGTAGCTATCATCGCAACGAATTTAAAAAGTTATATTTTAAGTCTTAAATGTTTTGTCAGTAGGCACATCACAATCTTACTTTCATAAGTTAGGTACTTATCATATACCTATGTGAAATACTTGACTTAACTATGGTATGACTTAACTAGACAATTTCCCCCGAATTGATATTTAAAACAGATACTTTCAAAAAACAACAGCTTCAATAGCTCGCGGTGGATGGAAGCGAAAAGTCAAAGATCGGGCTGACTGGCGTGTCTTGGGAGAGGCTGTCCAGGTGTGGACTTCGATTGGCTGATGATGATAATGACAATGCCACCCCATCACCATTGCAGCGGTATCAAGAACTTTGAGTAACGAACAATCCGAACATCACTGCTTTGGTGCTCATTACTTTCAATAGCGCTGTAATTTCGCTAGCTGCAGTAAAACTTACAAAGCTTGTATAAACCCCAACGGTAACTAGACGCTGGCCAGCGGGCGGCAGATGTGGCAAATAAATTTAAATTTTTGTTCAGCCTTCTGTACTAGCGTACAAGTAGCGCATAACGCATTGCAGTGGGCACAGCTGAATGTCAGTAAGGGAAGTTTTGCATTTGTCTTCCACCTATCAAAAGCATCGTGGTGATAAAGCTAGAGTAATTGATTGATTCAGGCGTTACTTTGCGGAAGTTCATTTTGAATATTCACGGTAAATCAGATTCCGATTCAGAAATATTTAGTGAATACACTGGTACAATTTTATATTATGCTAGGTGTTCTTGCAAAGATGGTGCCATCAGTCTACCCTTATCTGGCGTTCAATAATTTAATTAAACATATTATGTCATATTGATTTTAACAATAATATAATTTAATAAACAATTTCAAAATAGTCAAGTGATATTATTATAATTCATGTCATGTCTATTTGTAGCAAATTATATTTAAATTCTAATGTAATGTAAATATTTAGTTTATTTCCGCTTAACAGTCGATTCAGTTGCAACAATGATGAGGACTCAAATTTAGCTAATTTGACTACAATTTATTAACTAAAAACTTAATTATAACTTTCCAGAACTAATTTCGACATAAACTTAAAAAATAATTAAACAAATATCTAATTAAAATAACCACAAGTCTTAATAATTATTATCCTCCTCTCTCTGCAGTAACCACTTGCCGACACGTGTTTCGCCTCTACACGAGGCATCCTCAGGACGTGTTGTCAAATTAGTTAAATTTAAGTCCTCATAACTGTTGTAACTCAAACGACTGTTAAGCGGAAATATACCAACTAAATACCTTGAATTTTACAAAGCTAAAATACTATTCATCATCATCATCATCATTTCAGCCGTAGGACGTCCACTGCTAGACATAGGCCTCCCCCATTGACTTCCATAAAGACCGGTTGGAAGCGGCTCGCATCCAGCGCGTTCCTGCGGTCTTTACTAGGTCGTCTGTCCACCTTGTGGGTGGACGTGCTACGCTGCGCTTGCCGGTCCGTGGTCTCCACTCCAGAACTTTGCAGCCCCATCGGCCATCAGTTCTGCGTGCTATGTGCCCTGCCCACTGCCACATCTATACTATTAGTTGCCTCGTTTTCACGAGTTAATTTAATAAATTTTTCTCTCTTAAATTTTCACATAGATCCACAGGGCTAATTAAAACTAGCCATCGATTCTTGCAAAGTAATGAACGCTAAAACAGTAATGCCCTGTACTTTGTTTTGGTACTCAAAGCTTTATGTTAACCTGTTTAGTTTAACCTGGACGAGGTTAGCGCAGAATTGGCATTAGTGTCATATAAGAAGAGAGGTCTATGCTCAGCAGTGGGCGATGCACGCCCACTTCGCAGGTTCGTCCCGCAATTTTAACTATATCATCAACCTTATCTCACAATAATAATAGCCTTTATAATAATCTCGTACATATATTTATTATCATTATTTTATATAATCATAATTTAAATTTAATTATGTGTCAGGTAGTGAAATTGTCTTGCGTGTTCGCATAGGCCTCCCCAAGAGCTTGCCATTCTTTCCGTTTATGAGTCATCCTTCTCCACGTAACACCTGCCTTTTTCCCGAACCTTATCTCATACTTACTTTTAAATGTCATGTGTGTGTGTTTTAACTGAAGGAGCTGAAATCATTCGCGCAATATGTCATAAAATCTAAATATGTCAAAGTTTTTTTTTAATAAAACACATTTCTAGAGCAACCTTACTGTTAGTATTTGCACCCTGTTGTGGCTACGATAAATATAATCCAATTGTAGTCAAATACGTGCAGACAGAAACAAAAAGGAAACTTGTTAAATGCTTTTAGTTGAATTGCAGCCAAAAAATATTTTCAACACTTTGCAATTTTATTTATCTGTTATTACATTTATTTAAATGAAATGAAATTAATTTGCTTCATCATCATCATCATCCACAGCCTTCTTTATCCCACTGCTGGGTATAGGCCTCTCTCTTTGCATGCCATCTGCCTCGGTCCTGTGCCAATCTGGTCCAGGTTCGACCCGCGACGGTGACGATATCGTCGACCCATCTTGCGGCTGGACGACCGACGCTCCGCTTCCCTTGCCTAGGCCACCACTCTGTTGCAACCTTACTCCACCTGTCATCACTTCGCCTAGCAACGTGTCCTGCCCAGCTCCACTTGAGGTTCATAATTGCGATACCGACGTCTCGAACTTTCGTTCGTCGCCGGATATCGGTATTACGAACTCGGTTAATTTGCTTAATAAAATATAATTAAAATACCTTAAATTAATACTATTTACAAATTTACACAAATAACTTAGTCTAAAAATCCGTCAGAGGAGGGATATGTGGCCAGAATGCTGGCAGCATTGCCACGCTAGATGGCAATGCTAAGCTTTTGACCAAAGTAGATGCCAGCATTCTGGTCTTTCAGAAGGAATCTTTAAGGTGGTTTAATTTCCATACAAGTAAATTTTTGCCATTTATGGACAAATGGAGCATAATTTTACAGTGAAATCACAGCTACTGGCATTTATTTTGGTGTTTATTTGCGGTTAATTACAATTGCTTAAATAAAACAGTTGATTATTGATAACTGAAACTCTCTTGTTACCATCTTCGACCACACCTTCACTTAACATCAGGTGAGCTGTGGTCAAACAACTAGCCTGTCAACCATAATAAAAAAAATAAAAAATAAAAAATTTGCTCCATTTGTCCATAATTGGCAAAAAAATATTTGTATGGAAATCGAACCACCTTAAATACAGGTATAATCTGGATAAAATTTTAGAAAATTCAGCATCGTGATAAAATATACAGACGTGATACAGACGAAAAATGAATAAACGTGATATCTAATTATATATACCCTCCTCCCCCCTTCACGTGATTAATGGACGATCCCTAAGCTATTCGCAAGACTTAAAAGTATACTCAGCGCACACTATCTTTTCTCTATTATCATTATCTTTTCTCTATTATCTTAATCTTTTCTTTATTATCTGTAAATTTATTTTTATTTTTATTTTTGCACGCCTTGTGAAGGCTGAATATTGGGATGCCTTTATATTTTATTTTTGACCTGACTGTACCTATTATTATTTATTATTATTATTTATAATTTGAATTTGAATCTTTCGTAAAAAGTTACAGATTGCTAAAAATTGCTTTTCTACAAAGTTCCTAAAGAACATTTATTCAATTTCGAATTACAAGTAACTAATTAAGAATTCGCACATAAGCGATTATCGAAAATAATTCAGACATTAATTATTAGTTCTACGAGTAGGTTGTAACGGTCCCGACTGCTTTTAACTAGTTCGTGTAAGATGATTATATGAAAACGAAAATGAAAGAAATTGTATTTTTCATAATAATACCGATGGTAAGAATTAAAATAGTACATTTTATAATACTTTTGGCTACTTTATTACAAAATTTTGAATTTAAAAAGTGCAATTAGGATATTCTACTGTATATACAAATCTTTCGTAAAAAAAATATCTACGTATGACGGTAAAAATCGTATCAAAATCCGTAATATAGTTAATATCGTAGGACATTTACACACAGCGCCATCTGTCCCCAAACTAAGCAAAGCTTGTACTATGGAGGTTAGATAACTGATAGAATACATAACTACTTTTTATAAATACAAACTTGGCACACCCAGACAGAAAAAAACAACAAAAATGGAAAACAAAACCAAAATAAATAAAATCAAAACAAAAACACTGACACGGTTTACTTTAACCTTTTGGTGACTAAATAATAAAATAATAAATAAATACCGTAGGAAATTACACAGAGCGCCACCTGCCCCCAAACTAAGCGAAGCTTGTATTATGTGTACCCAATAACTGATACAGTACTTGTTTTTTTTTGGTAATACTAACAGAACCCCTAGACACTAAATACCTAGACTTGATGTGGTGAACAGGCTAAGTGTTTGACCACAGCTCATCTGATGTTAAGAACATATGTTTTACCTAAAATGGAACTGAAATTAGCTGGCGGAACACACCGTTAGGTGCGTCGCGGCAGATCTTTATATTGTTTCTTCATTGACCGCAACCTCTCACCCAAAAGGTGGACAGACGACCTAATACGGACCGCAGGAACGCGCTGGATGCGAATCGCTTCCAACCGGTCTTTATGGAAGTTAATAGGGGGGACCTATGTCCAGCAGTGGACGTCCTGCGGCTAAAATGATAATGATGATGACTTACTTACTGTAAGAAATATTTTAAAAAGATTTTTGTTACAGATCAACATGAATACACTCCAGAATGACAGAATATCAGATTATTGGGATTCAAAAAACGATGGTACCTATATAATTTATGCGCGTGCATTTCGTGCGGCATTTTCAGCTGCGTGTACAATTCCGCAAGACAAAACGTTTTTCCGGAGTAAAAAACAGGATATTTACGACTATTTTCCGGCTCTCTAACCTCTATGCAAATTGTTGCTTCAACCGTTCCGTTGATTTCTTATTGCATGAAATAGGAACAAATATAATTATTACAGTTTACTATATAAGTTTAATTAGGTTATATTGATGTATTGTACATACAAACCTTCTGTAAAAAATATACGTACATACGTGGATAGCAACTTCGTTTTATGCTTTTTTAGGGATTATTTCAACCTATTTTCAAAAAGGAGAAGGTTCTCAATTCTGTTGTATTTTTAAAATGAAAATTTCAACAGCCGCGTTGAAACCCCTATCACACTAGAGCAAAGTCTTGTCAAGTTCTTCTCATTTTGTTTCGTCAATGATTTTGACCCAACTTTATTTTTCCAGAAAATTTTCCTGAAGATCCCAAAATGTACAGGCAGCTTAATGAGAATACTAGCCAGTCAAAGGAAATAATGCTAATGGGCACCACCCCGCATACAGAACCCGTAAGCAAAAATAAAGGTTTGTTTATATTACACATGGGTTATTATTTCTTGGAACATTCAGATAAATATAAATTACAATTTCAACCTATAAAATTAGTTATATTGAAACTCTTTATTGTGTCTAGTGTTAAATAGAAATAAAAAATAAATGAAACAGGAATGCGATGATTGATTGTTTGATTAATTAACTCTTATCATCAGTCAACATCAAGTGGGCTATGGTCACACATCTAGCTTGTCAATAAAAAAATACCTCTAAGTTCGTATGTTTGACACTATGTACAAAGGCAGGCAAGCAGTACCCTGGGCAGTTTTATTAACAATTTAATTTATTTATTACATATTCAAAACAAAAACAAATTGAAACTATACTACTATAAAGTGAACACGCCGTCGAGATCGCTGCCGCGCGGTAGGGTTCCCGGCACGCGGGTCTTGTACAAATTGTACAAGACCCAGAAATAATGTAAAACGGAAACAAGCAAGACATAGCAAATATTCCACATTAGATAAACACAATACAAAATAAAGGCTAAGAATTGTGGACGTAGTTTAGAATGATACTTATTTTAATTATATTTTATTTATGCTTTTATATTATTTTACAATTTTAAAACTGCTGGGCTGGTTTCTGGCCCAACGGATCTCCCTGGCGCTCCAGCGGGGAAACGCGGCCAGTATTGCGGGAACGTTCGGCCGGGGCTCGATGCGAGGGGAGACTTAAAATAGTTTTAAAATAGTTTTAAGTGACATTTAATTATAGTGACATCATTATTTTGTTAAGTGACAATGGAATAATTAATTTGTATATTGAATATGTTATTTACCTAGTAACTAACTATATATAATATGTTATTTTAAAAAGAATAGTTTATTGTTTCAGATGATCACAATCACAAGAAAGTGTTACGTTACAACATGTTGGATTTCGAAGGTAAAACGTTTTATATAGCAGCCGACTGTCTGCCAGTTACTTTTACGGACAAGGTCAAAAAGATAGACGCTACGAACATAATGGTATTGACATGAAGCTGTAAAGCCTTTTTTATAAGAAATAGGCTCACGTTTGACCGCCATCTCACTTGAAAGAAAGAAAGAAAATAGTTTTACTTCGTAACACAACCGAACACAAGCACAAAATAAAGTGTAAAAAGTTTTTTCCTTTAGCTACAATTTTATTCGCAGTCGGGTATGACACCTGTAAATTTTTTTAAACTCTTCGGCTTGTATAACAGTAGCTTTCACAAAAATACTTAAGTTATGTTCCGGCAACCTCACTTGAGAACCAGTTTCATTTCAAACTAAGCTTACCATCTTCGATCACACCATTAACATCAAGTGATAATTTAATCATTTAGATTTCATTGATTTTCAGAAGAAGCATGGGATACTGACGGTGGGTAATTACAATACTTTCCTTTTGGTCTTAGCGCCGTAAGCTGTCCCATACTAGCGCAGACTGCGGTAGCCGCCTCGAATTTAGCTACCAAAGTTGCCCGTGTTTGTTTGGAGGCAGACTTTACCGTGGTCTCATCATCATCATTATCATCATTTCAGCCGTAGGACGTCTACTGCTGGACATAGGCCTCCCCCATTGACTTCCATATAGACCGGTTGGAAGCGGCTCGCATCCAGCGCGTTCCTACGGTCTTTATTAGGTCGTCTGTCCACCTTGTGGGTGGACGTCCTACGCTGCGCTTGCTGGTCCGTGGTCTCCACTCCAGAACTTTGCAGCCCCATCGGCCATCAGTTCTGCGTGTTATGTGCCCTGCCCACTGCCACTTCAACTTGCTAATCTGTTGGGCTATGTCGGTAACTTTCGTTCGTTTACGGATCTCCTCATTTCTACATTTCTCATTTTTTTTCTTTTCTCTTTATTTTTACCGTGGTCTAAGCAGAATTTTTGGCCTTACTAGGCCGTGTCTATCTGGGGCGGGCTTTAATCGCCCAAACAAAACACCAGAGGTAAGACTGTTTACAACACTATCGTGTAAAAGCAAAACACTGTAACTCAAAAAAAATAATTTTGAGATAGGTAATTTTAAACTTTTTTGAGTTTTATTTGATTATTATTCGTTTTTGTTATGAGCCCTGAATATATTGTTTGGTATCGTTTTTAAGATATTTTTAATTGTTAACTTTAGTATTTTGAAGCGTAAAAGAAATTAAATCAAAAAAGTGTTCCGAAACTACACTAACCGAAATTGAGAGCGCCTTGCCATAAAGGAAAACGAAGAATTGCTAAATGCGCAATTTCCGGATAGCGCTTATTTCCGGACAAGTAATTCGCCACGCATTGTTAGTACCTACTATAACTTATAGATTTTTTTATTTGCGAGTATGCATTATATTATCTGCCTGCTGTATTACATCCAGTCTGCTTGTGTTTCAGATTATTCGATAATCAATATAGCTCATTATGAAGGTAACTGTTCGTTACTTATGGTATATCCTACTTCTTACTATCCTACTAATATTATAAATGCGAAAGTTTGTGAGTATGGACGGATGGATGTTTGTTACTCTTTCACGCAAAAACTACTGAAAGGATTTGAATGAAATTTGGTATAGAGGTAGCTGACACCCTGGATTAGATCATAGGATACTTTTTATCCCGAAAACATGTAGCGGGTAGTTTTTGATAATCCTACAGGAACAACGGAGCGACACGACTTTTTCCGCGTTCCCGCCAAAACTCATTAATAACTCATTAATGTTGTTCTTGTTTATTTTTGGCATCGCACTTTGTCTATTTACCAGTGTTAAGTGTTGCAATAAATTCAAGTATTTTATGATAAATCAATTGAAATGTATTTTGAAGTGACTTGAATTATCAAGTCACAGTCAAAAGCACACAATGTAAGTCAAGTTCAGACATGACTAAATAAAAAAAAAGTTGCGAGTCCGGAGTCGATTTTGACTTACTTTATGTGACTCTGACTTATTTTAATTGACACTGGCAAATGCACAAAGTGCTATGCCAAAAACAAAGAAGAAGAATATTCTTTTATTGTCCTCATTTTTCAGGAATACAATGTATGCATGGAACTAGAAAAGCTGATGGCTGCTACGACTGTTACTGTGTGGGTGGACAAATCAATCTTTGCTCATCGGTGAAATGTCCATGTATGTGTGTGTGACCCAGACTTAAAACTCCAACTGACGGTCTTCGCACATCACACGGCAATCGGCATAGATTGCCGTGTGATGTGCGAAGACCTATTATCTGGATAAACAAAAACAAATTGTTGGTGAGCGCCTCAACAACGGCTGAACCGAATTACTTATTGTTCTTACTTAGGGTACCTGTGAATACTAATTAAGTACAGTCGACACTCGTTAATTCAAACCTGCGATAATTCGAACCTCTCTATAATTTAAAGTATCACCAGTTCCCTAGAAACATTTTTATATTTCGAACAAAATCGATACATATTTATGCACTCGGTAATTCGAACGAAAAAATCACTGCTACGTAACAAAACGACGCGTCAATTCGAACTCATCGGCGTCAAACACTTGATAGTTCAAAGTTGCAGAGAAAGAGACAGAAAGATTGCAGAACCTGCAGAGGCACAGACATTTCGAGACAAGTTCATACTTGTTTGTTTTTGTTATGATTAGTTTGACATACACTTCCGATTCCGAACGAAAACTCTTTCGTTGCTTGTATAGCAGTTAATAAATAATAATTGATCAACACTCAGTAACTATCACTTAATTCAATCACTCAATTTGAAGTTTTATTTATTTACTCTCAAAAATTTCGAACCATTTGATATTTCAAACACTCGATAATTGGTAATATTTTAAGAGTCCCTCGAGTTTCGAATTAACGAGAGTCGACTGTATATGTAAAGTATAATTTTCAGTTATTGACGAATCGAAAATACTGGGCCATCAATATAAAGGTATCAAATTTGAGATTAATTATTTTATTACTTTTGAATGTTTTTTTTTCTAATGTCAAATTTTTACACAAACATTAATTTATTTTAAAGTGAAGTAGTTAGTTATATTTGTTCTCCGACATTTACTCACCCAGGTTGGGTCGAGTACCCACACCCTACCCTACAGTGAAATATTTTTTTTTTTGTACATCTACCTTGTTTTCTTTTCTTGTCTTTTTTTTTTAATACGGATAAGTCCGCGTTTGACCAGCAACTCGCCCGATGGTAAGCGACGATGTGGTCGAAGATGAAGCACGCAGACCTAGAAGATACCTATTCACTCTGACTTTGAAAAGATAGCGGTAGCTTGTTCCATTCCTTGGCCGTACGGATGAGAAACGTAGAGTCGACGTCCCGTGACAACTACCATACCTGTACTGCACTTGTTTTTTAAAATAAAAAATATATTTAGCAATGTGAATGTAAAAACGCAACAGATGAAATTCACACACATACGCGTGATCGCACATTTATACACACACACACACACACACACACACACACGCACACACATACACTTTCGGCATTTTTAATTTTAGAGAGATACGATACCGTGATCTAGTAGAAGTCGGAAGATGTAAACACACACACGATACCTCTCTCACTCACACTCACATCGCCGTCACTGCAAGTCCTGACTCTCCAAGTAATAATGTGTTTTTTTTTTTGTTTTGGCGTCCCATTTTGAGCATTTCCCAGTATGTCTTATATTTTCAAGTTTCATAAGTTAAATAACTTGCCTCGTAGCTAAAGCTATAGTCAAAGTCTAGTTTTAGTCAAGTACAGTCCGTGTCAGTCAAGTCCAACTTGGGGACATTAGCTTCGATGGAGTTTTGGAAGCAACACGAAAAATCATGTTTCACAGCATTATATCATTTTCCCAAACACGCGCTTGTGATTCGGCACTTCATGAATAAAACACCACCATTTTTATGCATAAACACACGACAAAACGCTAGTTTTGGAAAAAATACAACGGGGCGACACGACTCTTTTCGCGTACCGGCTAAAAAAAACGATGTGTGTTTGTATTGTTGTTTTTTTAATGCCACGTGATATCTATATGGAATTTTTAGAAAATCTCAGCGGAGGCGATTGCGAAGAAGGAGATGAAGTGGCGTCATACGATGATTGCAATCTTTGTGTTTGTGAAAACGGCAAGTTTTCCTGCACGAAGAGAATTTGCGGACCGCGTACGTGCAAGTTAACACTTTCACATAATTATACGCGTTGATTCGGAGCCGTAGTTTTAAGCCCGAAAGAAGCTCATTGCTTATTTACTGCTTACAGTCTAGGTACACACAGGTAGGTCTTGGATCACAGCTCACCTGATGTTAAGTGGCGGTGTGATTGAAAATGGCTGTTAGATGCTTGGCGGCAGATTTATAACTTGAGGGTGGTAGCTAGCCAGCCGAATACTAGAGCCCTACAACCATGCTATGGTTTCCTCGCGATATTTTCCTTCACCGGCAGCTCAAGCTCAGTGTACTGTATGTATTATAAGTATGTATTTTAAAAAAATAGTACATTACTGCAGCGGCCAGCAAAAGAGGCATTGATGGGCGAACGTAGCGTACGTAAGTTCATCAATGCCTATTTGTTGCCAAGGCTTGTACAGTACTTTTCTCAAATAATGCGCGGAAATTGGCTTTCTATTTGCAGCTCAGATAAATAAACCAGCCATGTTTGCGCGAAGATTTGCAAGCCAGTTCGAAATTTAAATAAAACCTTTGTTAAGTTACCTCCTTGGTTGCTGTGTTTCGAAGGTAAAAGATCGTTCCATTTTTAAATTACACGACAGATATGAGTTTACTGTGTAATTTATTTAGCTGCTAAACCACGACAGATATGGTTTTTTTTTGCCGGCCGCTGCTCGCATATATTTTGCCTGTACAGCAATTTCGATTTATCTCAAAGTAGATTGTCAAAATTATGCTCAAATTATTGTCAATTACTCTTGGTGGTAGATCTCCTTAGCAGGAGGTCACCTAGGTAGGCACCACCGCAGTACCAGATATTCTGCCGCCAAGCAGTAGTGCGTAAACATTACTGTGTTCCGGTTTGAAGGGTACTGCAGCTAGCGAAGTTACTGGGCTGTTGAGACTAACCATCGAAAGTCTCAAAGTAATGAGCACCAAAGCAGCGATGCCCTGGACTTTGTTTTGTTACTCAAAGTTCTGTGTATCGCTGTAATGGTCATGGACAGGCGTTATCTCTTACCATCAGGAGAGCGTCTCGTTCGTCTCATTATTTGTCACATAAAAAAAAAAAAAAACTCAAGCATTTTTGAGAAAAAACTAAGTATTCTATCAGTGATCTGACTATCGGTGGTCAGATGGCGCTGTGTGTGTCCTACGATATTATTTTTTATGTAGAATGATGTATTGTGTACAGTAATGTACAATTGTTTTCAGCAGTTATTAAAATAGAACACAGGCACTGTTATCCACGCAGATGGCACTCTCTGAAGGGGGATAGGCCTTGCAAGGAATGCTTTTGTGTGGATGGAGAACAATCATTCTGCTATTTAAACTATTGCAGGAAGAGGTTTACAAGAGTTGATACAAGTCATATAGACCAATTAAAAGGTAACAAAAGATTTTTGTTTCATTTAAAAATTAGCAGAGTCCCTCTTTTTATGGAAATTATATATAACTAGCGGACACCTCGCGATTTCACACGCGTAGTTCCGTTCTCGTGGGAATACAGGGATAAAAAGTAGCCTATGTAGTAGGGGATAGTGTAGCTTCCCAACGGTGAAAGAATTTTTGAAATCAGTCCAATTGTTACGGAGCCTATTCATTACAAACAAACAAACAATCAAATCTTTCCTCTTTATAACAGTAAAGATTTATATGATGCCTAGATTATAGATGGGTGTCCGCGTGCGGTCCCACTATATACCGCCGGCGTACTGCGACAACAAATACTACGCCGAAGTCGGCGTACCCGAGCCAGTCTCGTTGCAAGCAATGTGCAAGGTAGCAAGCAGTGGTTACTGCTTACTACCTTGTGACGTCCAAAGTATAAACTGATAATTAAAAGATTGCTTTATTGTAACATTATTGATGACATGAGATAGTTTCCAGAGAATAGTCAAATACCGTATGTACACCAGTCGTACTTTAAGCCATATCTTCTGGGACAGGCTTTTAAACCTGCCCCTTTTGATTATTTTTTTTCAGATCATGCAGTTAATGTCCGAAACAATATCGGCCACATTAAGCCTCCGTTTTTAGGAGTCCTATTTCAGGTTGTACCAAGAAATGGGAAATTTAACCGCTCTAGAAATTCAGGTTAGATTTTTTATCCTATTTTCGTTTTGCTTGTTTATTTTGGGTTTTTGAATGGTGGACAAACGATAGCGAGTTTTAAGGGCGTTCAACGCCATCTAGGTTAATTTTAACCAATTAAATGACGTTAATCTGTTTCAAAGTTTCAAGTTACAATAACAATACAACGAGACTGTGTATTCTTTTTCTTTCTTTGGTTTTGTCGTCGCGTTTTGAGCATTTGCCAGTGTCAAGTATTTATATTTTTTCAAGTTTCATAAGTTAAATAAGTGTCCTCGTATCTGAAGTTATAGCCAAAATCGAGTCTTGGTCGAGTACAGTCCGTGTCAGTCAAGTCCAGTCATGCTAAAGTAAAGTAGTGGTGACTTTACTATAAAGCTTCGATGGAGTTTTGGAAGCAACACAAAAAGTCATGTTTCATCATATTATATCATTTTACCACACTTGCGCTTGTAATTCGGCACTTTATGAATAAAACACCACCATTTTTATGCATAAACACTCGACAAAACACTAGTTTTGGAAAAAAATACAGCGGGGTGACATAACTCCTTCCGCGTTCCCGCCAAAACTGTCTGTATTGACTTCGGTATTTTATTTTAGTTTTCACTTAAATTTTGACTTTTAATTTTGACATCATACAGTCGAATTGAGAACCTCCTCCTTTTTGAATAGGTTAAAAATGTGGCCCTATCACATGCTTTAATCTATTTACACTTTCGCTCAGGAGCTCTTCGCGTGAAAATAAGACCATTAGTAATGCATAAGAACCAATTAAGGAAGAATTTATACGAACCATGCATACCAAAACAATACTTCACATTCGGCTCGAAGAAGAACTGCAGAGGCTGCGTCTGCGATGACAGAGGTTACTGGAACTGCTGGGCTACCTTAGGAAGACCATGCGCAAGTATGTCACTCAGTATCATGGATAAATTCGGGTTAGCCCAAGGCCCTGATTTTACTAATTCACATGAAATGGTAGTCTAACTTCCTGGTAGACGTTCTTAGCAGGAAGTCGTCTAAAAAAGCAGCGAGCAGTAGTGTGTAAACATTACTGTGCTTCGGTTTGAAGGGTACTGCAGCTTGTGAAATAACAGGGCTGTTGAGACTAACCATCGAAAGTCTCAAAGTAATGAGCGCCGCCGCGCCGGAGCGATGCTCTGGACTTTACTACTCAAATTTCTGTGTATCACTGTAATTGTCACGGGCATTCGTTATCTCTTACCATAAGGTTCAGGTAAAGTAAAGGTAAGTTTCGTTCATTTCATTACTTAAAAATATTTTTTTTTTTTAATGTAATTTTGGGCGAGTATCTGGTGGTTGTCCATCAGTATAAATAAAAAATAATGTAAAGAAAAACACAGGTTGAAACTTTGCTGGGTGTTAAATAAATATCGTAGAACCATTTGTACATTTATGTATGTATTTACACCATTGTAAATACATATGTACTTATAATAAATACAGAACACCCAGGCACAGAACAAACATTTGTTTATACCACAAAATGTTTATCCTGGGTGGGAATCGAACCCACGCCCTTCAGCTCTTGGAGCAGATAAAGCTGCTTGACAGCAGAATATCTGGTATTGCAGTGGCACCTTCCAAGACGACCTCCTGCTACGGAGTTCTACCACCAAGTACATAGAAAACTATTTATTAATGATTAAACGAACTTACTTGTACGTAAAGTTCTATCATAATTGTACAGCACCGAGTCCGAAGAGATTAGTACAGAAGTGCAAGAGTAGTGAAAACTATGCGGTACTACATTATGTTAACCTACTGTACTAATCTCGAGGAGGAGGTGCTGTACAATGTAGTATGTTTACATCTACACTTATAAATTTATCAGTAGCTCACACAATCCGCTCCGTTAGTTAAGACTCCAAAATGGTACTCAATATTATTCCATTAACTCAATATCATTTTTTCAGGTTTCTGTAAGTGTACGATAACTGCTGTAAGTAGACCTAGGAAAATTGATTCAATTAGATTTACCAAATAGAATTTCATCATCATCATCATCATCATCTCAACCATAGGACGTCCACTGCTGGATATAGGCTCCCCCATTGACTTTTACAAAGACCGGTTGGAAGCGGCTCGCATCCAGCGCGTTCCTGCGGTCTTTATTAGGTCGTCTGTCCACCTTGTGGGTGGACGTCCTACGCTGCGCTTGCCGGTTCGTGGCCTCCACTCCAGAACTTTGCAGCCCCATCGGCCATCAGTTCTGCGTGCTATGTGCCCTGTCCATTGCCACTTCAACTTGCTGATTCTGTGGGCTATGTCGTTTGGGCTTTAGTTCGTCTACGGAAAAAAAAATAGAATTTAATATCTCGAAAAAGCACAAATACTTTGATATAAGGTGACAATTTAAGGTCTCACTAATCCGGCTTGTCATCCGGCTTCATTTGATACCCATATTGAGGGAGTTGTGAAAAATTATGTAATCCGCCATTTTGTGGCGGCAGCCATCTTGGACCGATTTTCATCAAACATAGCTAGGAACACTCCCGACTAATTCACCTTTCAAACAAAATCGGTTCCTTCGTTCAGGACCTACGATGCTACAGACAAACAGACAAACACACACAGACACGTCAAACTTATAACACTACGTCATTTTTGCATCGGGTGTTAAAAAAAGTGTAAACTAGTTTTTTTTTCGGTTGGACTGTTTGATCATGCTATAGAGATCAGTGAGTTAATTTTAATCAAACCCACAGACGAGAAGGAAACGTGTCATCCAGGCGATACGGTGAAGAACATGCTGACTCCTTGCAGTATATGCTACTGTGGCATCAATGGACGGTACCTTTGCACCACAGACGAAAACTGCGCTAACCAAATCAGAAAACTGCATAACGATACACGTAAACTTTTGTAGCAATTAAGCTACAACTATTATGTATTTTCAAAAGGAGGAGGTTCTCAATTGGACTGTATTATTATTTTTTACGTTTGTTGCGCGGTAATTCCGCCTATTATAAATCGATTTTTATGATTCTTTTTTGCTTGGTAGATGACACTTCAGAGGTAGTTAGTCCCTTATAAATTTTAACAAAATCGATCGATCGATCGACCGAGCGGTTTTAAAAAATCTAAAAAAATGTTGATGATATTTTCGTTCACTTCGACACCTCGCTGTTTCATTGGAGCAGTGCGTTTAGACCTAGGGTCATGGAGCCGGTTATTTTAAAATTTTATATTATCTACTTAATAAAATATGTACCTATAGCATTTTTTTGTAGCAAACTAATATAATAAATTTTATAATAGTGCAGGTTTTCGCACCGAGTTTTAGAGAGCGCATTTTTATCAAAAGTTTTCTTCATTATTGACAGGCTAGGTGTTTGACCACAGCTCACCTCAGCTCAGCTCAGCTAGAAGTTAAGTGAACGAATGGTCGAAGATAAATCGGTGAAAAAAGAACAGGGAATCAAGAACCAATTGATTTATCAATTTGAAATATTAATTATTATTTATTATTAAATAAATATTAATAATTATTAATATTTTTCTAGCGAAGAGTGGTTGCGACAGCATCGAGTGTTTGAGGAAATGCATCAAGGAGGAGGAACACGATTTAGGAATTTGTCTCAAATCTGGCTGTATATGTCATAGTCATTAAAATATTCTATAGCATGCATAAATACTTGTTTTCTTTTAACCGACTCAGAAAGGAGGTTCTCAATTCGACTGTACTTTTTTTGTATGTATGTTACGCGATCATTCCGTCAATTTTATCATGAACCGATTTTGATGATTCTTTTTGACTTGGTAAATCATACTTCAGAGGTGGCCCCATTTAAATTATATCGAAATTGATCGAGCGGTTTTTAAAAAATGAACAAATGTCTAAAAATTGTATCGTCGTCGTCGTCGTAAATTATGCTAATAATCTACTGTTTTATTCAAGCAATTGTGATTTACCGCAAATAAGGACCAAAATAAATATCAGTAGCTGTAATTTCACTGTAAAATTATGCTCCATTTATCCATAATTGGCAAAAATTTCTTTGTATGGAAATCGAACCACCTTAACCTTATTCGTGAAGTAAGAAACATTTCCGCACGAAACTGCTCACTAAGTTCGTTCCAAAACTTTTCCAAAGCTTATTTTGTTTCCAAATTAGTTTCTTTTTTATTTCCACTCAGGAACTTCCGTTATTATAGTTTACAAGTTAATTATTGAGAATTTTGAGAGTTTAATAAGCCAAGTTTCGTTTAAGGAAATAAGGTCGCAAGTTGTTTGACAAGTTTGGTTAAAGGGAGAAAGTTAGTTTTTTTATTTTTTGGTTACATTTTACTAGCTATTTGTTTGGTAAAGCCCTTAGGTTTTATTTCAAGACTTTTTTCTAACTTTGTAGTTAGATAAGTTACACATATAACATGAAATCTAATTGGTGTATTTTTCCTCTTTTATGGTTGTAGTTGTCTGCGACACACCACTGTCTAGGTTATCTTTCAAAAGAACTCTTAAAAACTGGCTAGTAGAACCGGCATATTTATCTACACTTGACAATATTTTTAAAATTCAATTATCCAGTCCGGTCCAGTGCAGTTCAGTGCAGTGCAGTGCAGTGCAGTGCAGTGCAGTCCAGCGCAGTCCAGTGCAGTCCAGTGCAGCGCAGTGCAGTACAGTGCATTGCAGCCCAGTGCAGACCAGTCCAGTGTAGTCCAGTCAAACACGCACATAATATGTTTATGACGGAGATTATTCCGATGTTACCTATATCTTTGCTTCTATAATCAAAATTGCTGTTTCAAGCATAAATAACTTCCTACTAAAAGCGTTCTACAATTTGCAGCCATAAAATGGAGTGTACAACTATTTAACTTTATTTGCTCGAGACAGGCTAGCACTTAACGGATGAGATATTAAAACTACCGAGATAAAACGCTTTTTATTAAATAGTTTAGTACACTTTTACGATATGTACGTACACTTAAGCGATTGCTTAAACTTCGTAATATAAAATTGATAATTTCATAGAACAAGAACATAACACGTTTTCTCAAAAACTGTAACAACATGAGTTTGAAAGGTAATACTTGCAGGTTTAAACGTTTACAGTATACTAAGCCCAAAGGAGATTATTGTACTTACGATTATGAACAACTTTTACTGAAGACACTAAAATTACAAAAAAAATCAGCTGGTAATCTCATCAAAATCATAAGGATCAAAGTTGATCATAAAAATGAGTACAAAGACTCCCTTTCGGCTAACTACATCCATGCTTATAACCCTGTGTTAGTAAATTATTATCATCCCTTACAAAATAGATAACATGAGTGGTCGTTCTGTATTAGGGCAAATAATTTCCTAATAATAAACAAGAATAATGATATTATTAAAAAGTTTGTACAGATTTTAAATATAAAATCTTAATGTAAAGCTCATTAGATTATTTTTTAGTTTTATAATAATATAAAAATAATAATAATATGTATCCCTTTTTGTATATTTAATGTGAAAAAAATCTATGAAAGAAAATAAATAACTGGAATAATAATATCATAGGACCATTACACACAGCGCCATCTGTCCCCAAACTAATGTTAGCGGGCAACACCAACCAACTACCTAGGAGATGCAAGATCCATAGACACTGTCAGCGGGCAACACTGATGAAGAAGAGAGGTGGATGATTGTCGTTGACCCGCTGACAGCTGGGTAGATGAGAATATTGTATAATTTTGTTTTTGGGGGACGCACTCGCATTTTGGGAATCAGGGCGAAACGTCGACATTAATTAACAAGAAATAAACGGTCCCGCCCTGCAACCGTGTGTAATTTTACCCACCTAATTACACTAAGCAAAGCTTGTGCTATGGAAGACAGATAACTGATAGAACACTTAAACTGTTTTCCTTTTTTTTTGTAAATACATACTTGTAATTCATACAGAACACCCAGACGCAGAACAAACATTTGTTTATACCACAAACTGTTTGTCCTGGGTAGGAATCGAACCCACGCCCTTCGTCTCTTGAAGCAAACATACTACTAATGAACCAACAGGGCTGTCAAATAGCTTTTGATATAAGTGTAAATTAAATATTGGCCTGAAAGACCACCCAATGTTTTAATTTCCCTTTTTTTCTTGGTGAATTTCTTAGGTGGCAATACCAAATCCTCAACTAGCGACGCTGTCAACTGAACAGATAAGATGGTGAGACCATATCGTTATACTCCACATGAAGTATCTTATAAACCTTACCACAGACTTAAGTATTTTTTTACCACAAAATTCCCATTCATAATCTCTGCTATGCAGCTTTTGTCATATTCAAAGGTAGTGTTTTTTCTTTGTGCGGCAGAAAAACACAGCTGTAACAATAAAGCTTTATTTTTAAGGCTATTCAAATCAGCGCGTGTTTATTCCGAGGAATAAATTGTCACAAGGCAGCCAGCGAGTTAGTTAATAATTTATGGATAGAGCCATTTTGTCTGCGCCGCGATTTGCTGGAAAATTTTCATGGTGATTTTTCACTTCGCAAAATCATTTCACGCTTGACGTACCGTCATAATTGACGACGTAATATCACGTAATATCACGTTATTTTGAAAAAGCGTTCGATATTCTTATTATAGAAATGTTATTTTTAGTCATGTATTTTTTTTACGTACCTAAATTTAATTAGGCGAACGAGACGCTCGCTGACGGTATGAGATAAATAAATAATATCATTGGGCGGGAAAACTTCCAAGTAATTTTTGGGTTTGGAGAGGTAAATGAAAAACAATCGAGTGGTCAGTGAAAAGTTAGAATATTGTTCATTGTTCTAAAAGGTGGTTAACTTTACAAACAAAACATCACCGTGAACTATATCGACGCGCGCGCCATCTTAGTTTAATTTTAAACTAATAAACTTTCTTTACTTTGGACATTGGGCGTTACACCCAAAACCATCTACATCACGCCCTACAGCTTTTAAAGCAGATATACTACTAATGAGCCAACAGGGCTGTAAATAACGCCTGTCCATGACCGCTTGACCAGTGCAGCGATACACGTAACTTTGAGTAGCTAAACTAATTTCAGGGTATCGCTGCTTTGAAGCTCATTACTTTTAGACTTACGATAGTTAGTCTCCACAACTCTGTAATTTTGCAAGGTGCAGTACTGATAGCAATTCGTAGCGATGATAGCTCATTGGTTAGCGCGGTCGCTTCGCACGCCGAAGGGCGTGGGTTCAAACCCCAACAATGAGCTTCAGCTGCTGGTGAAAGAAAACATCGTGAGGAAACCATAGCATGGTGGTAGAGTACTTTCTAGTACTCGGCTGACTAGCTACCACTCATATTAAGTTGAAAATCTGCTGCTAAGCATCTAACGGTGTGTTCCGGCAGCCACACTTGAGAGCCAGTTCCATTCCAGACTAGACGTGTTTACCATCTTCGACCACTCCGTCACTCAACATCAGGTGAGCTGTGGCCAAACACCTAGCCTGTCAACCATAAAAAAGTACCTTTCAAACCGGAACACAGTAATGTTCACACTGCTTAGCGGCAGAATATCTGGTACTACGGTAGTCCCTACGTAAACGACCTCCTGCTAAGGAGATCTACCACAAGGAAACATATTTTTTGGCATTTCTATATCTATGTACAGGTGGACAGACGACCTAGTAAAGACCGCAGAAACGCGCTGGATGCGAGCCGCTTCCAACCGGTCTTTATGGAAGTCAATGGGGGGGAGGCCTATGTCCAGCAGAGGACGTCCTCCGGTTGAAATGATGATGATGATGATATCTATGTACGCCAAGCACCAATCGGTGTGTTCAGGCTGTCTCATTTGTGAGCACGTTCCATTCCAGGCTAAGTATGTTTACTATCTTTGACCACATCATCAATTAACATCAGATGAGCTGTGGTCAAAAACGTACTCCTGTCATGAGTAAAAAAAAATCTATGGTAATCGTATCGGATTGACTTTTCAAGCGAGACGTCTATGCAAGAGCTTTCTCCATAAAATCTAAAGAAACGTTAAACGGCTTGTTTGGCAAAGATCTTCATAAAACAAGCAACTATTCAGGGCTGGGATTCTGTTATAACAGAAATGACAACGTCGCTCAGGTTCAACTTTGTTAACATCCGTTAACAAAGTTGAACCTGAGCGACGGTAACCTTTTGTTTTAGTTTCTTTGTTTCCAGTTTTCAATTTGAAAGAAGCCCCTGTAGTCGGAATTATCTTTGGCTTCATCCGTCGCGAAACACTCCAAGGTATGTTCAGAGAAGCAGCGATTCTAGGATTTCAAATTATTATTTTTTTATCCATTACCTATGTTCGCGTTTAACTACACTCTGCCTCATATTAAACAGTAGTGTAGTCTAAGATGGAGCACGCTTACCTATGAGAAACCTATTTACCTATTTTTACTGCAGAGAGGAGAGTTTTAAGACTTGTGGTTATTTCAGCAAGATTTTTGTTAAATTATATTTTTAAAGTTTATGTCAAATTAGTTCTAAATATTAAGTGAGATTAGGTTTATAATTAATAAGTTTTTGTCAAATTAGTTCTATTTAAGTCCTTATCACTGTTGTAACTGGAACGGCTGTTAAGCGGAAATAAACTAAATATACACCTTGAATATTCAAAATGAACTTCCGCAATGTGACGCCTGAATCAATCGATCAACTATTTACCTACTCTAGATTTGAAGATCCATTTTGTACCTAACAGGGAACACAAACTCCGGCAGAGAGTTCCACAACCTCGCTGTGCGAATGAAAAATGTGGAATCAAAACGCTTTGTGCGTACATGGGGAACATTCACCATGTACAGATGACGTTTTGGTCGCGTTTGTCTAGCCGTCCGGTAGAAGAAAGGTGCAGACGAAACTAAATTGTGCAGTTCAAGTGCACACTCCGAAATTTATCCGGTAGAAAATATATGAAATATATATAACACCTGGTTGCAAAATAATTGCAAATACGTCTTTTAAGTTCTTTTATTAAATTTTAATTGTTTAATTATATACTAAGTTAGGTATTAATCAATTTAAATGAAACAAACAAAACAAACATTACAAATCCATTTATTTCAATCAGGTACAATAAAAACTGAAAATAATAAAAGGCAAAATTATTGCGCTAAAAAACGCCGCATGCAAAAAAGTAAAAATGTTTCTATGACATTCATTCAAATTAAATTCAAATTATTTTCATTGACACAAAAACGATTAAACAGTTACATTTATGTAACAAAATTATAAAACAACAAATAAACTAAATTCAAAATAAAATGTCAAATTAAAATAGAATGTCAGGTTCGAATATAATGTCAAGTCTAAATACAATGTCAAAATACAGATAAAATGTCAAAACTAGATACAACGTCATATTATGCATTAATAGTTGACAGGCTAGATGTTTGACCACAGCTATTAAGTTACGTTGTACCTACAGGTGTTAAGTGTATCTACAACCACAGTTGATGATGTTAAAATCTATATTACTAAGTGATTAATCTCTTTAGCAATCTCTCGTCTATATTTTCCGCATGTACTCACTGCCCGCCCTCACTGTGAATTTGACTTTATAAAGCTTCAACAATACTTTGCCGTGAAAATACAAATGTATGTAGAATTTTGCTTTGTTAGCATCCTTTCTGTGTCACAGTCACAACTTACCGTATGACACAAGAAGACACAAATTGCCCCGGAGTTATATTAACCGACTGTACCTACTGTGACTGTAGCACGCAGAACTGATGGCCGATGGAGCTGCAAAGTTCTGGAGTGGAGACCACGGACCGGCAAGCGCAGCGTAGGACGTCCACCCACAAGGTGGACAGACGACCTAGTGAAGACCGCAGGAACGCACTGGATACGAGCCGCTTCCCGTCTCCATGAGAATACAGGGATAAAAAGTAGCCTATATCACCCAGGGATAGTGTATCTTCCCAACGGTCAAAGAATTTTTGAAATCGGTTCAGTAGTTTTTGAGTTTATTCGTTACAAACTTACAAAAATACAAATCTTTCCTCTGTATAATATTAGTGTATATAATCTAAATGTTATGTTCAAAATACAAAAGACGAAACCATTATAACTATCCTCAATTTTGGACCTAAGTCCATTCGGGAGCCATAAAGGTACCGACAATGTATTTTAGAACCACACCAACTTTATCCGATGCTGTCGGTTTACTGCAAATGATGAGTCTACTGTCGCCAGTATATGCTCTAATAGCCGCAGTTATATCTTCTATCATGAAGGGGACAATGTTGCATTACCATCGTAAAGTTATAAAATGTATTGCTGGATTTTGCTGCGGTTATAAACCGATTTAAAAAATGGTACTCACGATGTTTTCCTTCACCAGCAGCTCATCATTAGAAAGAAAAGAAAGAAAGAAAGAAAATAGTTTTATTTCGTAACATAACCGAACACAAGCACAAAAACAAACAAGCAGCAGACAGACAGACAGGTACAAAATAGGGGTTCACCTCAGCATAATACTGGTCACTAAGTGATATGACCAGCGCTGGTCTTCCGGTGGGCCCTTGTAGTTCAAACAAAAAAACACTTATTATGCATATCGACTTACATAGAATAATAATCAACATTACACAAATTGGCAACACTTAACATACGTATGAACGCAATGTCACTGTCAGTGACAGTGACATACGTACGTACGTTTTTTTTTTTTTTTTTTTTCTTTGGTTTTGGCGTCGCGTTTTAGCATTTGCCAGTATCAAGTAATTATATATTTTCAAGTTAAATAAGTGCCATCGTAGCTACTTTTAGTCAAAGTCGTCTTTGTCAAGTCCAGTTCGTGTCAGTTAATTCCAGTCATGCTTTAGTAAAGTAGTGGCAACTTTACTACAAAGCTTCGATGGAGTTTTGGAAGCAACACGAAAACTCATGTTTCACCACATTATATCATTTTCCCACACTCGCGCTTGTAATTCGGCACTTTATGAATAAAACACCACCATTTTTATGCATAAACACTCGACAAAACACTAGTTTTGGAAAAAAATACAACGGAGCGACACGACTCTTCCCGCGTTCCCGCCAAAACACCGTACGTACGTTTAACCTTAGTGTAAGTACAATGAATGTGTTTTGGCGGGAACGCGGAAAGAGTCGTGTCGCCCCGTTGTATTTTTTTCCAAAACTAGTGGTTTGTTCGTGTGTTTATGCATTAAAATAGTGGTGGTTCATAAAGTGTCGAATCACAAGTGCGAGTGTGGGAAAATGATATAACGTGGTGAAACATGATTTTTTGTGTTGCTTCCAAAACTCCATCGAAGCTTTATAGTAAAGTCACCACTACTTTACTAAAGCATGAATGTACTTGACTGACCAAGACTGGATTTTGACTATAACTACGAGGACACTTATTTAGGATTTTCAACTTGAGGGTGGTAGCTACCCAGCCGAGTACTAGAAAGTACCCTACCACCATACTATGGTTTCCACACGATATTTTCCTTCACCGGCAGCTCAAGCTCATTGTTGGAGATTGAACCCACGCCCTTCGGCATGCGAACCGACCGCGCTAACCACTGAGCTATCATCACTACGAAACCTGAATAGTGGGTATGAGAATTATACCTACATCAAACAGGGTCCTATACTAAAGTACCAAATCGGCAAAATAGGTTTATCTACGTTTTCAAATTCAGCTTGTTTCATAGCGGCACTAAACATCTGACCTGGAAAGTTTCAGTCATATAGAAAAGAGATATTCAGTATTAAATGGAAAGTACATATATGCGATAGTGCTCTGCGTTTATCTTCTACATTTATGGTTAGGACAGGGGTGGATTCAGGACTCAAAATGGTGCGATATGATCCTAAAATATTTAAGTGACAGGCTAGCGAAATTACTGGGCTGTTGAAACTAACCATTGAAAATCTCAAATTTAATGAGCGCCAAAGTAGCGATGCCCCGGAATTTGTTTTGCTAATCAAAGTTCTGAACTGCAATGGTCATGGACATGCGTTATCTCTTACCATCAGGAGAGTGTATCGTTCGTCTTATTACTTTTACATAAAAAATAATAATAGAGCGAATAGAGTTAAGGTGGTTCGATTTCCATACAAACAAATTTTTGCTAATTATGGACAAATGGAGCATAATTTTACAGTGAAATCACAGCTGCTGGTATTTATTTTGGTCTTTATTTGCGGTAAATCACAATTGCTTGAATAAAACAGTATTCAAGCAATTAAAAAATATATTGTGATCTCCTACTTATTTAGGTCTTTTAAAAGCGTAAGGTTTTCACCACACACTACAATAAATCCATAAATCAATAAAACTAATTTCGTAGTATTTCGTGCCCGATTGAATTCCACTGATAAAAATAATTAATATTATTGTGATATAATCGAGTTAGGGCGTATATCGACTTATAGTTTTACCTTTAGTTCAGGGTTACAAGATCTATCGTTAAGGTGGTACGATTTCCATACAAATAAATTTTTGCCATTTATGGACAAAGACGTTAATAAATGCCAGTAGCTGTGATTTCACTGTAAAATTTTGCTCCATTTGTCCATAAGTGGCAAAAATTTATTTGTATGGAAATCGAACCACCTTAATTGGGTACCTTCTCGGTGCCCCATTTTCAGATTCCCTTGCGCTGACCCTGGAGGTCGTAAACATTTTTATTGAGACGTGGTCATGCCTTTTCATATTGGATGAGAGTAGAATATACGTGCATTAGGTTCCAAAGTTAAATGTTATTGGTACTGATAGATATTTGCAGGTTACAGATAATGAAGTTTATTTGTCCATGTCTAGTAATACATATAAATAATCAAAGTAAGGTATAAATAAATAATAAAATTAAATTTATACAAGTGTGCATAGTTCATGTGAAACAGATTAGAATCTGTTTTTTTGTTCAAAATACAACAATAACATCAAGATATTTGGTTTTTCGTCTTCGCTTAACATCAAACGTAAACCTATAAGTTATTAAAAAAAATAAAAAAACTGGCATAACTCCGAAATCTCTAAGTAGGATGAGGCAACCCTAATTATTGTTGTACTACTCGATGACTGCTAGCGAATATACTGTTTATACTTAGTACCCGATGAGGTAGGGTTGACGACAGCGCACTCTCAGTCTTAATCTATGTTTTTTAATTTTTATTACTTTTTTTTATATTAGTTTGTATATTGAGTACTGTAACCTGCAGTACTTACAGACGTTTGATGTAAACTTTACTAACTCTTCATCTATAACCGCTGACGTTTATCATTGTCTTTAATTTTTCATTGTGTGACAATAATCATCCCATACAAATAAAGAACAATCGATATAATTAACGCTTTAATCAAACATGTAGACTTCACAATATTATCTATATCTACAGTGTGGAAAAAAGATATAATGTAGTGAAACGTGACTTTTCACGTTGCTTTCAAAACTCCATAGAAGCTCGCAGTAAAGTCACCACTACTTTACTAGGGCATGACTGATGACGACAGAGAATATACATTTCCCCGTAACACAAGCAGTCTGCTTCCTTCGGAGGCAGAGAGGCGCTCCGAGGTTGCGGCGATGGGAGGCGGGTCAATTGTAAAAGCTTGTCATTATATTTTGCCTACACAAAAAAAATGCGGATAAGTCCGCGTTTGACCACCTACTAGCCTGATGGTAAACGATAATGTGATCGAAGTTGAAGCACGCAGATTTAGAAGGTACTTATACAATTTGACCTATATTTATTTAATTAAACTTATTGAATTTCAAAGAAATTAAAAGTAGTGTGTTTGTAAACATTACTGTGTTTCTGTTGAGACTAACCATCGAAAGTCTCAAAGTAATGAGCGCCAAAGCAGTGTTGCCCTGGACTTTGTTTTGTTACCCAAAGTTCTGTGTATCGCTGCAATGGTCATGGACAGGCGTTATCTTTTACCATCAGGAGAGCATCTCGTTCGTCTCATTACACTTTACATAAAAACAAAATATTTATTTTCGTTGCATAGAGTCGCGAGATACGCCTAGTTCACCATTCAAATATTTATAGCTGACGTTTTCAAGTCTACGTCATACTAATTGATTTCACATTGTATAAAAAAAAACAAACATAAACAATGAACAAAAATACAATTAACGATTTGTTCAAAATCATTCAATAAACATCTACTTATAAACATAAATACATACAAAAATTAACTTTCTGCGCTCGAAATAAGATTCAATGTATCATAATCGACGTGTATGTTAAGTTGTTGTTGTATATTTCAAAATCGATATTTGAACAGTTGTTGTAGTATCTTATTGTGGTAAACATGTATAAATATTGGTCGAAAATAGATGTTTTCGTGTATAGTATATACCGTTTGGTCGGATATAGACCAACAAGATGCTGCCCATTTTTGTGTTACTCCTCGCTTCTGTAAGTTTTTTGAAATATTGTCTAATTAGTTTTAATATTTAAAGTTCCTTGGCTGTTAGTGTAGTGATTTATGAATAAATTTATTCTGTAGTGATGATAGCTCAGCGGTTAGCGCGGTCGGTTCGCACGCCGAAGGGAGTGGGTTTAACCCCCAGTAATGGGTTTGAGCTACCGGTGAAAGAAAACATCGTGAGGAAACCATAGCATGGCAGTAGGGCACTCGGCTAGCTAGCTACCGCCTTCAAGTTGAAAATCTGCCGCCAAGCATCTAACAGTGTGTTCCGACCGCCTCATTTGAGAGCCATTCCAGGCTACGTGTGTTTAACCACACTGTCACTCAACATCAGGTGAGCTGTAGTCAAACACCTAGCCTGTCGAGTATTAAAAAAGCATTGTGTTAAATTAATAATCAAGCACATTTATTCATGTTGAACACATTGTTTTGGAAGCGCTCTAGTTATATAAACCTAGCTGTTACACGCGACTTCGTTCGCGTGGAATTTATCAAAAAAAATCTGGCATTTTCCAACTTTCTTAACTTTTCCTTCCTTAGGAAACCTTCTACAAAGTATTAGAAAAATAACTATGAGTGAAATCGGTAAAGTCGTTCTCATGCAATGGCGTGATTACGGGAAACAGGGATTCATTTTTATATATACATATCTATATAAAAATTAAGACTAACCATCGCAACGATTTCCAAAACTCTGAGATACGAAATATGGGAAGCCTGTCAACGCGCACTTGGCCAGTATGACCTTGCCCTTTCCACGACGATAAGACGCTCACGCCCAACAGTGGGACAACTTACAAAACGGCTGATTTGGATTCCGATCCTTGTACAATTTTGTTTACTTCGTAAGATTGCACTAAACTTATATACCTATTACATTTTTACAGAGCGCGCTTGCAATTCCAAGAGTAACAAAAATTAAACAAGTACCCGCAAGTGACCCTTCATACATTGATAAGTAAGTATTTTAATGGTCATCCCACTAATATTATAAATGCGAAAGTTTGGATGGACGGATGTTTCTTACTCTTTCACGCAAAAACTACAGAACGGATTTGGATGAAATTTGGTATGGATACTTCCATACCAAACTTTGCCGACACCCTGGATTAACACATAAGCTACTTTTTATCCCGAAAACATGTAGCGGGTAACACAGCGGGGCGCAGCTAGTAGTTTATAAATTGATCAAATAATCTTAATTGTTTATATACCTACGCTGCCAAGGTTCAAAATAAGTTAGATATTTTATTTAATGCATAGATGTTTGACTTGACCGTGGTGGAAGAATCATAGTCTGGTATACCACTTTTTGGTAAGAATACTGCACTGGTATCCCCTGCCTATAGTAGGAGCCTAGTAATAGGGGGCCAACTGATGGCGGGATAACTATGACTACTTAAGGCAGAGCTAAACTCCAGACTGGTGACGGGCAGCACCGTCATCAGTGCGAGAAGCTACGCCTCTGGGATGGCCAACCCACATGCCTGGCGTGACAACTATGGGCAAACTCTCCCAATGATAACTGCCAGAAATCAGGCTGAGAGGCGTCTCGTGGGAGAAACGTATGTCCAGCAGTGGACCTCGATAGGCTGATGGTGATGAGATGTTTGACAACAGCTTAAGTAACATAGCGTAAATTGTATCAAGTAACGGAATAGTCAAAGATGGTAAACACACTTAGCGTGGAACGGGAACTGGGTCTCCAGTAAGGCTGCCGGTACGCAGTGTCAGATTCTTGGTGGCTGATCAACAACTTGAGAGTGATAGCTAGTCATCCCAGAACTAAAAAGTATCCTACCAAAATGATATGGTTTCCTGGCGATGTTTTTCTTCACCGTTAAAGCGTATTGTTGGGATTTAAACCGACGCTCTTTGGCGTGTGATGCGACAGCTCTAACCACTGAGCTATCATCGCAACTCTACAGCAGAATTGTAACTTGCCCTGACTCCTACGAGGATAATTTCAATAATCAGGGGCGTTGTTTGTTTTTCACAAGAAATAAAACTATTCGAGCCAAGCCTGCGCAAATTAACTAAATTAAAATGACTACTAATCTATCCCCTAACATTTTAACCTCACCGTGGGGGGTGAGGCTTAAATTTCCTTATTTCCAGCTCATTGGTAGGTCGTGCGCTTAGTACTTTGGATGCTGGTGATGGGAACCTCAATCGACTAAACTTTGACACAATCCTGAAGGATCTTTCCAAGCAGGGTGCTAGCCAGGCCCTTGCTAGTGGGCAACTTGTTGCATATGTCGGAGAGACCTCTACTGGCAGACCTGGAGATTCTTGTGCTGCTGCTAACGTAAGAGCAACTTTTGACTACGTGCCTGTAAATGATAATAAGACCAATTTAGTTTTTAAACTTTCGCGACTTGAACATAAATAAATATGTTTATCACCAGGTCTTAATTGGTCACTACTACTATGAAATTCGTTTATTTTATTTATGTTTCGGCCATGTTGCAGTCAGGCCATGGTCACGAATTGACAGTGACGACGAATTACGAGTTGTCGACTCGTGATCACTTTTGAAACTTTTAAATGCATTAACCAATCGAAATCGGTTAAGGATTAACCGATTTTGATGGATCTTCATCTTTCTCTCCTTACATAATACTGAGTAACACTGGTTTTAAATTTTTTTGAAAAAAATATTTATTCGTTCATTCGTGTTTTTTTAACTTTCTTAAGTAAGCTTGTTTGAGGGAATCTTCGTTTCTTATTGAAAAGTGTCCGACTGTTGTCTCACGATATATATTTTCATAATATATAATTTTCATTGTATTCGACCTTTCAATTATAGCCATTCGTGACTCGTACAGATAACGACACTGCAGATGACACCAAAAGAACATACTGCTTAAGATATTTTTCTTCTTCCAGTACGTAAACGCATACACAAGGTACGTCGAGACAGGTAAATCCGCTGGAGTCCGCGAAGCCCTCGGAAGTTACATCCGGGTCGTCGCCGATAACGTAAACAACATCGTCAAGCGATTGACTAACAAGGATTCTATCAAGTACACAGTACGTAGCAAACACATTTCTTTCTTATTTCATTCATCTATTCACATTAAGTTTTATTGATATAATGTTAGGTAGTACCGGAGTACCAAGTATTCTGTCGCCAAACAGTGTGGAAACATTATTGTATTTCCGTTTGAAGGGTATGTTAAGACTAACTCTATGCTATCAATCGTTTCGAAATAATGAGCGCCAAAGTAGCGACGTCCTATACTTTGTTTTGTTACTTTTGTTAAGTTATGTGTACTACTGCAATGATGGGCATGCGTTGCCTCTTACAATTAAGGCAACGTTCTATGCGTCTTTAACATTAAGAAAAATATTATTTACTGTCCGATTTATTTTGCAGTACTTAAGCGACAGAGCTTTGCTCATTATACGATGGGCACGAAAACTAGGATAAACGCGTTTTCCCAGAGATGAAACTTCCTTTATTTATTTTTTTAGTTTTTATTAGCCTGATCAATTTTTCTTCCCCAAAAACCCCAGTAAAACAAATTTCATTGAAATCGATGTATCCGTTGTCAAGATTTCAAAATATATGTATAATAATAATTATTAGTATGATATAGATAGTATAAGATACATATCAATTTATTTCTTTTTAAGTTTTTGATGCCTCTTGCACATGATCGCCAAAATGTATAAAGCCTAAAACAAAATGTCTTGAGACAAATTTTGACACAAGTAGGCGTGCAGGAAATTGTGTTAAAAGTAACGTGATTTTAATAATTAAAATATTCATATATCCAGGAGTTGTAAGAGGAATTAAATTTGAAATTCCAGGCAGGGAAACGAGGTGGATGCCCTGGTGAAGGCAGAACTTACCAATTCGAACCAGCATGGGACATCATCTTGGGAAGCGCCGCACCAAACCAACAAAGGTATGCACGTCAACAAATCAAATCAATCCTCTTCTTCTACTATTTCATTCAAGCAATTGTGATTTACCGCAAATAAAGATCATAATAAATGCCAGTAGCTGTGATTTCACTGTAAAACTATGTCTATAAATAGCAAAAATTTATTTGTATGGAAATCGAACCACCTTAATGGACAAACTCGCCTGAACCGACCGAAATATTCCTACACGTACAATAGTAGGGGTCAGCTGTAGTGCGCAACATTTGTTTTCAAGATGAAATTTGCCAGTTACATGCACGCGCCAGAACATAACCAGGGGTCACCATCATCGGACATGATATAGACGACATCATCTATTATGTAGTGAATTTAAGCCCAAGATCGTTTACCGTTTAAGATTATAACAACACTTGTACTAATAGTCACGTATGAACACTAAAATTTATTGTGGTAATTTTTGTTTTCAGCCTTATCAGTGAGGAGTATTCTGTAGCCAAGCGTATGTACTGTGCCTTGAGTGCAACCAGTAACAACCTCGGAGCTCAAGCTACGGCCTCAGCTTTACCACCTTCCGTCCAGGTCTTCGAACTAGCCGGAACTTCACTCATCAACGTAAGCTCACTATCAGTTATCCAATCAACTTTCAACAATAGCCTTTAAAACTTTTTCATATCATCCATATCGCGAAACCATTTAATAGTGTTGATATCTCAGTGGTTAGCGCGGTCGGATCACACGCCGGATGGCGTGTGTTCAAATTCCGCTGCTGAGCTGCCAAATGAGAAGTAAAACATCGTAAAGAAACCATAACATGGTGGTAGAGTACTTTTTTTATAATAGATAGGCTTGCGTTTGACCGCCATCCCGCCTGATGTTAAGCCAAGATGCGGTCTACGGTGGAGCATGCTTGCCTAGAAGAAACCGATTCACTCGCGACTTGAAGGTACCCAGACTATATTCATTGGGGAACACCCACTCGTACTTTCTAGTGCTTCGCTGGTTATGCTACACTTAAGTTGAAAATCTGTCTTCAAGCACCAAACGGTGCATTCTAACAGCCTCACTTGAAAGCCAGTTACTAAACATCAGGTGAGCTACGGTCCAGCACCTAACCTGTCATCAGTAAAACATCTACCTGTGGCATTATTCCAATGCATCTTCAACCTCTACGTTGCTTACCTGTATGTACTATGTATAATACATATACCATTAATTTAACATATTAATTTTCAGTTCTTGAGAAGCATGGCATCTGGCTCAAACCTTGACCAATCTGCCGCTACACTCCAACAAGCCTTGGTCTCAGCTGTTTCCAAAGTCACCCTATAAACGAAACCCTGATCAAACCACATAATTATTATGTATCGTAATATATAACAATGTTTATACCATATAATAATTTATAAAAACCGACTCCTTGACTTTTAGGCCAAATAAACGCACTGCTTCAATGAAACAGCGAGCTTTCGGAGTAAACGAAAATATCATCGATGTACATATACACAATTTTAATTTTTTTTTGTTGATTTTTTTAAAAAACTACTCGATCGATTTCTATAAAATTTATATGGGGCTACCTCTGAAGTTTGAACTACAAAGCAAAAAAAGAATCGTCAAAATCTATTCATAATTATGAATAGATTATGATAGCCAATTATAATTGACGGAATGATCGCGTGACATCCTCTTTTTTGAGTCGGTTAAAAGTAGGCAGAAATAAAAATTGTGATTAGTTTTACAGTATATATTATTGTATATACATATTTTACAATATTATACATTACAAAACATGCTATCATATATTATTGTATTGCTAATTATTATGTAACACGTTATAATATAATTATTATGAATAAACGAAAAACAAGAGACATGGCTATTTATTTCGGTTACGATTTAGTTTTTTTGAATAAAGATGTATCTAAATGCATATTTATATTTCATTAATTCCTTTATAGCAAAGCTGGCTAAACCCAGGCCCGCGGACCAAAAAGTGGCCCGCCAAGGTATTTGAATTTGCCCGCCAACGCGTTGATCGATCAGCCGGCCAATAGCGCGACGCTGCGATGGTTAGCAGCTCTGCTTCCGCCTGATTGGTTGAATGTGTAGAAATGATAACAAATAGGTACTCCCGAGACAGCTTGAATAATTTCGGTTACGATTAAATTTTTTTGAATTTAGATGTTTGCAAAATTGCATATTTAACATTACTAGGTTAACATCAGATGAGTTGTCAAAAACATAGCCTGTTAACTAAAATTTGGTGTGTGGCGTTGACTTTTTAGAACACCGAGAAGTTCTTTGGATTTCCTGTTTCAAATCGTCACTCAATGTAACGAATTCTTTGATCTTTCAGCTATAGTGTAATCAAATCTTAGATCTAAATATATGTATTATTATTATACATATATTTAGATAATACATATTCAGCTACAACACCAAACTATTACCCACGATTCAATTTGATGCAAAGGAACACTATGTACGAAGATACACTATGGAAGCAAAGTTATAAATGTATCCACGTCAAAAGATGACAATGCAGATGCTGACTTTGGCCCTATTGGCAAACATCTCTTTTTATATACTTTATTAATTTCGTAAGATGTATTTTTTTGACTGGCTGCGCCCCGCGGTTTTACCCTCGTGGGGATGGCTGATGATGAAAAGTGTTATATGTCTTATTCCAGGGCCTAAAGTACCTACATCCAAAATTTCACCGAGATCCGTTGAGTTTGCGTGTAAAAGCGTAACAAACAAACTCACATTCGCATTTATGATACTAGTGATACTGCGCCCCGCGGTGTTACCCACTACATGTTTTCGGGATAAAAAGTAGCCTATGTGTTAATTCAAGGTCTCAGCTACCTCCGTATCATAATTTCATCTATCTCTGTTTAGTAGTTTTTGCGTGAAAGAGTAACAAACATCCACCCATCCATCCATCCAAACTTTCACATTTGTAATACTAACTGCGCCCCCGCGGTTTTACCCGCTACATGTTTTCGGGATAAAAAGTAGCCTATGTGTTAATTCAAGGTCTCAGCTACCTCCGTACCATAATTTCATCTATCTCTGTTTAGTAGTTTTTGCGTGAAAGAGTAACAAACATCCACCCATCCATCCATCCAAACTTTCACATTTGTAATACTAACTGAGCCCCCGCGGTTTTACCCGCTACATGTTTTCGGGATAAAAAGTAGCCTATGTGTTAATTCAAGGTCTGAGCTACCTCCGTATCATAATTTCATCTATCTCTGTTTAGTAGTTTTTGCGTGAAAGAGTAACAAACATCCACCCATCCATCCATCCAAACTTTCACATTTGTAATACTAACTGCGCCCCCGCGGTTTTACCCGCTACATGTTTTCGGGATAAAAAGTAGCCTATGTGTTAATTCAAGGTCTCAGCTACCTCCGTATTATAATTTCATCTATCTCCGTTCAGTAGTTTTTGCGTGAAAGAGTAACAAACATCCATCCATCCATTCATCCAAACATTGACATTGATAATATTAGTGGGATTAGTAGGATTAGTAAGGATTGTTCGTCTATAAAGTTCTTCTATTCTTTGAATAAAAATTTAACAATTTATCCATATTTTCCGGTGTTTTAATTTATTTAACGGAATTTAAAAAAAGTTCTATATTAGAATATGTTTTTTCCTTTAATGTATGTCTCCGTTAATTGTTGACTGATTTAAAAAATATTTGAAAGGGTAGGGTAAGTACTATTTTTTGTACTAGCTCTTAAGTTCCTTGTTTATGTTATGTTTTTAACTTTTCTGATTTTAAGAGTTCTGGTGTGCACAATAAAGTGTTTCTATCTATCTATATTAAAGGTACTCACAAGGTTTTCATCAAATTTGTATCTGATGATCTGATTACATGGAAATCCAGAGAAATACTTAAATTTTATTATAAGCCCTTTCAAATTCATTCAGTCAATAATTGTTCTTTATTTTATAATGAAGCTTATAAAGCTTGTACTCGGTAGAGACTTCTATTATTATCTTAAGAGAAGTGATAAGGTTTAGAGGATCTTTTGGCTCAACAAAATTTTGCAGGCACTTTGTTTATGAACTTCAGCCCGTACACGTAGCGCGCGATCCGCGATCCGCGATCCGCGATCAATGATCGCGATCCAGACTGATCGTGTACGAAGCGGATTGACGGACTGATGCTCCGGATCGCATAATATCTAGAAATTTTGAAATCATGATCGCGGATCGCGGATCGCGGATCGTGATCATGATTGAACGTGTAAGGCGGCCCATACAAACTATTTATATCGGTTACGATTTTTACTTTTTGAAATAAAGATGTATCCTAAATATTGTATTATGTGTTTTATTTATTTTTGTATTCCACTGCACTGTTTCTAACATCGTGTCATAACTGGTGCTAAGTCAAACCGGTTTGAATTTTTTTCTATTAAAAAAACACAACCGAGTAGTATTTAATTATTATTGTAACTATCCTCAATTGTTTTAATTAGTACACATTAATTTTAGAATTTGTGTTGATTTTTTTCACAAATTCAGGATATGCTTAATGCAAAAGTTGATTTGTTGAATGAGTACAACGACCTAAGCTTATAACTCTGTTGTTACGAGTGCAGCCTTTTTAGATCGGTCGGCGGTATAACATTTACGATAATCATTTTTTACGGAAACCGTCGTGGCTTTGACACATAAACTCACGTTTAATTAATTATATCGGAAACTCTGGCTATAGTTTCGGCCAAACCCGGTGGCTTTCTTCATGGAGACAAAGCTGAGTACGTTGTGCGCGCGGCCTCGTCTTACTTAGCACTGCGGGCCGCCGCGCGGCTCCCACGGAAGACAGCGGTTGCTGCGCGGGCGCGGGGATAGGACGGGGTTGTGCACCAAGATGCGCCAGCGCGCTTTGGCAACCTTCCTCACTCCTCAACTACGTTGTCAGCGAAACTATAGTCGAAGTTTCCGATATAATTATACGTGACTAATCCCGCATAAGTAAAACAATAACTTATGTTAAGGTGGTTCGATTTCCATACAAGTAATGTTTTGCCATTTATGGACAAATGGAGCATAATTTTACAGTGAAATCACAGCTACTGGCATTCATTTTTTTCAGCCAGTTCTATTGACTTATCCAAGAAAAGGTTTAGAATCCATCTACGTCTATTGCATACGCTCTATTTTGGTACCTACATTGTAATAATGAATATTGGTACTAAAATAGAGAAAGCCGTAAACGTAGTGTTTTAAATAACTAACTTTTTTCTGTCTATGGCCCAAGGGGGTCATGACAATTGTTCAATCTAAAAAGGGGTCGCGTATTCAAAAAGATTGAAAAACAAAATAAAAAGCAAAATTTAAAATTTTGAAAAAACCCACAACGGTTAAAAAGTAATTGTCACCTATCTAAGATAATGCACCAATCAACCCCGAATCCATAACTGAAAACTGCATCAAATCGGACTGGTAGTTTTGAAGAAAAATGGCAACAAGGATTTGCACAAAAAATGTTTGCTGCAGCGCCCCCTGATGAGTTGTCACCGTAACACCTATCTAAGAACATGCACCAATCAAACCCGAACCCATAACTGAAAACTGCATCAAAATCGGACTGATAGTTTTGGAGAAAAATGGCAACATGTATTTGCACAAACAAACATCCTCTCACCCCAAACGCATAATTATAAATACCGTCTCCGTTCCGTCGCGGGTAAAAATAGGACCCAAACAAATTTTCTTATTTCCTTCAGCTTTTTCAAAGCTTTGTTATATCGAAGTTGCACTGTATTTACAACTAAATTTATTCTAAAAAGTTTGAAAAAACAAACTTACCCTTGACAGCAAACAAGTGAGCTGTGGTCAAACACCCAGCCTGTCAAAAAAAACTGCGAAGTACCTTTCCGTTCCCGTCCGAACAAACTGAATACTTAGTTTTCAGTAGTTTATATACAGCTTTAATACAATATACCAAATTGTTTGAACAGCTATCTTTCATACTATATTAAAATATAATATTATCTCTACACAATATAACATTTTGCGTTTCTGTATGTAACAACTTATTATATATAATACTTTGTTTATTATTATATATTTTGTTTTGTCATAATACACACAACATTAGTTTTTTTTTAATAACACTGAAGATCATTATACAAAATCAAAATTAATAGGTTCTCAATAAACTATAATTAATATTAAACAACTACTCTTTTTGTAGCGATGATAGCTTAGTGGTTAGCGCGGTTGGTTCGCACGCCGCAGAACACGCGTAGCGTGCCCATGTAATTTTATCTTGCAGTGCCGAGAGCACGTCTGGCGTGCTCGCGTTTTATATGGGGCCGCATCGCTGGGAACTACTCGAAAATAGTGGTGGCAATGAAAGTGAAAGAAGAATTGTCCAAATCCGTTTACATGGTATCGACCCTCCTCTTCGCAGCCCGTGTTCCCACCCCTACGCAACCAAATTTGATAATCATAATCAATTTATTGGTAATAGGTCAATTTTTTTTTCTTTTGTTTTAGCGTCGCATTTTGAGTATTTGCTAGTGTCAAGTAATTTTTATTTTCAAGTTTCAAAAGTTAAATAAGTTACCTCGTAGCTATAGTTATAGTCAAAGTCCAATCTTGGTCAAGTACAGTCCGTGTCCATCAAGTCCAGTCATGCTTTAGTAAAGTAGGAGTGACTTTACTATAACGCTTCGATGGAGTTTTGGAAGCAACATGAAAAGTCATGTTTCACCACATTATATCTTTTTTCCACACTCGCACTTGTGATTCGGCACTTTATGAATAAAACCCCACCATTTTTATGCATAAACACTCGACAAAACACTAGTTTTGGAAAAAATACAAAGAGGCGTCACGACTCTTTCCGCGTCCCCGCCAAAACTCTAATAGGACACAAGTCAGTAATGATATCAGCCTACCAACGCTGCTATGAATACTCTTTCCAGCAATTATGGTTATTCTTGTACAAGGCCCTTTAATATATTTTAAAGAGATTTTCCTCTCGCTCCCACTTCTGCGGCATATAAATTAACGCCAGCACACGAATGGCTTTACCAAAGGACCTGCAAGCATATCAATTTGCGAGATTTACGTATCTACTACGCAAATGATAGCGCCCCTGGCGGGAATAAATAGAAGTTACTTTTTTTGTCAAACTTTCCATAACACAATGCATGAATAATGGCAACCACTCTACATTATTTACAGTTTTCATTTACGCCCGCCATTAATGTTGGTCCATTTTTACACATTTTCGTATCGAAAACTTTGACGAAAAAGTTGGGTGGGAACAAGGAAAAATCATCGATAAATTCGTATTTTTCGAGTGTGTGTTTGTAAAAATGAATAAAGTGTCGAATTAGGCGCGTGAAAATGTATAAGTGATATAATAGTGAAACATGACTTTTTTGTTGTTTCCAAAACTCTATCGAAGCTTATAGTAAAGTCACCGCTATTTTACAAGGGCATGACCGGCCAAGACTTACATTATGTGACTTTGACTATAGCTTAGATTTATTTAACTTGATTTGTCATAAAATGCTTGAAATGTTGAAACACTTGACACGGGCAAATGCGCACAAAAGCGTGACGCCAAAAACAAAAAAAAACAAAAGTTTGACAACAGTTTTTTCCAATCTGTCACCCTTAGAAATTACATATCTCTGTAATTAACGTTTTTGGGTGTGTTTAGTTTGGTAATGAATACATTGTATAGTAAAATATGTAATGTTAGATTAGTCTTAAATATTTTATGACTTGACTAGCTTGAGACTAGACTTTAAAAAAAATTGAGACGACACGACATAATAAAAAATTAAACGACTCGACACGACACAGCAATAAAGAATACATGTCAAAAATATTTAAAAACATAGTACAATGATAATAATAACTCCATGTATAATAAGACAAGCCGCTAACCGCTGCTAGTCTGCAATTTCACTGCAAAGTTTTTCTCATTAATTTCTTAATTTAGCATTGTACAAAAAACAAACAAATTATTAACTCAAACATGAATTATGAACAAGCACGTTAAATTAAAAATTAGTTCACAAATTCAGATTTTTATCTTTAAAACATTTAAAAATGAACTTTTTTTCTCCCGAAATAAGGTGAACTAGTTATTTTGTTGTATGTAAATTTATTGCAGACTATTCACAAACTAAAGTTATTTAGACAGTTGCCGGTTATTTATTTCATTGTCATTAATATGCATATAAATAGGTCCGAAATATATATTATCGTGTACAGTATATTCCGTTTGGTCGGATATAGACCAGCAAGATGCTGCCCATTTTGGTGTTACTCTTCGCTTCTGTAAGTTTTTTTTAAAATATATATTTATATGCGTATTTAAATAAGAAAAATATAGTTAACATTTTATTTTAATCCAAACTCCAGAAAATGTTTAAAGTTTTTAAATGTTCAATAACAGTAGAAAAAAAATAATCAAATCTCTAAATCGTCATTTTTTTAAATAATTAAATATATTATAAATTTTGATAGATATACAATTGCATACATCAAAATTAATAATAAAACGAAAAAATTAAATAGTCTCTTACTTGATACTTATTCGTTAGGCGTTTAGGGGAGGGAGGGTGTCGACATAAAATTCACCCAATCTCACGTAGGGTTTTCGGAAAATTTCACATGATTTTTTTCGTAAGAAATAGTGAAAAATCAAATTGAATTTTAGTAGTTTGAGTGATTTATTGTTTTATTTTCTCACTGTGATTTTACAATAGGTTCCGTCTTAAAAAAAGCGTAATTATGTTGTTTAAATAAATCCAACGCATATTAAGTAAAGATTAACCTATTTCAACTAACAACACGTATTTTGCAAAAAGTTCACATGAGATTAGAGAGAAAGAGGGGGCGAGCCAAATCCCACGAAATTCAGGGAGGGTCGAAAATTCGGCATAATCACTTCACGTAATTAATTTATCTTTTTAAATTAATTAGCTAAGAACTTTTGTGGTGACTATTATTATATAAGCGATATGACTCGACGTTGACCATTATAATTTAATCTAAACTAATTCTATAAAATATGTAACTTCAGATGAAGACGCTGATTTTGGGACTCATATTGCTTAGGTATTCTGTGACTGTGTTAGTGGCGCGTGACTTGACATGTCTTGTGTTTTGATGTTCAAAAGTAATATATTTTATTTTATATCCATTCAAACGTAGTTAACCTCAGTCTAATAGAACTTTTAAATTTACATTTACAGAGTGCTTTCGCGGCCCCACGAGTACAAAATATCAATCTCTTGTCCTCAAATGACGTCGCATATGGAGAAAAGTAAGTACATAAATCGTAAGGTATTTTATAGTTTTTCATTAAATTTCAGCACGGTACCACCGCGTAGGGTGAAGTTTATCAATTACAACTTTACAACACGCATAAAGCTAAATTACAACTCACTGACTGACTGACTTAGAGACATATAACTCATTTATGTAGAGGTCGTAGGAAAAAACTGTATATAGGGTCGTATAGAGAATCGCTCAAAGGACCCCGAAAAATTGCCATACCTTGCGAAAGTCGACTCTTCGACGTGGTAGCCCATCGGATCTCGGAAACTAAAAACTTTGCGCTTTAACTAAGTAAACCCAAAACTCTGAGTATTTTCAGGTGGATAAAAAAACGTGAGTTTCACACAAAAAAAAACATGATTGCCATACAAAATGTAACCTCTTATATCTACGAAACGGTCTAAGATAGGCAGAGAGTGCTCGCACAAATGTCATAGAGGACATCAAGATCTTTCAGATGTGATAAAAAAAACACAGGTCCCATATAAAGTAATTTATGTAATTTTCTCGCGACCAACGCAACCAAGAAAATACTAGTATTTATAATACAGATAAAAATCCTTGACACTCGGCACAATCGAAATTAATAAGATTTCTTTGAAAATAAACAAAAATAAAAGTGACTTAAAAATGCTTGATGGGGATATCGAATATGTAGAGATATCAAACATGTAGGATCACGTTTCTGTTAGCAAAGTAACATAAGTGTGATTAGATATTTATTTATTTATTTATTTATTTATTTATTTATTTATTTATTTATTTATTTATTTATTTATTTATTTATTTATTTATTTATTTATTTATTTATTTATTTATTTATTTATTTATTTATTTATTTATTTATTTATTTATTTATTTATTTATTTATTTATTTATTTATTTATTTATTTATTTATTTATTTATTTATTTATTTATTTATTTATTTATTTATTTATTTATTTATTTATTTATTTATTTATTTATTTATTTATTTATTTATTTATTTATTTATTTATTTATTAGATCACCAACACTATACACATCACAACAGTAATGGCGGTCATTAACACAAAAAAAAACAAAACTAGATGTGATAGCAGTTACAGGTGACGACAACATGCAATAAGTTAACAATTATTTACAAAATTAAGAAATGTCAGCTAAATAGATAGTCAATGGATAAATATTTCAATTTTCAATAAGTCAAATTAAAAAATACAAGTTAAATTAAATTTAAACAATATAAGAATCATAATAATTTTAAATAAAGGAATAATAATAATATAAAAAGAAATAATTCATGGTGTCAAGGACCTAATAGAATCTTTGAAAGCGAGCAAGCTGTTGGAAAAGATATCGATGTTATGAATAGTGTTGTGTTGACGTGCCAGTCTAGCTAGAGGAGCGAAGTGTCCCAAGTTGGAGTGGGAGTATGGGGTGCAGAACAAACCAAAACGTTGTGTAGACCTGTGCAACCTACGCGGTATGTTAAAGCCCAGTTCAAACAACAAGTCAGGCGTGTCTAGGATTCCATTAGCAAGTTTAAACAAAAATAAATTGTCGAGTGTGTGCCTACGATGCGCCAAGGATTCCATTTTAAAATATTTTAGTCTAGCGTCATAATTATTCGGAGTCTTTGCAAGGAAGCAGGAATAGGTCAAGTGCCACATGAATCTCTTCTGCACCCTTTCCAATTTCTTTTTATAGACATCGTAGAAAGGGTTCCACACAGCACTGCAGTACTCTAACCCGCTTCTAACCAAAGAATTGTACAGCATGATTTTAACGCTGGGCGACCGAAAGTCTCTGCAGTTACGCAAGACGAAACCGAGGGTCCGATATCCCCATAATCATAATCATAATCATAATCATTTTATTGGTAATAGGACAATTACAAGTCAGACGTATATATAATAATTAATAACAATTATAATTTAATAGAAAAATTAATAAAATTGCAAACGAAATGTCATTAATAAAAAATAAAAATAAGAAATTAAAATTGCAAATAACAAATTTCAGGTGAATCAAAATAAATTATATAAAAATATGTCAAACCAAAAAATAATAATAGTACAAAAATAATAATATTACAACCGTAATTAACATTTAAACTCAATGAATTAATTATAGCTGAACGTTGGAGATGGTAGATATCTCTCTATGTGTTTGGTTTCCGAACCGGGCTTCCAAAACTTCGTAGGGGAGACCGAGGGGTTTTAACACAGAGGTGATTTGAAACAATAGCGATATCTCAGAAAAATAAACCATTAGCGAGCTGGCAAAAACGCAATTTAGCCACCAACTATCAAACACAGCTCATAGTATAAATAAAATAAATAAATAAATATCGTTAGGACATTACACACAGCGCCATCTGACCCCAAACTAAGCAAAGCTCGTACTATGGAGGTCAGATAACTAATTGAATACTTGAATACTTTTTTTTTGTAAATACATACTTATAATAAATACAGAACACCCATACACAGAACAAACATTTGTTTATACCACAAATTGCGTTATTCCAGCTCACTGATAGACCTGTTCTTTTCGGGTTTCGATCGAGGTGAAGTCACTGTACATTCCCTGAACCTTGGCGCAGTCTTGAGGGATATCTCCAAGAAGGGTGGCAACCAGCCTCTTGCCAATGGTCAAGCACTAGCATATGCTGCAGAAATCTCCACTGGCAGACCCGGGGACGTCTGCGCTGCTGCTAACGTGAGAATAAGATTACCATCATACCAAACTAACCACCTAAAACTATACCAAAGAATACCCACCTTACCAAATACCTACCGTACGACCATACAGGGATAATGTTAATCAACCAGCATCCCTTTAACATATTTTGTACATTGGACAAGAAACAAATTTTGTTCTACAACCTTTACCAATACATATCCCAAAAAAAACGTTTTGTGGTACTCTCTAACACTTTTTAATTTCTCTATTGCCTAAACGATTTTCATTCATCGTAGTATCATGCGAGTAGCTTCCTTCCCCCCCCCCCCCCTCACCCCGCGCCGCAACCCCTTTCTTTGGCGTTTTTATCTTTGGTTTTGGCGTCGCATTTTGAACATTTGCCAGTGTCAAGTGTTTTATATTTACAAGTTTCAAAAATTGAATTAGTTGCCTCGTAGCTATGGTTATAGTCGAAATCCAGTATTGGTCAAGTACAGTCCGTGTCAGGTGTCAGTCAAGTCCAGTCATGCTTTAGTAAAGTATTGGTGACTACTATAAAGCTTCCATGGAGTTTTGGAAGCAACACGAAAAGTCATGTTTCACCACATTATATCATTTACCCACACTCGCGGTTGTGATTCGGCACTTTATGAATAAAACACCACCATTTTTATGCATAAACACTCGACAAAACACTAGTTTTGGAAAAAATACAACGGGGCGACACTACTCTTTCCGCGTTCCCGCCAACACTCCTCTTTGGCCTTGATTGACGTCATCGCGTTTATATGCTTTTTGCATAGAATTAATTTTGTTTAGACTGGAAAAAAATATTTGAAAAAAAAAATACGAATTATCAACAGAAGGAGAACAAAAGTTGTTAGATTTAATATATTGAACATGCCATTAAAAGGATGATGACTGATTGCAAATAACCTTGTATGTTTTAACTTACAATAATTTAATTGCATTTTATTACAATAATTTAGTTACTTACAATAATTTAGTTACGACTGTTAGGTAAACAGTACCACCGCTTATTTTTAAGGTGACAGGCTAGGTATGTTGTGTGGACAAGATGGTGAACACACCTAGCCTGAAATAGAACTGGCTCTTAAGAGAGGCTGCCAGAATACACCGTTAGGTGCTTGGTGGCAGATTTTCCATTTATACCTAGCCAGTAAAGAACTAGCCAGTTGACAACTAGAAAGTGGGCACTTTTCTAAAGCTACTTCTTTTTTTTGCTTATTTTTTTAATGTAAATGTAATGAGACTAACGATACGCACTCCTGATGGTAAGAGATAACGCATGTCCATAACCATTGCAGCAATACACAGAACTTTGAGTAGCAAAACAAAGTCCGGGGCATCGCTGCTTTGTCATTACTTTGAGACTTTCGATGGTTATGGTCTCAACAGCCCAGTAATTTTGCTAGCTGCAGTACCCTTCAAACCGAAACACAGTAATGTTTACACACTACTGCTTGGCGGCAGAATATCTGGTACTGCGGTGGTACCTACCTAGACGACTTCCTGCTAAAGAAATCTAGAAATCTACCACCAAGTAAAGAAATACATCATCTTTATCTATCATTTTGAATAACTTTTGCCACAGGACCGACCCTAATATCGCGAAGAACCAATTGTTCCATCTTGAAAAATGTCATTGACCCTCGATTAAAATAATGTATGAAACGCTGCTGAGAAATCGGCAGCAATAATGCTGAGAACTAACCTTTTTTGTCGCACTGGACACTACAGCGACAACTTTCCACTCATTATTATTGTTATTTTTATTTTTCTAATCTTTTATTTGTAGTGTGTTTTTTGTTGTTGTAGTGTTGTGTGTGGCAAAATAAATGTTTTCTTTCTTTCTTTCTTTCTTTAAACAGCTATGTATCTTTCTTTATCTATCCCATAATAAAAGTTCACATTAGCAGCGATTAGCGTTCCTATATATCGTATAAGTACAGTTTCCCGAATCACTTTAAATCGAAAAGTACTTAACATGTACAATTTTATGACCCTGCATATTTCCAGCTATTTTCTTGCTAGGCTGAAGCAAGGCTCCAAGAATATACAAATAAGTAATTTATTTTATTCATAACTTCTTTGCGATGGTTTGTATCTGTTTATAGCTTACCAAATTGATTCTATAAACTAATTATTATTTGTCTTGTTTTTATTTCAGTACGTCAACAAATATACCAACTATGTCGCGTCAGGCAATTCCGCTGGAGTCCGCGAAGCCCTTAGAGGTTATGTTGACCGACTGATCGGTAAAATCGACAACATAGTCGGACTTTTGACCAACAAGGAATCATACAAATTCAAGGCGAGTATCATCCTACTTAATCCTACTACTATTATAAATGCGAAAGTTTATGAGTACATCCATGAATGTAGCGTTGCCAGGCGTCCGGATAAAGCCGGACATAGTTAGGCTTTTTTATTGCGTGTCCGGCTAAAATAACCGGTGTCCGGCTTTTGTTAGTGACTTTTTACATTTCGCAAAAAGCGCCGAATGTGATGTGGCCGAGCGTTTTTGTCGTACCTATTAATACTGAAACACAAAATCCTCGACAATGTAGGGTGTCCGGCCTTTTTACCCAAGTTTCCGGCCAAACTGGCTGGTCTGTCCAGATATTAGGTTTGGCGACCTGGCAACCCTAGACGTACGGATGGATGTTTGTTACTCTTTCACGCAAGAACTACAGAACGGATTTGGATGAAATTTGGAACACAGATAGTTTATAACCTGAATTAACACACTGATTACTTTTTATCCCGAAAACATGTAGCCGCGGGTAATATTATAGTTTTGAAAGTGTGTATGTTTGTTACTCAATCCCACAAAAACGGCTGAACTGATTTGAATAAAATGTGGCCCACGATCCCGATTTTGTTATCGTCAGTTTACTGAATAGCGAAAGAAAATTTCACTCCGGAAGAAAAGTTATAGACGCGTCAAAAAAATTAAGATAAAAAGATTGCAACCGTTTGTAATTTGAAGTAATTCCTTTCAGAGTGGTCCACGAGGGCAATGTCCCGCTGAAGGCAGAACTTACCAATTTGAACCAGCATGGGACATCATTTTGGGAAGCGCTTCACCAAACCAACAAAGGTTAGAACGTTAAGAAATCAATTATTTTCATTTGCAGAAGACCTCAAAAGGCTCTAGTATAGTAGCCTGGACAGTGGGTACATATTTGAGCCTTTTGGGGTTGAAATTTTGGAACCGTGAGCAAAAAAAATATTTAAAGATCAATTATGACCATTTCCTCTAGTCGACGCCATACGTGGACAAAACGCTGGCCTTTATTTTGCCCAGCGTTTGAGTATTGCCATACAACGCGGCAATGGGGCCAGCGTTTTGGGAACCATTCCCATTGATTGCGGCATTTTATATTAATTATTATTTTAAATGTTGCCTGTTTTATTTACTTTCATTATTTTAATTTATTAATAATTAGAACGTCTAAAAGCCAGTTACATTAATTAATAGTCAAGAACGTAAAGATTCACTGCGTAAAGACAACCAATAATTTAAAATATTGTCTTCTAAGAGAAAAGGTATTTATTACCTTTTCTGACAATTTTTACTTAAATCTATACTTCTATACTAATACAGGGTGCGGCTAAAAGGGCCAACAATATTTTAAGGGGTCCATTTATGTTCGGTTTGGAATCAATCGTTATTTAATTTTCCCATACAACTTTAAAAAATAATTAATAATTATAATTAATATTCTTATTATTTTATAAATTAAACATTAAAAAACATAGCATGGTGGTAGGCTGGCGGCTGGCTAGCTACCACCTTCAAGTTGAAAATCTGTCACCAAACATCTAACAGTGTGTTCCGGCAGCCTCACTTGAGAGCCAGTTCCATTCCAGGCTAGGTTTACTTTACCATCTTCGACCACACCTTCATTTAACATAAGGTAAGCTGTGGTCAAACACCTAGCCTGTCAACAAAAAAAAAGAAGAAAAAAGTTGAAGTTGTACGAAACGGATTGATTTTAGGTAACTTGCCGATGTAGAAATTCTTGATTTTGTAAAGGAAACTCTTATTTACAGCCTAATCTCGGAAGAGTACTGCGTAGCCAAGCGTCTATACTGTGCCTTCAACGCAATCAGTAACAACATTGGAGCAACAGTAACAGCTGCAGGTCTACCACCTACCGTCCAGCTCTTCGAAATCGCATCTGGACCTCTTACCAACGTAAGTATATTATGATTTAGCGAAATCCCTCTTGAAACTATTAATGAGCCACAAAGCAGCGTAATAGTGGGTAAAGCAATTATCAACTATCAACTCTTACGAGACCAACTATCAACTCATACGAGACTAATTATCAACTCATAGGAGACCAACTATCAACTCATACGAGATCAACTATCAACTCATAAATTATACTATCTATCTTTACTTTCTTAGTTGGCAGATGTAGTTTTTCAAAGCATAGTGCTTGAGACGTACTAAACTGAAAGGGTAGTACTCTTCATAAACAACTTTCACTATAGGCACAACTCTAAAACAACGAGATTTCGTTGATACTTGACCAAATGTATGGAGCAGCTGATTTGTTTTCGCGATTTTAGAGTTGTACTAATATTAAAGTTGTTTCATGACCACTTTTTGGTTAAAACTGTACATTTTTAATACTAGAGACGGGTTCCGAGCTTATAGCATTATTCAAATCAGTAATTGATTCACTCGGAATTCGAGTGATTAACTCTTTATTGTCCACACGAAAAACTTTACAGTACAGAAGAAAAGGAAAATAAACTAAATTGATAGGTGTAACAACTGGCAACCATATCGCTAAAAGCGATCTCTTTCATGCAACCTTGAAATGGAAAGGATAAGAGAGGGTGTCAAAAACGCGGATTTACAAATAGGGGAATACATGATAATAACATAAATATACATTCCAATAAAATATATCCTAATAAGTAGATACATAGATTAGCTAATATGCCTAAAAATACACTAATATACCTATAAAATTAATAAAAAAATAAAATCTATCTATACTATTATAAAGAGGAAAGATTTGATTCTTTGTTTGTTTGTTTGTATTGAATAGGCTCCGAAACTACTGGACCGATCTCAAAAATTCTTTCGCCGTTGGGAAGCTACACTATCCCCGGGTGAAATAGACCACTTTTTATCCCTGTATTCCCACAGGAACGGGAACTACGCGGGTGAAACCGCGAGGCGTCCACCAGTGTATAAAATAAATACTTAATAATATTTTTTTCAAAAAAAATGTGGTGAATATAATATGTACATATAAATTAGCGACAGCATCAAAATGTATAAATTATATCTGCGAATGGTAAAAAAAATCTGGCTTTTTAGGTCTTAAATAATTATTTATGATTTTTTTTTCAGTTCTTATCAGCTGTAGGTTCCGGGAACAACCTTGGCCGAGCAGCGGTCTCCCTCCAACAAGCTTTGGGTTCAGCAGTTGCCAGAGTCAGCCTTTAAATGAAACACCAACTGAATGGAAAAAATAATATATAATTATATTAATATATAAAGACTTTATATGCAATCAGAATAGGCGAGATTGAAAGATTTCAACGTGAATTGTTTCACAATATATGAAAGCGTATATACTATACATTTTTACGTCTCAAGACGAGTGTATTAAATTTTGAGTATGTTGATACATGACGAAAAAATATTAAGTGATAATACATATTTATATATAAGTTTTATACGAAAAAAAAAACAATAACGACGAGGCTTTTTACTGCGGTTACGATTTTGATTTTTTTCTTTTTGTAAATAAAGATGTATCCCGAATTCCACAATTGACGTTTTTTTTTTTAAATATATTAAATAAATTAAAAAATAATAAATGTGGTAAGGCATTACACACAGCGCCATCTGACCCCCAAACTAAGCAAAGCTTGTACTATGGAAGTCAGATAACTGATAGAATACTTAAATACGTTACATTATAGTTTATGTAGTCTTATCACTTAACATCAGGTGAGCTGTGGTCAAACACCTAGCCTGTCAACGATATTTAAAAAAAAGATAAATGTGCTCCCTTCTCAGTCCGCACTACCGTTTAAAATCAGAAAAGGAAGTGGTCAAACTCGAATTTATGTTGTATTAAAAAAGATTTCTGTTAGACATTCAAATACGGACCCCTGAAAATATAATTGACGTACATAAATTGCGACGCGTCGCAACAGAATTGTTACATCGTATTATTTTATAAATATATTATCGATCACAACATCACTGATATTAACCTTTCAAAAGTTCATAACTGCTGACGTCTATAAGTTTGCTTTCAATCATAAAATTTAATTTCACATTGTACGGACAACAATTAGACTGTTGTCCGACACAAACAGTGAACAAATAATCAATTAGTACTTTATTCAGACGCATTCAATAAATCAACTTATATTTTTACAACATTTTAATTTTATTACAATCAAAATTGAACTTTTGTTGTCTTGCAATAAGGTGTTATGTTATTTCATATTTCGTCAACATAAATTTGTCAATATATTATTTGCAGAGCGTTGTTGTTTGAACAATTGTTGTATATTTATTGTATTGTAATAAACATGTATAAATATTGGTCGAAAATAAATTTTTTCGTGTATAGTATATACCGTTTGGTCGGATATAGACCAGCAGAATGCTGCCCTTTTTGGTGTTACTTATCGCTTCCGTAAGTTTTTTTTTTACTTATTTTTTTTTATAAGTGACACGCTAGGTGTTTTCCACAGCTCCTCATGTTAAGTGACGGTGTGAACGATGTAATACTTAGCGATGATAGCTTAGTGGTTAGCGCGGTCGGTTCACACACCGAAAGGCGTGAGTTCAACCCCCAAGAATGAGCTTGAACTGCCGATAATAGAAAACATCGTGAGAAAACCATTGACATTCTCTAGTACTCAGCTAACTAGCTACCACCCTCGAGTTGAAAATCTTTCACCAAGCATCTAACGATGTGTTCCAGAAGCCCCTTTCCAGGCTACGTGTTCACCATCTTCGACCATACCATCACTTAACATCAGATAAGCTGTGGTCAAATACCTACACTGTCAAATATAAAAACAAAAAAATTTGACGCTTGGTGGCAGATTTTCAAGTTGAGGATGTTAGCTAAGTGATCGAGTACTTACCAGAAAATACACTATCAGCATGCAACGGTTTCTTTACGATGTTTTCAAAGAACACTTCAATAACTATCAACCATCCCATTTCATGTCATTCTATAATACTTATATTTTAAAAATAATTTAATTAAAATACTTGAACCTTTTGTCTAGGGGAAAGATTTGATTGTTGTTTGTATTGAATAGGCTCCGAAACTACTGGACCGATTTCAAAAATTATTTCACCGTTGGGAAGCTACACTATCCCCGGTTGTTATAGGCTACTTTTTATCCTGTGGGAACACAGGAACGGGAACTACGCGGGTGAAACCGCGAGGCGTCCGCTTGTACTTAAATATTTACATTTTTAAAAGATAGAAACCAACCTGGCTCACACCGGTTTGAATTTAGATCATGTAAGATTTTAATGAACGAACAGATCAAACATTTTAAACTTTTGCATTTAACTATATATTGAATACATTACTTGTTTGTCACCAAAAAAACCTTATAAAAGCTAGTTAATTTAACTTTGCAGAGCGCTGTTGCCCTTCCCTCATACGGAGACAGGTAAGTAGCTTACTTACAAATCATTACGCAATAATCACTGAGATATTATTCTTGTGATATTAAATCACAGATTAAATATAGTAGTTGGTGTTATAGCAACCATGGAGGTCTAAAGCCAGATCTCGCAGCACGCATCTGTCTTTAGAGTTGTTTGTGAATTGTTTTTTGCCGCCTACAAACGTTGATGGGAAACTTTCATGAGATGTGTCAATTCTGCTACAAGAAGCCGTGGGGCAATTAATAAAAACATGGCTGATATAAACATTTTTTTAGTGGTAAGTAGGCTTGCGTTGCACCTGGCCTAATATTATGCTAGAGCTTTTTTAAAATGTAATTAGTAATGAGACGAACGAGACGCTCTCCTGATGATAAGAGATAACGTTTGTCCATGATCATTGCAGCGATACACAGAACTTTGAGTAGCAAAACAAAGTCCAGGGCATCGCTGCTTTGGTGCTCATTGCTTTGAGACTTTCGATGGTTAGTCTTAACAGCCCAGCTATTTCGCTAACTGCAGTACCCTTCAAACCAAAACACAGTAATGTTTACACACTATTGCTTGGCGGCAAAATATCTGGTACTACGGTATCTACCTAGACGACCTCCTGCTAAGGAGATCTACCACCAAGTAAAGTTGTCAACTGTCCCGTTTCCCCGGGACATGTACCAGTTTTTGTAGTATCCTGAGATGTCCTGGAGAGTTTCTAAGCAACATCCTGAGTTTTTAAAGTGCCCTTATTAGGTCATGTATTTTAAAATTGTCTGACTGAATTGCCCTGGTTTTTGGAACTTCAAATTCAACTTTAAAATCCTAGTCTTTATTTTTTAATTTGTGGTTGGCAACCCTATATTAAGCAAAGATGCAGTCTACAGAGCTTTTAATGCTCACCTTTATTGCCCTTATTCCCATCCTTACCCAACCAAATTTGATATGATCCTACCGACACTGCTTTAGATACTCTTTCCAGCTAAAAATTTCGCGTTTGACCACACACTGTCTGTTAAGCAGTAGCGAAGTCTAAGATCGAGCACGCTTACCTACAAGACACCTATTTGCTCTAGAGTTAAAGACGCTCATATTGTACCTAACAGGCAACACAGACTTCGGTAAAGAGTTCCATAATCTCGCTGTGCGAATGAAAAATGTGGAATCAAAACGCTTTGTGCGTACATGGGGAACATCCACCATGTACGGATGTCGTTTTGGTCGCGTTTGACATGAAAGAAACTGTATTTCTTATGCGTTTATTTCCAGCTCATTGATAGACCGTGCACTTGAGGGTTTCGATCGCACAGATGTCGCCATCAATGGCCTGAACTATGCAGCCGTTATGAAAGACCTGTCCAGACAGGGCGGCAACCAACCCTTAGCCAACGGCCAAGCCGTCGCATACCTCGGAGAAATCAGCACAGGCAGACCCGGGGATTCTTGCGCTGCCGCTAATGTAAGACACATTTTCAAATCCATATATGTTTTTTTAATCTAACCTCAATGTTCCCTTGTTCAGTGTTGTTCTAGGAAAAAAATATAATTTAAATGTCATGATTTTATACGCTTTGCTTTAAAAAATGTTAAACTATAACGATACTCTTCTGTAAAAAAATAATCAAATAGTTTTTTTTTTTTTTATAGCTGACAAGCTAGGTGTTTGACCACAGTTCACCTGATGTTAAGTGACGGTGTGGTTGAAGATGGTAAAGCACACCTAGCCTGGAATGGAACTGGCTCTCAAGTGAGGCTGCCGGAACACACCGGCAAAAAAAAAAATATAAAAAAATAATAAAAAAAAATTAAATTATTTAATATATATATGTGTGTATGGCATAAGGTGGTTCGATTCCCATACAAATAATTATTTGCCATTTATGGACAAATGGAGCATAGTTTTAAAGTGAAATCACAGCTACTGGCATTTATTTTGGTCTTCATTTGTTAGTTGGTTAATCACAATTGCTTGAATAAAACGGTAGATTATTAACATAATCTACTGTTTTATTCAAAAAATTGTGATTTACCGCAAATAAAGACAAAAATAAAGCCAGTATTTGTGATTTCACTGTAAAATTATGCTTCATTTGTCCATAAATGGAAAAAAAAAAATGTATGGAAATCGAACCACCTTAATAACTTTAGCTTGTCCGATGGGCCTTAATAGATAGGTTGTATATATGACTAAATCTAGATGAAACAATGAGCTTCCAATATAAATCCAAAGGGCATCGTCAATAGAGATTTTCAAGCGTAGTCTATTACTGTATTAAGTACCTATTTTTATTTTTCATTTATTAGTTAATATTAATTATTGATTACTCACACTAATATTATAAAGGCGAAAGTATGTGAGTGTGGTTGTTACAAATTATTTTCCTTTTTTTTGATGGTTGACAGGCTAGGCTAGGTTTGTAGCGATGACAGCTCAGTGGTTAGCGCGGTAGGTTCGCATGCCGAAGGGCGTGGGTTCAAACCCCAACAATGAGCTTGAGCTGCCGGTGAAGGAAAACATCGTGAGGAAACCATAGCATGGTGGTAGGGTACTTTCTAGTACTCGGCTGGCTAGCTACCACCCTCAAGTTGAAAATCTGCCGCCAAGCATCTAACGGTGTGTTCCGGCAGCCTCACTTGAGAGACAGTTTCATTCCAGGCTAGGTGTTTTACCATCTTCGACCACGCCTTCACTTAACATCAGGTGAGCTGTGGTCAAACACCTGGCCTGTCAACCATTAAAAAAAAAAAAGGCTAGGTGTTTGACCACAGCTCACCTGATGTTAAGTGACGGTGTGGTGGGACGTGGTAAACACGCCTAGCCTGGAATGTTCACATTCTGGCTTGGAATTCACGCTCAAACGGCTTGACCAATTGGTTATAATATCTTCTTTCAGTACATAAATTCATACACGAGGTACGTGAAGACAGGTAACTCCGCTGGAGTCCGCGAAGCCCTCGGAAATTACATCCGGGTCGTCGCCGACAACGTAGACAACATTGTCGGAGTATTCCACAACAAAGATTCTTTCAAGTACAAGGTACGTTTGCACTTAATTTCTTCTTATCTTAACTTCTTCAATACTAATTGATGTTATTTTTCGCTTATTTGTATATATACTCTGTATATAAGTATCTATTTTATTTTTAAATAATAAATTAATTTTATATATATTATGTTAGTGTGTAGTGCCGATTATGAGTTTGGATTATCAGGATGTAGGATGTATCGTGTAAATTATTGGTCATAATTTTGGACAGCAATGCTTATTAAGAATACTTTTTTATGGTTTTAATTAAAATAATTGGTTAATACTCACATTTCACTACTTTATTAACATTAATCAAAATATTCACCAAGTATGTACCTAGATGACCGTATGTATCACCGTCCTAAGGTTGTCTGGAAGTTGTTAAGTGAAGGTTTCTTTTGACAGCCCCGTTGGCTCATTGGTAGTATATCTGCCTTGAGAGCTGTAGGGCGTGGGTTCGATTCCCACTCAGGGCAAACATTTTAGACAATAGACAATAGACAATAGACAACACTTTATTTATGACATAAAACACATTTCATAATTTACAATACATACATACAAAAAATAAATAAACAATAAACATAAAACATAGAAAAAAAACTTAAAGGTATATAGTAGGTATAGTATACAATAAATAAAAATTAAACAAAAAAACAAGAAACAAAAAGTTTGAAATATGTTTTATGTAACAAACTCAAGCTCATTGAAGTTTGAACCCACGCCCTTCAGCGCCTGAACCAACCGCGCTACCACTGAGCTAGCTTTGCTTAATTTGGGGTCAGATGGCGCTGTGTGTAATATTTATTTGTTTATTATTTCAGACTGGACGTCAAGGTGGATGCTCCGGTGAAGGTAGAAATTACCAATTCGAAGAAGCGTGGGACATCATCTTGGGAAGCGTAGCACCAAACCAACAGAGGTAAATATTTCAATAAACTTTGTACAGGTACTTAGTTAGTAACTATAGTTCATACTTCGACATACACTATGCTTGAAGCGCATTTTTGAAAAATGTAAAGTGAGCGCCGGCGCTGAACACATCTCAGTCATCCTCTGGACATAGGAAGCGCAACACGTGTTCATATATGATAAGTATATGATAAATTACGTTTGTGACTACCAGAGGATGCATAAAAGCGATTTACTTTTAAATAAAATTAATTTCTAGAAATTGCAATGCATTATTACGAACTAGGTTTGATCGATTCCGGTCGATATAAGATCTAAAAGTAGGAGGCGCACCAATTTTGAGTACCAGGATTGCTGCGCCTCCTGATCCATACCAAACGCTCGCCTGATAGTAAGAAGTAACACCTAGTTGAATTAACAGCTAGCTAGTTGAGTACTAGAAAGTACCAATATGTTATGGTTTCCTTCACCCGCAAGCTCAAGCTTTGAACCTACGTCCTTCGACGTGTGAAACAACCGCGCTAACCACTGAACTATCATCGCTGCTAAGATAGGTAAGATAAGACTCTCTTTGGCGTGGGTATATTCAAGATTTATGACCTTTTTTATGGTGTCTTTTTTATGTAAAAAGTAACGCGATGAATGAGACGCTCTTCTGATGGTAAGAGATGACACCTGTCCATGACCATTACAGCGTTACTCAAAACTTTGAGTAAGCAAACAAAGTCCAGCTCCTGTACTCTAAGTTTCTTATTGCGATATGTCAGGCGGTCACGAAAAAGCTTTACGACTACAAACCTTACTGCCCGGCTATACAACATGCAGTCGCGTAGATTTTTTGTGAGCGGGAATTACAAAAACGGTCAGAGTACGGGAGCAGAGCATCGTTGCTCTTTTCTTTTTTTTTTTTTTGTTTTGGCGTCGCATTTTGAGCATTTGCCAGTGTCAAGTGTTTTATATTTTCATATTTTAAATAAGTTATCTCGTAGCTATAATTATAGTCTAAGTCCAGTATTGGTCAAGTCCAGTCAGCGTCAGCCAAGTCCAGTCATGCTTGAGTAAAGTAGTGGCGACTTTACTGTAAAGCTTCGATGGAGTTTTGGAAGCAACACAAAAAGTCGTGTTTCACCATCATTTTCCCACACATTTGGTACTTTATGAATAAAACACCTACACAACACTAGTTTTGGGAAAAAATACAACGGGGCGACACGACTCTTTCCGCGTTCCCGCCAAAACTCAATCGTTGCTCTTGCGCTCATATGCCTCAAATTTTCGATGGTTAGTCTCGGTAACATGTTTACGCTTTCAGACTCATCAACGAGGAGTACTGCGTAGCCAAACGTCTGTACTGCACCTACAGTGCGTCTAGTAACAACATCGCAGCTCAGGCTACAGCCTCAGCGCTGCCACCTACCGTCCAAGTCTTCGAACACGCTAGCGGACCACTCACCAACGTAAGCATTCAATCACTATCCCACAATACAATAATCTGCATATTCCAAATTCGTAGATGTTTGTTCTGTCTGGGTGTTCTGTATGTATTTACAATAAAAAGTATACAATTATTCTGCCAGTTATTTGATTCCCATAGTTCAAGCTTTGCTTAGATTGAGGCCAGATGGCGCTGTGTGAAATGGCATACGTCATTTATTATTATCAATTTTTATTTATTTTATTTATTAAGAACAGAAACAACAACAACATACTAGGTATATTGTTGTGGTTGGTTGTTGTTGTTTGCTTTTTCTGTTCTTAATAAGAACAGGAACATATAGTAAAAAAAAAAAATAACGTATGCCATTTCACACAGCGAGCGCCATCTGGCCTCAATCTAAGCAAAGCTTAATCCACTTGAACAACAACAACACAACTTGAAACACAAACTTAAACAACAGCACAATAACAACATATTATATTGTTGTTGTTAGCTGTTGTTTCTGTTCTTAATAAGGACAGAAACATTATGTTTAGTCTTAAGATACATAATCGATTAACTATTTTTTTTTTATTTGTTTCAGTTCTTGGCGGCATTGGGCAGCAAGAACAACATCATCCAGTCAGGCTCTGCGCTCAAGCAAGCAATGCTATCATCAATCAGCAAAGTCTTGTTCTAAATAAAATCAACTGACTAACGGTATATTTAACACAATTAATAAAATATTAAACTCTCCAACTCTCCATACATGATAAAAAATAAACGAGCAAATAATTCTCGTAAACAATTTTACATTAGTATATAATAGTCTTACAATATAAATACATCTCTAGACAATAGTTATGTGTATCATGCTATTTTGAGTATATTTTAACGTAATCGAGACATGTTAATGTAAATATACTATTTATTCGATACAAAAACAAACGACGAAGCTTTTTATTTTGGTTACGATTTATCCCCTTTTTTATTTTAATAAAGATGTATCCTTAATTTCATACACGTTTTATTTTTTTTTCTTTCAATTAACACTGAAAATAGTAGAAAACAAAACATTGTTTTCTCTTCAACATAAGAATGAAAAATACAGAAATATAAACCAAGTGATAGTAGAATATTTTGTACTTATTGTAATGCTTCTGAAGTTGCAGCTAGTAATATTAAAAATGTGAAAGTTTGTATGTTAGTTACTCAATCACGCAAAGACGGCTAAACGTAACTTAAACCAATTTATGAAATTACAATTAATTACCTATTAAAATGCAAATGAGGACAAATTTTACTGAATTATTTTAAACCTTTAAGGATAATAATACCAATGTTTCACCTACCTATTCTAATCAGTATAATGTACACAGTTTCCTTAACTAATACTAGTTTCTAATGTAACATCAATAATAGTGCTTGTTTTTTTGATAAAAAAATATGAGAAATATACTACTAACAATATTTATACAAATATGTATTGTGCATATAAGTTGTGATGTTAATCCATGTTATCAAAAACGATGTAAGTTCATTTCGTATATTACACAATCTTAATTAGGAAAAATAAAAATTACGTGTTTTTTTTTTAATTACATCCTGTGTCACTTGGGATGATTATGTAAGGATTCTAACGATACCCCATTCATCCGAAGTTCAGACAATTTTTTTTATGTTTGTCAAGATTTAGAATACTCAGTTTTTAGTTTGTTGTTAGTAGCAGGTGTTTGACCACAGCGACGGCGTGGGCGAAAATTGTAATCGCACAATTTTCGACCTGGCTCTCATAGAAATAGAATAGAACTGGCTCTCATGAGGCTGCCGGAAGACACCGTTAGATGCTTTGCGGCAGATTTTCAACTTGAGGGTGATAGCTTGCCAGCCGAGTACTAGAAAATACCCTACCACCATGCTATGGTTTCCTTACGATGTTTTTCTTCACCGGCAGCTCAAGCTCATTGAACTCACTCGCGAACCGACCGCGCTTATCGCTGAGCTATCATTGCTATAGAATTATATACATTTGAATTTCTAGGGAATGTCATACTGGTTACCACTGCTGATGAAGAGAACAAACGCCTTAATGTATTATTCGGAAATGGTCTCAAAAATTTCGCAAATGTCGTAGAAGTTACCACAAGTTTTTACATTGAGAATGATCTGAAGGCAATCTTGAAAGATTTCTACAATTGGACGTAAGATTTCGTTATTATTTTTGGTACAACGTGAAAAGATGGGGAATATTTTTTTATTACTACAAATAGTCTTGCGTTTAACCGCGGTCTATGATAGAGCACGCTTGCCTAGAAGAAACTGATTCAATCGCGACATGAAGGCACCCTTATTGTATCTATCAGGGAACACTTACTTGGGCAGCAAATCCCATAAATGCTAAGCGGTTCGCACGATGAAGATGGATTTGAAACTATTAGTCTGAGTTTTAGAAACATCTACCATCTCAAGGTCATTGTAGAGTTTGAATGAACGCCTTTCGGCGTGTGATCCAAACGCGGTAACCACTGAGCTATCATCGCTACCATTTTTGTTTTATCCTTATAATTCATTTGTGCGGATTTAAATAGTCAACTGGCTTCTTTTTAATTCGTTAATTAGTCGAATTCGTGATCGAACCAGCAGCCATGATTCAAATTAGTGCTCCTCTCAGCAGCTATGATACCTTTGTTTTAGTTCTAGCTTATTTCGATGTCTACTTAAAAGTAAAACCTTTTAAATTGCATCTAATTATAATTAACATTTTTTTCTGCTGCTGATTACAGTATGAAATGGAAAACCTTATTACCACTACCAGTAGTAGTACATTTATATGCGACAGATTTTTATAAACATAACTACAATGACATTTTAAACCTCAATTTTGTATATGCCGGAGATAGTACAACACAAATAAACAGTACTGATGTTCATAAATGCAAACAAAAAGATAAAATAACAATATATGATACATGTGACTTGGATACTGAAAAACAACATGAGTGCGAAGAAACAAATAGTAATATATTTCAAGAAGATTGTCAAATAACAAATGTAATAGAATATAACACAAAAGTTGTGTCTAACAATGTGCTGGATTTCCCTATGTTATATGATTACATAGTCAATTTTGCTGGAAATGATACCAATAAAAAAATTGAGCTGTGCAAATCATCAATGAACATTGCCGTTTGTGGAATTAATCGTCCGCGCTATGATCCCTGGGAATACCCGTTTGAGATAAAATATAAACGAAATTGTGAAGAATTAAAAATCGATGCTACGACCTTAGCTGTATTGGCACCAACACCGTTTCACTTATCAGAACCGTTATATACAACGACAATATTCTACGGTGAGCAGCATTCTCTACTAGAAACAGCTGATATGTTCTACAATTCATTTTATGGGTATAACCTTAGCAAAATAAAGTTTGCTCTAAATAAATTTATACAAATGAATGGCTGGAATAGAGTTGTCATCATATCTGACGATTCCTCAACAAGTAAGCAATTTGAAGAAGAGCTGACAGCACTTTTTGATAAAGAAAATGTTATATATTCTTCTAGAAGGTGTGATATATCAAACTGTGACTTTGCTGAGGTTAGTGAATAAAATCAAATACAAATTTACTTCCTACTTCTATAGTTTTCAAATCTTTCATAAGAAAACTGTGTTCGACATTGTTTTTTATGACAAAACACACCTCGACGCAGTAGAGTTATAGAATTTACCACATTATATAACGGCTAAGCACCTTAAAAATGGAGTATTGCAACAGGTTAGTGTTCAGTTGGATTGTAATACAACTGAACGAGCGTCAGTTGCATTGTGTTCGAATTTCACGTTTTTTTAATACAGCTAGTCTTAATAAATAACTTAATTATAATGTTGATCCATAATTAATACTTTAACTGAATTTAAAAAGTTAACCCATTTCAAATACAAATACAAATACAAATAAAATCAAGTTTTGTAACTATCATTGTGCTGCCGCTGATAGAAAACTTGGCGAGGACTGTAGTACTTGACTGGCAGCTTAGTAGCTAGTTGAAAATCTACCGCCGAGCACTTTACTGAGTGTTACCAAAAGCCTCACTTGAAAGTTAATTCCATTCCAGGCTAGGTGTACAACATAATACCACACGGTCACTTAATATCAGGTCAGCTGTGGTCAAACGTCTAGCCTGTGTAACACAAAAAGTCACCTTTCAAACATAAAAATAAATGAATCAAATTCGGTTCAGCTGATTGGAAGCCATAATACCTACTACAGATAAACACTTTAGATACAAATCTTTTTGCAACGAGGGTTGAAAATAAACTTAATATATGTTTGCAGTTGGTTAGGCCTCTTATAGAGGCTAAAGGGAAAGTAATAATTGCTAACGTCGCAGAAGAATATGCAAAAGACTTTACGGAACAAGTCAGCAAAATGGAGAACACGCGAAAGTTAGTTTGGATTTTCAGAGCATGGTCAGCACATGCAATTATTGCCACTAGTAAGGTAAAAATCAATAACTACTGTAAACCCCAAAATGTAATGTATGTTTACTTATACTATATGTAATGTAATTGTAACTAGGCGATGACTATACAATGAAGATAATTTTGAGTGTGGAAGCAATGGAAACCAAAAATAAAGATTTTAATTTTTTGTCTGTATGTTTGTTTGTTCACGATAAACTCAGAAACTACGCCACTACAAAAATGATTTTCATTCGGTTCAGGGTAAGTGGACTTATGACTAAAATTGGTAGAATATCTCCTTCAAGAGCTGTAGCTGAGTTCGATTCCTACCAGGACAAACATTTATATGGCACTAAATGTATGTCCTGGTGAGCTGTGGTCAAACACCTAGCCTGTCACATTGACCAAGAACTCGGATAGGCTGGTACAGCTGCAGAATTTGCAGTACACCTCAAAAGGCGTAAGTAAACAATGGAATTTGCTGCCCGAGTGGGTGTTCTCCGATAGATACAATCTGGGTGCCTTCAAGTCGCGAGTGAATCGGTTTCTTCTAGGCGAGCGTGCTCCACCGCAGACCGCATCTTCGCTTAACATCAGGCGAGTTGTCGGTCAAACGCAAGCTTAATTATAATAAAAAAATACTAATGTCAAACTTTCGCAAATAAGTAACCTGGCATGACCAAAAAAAAGGTTTCTAATATTTTGAAATTATGTAATTTTTTTACAGGAAATCAGTTACCACTCTTATTCGATGACACTGGATTTAATACCGCGACACAATCCCGGTAACAGCAGACTAGAAAAACTTATCAAAGCTATCAAGGATTACTTCGATGAAGATAGTGAAAGCCTGAGAAAGTTTGAACGTACATTAGACCAATTACTAACCAACCCCATACATTCTCATAGGTAAGGTCAGACGAACGAGAAAGGCAGATACAGTTTTTACATCAAACGCAATTTTAAATCACGTCAGTTTCTACAGTAAAACTAGCTGCGCCCCGCCGCGGTGTTACCCGCTACATTTTTTCGGGATGAAAAGTAGCTAATCACCTTGCGGTATGAAATCTATTTTATGACCTATATAAAAATCGGTCGAGCCATTTCGGAGAAGAACGACCACAATGAGATTTTTATATAGTATACAGCATGACTGGTAAGACACCTACGATACTGAAGGAAAATACTCGGTACTCGATTCTAATTAAAATTATGTATTTAATTTTTGGCCAAATTTCTCTATAAATAAATGAAACATATAATGACAAAAAACTTGAATAAAACAGTAATAAATAAATAGATAATTAGCTGTTTTATTCAAAAATCATAAATTGATAAATCATATATAAATTAGATGTTATGCTAATAATCTACTATTTTATTCAAGCAATTCTGATTTACCGCAAATAAAGACCAAAATAAATGCCAGTAGCTGTGATTTCACTGTAAAATTATGCTCCATTTGTCCATAAATGTAAAAAAAATATTTGTATGAAAATCGAACCACCTTAATTCCTCTTTTTGTACCTATTATTATTTTGTAAGTGTGTGCAATAATGAATTTAAAAAATAAGAACTCATTTATTTTTCAGAGAAATAAGAAGAAACCTTTTAGATAAACTACATAAGGAAACCAGCATCATATCGATAGTAAATGAGCATAGTATAATCGCAAACATTACCATATCACCATCTGACGAGATTAAAAATTATGATCAAATGAAAATTCTAACGAACATAAGAACAGACATAGTTGAATGTATGATCCCTTCTTATGTCTACATGAAGCCTTGCAATGATGAGGAGGTCATATTTTTGACGCTTGTTGTATCTGTATTTGTTTTGATGACAGTTGGAATCTTGTATTTTTTCCAGTCAACGGAAGTAATATCTTATACAAGGATGATTTAATGAACTGATGTTTTTGATTTAAGATAAGATAAGGTATATTTAGTTTATTCCCGCTTAACAGTCGTTTCAGTCACAACAGTGATGAGGATTTCTACAAATCTTTACATCCTCTTCTCGCTGCAGTAACCAGTTGTCGACGCATGTTTGGGATCTACACGAGGCATCCTCAGGATGTGTCGACTCTTCGACCGCTTGGTCGAGACTCCAACCAAGCCTCCTCCTCCTGACTCCTGTCTGTCCTGTCTGTCTATCTCCTGTCTTTTTTACAAAATAAAATCGTTTTCTTTTCATTCTTTCTTTCTTTCCCGACCAAGCCCTCGAAGAGTCAACACGTCCTGAGGATGCCTCGTGTAAAGGCGAAACACGTATCAGCACGTCATACATGCTTGTTGGTTACTTGTGACCTGGGCTTTCTGTAAAACTCCTTTATTTGATTACGATACGTGGGGAATTGGGGATGTATCATAATTAAATTGAAGGCAAGTGGTTCTGTCGACGCTTGCCGACTTGGACACTCTTAAATGTGACTCATAAATCTTCTTTCTTAGTCGTAGAAGATTGTCTTGCCATTGTTATTTTGGCCTACCGAGAACATTTTGATAGAAATAAAATATTTATGTTCTTTTTCAACCGAGATTTTTAATGAGCTCCTTCAAATATCTAATGTCCTTCTTATCGTGGAGGTCTTCTTCTTCGGGGTCCTGGTGAGGGGTGGTCCGGGTCGGCACGAACGGTCCCGGGAGGCCTATTATGAAGGAACGCAACTGAAATAAGTAAAAACGGAACGTATTATTTTTCAAACCCTTTAAAAGAAACGACTTCTAAAGTCACAGACTCAACGTCTTAGCAAGCTGAAAAGGCGTCGCTGAACGGATAACTACTGGGGTAGCGTGAGACGCCCTGGTACTCGATGGAGTGACTATTTACGTAGCTAAAAGCCGAAGATCGGGCTGGGTGGCGTGGGAGATGCCCATATACAGTAGGATTGCCAACCCCAAATTTAAAAAACTAGGATTTGAAGTTGGACTATTGAGTTTAAAAACAGGACAGGATTAGAAAGTAGCGAATTTTAAAATAAATGACCTTATGGCGGCACTTATTTAATATTATGACGCATTTCAAAATATGAAATACTTGACACCGGCAGAATGATCAAAGTGCTATGTTAAAAAAAAAATACCTTTTTGTTGACAGAGCGAAGATTCTGTAGCAACTTTAGGGAAGATCTCTTTTCAGTTGGATGTGACAGTTGATAAAGCCGCATTGATCTGTGAAACTGCAAATATGATTTCATTAGCTTTATATTACATACATACAATACATACAATACAATAAAATTAATAAATTATGTGACATACGATCCAAATCTGCAAGAGAACGTAAAATAATAGTCTTCAAATATTTGCAGAAAATTTACTTAAAATAATAAAATAATTTAAAATTAGGTGTAGTCAGTGTAGATAGTCCCTGCGAAACAGGTCCTCGCCTAGTGCAGGGACTACAAGCAACGATGAAATCTGTACATAACACATTTTATGAAATAAATTATTTTGTATTATTTTTGTATATTTGTGCTCAAAATTCCGTTCGCCTGTGACAAAGAAGCAGACGGCTTGCCTGATAGATAGATAGATAGAATCATCAGAGGTACTAAAACTCTATTAACAAGTCTTTTCAAGAACTTCACGGGAATAACAAGGAAGGAAGATCATTATACAATTTGCAAGTGAATGGCAAAAAGAAACACGTAAAATGCATAGTGTCTAATTTCCATAGACTAATTAAATGCGGCTAGAGCGATGATTGAACTACGACGTCAAAAAAAAGTATACATAAAAAAACATTAAAAATCGGTCAAGCCGTTTCGGAGGGGTGCGACCACAAACATCGTGACACGAGATTTATAAATGAGCGGGTGAAAGCGACGGATTGTTACCACGTACGTAAAGTAGCAATATTAACCAAAATTTTGTGGTCGATATGCAAAAAAAACATGTTTTTTTTTTTTTTATGGTTGACAGTCTAGGTGTTTGACCACAGCTCACCTGATATTAAGTGATGGTGTGGTCGAAGAAATAAAATAGTAAAATTAATAGTAATAGTAGTAGTAGTAGTATGTATTAGTGAAATTTGTTTTATGTGTGATTACATTTTGGACAAAAGTTTAAATAATACCTTTTTCAGGTGACTTTTCGAATAAGTTCAAATACCATTTCAGATGATTTTTGGAAATAAGTCTATAACTGACCCGCTCCAAAAGACACCACATATCTTTGTGCTGCTGCAGGAAGATCAGCGGCGTGATGACGGAAGCATAGTACGCCACCTCCTTGTCCAACAAATCTGGAGCTTCAGACATGCCATACACTGTCGCTCGAAACTTGTGAAGGAACGCTGTATTCGCATGGTCTTTGTCGAAACTGCAAATAGATATTGTTTTTACAGCACTCTTATAAACTGTCACGTTTCTTCACTACAACGACATAATTACTACATCATCATCATCATCATCAGCCTATATTAGTCCACTGTTGGACATAGGCCTCTCCCAAGACACGCCACTTAGCTCGATCTTAGTCTTTTCGCTTCCATCCACCGCCAGCTGTCCTACGTATATCGTCACTCCATCGAATCTCAGGGCATCATCATCAACCTTTCATAATCCACAGCTGGTGAAACATTTTAGCGGGTGTTACATTTCTTTCGGTTTAATCGGCTGTTTCTTCCGCGCAACTATCTTATGTGGAATGACTTACCACCTTCGGTTTTTCCGCCCAGTTTCAATCTACAGAGCTTCAAACGAAGGGTGAATAGGGTCCTTAAAGGTAGGCAACGCACTGGCAATACTCCGGGTATTGCAGGTGTCCATAGGCGGCGGTGACCACTTACCATCAGGTTTGCCACTTTTTTCACATTTTTTTTTTTTTTAAAAGCTGGATATGACATAGGCTCCATGCCAAATGAAACACCTGTCAGTTCAACCTTCGACTTTTTGCTTTCAGTCACTGTTTGTTGACTTAGGAACATCGTCTCTCCTCTCCTCTCTCTAGTTTCAGGATGTCCAACATTGTTTACCGTTTCGACTGTCTACTCAGAATTACATCTACGCCAGCAATTTGAATAAATATCACAGGACATTAAGCACAGCGCCATCTGACCCCAAACTAAGCAAAGCTTGTGCTATGGCAATTACATACATCGTTTATCAAAAAGTTAAACATAAGTGTTGTTCAAAAATATCACTCATAGAGAAGCATTGTTACCCATGCTAGGAATTAACCTGTGTTATGGCATAACAATACCCTCCGCCGGACAAGAAAACAATACAAGCACGTCATAGACAATAATATATTAATCTAAAGGAAATCTATGGAAGTCAGATAACTGATAGAATACTTCAACACTTTTTTTTTGTAAATACATACTTATAATACATAATTACACCCAGACACAGAACAAACATTTGTTTTTATATCACAAAATGCTTGTCCTGGAGTAGACATACTACCAATGAACCAACAGGGCTGTCGTATAATATATAGCACTGTTTTAAGATAAAATAATATTAGTATTTGTTCTTACTATGGCAATATGGCGTAGAACCTTCGAATCACATCTTTTGGCGAAGGCTGTATTGTGGAACACCGGAGGTCGTCTTCAACGCGTCGCTTCGTATGTCTGAAGGTCCAACGGTCTTCTGAAAAGTCTGGCTCGAATTCTTCTTGAGAATAAATCGAAGGACACTAGAAATGATAACCTATTTATAATCAACTAGCTGCGCCCCGCTAATATAACTGAAACTGTCTTATTTGACGGTAAACTCTCTTTGACAACTGAATAACGTCACCTTAAGGCAGTCCTTTTTAAATTAAATCAGCTAACACCTACGCTTACATGGATTTATTAACTCGCCAGGTGGAAGGGTTGACCTTTTTAGGTGAATTTGCCTAAATAAAATCTGTTCACAAGCCGCAACCCGCGGTGTTACCCGCTACATGTTTTGGGATAAAAAGTAGCCTATGTGTTAATCCAGGGTCTCAGCTACCTCCATACCAAATTTCATCCAAATCCGTTCAGTAGTTTTTGCGTGAAAAAGTAACCAACATCCATCCATCCAAATTTTCACATTTATAATGTTAGTGGGATATCTTTTCGCTTCATATTCGTGTTTCACGGAACGGGATTTTGATCGCAACTTTACGTAATGAAATGTACATAGTAAAGACTGAACGACAGACAAACATTTGTGTGATAAACGTGGATGTTTCTTCTGAATCTGGGTGTTTAAGTATGTGTCAGACATAGAATAAAAATTACAATTTAAAAAAACCAACTCTATGACCCCTAAGCCAGCTAAACGCACTGCTCCAATGAAACAGCGAGGTTTCGGAGTAAACGAAAATACCATCGTTGTATACAATTTTTAGATTGTTGTTGCTATTTTAAAAACCGCTCGATTGATTTCGATAAATAAATTAATTTATATGGGACCTCTGAAGTATGATGTACCAAGCAAAAAAGAATCATCAAAATCGATTCATAATTGGCGGAATTATCGCGTAATATACAAACAAAAACAAAACAGTCTAATTGAGAAGCTCCTCCTTTTTTGAGTCAATTAAAAAAGTAAACAAGTATTCTATCAGTTGTCTAGTTCTCAAAGTACATGCTTTGTTTAGTTTGCGGCTGGGTGGTAGATTTGTTTTACTTGGTGGTTGATATCCTTAGCAGGAGGTCGTCTAGGTAGGTACCAGTTATTCTGCCGCTAAGCAGTAGTGTGTAAACATTACTGTGTTCCGGTTCGAAGGGTATTGCAGCTAGCGAAATTACAGGGTTTTTGAGACTAATTATCGAAAGTCTCAAAGTAATGAGCGCCAAAGCAGTAATACCCTGGACTTTGTTTTGTTACTCTATGTGTATCGCTGCAATGGTCGTGGACAGGCGTTGTCTCTTACCATGAGGAGAGCGTCTCGTTCGTCTCATTACTTATTACATAAAAAAGGTGGCGTTTTGTGAAATACCCACTTATAACTAAAACAAATATGAAAGTATTCATAGTATATCGAAATATCACCATCATCATTAGCAGCCCATACAACCCACTGCAGGGTTTAGCCTTCTTTCTCTTTTGCCAATTTTCCCGGTTAGACGCCAAATATCTCTCCACCATATTGATATTTGTAACTCTATATGTTTAGTGGTGTCTATGTTTCACAAATTTTGAACAATGAAGAAAATTTACCACCTGCGTAAATACATCGCGGAATAAATATGAAAATCGTGAACAAAGAAGAAATCATATTACGAGTAGACTTTTGTAATTAATATTTTAAACGTTATTGTTCACCGACACATTGTACCTACTCCCTGAATGTTGCCAACTCCTGTAGGAAGGTACTTCAGCTTTTATTTAAAAAAAGGTAAAAAAAAAAAAGGGAACTGCAGGAAGATTTCCTGTCGTGTAGCATTTTTTTGGTCGACAAGCTGGATCATACGTAACATAGGTTGACCATATAAACTAACACTTAAGTGACCGTGTGGTTGATAGTAAACAGATCCGTTCCAGACTGTCTAGTCTGTAGAGATCTGGCTCCAAGTAAGGCTATCGGAACACACTTTCAACTTGTGTGGTAGCTTGCCGGCAGAGTACTAGAAAGTACCCTACCATGCTATAGTTTTCTCAAGATGTTTTCCTTCACCGGCAGTTGGAGCTCATTGTCGGAGTTTGACCCCATGCCCTACGGCGTTTGAACCGACCACGCTAAGCTATCATCGGTACATTGTTTTATTTTTAAAAGGTAACTATCGATAGTGTTCTTATGGTCCAAGAAATTATTTTGAGCCGATTGAAGATCATCATTTCGAGTTGAATGGATGTAAACATCTTCCACAAGGTTTAATCGAGTCGGGGTTTGGTATTCTGTTACTGGTTTTTTTTTTATTGTTAATTTATACTTGTTCGGTTACTGATTGCAGCACATATCTAGTTCAAAACAGCTTCATAAATGTTACAACTTTAAATGTTTCAATGAAAATGGTTTTGACACTTTTTTTACTTTTGCATGATTTTCGGAAATTCCGACTTTAGTTTCAGCCACAAGCGGTGGCCTTCTTCATGGAGACAAAGCCGAGTACAACGCGCGCGCGGCCTCGCCTTACTTCGCACTACCGGCCGCTGCTGGCCCGATATAATTAAACGTGTGTCCCGCTTCAGTAAGACAAAAAAGGTTTCATTAAAGTATGGCATACCATTACGCTTAGCCAAAACAACACGTGACAAAATTTCTTATGCATTTTCGTTCTTGTACACTCATGTTAATTTCTCAGGTTTATTTGCTGAAAAATTTGTAATAAACATTACTGAAAGAAATTCATGCAAGCATTCGGGAATGCTTGACATTGATCTGACACCATGCTGCTATTGTCTGACATAGTCAAAGGGCATAGACTTTTTACCTTTTTTTTTTTAATGTAAAAGTAATGAGACAATCGTAACGTTTTCTTGATGTTACATGATGTTACATGATGATGTCCATGATTATTGCAGCGATACACAGAACTTTGAGTAACAATAAGAACAACGCTACTTTATCGGTCATTACTTTGAGATATTCGATGGTTAGATCTTAGAATATAGACTTTCTATATTCTAAGGCTCAGATTAAATTCTAAGGGTTAAATGTGTTTTTGTTTATTAGTGAAAATAATGACGTTATATCTACTTAAAGTATCGAATTACGTAAATAAAACGTGCATGTTGAAAAGTAATATAAATATTTTATATATTGTGGTGAAACATACACGTTTTCGGGTTGCTTCCAAAAATACCTTGAATTTATTTTCACTTAACTTTTTTTTTAAATTTAAAAATATAGTTTTTCTAGCTACATGTTTTCGGGATAAAAAGTAGTATATGTGTTAATCCAGGGTCTCAGCTACCTCTATACCAAATTTCATCTAAATCCATTTTTGTTTTTGCGTGAAAGAGTAACAAACATCCATCCATCCATCCAAACTTTCACATTTATAATATTAGTGAGATAATTACTTAATACTGGCAAATGCATCAGGGCGATGCCAAAAACAAAGAAGAAAACCATTTCTAAAAATGTCGGACTGGATGTAAGCAAAAAATGTTTGTATTTTAAATTTTATTGATCGATACAAAATTGCTGTGAATCTGGCGAGTGATTACAAAATGTTGCATGCCGTGTTTCTGTTTACGTTAGTTTCATTAAAGGTTAGTTCTAATCAAATCCAGACATTTTCTGTTGCTTTTATTATTGACTGCAGCTCACCTGATGATAAGTGACGATTAACTAGTAAAAGTTGTTTGTAGCGATTTCAGCTCAGTGGTAAGAGCGGTCAGCTCGTACGCCGAAGGGCGTGGGTACAAACCCCAACAATCTTGAGCTGCTGGTGAAGGAAATCATCGTGAGGAAACCATAGCATGGTGGTAGCGTACTTTCTGGTACTCGGCTGGCTAGCTACCACCCTCAAGTTGGAAATCTGCCGCCACGCATCTAACGATGTGTTCTGGTAGCCTCACTTAAGAGCCAGTTCTGTCCCAAGCTAGATGTGTTTACCATCTTCGACTACACCGTTCCTTAATCTATCTATCTATACTATTATAATGGAGCAAGATTTGATTGTTTGTTTGTGTTGGAAAGGTTCCGAAACTACTGGACCGATTTCAAAAATTCTTTCACCGTTGGGAAGCTACACTATCCCCGGGTGTCATAGGCTACTTTTCATCCCTGTATTCCCACGGGAACGGGAACTACGCGGGTGAAATCCCTAGGTGTTCGCTAGTATCAGAGAAACAAAAAGTTTGAATAGCGATAGCAAGTCACATTTATAAGTCTTAATTAGGCACCTCAAACGATCTCAATCGCGCTCCATGCCCAGATCATTTGTCTCGAAAAAGAATTACTTAGCTCGCGGAAAACAAGGCCAAAAGGCGGTCTAAGGAGGCCAAAATTTATACCAGTAATAAAGTCGCTCGCACCTAACACCCTATTCTACGCTGATGGGCTATTAACCATTTTTACGATGCAAATTTGTTTAGTCCAAACACTTAACCTTTTGGCTGCTTGCGATCCTTCTAACTCTATTACTTCTTCTTCGTCGCGGAAGCTTAAACACTTTTCTATAGGAAAATTGTTTGGATAAAATAAATAAATATTGGACATTTTCACACAGCGCCATCAACCCCCAAACTAAGCAACGCTTGTACTATGGGAACCAGACATACGTATATTTTGTATTCATTTATAAAAGCTAACAATCGGCATTGTAAAATTAGGCTTAGTTTTACCTAGGCCCAAAATATTACGATGGGGTAGTAAAGTCTGGGGTGGAGACCACGGACCGGCAAGCGTAGTATAGGATGTCCCACAAGGTGGACAGATGACCTTATGAAGACCACAGGAACGCGCTGGATGAGAGCTACCTCCAACTAGTCTTCATAGAAATCATTGGAGCAGCCCTATGTCCAACGGGGGACGTCTTACGGGTCAGATGATGATGATGATGATAACAATAGACTATTAAGGAACATTCGGTTCGTTCCTGGTGCAGAGATTGGCCATTGCCATTCAGCGTGGGAATGCGGCAAGTGTGATAGGCACCCTTGCACCGGGAACGGTCAGGGACGAATTATTTTAGTTTAATTAGAAATCGTATTTGACATAATTATTGATGATTTAATTAAATGTAATATGTAATAAAAAAATATATAACCTACAAATTATATAAAGATTAATTTACAAGACAAGTGACACTCGCTCCGGCTCGTAACTGGTGCAGAGGTTAGCCATTGCCATACAACGCGGCAACAGCGCGAGTGTTATGGGCACCTTTACACCGGGTACAGTTAGGGGTGGGTTATTTTGTTAGTGCTGTATTGTGATTGTTTTTAGTTTATTTTTGTTTTATGTTAATTTGATTGATTTTAATGCTATAATTTAAATAATTTATTGTTCTGTCATTTTTATATGATAAATTTGACTTACTAATATTTCTGTATAATTAAACTTATGAATAATTTACATATAGTTTCTTTAAAAACTAGAAATTTTCTTCTAAATCAAGAACACATTTTCAGCTTGGGTTTGGTATAAATACAAATAAGATTATGTATCACAAAAACTCTATCTAATTCGTATGCTAAACCACGCGAGAAAAATACTCGTACAAACGCCGCGCGACATTCCCCAAGTAGTATACATTCGAGGAACCGCAAATATAATTTTGATGTCATTTTCCGAAAGGTAATTTCGGCAAAGTGGCTATGCATACCTATCCACTTTCTTGTAAATACCTGTATAAAGGTTTATGATATCTACGGCTATCTTATAAAGTTTAATGTTCAGGATCTTTAATGGTTTCTTTTTTGGTAAATTTTACTTCAGCGAAGCTTATGTGGAAGCGATACTAAATCTTAATTATCTTTTTAGATTAATCGTTCGCTCTGAACTACAATTTTATCTTAAGGTGGTTCGATTTCCATACAAATATTTTTTTTCCATTTATGGACAAATGGAGCATAATTTTACAGTGAAATCACAACTACTAGCATTTATTTTGGTCTTTATTTGCGGTAAATCACAATTGCTTAATCATTCATAAAATCAAATTTATGAATGATTTATAAATTTATAGTTTTTTAATAAAACAGTAGATTTAATCAAGCAATTGTGATTTACCGCAAATAAAGACCAAAATAAATGCAAGTAGCTGTGATTTCGCTGAAAAATCATGCTCCATTTGTCCATAAATGACAAAAAAATATTTGTATGGAAATTAAACCACCTTAAGGGTAGCTAGCCAGCCGTGTACATTAAAAGCGAGCCTAATGCCAGAAAAAAATCATTCCACACGCTCTAGTGTGAAGAAACAAGATTAGTATAAAGTCGAGAATTATATGACAGTTGAGAATGAAAATAGATTTGAAATCCGATATATTTTTAATCGAGTTTCTTTCTAAGTTTTTATTTCATTTAAAATAAAGATAAGCTAAACATTCTATAACAAATAAATTGTACAGTGTCACTTAATAATATACCAACTAATTTATAATACAAGTCAAAGACAAAAACAAATTAAAAACAAATTTTATGAATTAAAAACTCGGTCCACCGGTCGAGCCCGCCGCAAACGTACCCATGAAACTGGCGGCATTTCCTCGCTGGATAGCTAGGGAAATGCGCTGGACTATGTAGTCACCCGACCTCGGATCCCGACCCCTCTCCCTAAGGCGACGCCCTAACTCTGCCACCAACCATGCAGCGTCGGACCCCCACGGGCCCGCCGTCTCGACGGCAAACGGAACGAACTCATACGCTGACTCCAAACATGCGTATTTGAGACGCTTAGCCTTCGCAGCCGCCTCCGCTCCCGCCCCGGCCACTTGCTGGGTTGCGGTAAGGTGGCAGGTGGCGAAGGTACTCACGCATGTGGCGTCCCAAACCATGCAACGGCCTCTCTGCCAGGGAATCAGCGTAAGACCGTCCGGACGCTTGCCGTCGGAACGAGACGTGCCCGCGGGCTCCAACGTGCAAGGCACCTCCGCTTCTGCTAAGGCTCGCCGAAGGACATCATTAAGCGCATGATGGCGAGGTCTCCGTCCTGCGCACTTGATGCAGCTCAGCCCATGGTGGCCGTACGCGTCGACCCATGCACCACACACGCACTTATGGGGTTCACACAAAGCACATCCGAGTCGAAGACCTACAGCCACTCGGAGAGAGTCGTCGTCGAGGAGCGTGCCCATATGAGGAGACGGCAAGGCACGCAACCAAGCTCCGGACTCTGGCCTACCGGCTGCGTTCAGGCGGGCCAAATGTACCCCAAAAAGATCGATCGATCGAGTTTTATTTAATTACTCAAAACTTTTACACCAAATTAAGAAAGAAATTTGTGACTTTACTAAAATGTAAGTGTAGCTATTTCATTCAAAAATAATGTGGGGTCGTCGCTGATAATTTTGAGTATTTGAATTAAAATAGATTATTTCTGAGGTTTGTAGTTTTTTTTTTTGTGAAAAATTGTGACTTATTTTTCATAATTCTATCCGGCTATTGTACCTTTTCAGGATTATACCCACACTCCAATTTTTTTTGTCTTAATATTTACGTTTCTTGATATCAAAGAGTGGCAACGAAAATACCGCTTTTTGCGTTTTTCTGGCATTAGGCGCAACAATTACAATGTTTTTCTTCACCGGCATCACAAGCTCATTGTTGGGATTCGAACACACGACGTTCGCTAGCCACAAACCAAGCTAACCTCAGTCCTATAAATTGCTACAAAATTATCAGTATTTAATTATATTTTACCTGTATGTAATTCTTTTTTTTATATCAGAAAATCTGGCCAATGCAAAAAAAATGTTTCCGCCCGAACCAGCCTCAGTCAACCCGACACGATAAATGGCACAGGCTATTTGCTTATACTAGTATGACATACATTCACGAAGAAATTACTCCATAATTTTCTTTAAAAAACATACTACAAAGAAGTAAGGTATCTAGACTCTATAAGTCTAGATACTTCATCCTAGTCTCTAATTACCATTTATTAAAAAAAATACGAATTTTATTCTACCGTCTCAAAGAAATGCTTAACTTTTTATGTAACGCTAAATTTTCATAAACTCATTTATAGAAATACGGACATTCGAGTGTCGGAAAAAAAATCCGAATTGAAAAAGTTTCCCCAGATATCTAATTCGAGTTTGAAACGACTTCTGCTTCTTTGTTTGATGCTTATTTCTTATTTACATACTTTGTATCTCGAATTTGGTAATTAATTTCGAACTTCAAAGAATTTGAGCCAATTTAAGTGGCCGAGGGACCTTCAGTATTTGGGAGCTTTGAAGGTAGGTTCGTTTTAATTTTGGTGAGTGAAGAATTAATTTGAAGTGAAGGGCACGCCACCTTTATTTTGTACCTTTTTGTTTGCATTAGACCAGTAGCGACCCTAGCGGACGTAAATGAAACTCCTTTATTCATACATTTTTAGCACCCAACGAAACACCAACGGAGTATTATAAGTCTGACGTGTCTGTGTCTGTATTTGTGTGTGTGTGTGTGTGTGTGTGTGGCATACGAACAAATTTTGATTTTGTTTTTAAGCTATTGCATAGCTTCTATCGCGGGCCTTGAGCGTGGAGACCAAATCCAGAAATTCCGTAACGAAAATAACCTAACACCCCCCACTCCCACCGGTACAGCGGTGATACTTTTTAGTTTTGCCATCTATTGATGAATAGCAGAACTTTTAATGACTTTTTTGAAATATCACGCTTGTCTCTTTAGTTCAGCAACTCGCCTCTAGGTGGCATTGGTTGTATCGGCGTAAAAATGCTATGCAATAGCTTTACCGCGGCAGTCCCCGAGTGCCACACGTCTTTTTTTTTGTTTGAAAGATAAATTAGTCGAGAGTGTTCTTAGCTATGTTTGATGAAAATCGCTCCAAGATGACCGCCGCCACAAAATGGCGGATTACATATTTTTTCACAACTTCCTCAGTATGGCAGCCCGTACACGTTCAATTTGGATCGCGATCATTGATCGCGGATCGCGGATCGCGATCCAGATTGAACGAGTACGGGTCGCCTATGGGTATCAAAATTAAATGAAAGGGTTTGACTAGTAGAATGCTATACATCTGTCGGGGGTTTTTAAAGTGTTTAATTTATCTTGTCAAATAATAACGTGTGTCTACCATCTGCGACAAGCTTAGTTTGGGGTCAGATGGCGCTGTGTGTAATGTCCTACTTTTTTTTTAAGTTATTAACTTTTATTTTTTCTCAGTATGCGAGCCCGTTAGAGTACATTTATTACCCAAACAACGCGTCTCGATTTCGGATGACAGTGTCTGGAATAGAGGAGTACCGTTCAGCTCTTACCTTGGACTGGCTCGCTGCTGAAGACTCCAGGCAGCGGGAACTAGCGCTGGCCTTCGAAACGGAGGCCGCACCGGCGGTACAGGTAAGTCAAGACAGCTACGTAGTTTGATATATGTGTTCCAGCAGCCTCACTTGAGAGCCAGTTCCATTCCAAGCTAGGTGTGTTCACCATCTTCGACCACACCGTCACTTAGCATCAGGCGAGCTGTGGGAAAACACATAGCCTGTCGAGTATAAAAGAAGACTATAAAAGAATATTTGTGAAAATTCCAGGTCATCGCCTCAGATTGCATAAGTTACCCAAAGCCTGCATCGGGGAAAGTAGCCAGACTAATGCTAGAACTACTAAAGTAAGTGTACCTATTTTACGTATAATTTTCATCTTTGTCGTACATAATAATTATATAAATTTACAATTTAAAAAACCGCCTCCGTGACCCTAAGGCCAACTAAACTCACTGCTCCAATGAAACAGCGAAGTTTCAGAGTAAACGAATATATCATCGGTGTATTCAATTTTTGGTTTTTTGATTTCTTAACATCAGGTGTGACTGTCAAACAGCTAGACTGTCAACCATAAAAAATATATAAAATTCTATTGTTTACTTGACATTTTGACATTAAATTTTATTAATTTTATTGACATTCTTTTATGTATAACAAATCACACAATTGACTATAGACAATTTTTTTATTTTTTTATGTAAGAAGTAATGAGACGAACGAGACGCTCTCCTGATGGTAAGAGATAACGCCTATCCATGACCATTACAGCGATACACAGAACTTTGAGTAACAAAACAAAGTCCAGGGCATCACTGCTTTGGCGCTCATTACGAGACTTTCGATGGTTAGTCTTAACAGCCCAGTAATTTCGCTAGCTGCAGTACCCTTCGAACCGGAACACAGTAATGTTTACACACTACTGTTTAGCGGCAGAATAACTGGTACTGCGGTGGTACCTACCTAGACGACCTCCTGCTAAGGAGTTCTACCACCAAGTACTTATATAATACTACCTACTACTATTGACTATATTATATACTTGTATAGACTTTCTGTAATTTAATATTTGGGTATTGTATTGTATGTCCTAATGGGCGCAGCATGTCGTATGTATGTAAGTAAAGTCATGTGGTGAAACATGACTTTTCGTCCATCGAAGCTTATAAAGTCACTACTACTTTACTAAAGCATGACTGGATTTGACTGACACGGACTGAACTTGACCAAGACTGGACTTGGACAACATTTTAATTTCAAAATATCAAAACACTTGACACTGGCAAATGCACAAAATGCAACGCCAAAATCAAAGAAAAAGAAGATAAAAGTTAGAGACGTCATAATATTGTTTAGAAATCTAGAAGGAGATGATGGATCTCTTATTCCGGAGCTAATACAAACCCTGGTCCGCGGCAAGCTTCTAGTGGAGACTTCCATGCTGGAAGCGGAACCTGACCTCGACTCCTTGGTGAAGACTCCCAGCGTAATGATGGGGGAACCACACGCCACCTTTCCGAGGATCCTGGCCATGGTTTGGATGGCAGCCACTGATCCAACGACGGTTAATAAAAATGGCTGGTGTCCATTAAACAGAGTAAGTTTTCTCACTAACATTTTAAATGTGAAAGTTTGGATGGATAGATGTTTGTTACTCGTTCACGCAAAAACTACTGAACGGATTTAGATGAAATTTGGTATGGAGGTAGCTGAAACCCTGGATTAACACATAGGTTACTTTTTATCTCGAAAACATGTAGCGGGTAATACCGCGGTGCCCAGCTAGTCTTATACCTAGCTAAGATTTAAAATATCTATACTTACAATTTTATTAAGCTTAGTTGGTTCAGTCGTTATGTGATCAGTGATCACGTGCTAACATAATATTAATTATATAGCTAACAACTTTTATATTATCTATGGTTATTAGGTATATGTTTACTTGTTGTCTATAGGTCTATGTATACTTGTTGTCTATAGGAATATGTATGCATTTCGTCTATAGGTATATGTATACTTTTTGTCTATAGGTAATAAATAAATACATATCGCAGGACATTACACACAGCGCCATCTGACACCAAACTAAGTACTATGGAAGTCAGATAACTGATAGAATACTTAAATAGTTTTTTTGTAAATACATACAGAACACGCAGACACAGAACAAACATTTGTTTATACAACACAATGTTTGTCATGTGTGGGAATCGAACCCACGCCCTACAGCTCTTGAAGCAGACATTCTACCAATGAACCAACAGAATGTCATGTATACATGTTGTCTATAGGTATATGTACTTATACTTGTTGTCTATAGGTGGCGAAGTACCTCGCAATAGCAACTCCGACGCAGATAGCGCGCCACATGCGGAACCTCGACCCCGTGGTTGCGCGTGCGCGGTTTATAATGGAAGAGTTCGTCCAACGAGTCTCACCCAACGTGTACGACAAACCGAACCAGGAAATTATCAGCATTTAATTATTTTATCACCGGGACTCATTACCGTACAAAATACTATAAAATAGTTTTATTTAATTTACATTTGATTTTTTCATAACATGATCGAAACGTCGAAGTAAATAAATAAAACTATTTGTTACAGTGACATATGTTAGACTAGCGGACGCCTCGGGGTTCCACCCGCGTAGTTCCCGTTCCCGTGGGAATACAGGGATAAAAAGTAGCCTGTCATACGGGGATAGTGTAGCTTCTATTCCCAACGGTGAAAGATTCTTTGAAATCGGTCCAGTAGTTTCGAAGCCTATTCAATACAAACAAACAAACAATCAAATCTTTTCTCTTTATAATATTAGATATAAATGACGGGATCTGCATACTCACTTCATTCAGCACAAATAAAAATGAAAACAAATAATTAAATTATAAGTTCAGCTTAAAATTAATCACTTTGCCCATTAAGCGTGCAATTATAATGCCCTCATTAATCACTTGGTCCATAACAAATATAACTGTTAACCGTTTAGGAGTTCATCTGGGGACAACTCTAGGTGTAAAATAAGGTCATGCATTAACCAACGTGTCAAATTTTAACTTTTAGAAAAGAGGAAAGGCTTCTTGTTCTGTTTGCAACGTTTTCCTAAACCAACTAATAAACATAAATATATTGAAATGTAAAAAAAGTTTATAAAAATGTTGTGCATTACTAATTAGTTGTTAGCTGTAATAATATAGCAACCTTGCTTCAAATTTCTCTATTTATTTTTTTATCCGCTCGACTTACAAGAACCTTTTTTCGCAGACGACCGCCGATAACGAATTTGAATCGAGCAGTTTGCAAATCCACAGGAGGCCGAAGGTAATATTTTTTTTTATTGGTGACAGTGTGGTCGAATATGGGTAACACACATAGTCTGCAATACGAACTACTAACTACAAACGATGCACTTTATAATTCCTTTTTGGACTTCACATCGCTCACAGTTTCTACACGCTGCGCCTACCCATATTAAAAAACTATACTCGTCGATATTTTAAACATTTTGAACACCTTTTTATGATTACGCTCAAATCTCGCATTAATTAATCAAAATAGGACTGAAGCCGGAGGTTGAATCGTGGCAGCTGTACAGGATTACCTAGTACCTACAGCTGCCAACGAAAACCCAATTATAAATAATATAATTCGGTGGAAAACCGATGGTGAATACAATTATGATTTTTTTTCTGATCTAGTCTTTTTTTCAGTTGCGTCAACATTGGATAAAGACTATGAGTACGACAACCGAATCTATGATGCGGACTTCAGAAATGAATATGATTGAATACGATGATAGCAACAAGCACATTCTAGTGAACAATCCAATCTTAGATGACGAAAAATCGTACGCAGCAGACCTGATACAGTTCTCAATATCTCTATTGCTTTCTGATTGGGCTGCAATAACACTCTATTCAATCGTGATTGGGATGTGACGTTACTGTCTTTACTCTCGACTAGGTTGTGATATCACTGTTTTTAGTCACGATTTGGATGTGATAGCTATGCTATCAAAGTCTTTGATCACTATTGGACTGTGATATTCACTGCATTTGATCACGATTAAACTATGATATTCACTGTATTTGATCTCATGATGTTACTATTAGTCACGAGTCACGACTAGGTTGTGATAACACTGTTTTTGATTACGATTAGACTGTGATTTCTCTTTGATCACGATTTGACTGTGACATCACCGTATTTACTCACGACTAGGTCATATCAGCATTGTCTGCGATCGTAATTGGACAGTGATAAAACATTGCGTTGATTTGATTATAATAGGACTCTCTCTAATCATTATTGTTATGAGATAGCGCATAGCATTTTGACCAAATGATATTGCAGTTTTAGATATTGTAACTGTTCATATTGTGTTCTATTCTAGAACACGGAACAGTTTATTGAACTATTTGTACATTGTACATTTTATTTGTGCAATTATAATTTCAGATGAGACCATTGTTTTTTATTATTTTGACAAATCCTATTAAAATCCCAAAGTTGCAAAAAGCCTATGCAGCAATCTGTGATTTACCGAACAGACTAGGTCATTTTATAAAACGCAATGTTTACGTGTTTTGCGGCCGTTCAAGTACCTATTACGTATAGCAGAACTTTAGTAGTGTTTCACCCCAGTATTATTGTCGAGCTTACTTTTATGCTCTCATCTCTTTCCTATACTTAGTATGGATTAACAAGCAAGAGGTAAGTAATAAATATTACTAACTTATCATGTAATCGCCAAAATGCTCCCCCGGTGGTCATCAAAAATAAGCAAAGAAAAGTTATACCCTTATGTAATATTTGAACAGCCCCAAATTACTAAAACATTGTGCGGAACCCTGAATGCCTAAGAGATCTCGAAGATGAGTGAAGTCTGCCAACCCGCTTGGCCAGTATTCTGGACCTTGGATCTTACTCTTCTCAAGGCTAGCGTTCCGTAAAAGGAAAGTTATAAAAACAAAATAAATTTAAAATAGATTTTATTTAACATTAACGCTTACTCTAAAGGGAGGTAACACACTCACAGCTGCACATAAATAATTCCAGTTTACATTCATACATTTTGACTAAAACATTGATTTCATATAAACATTATATCAAAATATTATGTGTACTTACAAATTTTATAATTATTTAATAATTGTATATATAAAATTGATACAAAACTTATACAAACCAGTCTACCAAATTTTTAATTATACAAGTGAGTGACATTAGCTTATATACAGTAAGCGCGACTTTGCCTACACCTATCAGTTTCAATGACACCGTCAATATACAAAGGCTCTAAGAAAAGAATTTGCGAAAATTACTTTTTTAAATTAATAAATAGGCATGCGTTTGACCGCTATCACGCCAGATGTTAAGCGGACATTGGTCTACGATGGAGCACGTTTACCTAGAAGAAATCGTTTCCCGCTTCCGACCTGCACTTTCCACCGCGTACTTCAGAACCAAGCTAATCGTAAGATCTTGGCTACTAAAATTTGCGTAGAATGGTACTCTCTATGCCAATTTTAGATTTAAAAAAGCGACGAGGTCAGTTACCAACTCGTTTTAAAGTATTAAACAAGTACTTAAAAAGCATATAACGTTATAAATGTTATAGATTTATGGAAAGAAATCTATATTCGACATTAAAATTATTGAACTGATGAAGTTAAGCTTGTTTTGCGATTCTAATAGCAAGTTTTAGAGCTGTCAAATCAATATTTTAATTCTTTTTAGGTTATATTTTTAACAATTCGGTATGTAAAGAAAAAAAATACTTTGCTGATTCCAAAACCATTTCGAAATATTACATTCCTGTACATGATTTTTCCGTTTAAAACTCTTTAAACTATGAGACGGGGTTTATTTTAATAAAATACATAAAATAAATTTGACTTGCAATTAACCTCTAATGACGTCATGTCCTTGGCTGTATAAGGATTCTTTCAGTGCCTAAAAAAGTACATATTTTACATATTCAGCCAATGTTATGACGTCATAACTATAAAAAGTTTGAAAATGTATTAGAATTAAACTATCGCATAGAAAGCCAACATATTCAAATTAGTTTCATAAAATAAAGTTTACTATCATAAAAAATATAAAATAAATACAAAAAAAAAACTTTACATACCGAATTGTACGACATGTGTATACATATTGGAAACTTGGATAAAATAGTTTGTGGTTCGATTTTGCTCCAGCACCTTACGTTTTTTCAATCGTTCCTATGATTTTCGCATACGAATACGACTGACTTTTGAACGATATTTTATGATGGTCCGACATAAACGTCATACGTAAACTCACTACAAAAATATATCCCATTCCGATTCCACGAAACTTTTACCATAACATTTTCACCTAGAATTCGGGTCTATAAGGAAAGAGTCGATCTTTTCATATTAAAACTCCAATATAAAAAAAATGGTTACAATATTTACATGCCGTTGTAAGCGGGACCGCCGCCGCCTTCCGGTACGACCCAATTGATATTCTGTGATGGGTCTTTGATGTCACATGTTTTGCCTGAAAATGAAAAATTAAGTAATTTTATGCAACTTCTATAACTGTAGTTTTTTTTTAATTATCGATCTTACCTGGCTACCTTACATATTATAAAACAAAGTCTCTTCCCGCCGTCTGTACGCGTAAATCTTTTAATCTACGCAACGGATTATAATGCGTTTTCCAACAACAGAAAGTGTTTCAAGAGGAAGGTTTTTATTATGTTCTGTGTATCCCTGCAATGGTCATGGACAGGCGTTATCTCTTACCATAAGGAGAGCGTCTCGTTCGTCTCATTATTTTTCCCATAAAATACATGCATATGCACCACATTAGTATCTACATTGCACCCGTGCGAAGTCGGGGCAGGTCGCTAGTTGACATTAAAATAGAAAATGTCTGGTAATATAATCTCAATAAATACAAGATTTAATTTAATCTTGCAAAAATAAATAGACAACAAATTTTGATCTTATAATTATAAATAATAATAATAAATATCGTTGGACATTACACACAGCGCCATCTGACCCCAAACTAAGCAAAGCTTGTACTATGGAAGTCAGATAACTGACAGAATACTTAAATAGTTTTTTTTGCAAATACATACTTATAATACATACAGTACACACAGACATAGAACAAACATTTGTTTATATCACAAAATGCTTCTTCTGGAAGGGAATCGAACCCACGCTTTTCGGCTCTTGGAGCAGACATACTACCAATGAACCAACAGGGCTGTCAAAATTCTTGCTTTAAGCATAAAATTGTTTTATGCTTAAAGCAAGAATTATTCATTTTATATTATAGTACAAGCATTACTTAGTTTGAGGTCAGATGGTGGTTCGATTTCCATACAAATAAATGTTTGCCATTTATGGACAAATGGAGCATAATTTTACAGTGAAATCACAGCTACTGGCATTTATTTGGTCTTCATTTGCGGTAAATCACAATTGTTTGAATAAAACAGTAAATTATTATCATAAAATCAAATTTATGAATGATTTGATTAAAACATAACCATTTGGTGATATAAAACCAAATGTTTGTTCTGTGTCTGGGTGTTCTGTATGTATTATAAGTATGTATTTACAAAAAAAAAAGTATTTATGTATTCTATCAGTTATCTGACTTCCATCACACAAGCTCTGCTTAGTTTGGGGCCAGATGGCGCTGTGTGTATAATCCTACGATATTTATTTATAAAAATTTACGATTTTTTAATAAAACAGATTGTCTACTGTTTTATTCAAGCAATTGTGATTTACCGCAAATAAAGACCAAAATAAATGCCAGTAGCTATGATTTCACTGTAAAATTATGCTCCATTTGTCCATAAATGGAAAAAATTGTTTGTATGGAAATCGAACCACTTTAATGAGTAATGTTCTACGATGTTAAAAAAAACGTAAAAATAAGACTTACAGTGTATGCAGTTTTGAGCGTTAATCTGCAATCTTTGTCCGTCTCCAGTCTCCATAGGTACGTATTCATATACGCCTGAAAATAAATTTACTATATTGTTTAGAACCACAGATAAATCTTCCGAAAGACATTACTTGGTGGTAGATCTCCTTAGCAGGAGGTCGTCTAGGTAGGTACCACCGCAGTACCAGTTATTCTGCCGCTAAGCAGTAGTGTGTAAGCATTACTGTGTTCCGGTTTGAAGGGTACTGCAGCTAGCGAAATTATTGGGCTGTTGAGACTAACTCTATCAAAAGTCTCAAAGTAATGAGCGCCAAAGCAGTGATGCCCTGGACTTTGTTTTGTTACTCAAAGTTCTGTGTATCGCTGCAATGGTCATGGACAGGCGTTATCTCTTACCATCAGGAGAGCGTCTCGTTCGTCTCATTACATTTTACATTAAAAAAAAAAAAAAACAATAAAAATTATCAAATACTTGACATTGGCAAATGTACAAAATGCAATGCCAATAACAAAGAAAAGATAAATTAAAAAAAAATATTAAACACTTTTCAATCAAAAGCATGATATCGAAAAACACACTGACGGAATGCACAAAGTGCTATGCCAAACACAAAGAAAGAAATTGGTTTAAAAAACTTACCAGCAGGACAGAACCGGGCTTCAGGACCTTCGTAAATGTTAAGGTTTTTGGTGACGGGAACTGTGTCGTCTCTCAGCGTGAGGTGAGGAGGCTGGTCCGCTTCGTGGTTGGTACCTGAAACGAAATTCGAAAAATTATATTTAATTTTTAAATTAGTTTCTTCTTAAATCATTTATTTGGCACTAGCTGCACCTCGCTGTGTCACCCGCTACATGTTTTCGGGATAAAAAATAGCCACGTGCTAATCCAGGGTGTCAGCTACCTCCATACTAAATTTCATCTAAATCCGTTCAGTAGTTTTTTTTTCATGGTTGACAGGCTTGGTGTTTGGCTACAGCTCACCTGATGTCAAGTGAAAGTGTGGTGAAAGATGGTAAAGCACACCTAGCCTGGAATGCAACTGGCTCTCAAGTGAGGCTGCCGGAACACACCGTTAGATGCTTGGCGGCAGGTTTTCAACTCGAGGGTGGTAGCTAGACAGCCGAGTACTAGAAAGTACCCTACCACCATGCTATGGTTTCCTCACGATGTTTTCCTTCACCGGCAGCTCAAGCTCATTGTTGGGGTTTGAACCCACGCCCTTCGGCATGCGAACCTACCGCGCTAACCACTGAGCTATCATCGCTAAATCGCTATCATCGTTTTTGCGTGAAAGAGTAACAAACATCCATCCATCGTGCAGCTAATATTATAAATGAGAAAGTTTGGACGGATAGATGTTTGTTACTCTTTCGCGCAAAAACTACTGAACGGCTTTGGATGAAATTTGGTATGAAGGTAACTGAGACCCTGGATTACTTTTTATCCCGAAAACATGTAGCGGGTAACACCGCGGGGCGCAGCTAGTATACAATACATTAGTGTAAATAAATAAATAAATATCGTAGCACACACAGCGCCATCTGACACCAAACTAAGCAGAGCTTGTGTGATGGAAGTCAGATAACTGATAGAATACATACAGTCGACTCTCGTTAATTCAAACCTGCGATAATTCGAACCTCTCTATAATTCAGAGTTATCAGGAGTTCCCTAGAAAATCTCTTTGTATTTCGAACTAAATCAATACATTTTTATGCACTCGGAAATTCGACGAACAAATCATTGCTACGTAACAAAACGACGCATTAATTCGAACTCATCGGCGTCAAACACTTGATAATTCAAAGTTGCAGAGAGAAAGAGACAAAGATTGTAGAACTTGCAGACTTGCACTTTTGTCATTGTTAAAGTATAGCAGTTAATAAATAATAATTGATCAACACTCAATAATTCAAAGTTTAATTTATTTTCTCTCAAAAAATTCGAACCATTAAAATTTGATATTTCAAACACTCGATAATATTAGTAATATTTTAGGAGTCCCTCGAGTTTCGAATTAACGAGAGTCGACTGTATATACTTTTTTTTTTTTTGTAAATACATACTTATAACACATACAGAACACCCAGACACAGAACAAACATTTTTGTTGATACATAAAATAGCAGGACGTACCCGTCAACGCTACAGACGATAGTAAGTCAAACGTTATAACTCCATCCGGTTTGGGATACTCGATGGGTGTGCATTCCTTAGCAGGTTTCAGTCTTGCATGGTCTGCACCTGGAAAACACAATAAAAGCTTTTTTTCAAGCTGAATAAGGTCTCATTTAGGTCAGCCAGTTCCATTCCAGTTTCTGTATCTGAAAACGGCACAATTTGGCACACCAAAGTTTTTTGTTTTGAAACATCGGGACAGCACTGTTGCACTTGTCAGTGCAGTGAGTGAGCGTGCTTACTATAGAACACATGAACAAAGTGTCTTCCCCTTAATAGAGACGGTAAGAAAAGTGTTGATGGACGCATTCTTAGAATATACTCTACTTAGCAATTTAAGTTATATTAAAATTACTTATTAGTCTCAACTAGGCTAGATTGTAATAGCAATGAGGTATCTATCATCAGAAAGATACATCATCAGAAGGAGAAAAGGGACAGCACTGGAAAAAGGAACAGTTATTTGTTATTTATGGGTAATACAAATTTACCTCCATGGCTAAACGTCCAAGGCTCCTTTCCACGTACAATGGTACTAAATCCGGAATACAAAACGCCTCCATAGAGACCCAGCGAAGTGTGGAAAGATGGACGGCAATTGCGTACTTGCTGCAAGGAAAAAATTATCAAACATTTTTTAATGTAATTGACATATTATTGTATATTTTATTTTTATGTGTAGAATTGTTTATTTTTGTAGAATTCAATTAATGTATATGCACACCGTAATGGTTGACAATAGACGCAAACTATTATATTTAAGACCTTTTTTATTCTGTAGTCCTGTAAATAAAACCTGTGACTTTGACTTGACTTTCACACATCACATAAGCCAAAAATATGGCGGAAGCATTTTTTAGCGTCTCTAACTTCTTTTTTTCGAGTTTTAACGGGAACGCGGAAATAGTCGTGTCACCCCATTGTATTTTTTACAAAACTAGTGTTTTTTCTATGCATAAAAATGGTGGTGTTTTATTAATAAAAGTGCCGAATTAACTGCGCAAGTCTGGAGAAATGAAATAACATAATGAGGTGAAACATGACTCCGCGTTCCCGCCAAAACTCTTATTGTTGACACTTGTTTGACATGTAGTTTTTTTTTCTACGTTTTGACATCACAACTTTGTGCATTTTGCCAGTGAATTAAATAATTATAACAAACTTACCTTCAGTTCCTTATAAACGTATGAATTGTTAAGTTTTTCCTCGTATTGAGTCGGTGTTACTCCCTTATCGTGAGTGGCTTCTCCAGATATTATGTATTCCATGGCTGCTTCAGCAGCCAACATCCCTAAAAAACATGACCGCTGTTAAAAAGTTTTTAAAACCCGTGGCTCGCTCGCGTGGTTGCCTGATTCGGGTGGTTTTTCTGTGTGATGTTTGATAGGCTAGGTGTTTGACCACAGCTCACCCGGTGTTAAGTGACGGTGTGGTCGAAGATGGTAAACACGCCCAGCCTGGAATGGAACTAACTCTCAAGTGAAGCTACGGGGATGCTTGGCTGCAGATACAGTCTAGGTGTCTTCAAATCGGGAATGAATCGGTTTCTTCGCTTTGCAAGGCAAGGGTGCTCCATGGTAGATCACAACCTTTACCTTCAGACGAGATGGTGGTCAATCGCAAGTTTATCACTCAATAAAATATAATAATATAAAAATAAATAATAATGTGTAAAATAGTCGGCAGTAAAAGAGTATTGTCAGTAGTAGTGGGCCAGTTTTGGTAGCGATACTGACCGCTCTTCATGGCGTTGTGGGTGCCTTTGATGCGCGGCACGTTGAGGAAGCCGGCCGTGTCGCCCGCCAGCACGCCGCCCGGGAATGTCACTCGCGGCAGACACTGCCACCCGCCCTCCACCAGCGCTCGAGCACCGTACGCAATTCTAGTACCACCTATGCACAGAAAGTATATCGGTAAATAAATTACATTTTTTTTTTTATAAAAAGTAATGAGACGAACGAGACGCTCTCCTGATGGTAAAAGATAACGCCTGTCCATGACCATTGCAGCGATACACAGAATTATAAACAAACTTTGTTCTGCTACTCAAAGTGGGTATCGCTGCAATGGTCATGGACATGCGTTATCTCTTACCATCAGGAAAGCGTATTGTTCGTCTCATACATAAACATTAAAAAAAAGATTGCAAAGTGTTGTTTTCATGTAAATATCTGGAATTTGTTAAAAATAATTACCTTCGAACAGTGGCTTCACGTAAGGATGCAGTTTGAATCGCTGGAACTCCTTGAAGGGGCTGAGATATGGGTTCGAGTAGTCGAGACCGACCACGAAGCCCGCAGCCACAAGGGGTGCTTCGCCCTCGGCGCTAGCTAGATGGTACAAGAAGGAACCGCCGTATGTATTGCGGTCGAGCGGCCACCCGATCGTGTGTTCTACTAAACCGGGTTTGTGGTTCTGAAAATAAGGATTGAGTGACATTTCTCTATCGTTGTAGTGGATAAACATACAGATTACTAGCTGCACGCCGCGGTGTCACCCGCTATATGTTTTGGGGATAAATAGTAGCCTATGTGTTAATTCAGGGCGTCAGCTACCTCCATACTAAATTTCATCAAAATCCATTCAGTAGTTTTTGCGTGAAAGAGTAACAAACATACTTAGAAACTTTCGCATTTATAATAATATTAGTAGGATTATTTATTTATTCAGTTATCTGATTCCTATAGTACAAGCTTTTAGTCCGGGTGGCAGCGTTGCAAATACAAAAGTCATAGTAAGCCGGCTGATATTGATACTGATAGTAGATCTCATATGGCTAATAAGTAAACCGAACGTCAGCTGCCCAGGTAGCGGTGGGTTTGGGAATGGGAGGTCGTGGAAGTTGTGAAAAAATAAATTTAAAAAAAGTAATAGTACGCCGGCTGAAACCCATTTTCATGAATAGTTGACATCATACTGAGTTGAAAAATAGTCGTCAGCTGACGCTCAGTTTACTTATCAGTTATTCGAGATCTATCGAACTAGATAGCAATGGATCGGCGTAAAATCACTACCTAAAATGCAACGCTGCCACCCGGACTATTTGCGTAGTTTAGTTGGCGCTGTGTAAAATGTCCTTCCATATTTATTTATTTTATTTTTATTTTACATGGAAAACAAACAGCTGCTAACTTAATAAATAAATAGAAGTTAAATTTACATACAAAAGCCTTAAAAAAGTTTTCACTTATGTTAAATAAGTAATCTAAGTGACAGCCCTGTTGGCTCATTTGGTAGCATGTCTGCTTCAAGAGCTGTGGGGCGTGGGTTCGATTCCCACCCAGGACAAGCATTTTGTGATACAAAAACAAATGTTTGTTCTGTGTCTGGGTGTACTGTATGTATTATAAGTATGTATTTACAAAAAAAAAAAGTATTTAAGTATTCTATCAGTTATCTGACTCCCATAGTACAAGCTTTGCTTAGTTTGGGGTCAAATGGCGCTGTGTGTAATGTCCTGCGATATTTATTTATTTAAGTTAAAGTGCCCCGAGCCCACACCGGCCGGGGACTTATTTTATTAATATTGCTAAGTGACTACGGACAAGTGTTATCTCTCACCGTCAGGAGAACTTCTCGATCGTCTCAAGACTTTATAATATTCACTTGGTGGTAGATTTCCTTAGCAGGAAGTCGTCTAGGTAGGTGCCACCGCAATACCAGATATTCTGCCGCCAAGCAGTAGTGTGTAAACATTACTGTGTTCCGGTTTGAAGGGTACTGCAGCTAGCGAAATTACTGAACTGTTGAGGCTAACCATCGAAAGTCTCAAAGTAATGAGCGCCAAAGCGGCGATGCCCTGGACTTTGTTTTATTACTCAAAGTTCTGTGTATCGCTGCAATGGTCATGGACAGGCGTTATAACCATCAGGGGAGCATCTCGTTCGTCTCATTATTTTTTACATTAAAAAAAAACATCGCTGATTAATGAATGCTTCTATTAAACATTATATTTACCTCAGGTTTAACTTCCCATAGCTCTTTGATTCCGATGCCGTAGGACTGCGGCTCACTCTTCTCTCTCAGGTTGTATTTGTTTGACACCATCTTGGTCAGATGACCATGGCATCCTAGAATAAGATTATATGTATATGTCAAAACAACTAATACAGATTCAAAGAACGCAAACCAAATTTATATTAAAAAAAAAAATTAACAGCCTATTCATTAATATCAAAACACACAATGCGAGTATTTGTGTATAAAAATTGTGGTGTTTTATTCCTAAATACAAATATTTTATTGATAACACCAATGTTGTAAGTCACTTCAAAACTTTAAACTGGATGTGTAAGTATGTATTTACAAAAAAAAAAGTATTTAAGTATCCCATCAGCTGTCTGGTCATAAAAAAGCCTTATAAGCGAAAATACACAGCTGTTATCACCAAAATACCATAGACATTTTTTTTTTTTTTTTTTTTTTTAATGTAAAAGTAATGAGACGAACGAGTCGCTCTCCTGATGTTAAGAGATAACGCCTGTCCAAGACCATTGCAGCGATACACAGAACTTTGAGTAACAAAACAACGTCCAGGGCATCGCTGCTTTGGCGCTCACTACTTTGAGACTAGATGGTTAGTCTCAACAGCCCAGTAATTTCGCTAGCTACAGTACCCTTCAAACCGGAACATAGTAATGTTTGCACACTACTGCTTGGCGGCAGAATGTCTGGTACTGCGGTGGTACCTACCTAGACGATCTCCTGCTAAGGAAATCTACCACCAAGTAAATATTATCTTACCTTCAGCGAAGATAGTGATTTTGGAATGGAATTCCATTCCGCGCTCGAACATATCCTTAGGGCTGCCATCCTTGGCGATTCCCACGTCACCCGTCGCCACGCCTTTCAGAGAGCCGTCCTCGCGGTATATTAAATCTGCACCAGCACAACCCGGCCATACCTAGAAAACAATAAGTTGACTTTGAAAAAAACTGAAGTTGACTTGGAAAGCAACTAAAGTTAACTCGAAAAACAACTAAAGTTGACTTAAAAAACAATTAAAGTTGACTTGGAAAACAACTAAAGTTGACTTGAAAAGTAGCTAATGTTAACTTGGAAAACAGCTAGAATTGACTTGGAAAACAATTATAGTTTGTATTTATACATACATATAAGGTCAGGTATATCACCATTTAATTTGCCAACTGATGTAATAAAGTTATTTACATATTAGTTATATATATGTATGTATATATACAGGGTTATGGGTAATCAGTCAGCATCCTTTTAAGGGCATATTCAGTACATTCAATACAACAACTTTCGTTCTACTTTTTTTAAAAATTCCTGTTTATTTTTTTCCATACAATAATAAAAAAATAATATCTGTCCGGTCTAAACAAAATTAACTCTATGCAAAAAGCGCGCGCGCACTCTGTGATGTTACCTACAGCTTGCCCCATGACGTCAATCTAGGCTAAAGAAAGGGGTTGCGGTGCGGGGGGCGACTAATCTCGTACCTACGCAAAAAATCTACGTCGGGACCGGGAGTCAGTGGCGAATCGATACGCGCGTGAGTCGGTTCGATTGCTTTATTGACAATGCCGTACGAATACTCAAATGTTCAGTACACGGAAATGGTGCGTGTTCTCGCTCGCTGCAACGATAATGTGGCCGAAGCCTGCCGCGAGTACGCCAGGATCTTTCCCAATTGGCCGACACCTTCCCGCAGCACAATGTTGGGGGCTACACAGCGGTTACGCGATTACGGGCAATTCCGTCCAGGATTTCATAATGCTGGTCGAGAACCCACAATACACAGTGTCCAGACGCAAAATGCCATCTTGGACTTCTTCGAGGACAATCCAGCCGCTAGTACAAATGACGCAGCTCGGCGTTTTAATGTGTCCCAGTGGTTCGCATGGAATGTGATACACAATGACGGAAAATACCCATTTCACCTGCACCGAGTTCAGGAGTTAACCGAGGCAGACAAACCAGCTAGAGTGAACTTTTGCCAATGGGTTCTCAACGAGAGGCCGTCGATTTTATTCACGGATGAAGCGACATTCTATTCAATACCCGTAATGAACACTTGTGGTGTTACACGAACCCCCACGAACCTAGGCCTCACAATTATCAGCATCGGTTTACAGTGAACGTGTGGGCGGGAATCGTCAATAACGCTCTGTTGGGACCAGTGTTTTTAGATAGGTTAAATAGCGAAACCTACGAAAATTTCTTAAGTGAGACTTTACCCGTACTTTTAGAAGACGTGCCTCTTGCTTCATTGCGCAATATGTATTATCAGCATGACGGGGCGCCGGCACATTATTCGCGCCGTGCGAGACAGCTCCTCGACCGAGAGTACCCGGGCCGCTGGATTGGATAGGTAATAGGTACATAGGTTACCTAAGCTGCATCGGCCTCCGAACTCGATCATTCGTGAAAATGTCCAAAACAAACGGTCGCTTGCTATGTACCTACCTACTACGCCACAAAATACAGTAAGTACCCATACGCTAGGAAGCCGCAGATGATTCATATTACTATTATTATCAATGTCATTTCTTTGCACGAAAAACAGTGAACTGATTGCACTAAAATCAAATTTAACCGGCAGGAATCTCTAAAAATCTCCAAACCAAAGTAATAACGTAATCTTTATTTAAAAAAAACGTTATTAAAATCATTATTCGTGAGAATGTCCAAAACAAATAGTCGCTCGCTATGTACCTACCTACTTACTACGCCACAAAATAAAGTAAGTACCCATACGCTAGGAAGCCGCAGATGATTCGGCAATACTATTATTATCATTCTTATTTCTTTGCACAAAAAACAGTGAACTGATTGCACTAAAATCAAATTTAACCGGCAGGAATCTCTAAAAATCTCCAAACCAAAGTAATAACGTAATCTTTATTTAAAAAAAACGTTATTAAAATCATTATTCGTGAGAATGTCCAAAACAAATAGTCGCTCGCTATGTACCTACCTACTTACTACGCCACAAAATAAAGTAAGTACCCATACGCTAGGAAGCCGCAGATGATTCGGCAATACTATTATTATCATTCTTATTTCTTTGCACAAAAAACAGTGAACTGATTGCACTAAAATCAAATTTAACCGGCTAGAATCTCTAAAAAATCTCCAAACCAAAGTAATAATGTACCTAATCTTTATTTAAAAAAAAAGTAATTAAAATCATTATTCGTGAGAATGTCCAAAAGAAACGGTCGCTCGCTATGTACCTACCTACTACGCAACAAAATACAGTAGGTAAGTACCCATACGCTAGGAAGCCGCAGATGATTCGGTATTACTATTATTATCAATGTTATTTCTTTGCACGAAAAACAGTGAACTGATTGCACTAAAATCATATTTTATCGGCTAGAATCTCTAAATAATCTCCAAACCAAAGTAATAATGTAATCTTTATTTAAAAAAAGTAATAAAAATTATGGACAAATTCTGCAGAGACAAATTGTTTACAGTTTTTAACTTCATACAAACAATTCGGAATGCGAGTTATACCTACAAGTATTATTATCTGTTCTGTGCCTACACGCGCAGTGCGCACGCCTCAAGTTTGGTACTTATGAGCTAGTTGCGAATGCGCTGTTAGCGCTGCAGTGACGACTGATGGCTAAAGGTAGGAATTTTTTTCAACGGGAGAGCCGAGTCACAATCCTGATAGGTATTTCTTTACTATGGCTAGTTGACACAAATTTTAATATTTTACGTAGATACATACCTACATACGTAGGTAGGTTACTTACCTTTTGATATTGATACCCACTACTAGGCTTTTAATCTCCAACATTATCTAACAATTAGGTAGGTCCATAGTAACCACTCCGAAATAAGTAAGCACTTTGAGTGTAGAATAAATACCTACATATCTACTTAGAACCAGTGTTGCCGACCGCACCACCACATAGTTAAACCTGCCCCGATAAGTTACTAGATTTCCAGATTTTCTTACCCTAAATAGCAGCTGGAATTAGCTATACTTGCAAAAAAAAAAAGATTGATCGCATCGCATAATAGGTCATCAATTATCAACTTTAATGTAATGGATTTAGAGACTATAGCGATGAGCCGGTGTCGCAACGTTTGACTTAATAATAATTTGCTGCCATCGACAGGCAGCGACTCGTGAGGTCATGACCCCGATGGAAGTAATTACCTACATTTTTGTAAACATTGAAGTAAATGGCTTTGATTTTAAGAAAAAATGTCTGAGGTAAACAACAAAACTGCATTGTCATTAGATTTTTACCCAACAACGGCGAAGCCAAAAGGAAGGATTATGATTTTGACCGGTATGTGTGTAGGTATGTACCTATGTAATTATGTATTTTTATCTGTTCTGTTCGTAACTTCTAAATTATTTATCATAATTTGACAAACGATACATACCTACCTAACAAATGGTTTGTACATAACAATTACAGAAGAGATTTTTATTTTTAGAGCGTGTTTCTACAGTAGGTAGGTACCTACCTAATCGAGTCTGAGTTTTTGATCTATTTTTTTAATAATTTGCGTTTCCATTGCTAGAGTTTTGGTGTTTTGATTTTTGTGTTTTCCTTTTACCTACTCTAGTCACAAATTTAAAATCAGATAAACTATTGACAATATGAATTAAAGTTATTGAAGCCTCAAAATTGTGTCAATGAATTCGATAACACTCATATTGATTGTAAGTACTAATAACTAACTTTTTAATAATGCTGAGTACCTATGCTGACGATCTTATTTTGTAGTAGTTTTAACTACTTTTTGTTCTTTCAACCTAAGTTGCACCTACTTATCGGGTATTTTTTCTAGCTAGTCGTGTCCATTTTTTTATACTTGACAGGTTAGGTGTTTGACCACAGCTCACCTGATGTTAAGTGACGGTGTGGTCGAAGATGGTAAACACACCAAGCCTGGAATGGAACTGGCTCTCAAGTAAGGTTGCCGGAACACACCGTTAGGGGCTTGGCGGCAGATTTTCAACTTGAGCGTGGTAGCTAGCCAGCCGGGTACTAGAAAATACCCTACCACCACACTATGGTTTCCTCACGATGTATTTCTTCAAAGGCAGTTCAAGCTCGTTGTTGGGATTTGAACCCGCGTCCTTCGACGCGAGAACCGACCACGCTAACCACTGCGCTATCATCGCTACAAATACATACTTAATGTTGAAACCCCCTTCCGCCCCCGAATACATCACATACGTTGCGTCCAACCCAAGGTCGCCGTAGCTGTGCTACGCTACTGCGCGCTACGAACCAGCTGTTTTACTACATGCGACGATGAATGAAGCGCCTACGCAATACAGACCTAAAAAATCTTAGATAGCACCACAAAAACTTTAATTATTTTTTATGGGATATGTATTGAGTTTTGGCAAAAGTTGTAGGACAAAATTGATTTGTTTTAATACACAGAATATGCTCTTAAAAGGATGCTGACTGATTACCAATAACCCTGTATATATAAGTTAACGTATGTTTGGACATATGTACGTACCTCGGCGCCGGCCGCCTCTGCTTGTTCCGACATCCATCGTACTAGATGTCCCAATCTCACTACATAATTACCATGGTTGTAGTTTGGTAAGCCTGAAAACGATCACAAAACTGTTTGAGCACCTGTTCTGCTTCGAAAGCTGACATTATTTATTGATAATTATCAGAATAACACATCAAGTTACAATAAGTATGTACTTAAAGTAGCATTAAAATTAAATTGAATTAGTATGTTGTTATTAATGTACGGGCATCCTTTTATTTATATATAACCAACCAAGTGCGAGTTGGACTCACGCACGAAGGGTTCCGCGCCATTATCTATAAAAACGGCAAAAAATACGTTTGTTGTATGGGAACTTAAATATTTATTTTATTGTGTTTATTTGTTGTTATGGCGGCAACAGAAATTCATCATCTGTGAAAATGTCAACTGTATAACTGTCACGGTTCATGAGATACAGCCTGGTGACAGACGGACGGAGAGCGGAGTCTTTGTAAACTCCTTTAGTCGCGGGCGTTTTAAGGGCGTAGGTTCGATTCCCACTCAGGACTAACATTTGTGTAATGTATAAATATTTATAAAAAAATGTAAGTATTCTATAAAAAAATCTGTTGACCGTTGTTACCTTTGAATGCTGGAAGTGGTATTCTTCCGCTTTTAGTAAGCAATCCAAACTTGTCACTCGTTACTTCTGTGTTCATCGGCGCACCTTGAAAAGGCAAAAGAAAAATCAGCCATAGGAATGGAATTACAAAACAAAAGAGCATGCCAAGTCTGTCCAACACCTATAAGACCCAGGAAGCGAGAAGGTGGAATGCCCAAAGAGATTTCAGCAGAATAGTTCCAAATAAACTTGATGGAGTTATGCTAGAGAGTGAGAAGGAAGTAAATTGTCCACTAAGGCATGTTAATAGAATCTTCAAAGGTCGGCAACGTATTTGTAGTACCCCTGGTATTGCAGATATCTATAGGCGACGGTGATTGCTTAACATCAGGCGACCTAGGTAGATTTCCTTAGCAGGAGGTCGTCTAGGTAGGTTACCACCACAGTACCAGATATTCTGCCGCCAAGCAGTACTGTGCAAACATTACTGTGTTCCGGTTTGAAGGGTATTGCAGCTAGCGAAATTACTGGGCTGTTGAGACTAATCACCTAGTCTCAAAGTAATGAGTGCCAAAGCAGCGATGCCCTGGACGTTGTTTTGTTACTCAAAGTTCTATGTATCGCTGCAATGGTCATGGACAGGTGTTATCTCTTAACATCAGGAGAGCGCCTCGATCGTCTCATTACTTTTATATAAAAAAATAAATAAAAAGAAAACCCGTCAGCTTGATTGCCACCTGTGGCATAAAAAAAACTAGGTCATGATTTACAAAGAGTTCTGGCAGCAAAATCAGAAAGGAGAAGTACTTAGCCAAGTCATTTAAAAAAACATGTTCACACTTTGATTCTCCATGTAAATTACATTCAAACGAATCTAAATGTATTTCTTTTAACCGACTCAAAATATGACGAGGTTCTCAATTCGACTGTATGGTTTTTTTTTGTATATATTACGCGATAATTCCGCCAATTATAAATAGATTTTTTTGGTTGGTTTTTTTGTTTCCATATAAAATCAAGCGATTTTTATTAAAAATCTAAAAATGTTACTCATCGATGATAATTTCGTTTACTTCGAAACCTCACCATTTCATCGGAGCAGTGTATTTAGTTGGCCTAAGGGTCATGGAGTCGGTTTTTTTTATTGTATACTAGCTGCGCCCTGTGGTGTTACCCTCTACATGTTTTCAGGATAAAAAGTAGCATATGTGTTAATCCAGGGTCTCAGCTACCTCTATACCAAATTTCATCTAAATCCATTCAGTAGTTTTTGCGTGAAAGAGTAACAAACATCCATCCACACATTCTTACAAACTTTCGCGTTTATAATATTAGTAGGATTTGTATATTATTTGTCACCTTTTTCCTTCCAATCAGGTATGAGTTCATTGAGGGCTATGGGGTCCACACACGCTCCAGACAGAATGTGACCGCCTGCTTCAGCCGCTTTCTCTAGAAGAGTTACTCTGACTTCCTGTAAATACAAAGAAAATCTTACTAATATGTCATAAGAATGACTATTTCTTTGTGATTAAATTTGTAATACATATAGCATGTTGAACTACTTTTAATTGGGAAAACAAGGTTAAATCTGCTCTGTCATATTATTTAACTTTTTTTTCTATGATAATAAGTGTTTGACTACAGCTCTCCTGATGTTAAGTGGTGGTGTGGTCAAAGATGGTAAAGCTCACCTAGCCTGGAATGGAACTAGCTCTCAAAATCGCTATGTGAAAAGTATTCCAATATTTATTTACTTACACAAATACAAATATTTTATTGATAACACCAATGTTAATAAGTCAAATTTCGTAAAATCATTTCAAATATGTGTATCATTAAAAAAGTTATAAAACACTGATTACATGTAAATGAATAGAAACAAAATGTCAAATAAAGTACATAATGTGTCAAATGTCGATACAAAAACATGTCAGTATAATTTTTTCTTATTGAACTTTTTATCATGTTGAACCCCACACTCCCAAAATGTTACCATGAAATGTGTTTTGCATCAACCTGAACCTAATAATGTTAATGTAATAAGAACTAACAGCCCCTTTCTCCTCAGCTATCTGGCGTGCCCTGATGGCGGCTGCCATACCAGCTGGTCCGCCACCGATGATCAAAATATCTGTCTCCTCTGCCACACGCTCCATACTGACATCTGTCAAACAAACATGATTTTAGTGCACTGTACTATCTGACCTTTAACACAGTGTATACCAAACTATCAAGCACAATTATGTAGGCATAGATACATCGTTTTTTTTTTAATTTTGTAATATAAACTAAATACTTTAATTGGAGTGTTCAAGGTTAGTGTATTTCCGCTTAAAAGTCGTTTTGGTTACAACAATGGTGAGAATTTAATTTAAAATTTATCTAACTTGACATCAATTTTTAAATATTGTAACCAATTGCAAGTGCTGACTAGTTGTGGAAAACATTGAAATAATAATAATAAATAATAATAATAAATATCGCAGGACATTACACACAGCGCCATCTGACCCCAAACTAAGCAAAGCTTGTACTATGGGAGTCAGATAACTGATAGAATACTTAAATACTTTTTTTTTTTTTTGTAAATACATACTTATAATACATACAGTACACCCAGACACAGAACAAACATTTGTTTTTGTATCACAAAATGCTTGTCCTGGGTGGGAATCGAACCCACGCCCCAAAGCTCTTGAAGCAGACATGCTACCAAATGAGCCAACAGGGCTGAAATGTAATAAAGCTTGAATAGATGTTTTGTTTATAAAGGATAAACAGTAAACAAGATTTTATAATGACTATGCTTGTTTTTGTTAATAATTGTGGTAGAAATTTTATGAGGTCTACTCTGTTTTAAAATGTAAACTTGGATAAATAATGTACCTATTATTTACAGATAATATTAACAATAAGATAACGAACTGTTGCTAGCAAAATCGGGTGACGTAAATATTTGTTAGTGATACAGTTAATGCAAACACAAGGTTATCAAAAATTACCTTTCCATCTCGGGTCTTTATCTCTTGGGTGTATCGTGTAATGAGTTGTTATTTTAGGAAAGTCCGAGTATAGCCTCCTGGCAGCATTTGTTAGCCTCCCCACTGAAAAACAGTTTTAAACTTTACGTAAAAAATGTCAAAACAAAACGAAAACAAATGAACTTTGAACCTTTATAATTAATCTGCATTGCGTAACATAGCGTTAAAATTAAGTTGACGAATTACTTAAATTTATTTTAAAATGACTCGTACTACAAAATAACACTGCTTTTTTCATATAAATAAGTAAATATTAAATATTTTAACCCATAAACAGCTGATGTGGAACGTCACACAAATAAAACTTTTGTAACTAGAAAATCTTCGTAGTTAACTCTTACACTACATTGCTGTGTGTTTTAATTTCATTTATATGTCACATTTGCCACAGAAAACTTAGTAAAACTATTAAAAACGTATTTATTTACCCTGACGAGCCGAACTAACAATTGCCGCCGCCATTTTTAAAAACCACTTACGTTCCATTCCATTCCAATTTGTGAAATAAAAAGTTATTTAATAAATATATATATATTACGTACTACATCCAGGTCATAAAGGTCATTCAAATTGACAATAAATATTAAATATATATAAACAAAACTTTGTGTCTATACTGTTGGCCGTAGAAGAGTACCTTTATCTAGAGTAAATCAAGGATGTAGAATCCGGTCATGCTTACTATGAAAATGCATTGCCATCGCATCTGAACCAATGTGTCAAATTACAACTTTATAGGATACGAGGCTGTGGTTCTTATTTGTCTTGCAAGCATAATAATTCAACATAAATTGCACGTTTAAAAAAATTGGTAAAAATTGTATAAGTGAACCTATAGGTATTACTATTGACAACGATACAATGAAATGATCTCAAGTTCTTAACAAATGATAAGAGCTAAAATAAATTAAGTTTGACTAGTGGCTTGAACAAAGTCATAATAATAATTATTGTATTAATTACAAGAAAACATAAAAGTGCATATTGTGTAAAATGAAACGTCTAAGGCAGTTTTAAGCGGGAAATATGAAACGTCCAGCACATTTTTTTACCCACTAGCTAGCCCAAGTGGAAAATTCTTAATTCATTTCATTTTTGTTGTTTAATATCTACTAAATTTACAGTTATAATATTGATCATTTCTGAATACTTTCAAAAGAAGGATCTTCACAAAACGTTTAATCCATAAACACAAAGTTTACCTACCTCTTCACAGTGTTAAATCTAGTATTTATTCAGATGTCAAAACAGTGTGAACTTATAATGAGCACACACTTCTTTTTGGTTTACCAATACGTGTAACCCTAATTCCTGTTTAAACGATTTAGACGCTGATACAGACACAAGGGCTCGGCCTTGAATTCGTATATTTGGATTGTCTAGACTTTAATTGGTCTTATATCTATATATGGGAATCTAATTGTTTGAATACCTTGTTAAGTAGATTATAGTGAAGATAGGTACATTGTAAATTTATACAGTTTTTGTTTATTTCAAAATCAAATAATGTTGGAAACTATTTTAGGCGTTAAATATTTATAACTCATATAAATAAGAAAAATACAAAACACTACAAAAAAGTTTTGGCAGAAATGCTGGATATATGTTGCTGCTATGTAAAGTGAGCTAGTGATGTAGGTACTTAACCATTTGGTCTTTTCGTGTTGTTTTCAAAACTACGTAGAAGCTTATAGACTTTATCTTTACTAGGGCACGAAATGAACTTGAATGTTACTTTATGTCAGTGTGAATAAGACTTATTTTGCGTGATTTGTCATGAGATACGAAATACTGGCAGCATACATAAACAGCGATGCCAAAAATAATTAAAGAACATACTATAGCTAATTTACAAATAGGTAAAACACACCACTCAGAACCACCACTTTGAAAAAACAAATACAGCACCCAGTATCCTGAAATCTCAGGTTCATTCAAAGGTCTTTTGCGTAGTTAGTAACAATAAAACAATTACAAAAAGTGTAAGTATAATTTCTATTTATTAATAAAAACTTAAAATAAATTAAAATAGGGTCAGATGCATTCTTGCAAGATGTTGTTTATTTCACGGGTTTCATCTGCCAGAGTCCGTCGTTGAGATAATGACAGTTTTCTATACCGACACCTTTGTTCACTTTGGCTCTGAAAAAAAAATTTAACAAAATATATTTTTTAAAACCTCTGACAGGTGTATAGTTTTCTACTAGTTAGGCCGTTTCATTTGATATCCATATTGAGGGAGTTGTAAAAATAAATTTGTAATACGCCATTTTGTGGCGGCGGCCATCATGGACCGATTTTCATCAAACATAGCTAAGAACACTCCTGATTAAATAAACCTTAAATTTTTTATTTTTTTAATTCTTACATATCGTCAGTTGATAGAGCAGTCATTCCAACAGCTAAAGCGTGTTCCTTTCCCTCAGCCATGACAGCGACCACGTGACCTTTGTCTATGGGCGACATCTTTGCGCCCGGGGACGTCAATCCGGGGCACATTATGTTGGCACCACTGAGTACGAATCTAATGGCGCCCTTATCAACTTGCTGCATTGGGACGAAGAATGGGTCTGGAAAAGAGAAAATAGAACTCAAATACAACCGGAAATATTTTTTTGATAACACCAATCTTACAAGTAACTTCATAATTTTAAACATGTCATTACATGTCAACACAAAAATGTCAAAATAAGGTTTATCAATATACAAATATGTCAATATGACTGTTTGTCAATACTCTACTATAAACTCTATAAAACCCTGCTCCAGGGGCTTGTGGTAGAGATTAGTAACGCGACCAGCTAAACCCACGGTTACATCTGTCTGCACTGCCAGTTCGCAATGAACTTGAGCTGCCGGTGAAGGAAAACATCGTGAGGAAACCATAGAATAGTGGTACGGTACTTTCTAGTATTTGGCTGGCTAGCTACCACCCTCAAGTTGTAAATCTGCCGCCAAGCATCTAACAGTGTGTTCCGGCAGCTTCACTTGCGAGACAGTTCCATTTCAGGCTAGGTGTGCTTTACCATCTTCGACCACACCGTCACTTAACATCAGGTGAGCTGCGGTCAAACACCTAACCTATCAACCATATAAAAAAAAGGTGGCGAACGCGGCAGAAAACAATAAAACTGGCCCCCAGCACGGCTTTCAGTAGGCTAAAAGGCTAAACTCGAGTTTTGGCGGGAACACGGAAAGAGTCGTGTCGCCCCGTTGTATTTTTTTTCAAAAACAGTGTTTTTTCTAGTTTTTATGCATAAAAATGGTGGTGTTTTATTCATAAAGTGCCGAATTAGAAGCACGAGTGTGGGAAAATGATATAATGTGGTGAAACATGACTTTTCGTGTTGCTTCCAAAACTCCATCGTAGCTCATAGTAAAATCGCCACTATTTTAATAAAGCATCAATGGACTTGACTAACACGGACTGGACTTGACCAAGACTGGACTTCGACTATAACTATAGCAATGCAATTTTATTTAATAATCTTATGAAACTTGGAAATATAAATCACTTGACACTGGCAAATGCTCAAAATGCAACGCCAAAATCAAAGAAAAAGAAGAAGGCTAAACAGCCGTCACGACGGCCTTGTCAAAGTCACAAATGTTTGTGGGAAAGTGGGAATCGAACCCACGCCCTACAGCTCTTGAAGCACATACAATACCAAATCAGCTGTCTACGAGTTGTAACTCGCTTTCGCTCTGTGAACAGCCAACATGTACTGCCCGCTTACACGTGATTACATCCTTACATTTATGCAGTAGTCTGAGTGTGGGCATCCAGGGCCCTTCTCGGTGGCGGAAGAACAGCAACTCTCCCGCGCTGTTCACCATTATCTCGATATGATCATGGCTGAAACAATAACAGGACATATTTCAACTAAGAAAACGTATAAAAAATATCGTATGACATTTCACACAGCGCCATCTAGCCCCAAACTAAACAAAGCTTGTACTATGGGAACCAGATAACTGATAAAATACTTATATACTTTATTTTTCGTAAATACAGAACACCCAGATACAGAGCAATCATTTATACTCCTCACACAAATGTTTGCCCTGAGTAGGAATTGAACCCACGTCCTACAGCTCTTAAATCAGATATACTTCCAAATGAGCCAACAGGGCAGAATGGAATGTCCTATGATAGCGGCTTGATTCGCGACAACTCCTATTTTCATTCCTCATTTACAGCCGTAAACAAACTTCACTTTTCACTTGGTGGTAGATTTCCTTAGCAGGAAGTCGTCTAGTTAAGTACCACCGCAGTACCGGATATTCTGCCGCCAAGCAATAGCATGTAAACATTACTGTGTTCCGGTTTAAAAGGAATTTACTGCAGCTATCGAAATTACAGGGCTTTTGAGACTAACCATCTAATGTATTAAAATAATGAGTGCCAAATCAGCGACGCCCTGGACTTTCTTTTGGTACTCAAAGTTCTGTGCATCGCTGCAATGGTCATGGACAGGCGTTATCTCTTACCATCTCTTATTACATTTTACATTAAAAAAAAAAGCTGTCGCTTACAGTCAATCGTGTTGGAGATTATATGTAGTTTACTATTTTCTCTTCTAGAACCTACTGTATACTAAATCAAGTTGCTTGCCCTTGACTGCCGTGAATTCTGAATGAACGTAAGCGACAGTGAAATGTTCAATGCAAATGCAGTGATAAGGCGTTTAAATCAGCAAATGTTATTGGACATTTGTCACAGATCGCTATCTTGTCCCAAACTCCGGTGTCGGGGGTTCAAAGAAACGAAAATTCTCTCAAAACGTCAGCTAAAGATTCAATGGATCGAAGTAACCAACGTAAAGCCAAAAATAGCTGTAAAAAAACTTTGAAAAAAGTAGAAAAAACGCCTTCTAGACTCCTCCCCTTTCCGCATGTCACCCGAAATAGCAGGGTTTTTGGCGGAAACGTTAAAAAATCATGTGGCAGCACTGTGTCAAGTTATTTTTTTAAACTTGCGTTTATAAAGCGGTGTTTTATTCATAAAGTGATTAAGTGTGGGAAAGTGATATAATGCAGTGAAATACAACTTTACGTCTTGCTTCGAAGCTTGTAGTAAAATCACTATAAAGCATGACCGGACTCGACTTTGTGTAACTTTGACTTAGATTTATTTAACTGCCCTGTTAGCTCATTTGGTAGAATTACTACTTCAACAGCTATAGGGCGTGGGTTCGATTCCTATAAACACAAACATTTATGTCTGTGCTGTGTCTAGGTACGTATTATTTATAAAAAAAAAGCATATAAGTATTCTATTAGTTATCTGGTTCCCATAGTACAAGCTATGCTTAGTTTGAAGCTAGATGGCTCTGTGTGAAAAATGTCCTAGGATATTTTTTATTTTAGCTAAAAAAATCGTGAGATATGCATGACACTGAAAAATGCACAAAGCGTGATGCCAAAAAAATAAAAAAATACCATGAGAAAGATTCAGATAACTGATAAAATACATTTTCTGTAAATAGACACAGGACAAATTAATGTCTATATTTGTCTCGTAAATGTATGCCCTAATTGAGAGTCAAACCCACGCCTACTATATCGCGTAACGAACCTAGCTATAATATTTTTTTTTTTTATTTTTTATAGTAGATAGGCTTGCGTTTGACCGCCATCCCGCTTGATGTTAAGCGAAGATGAGGTCTACGGTGGAGCACGCTCGCCTAGAAGAAACCGATTCACTCGCGACTTGAAGGTACCCAGACTATATTCATTGGGGATCATCAATAAGACAATCAAAATAAATTAGCCCTACCTACACAAACGAGGCCAAAACCCGTAGACAACTATTTTAATATACGCATTTTTGCGACGCATTATTTTATATTTCCTGTTTAAAATTTCAACAGGAACACAAAACCGGTGGACCTTCTGCATTCAAAAGGACCGATCTTGCAATATAACCAGATTGGTTATACTCGAAAACCGGTGTCAATAAACTTGAGTCTTGTTTAAATTAACTTTTCAATGTTATTACCAACGAACTTGACTTTAAAATAAACTTTACTATAGTTTAAATTGAGTACCTACTACACATTTTTTTCTGTCGATTTAAAAAAATGTTCAAATTATTGTTATCATCGCCTAGAACTTGATGAGCAGGTTCCAATAATATATTATATAATACTAGGAATGAAATTACTCAATCTTACAAAAGAAATGTATTTTTTTTTTCATATTAATTGTCAGTAAGTTCTTATGTGGGCATTGGTAATCCGGAAACCGTAGCTTACCATTTGATAACCCTAAAGGTATCCACTTTGAATAGCGCCTGGTCCTTTATGGGCCTTACGAAAACCCACATTACCAAAATCGTTGTTAATCAAAAAGCCGTAAGTTACCATTTGACAATCCTGAAGATATCCTTTGAGACAGATCCTGGCTGATATAGTACTCAAGATTACCAAAACATTTAGTGATCAAAATTCCGTGGCTTACCATTTGACAATCCTAAAGGTAATCTTTTTAAGCAGCAACTATTCGATAAAACCTTTCTAGATTACCGATATCTATGGTAATCTAAAATCCGTAGCTTACCATTTGACAATCCTGAAGGTATCCTTTTTAGGCAGCACCTGGTCGATGTAGTTATCTAGGTGAGGGTAGAGTTCCAGCAGACGAGCCCGGATGCCCTTCTGCACTGAGGATTTGAGCTGCTGGACGCCGGAGATGCTCTCCTTCTCGTCGAACCTGAAAGATTAGAGAAGGTGGATATGAGGTTGAGAAGCTAACAGCATCTTAATTAATATTGGCAATCTGACTCACAATTAGGGGAGCCTAGGTTCAAATCTCACTCCTACTTTTTATAAGTAAAATGCGTAACCCTTCTCACAATATGAAGATGCCCACGTCCAGCAGTGGGACAGCTGATAAAAACAGTGCTAACCCGGATTTTAATTTATTTGAAATATGATGCTGCCTGCGAGCGATGGTCGGTTAATTAACAAGCGAAATTAAGAAAATGAAAAAAAAACGAATGACCATAATTTTTTTTCAGCTGGCGGTGGAAAGCGATACGCCGAAGATCGGGCTGAGCGACGTGTCTTAGAAGACGCATATGTCCAGCAGTGGAATTCGAAAGGCTTCGATGATGATGATGAAGTGATTTTTTTTGCATAAAATTTATATGCCAGCGTCACTCGGGACGATGTAAGGATTCTAACGATATAATCATACAAAGAAATTCACACACATACATGAACCTTATAAACATTACTGAGCACAAAAAAAACAGGTCACCGCATGTATTTTTCTTTTGTCACCGAAGCAGGAAGGGTTCAGAATTAGGAAGTAAGTAGAGACGTAGCTTCTAATCCATAATCTCTAACAAGGTCAATCGGACCATTAACTGTGACATAATAATATGCAAAATACAGAACACACCTACAAAACATGCCAAGTGCGAGGACGAACGTATTTTTATTGCAACACACATCGTCGCCAGCGGCTACGCAATTGTGATGTAACTTTATGGCACAGATAGTTATGCCTTTCTGCTTGTATTATTTGCAATGGTCATCAAAATAACTAGGCAAGACCACAGAATACATTGTAGTACGAAATATGACATTAGGAAATAATGACGCAGGGAAAGTTAACTAGAAATCCTCAGATGTTACTTGAAAGTATTATTGCATAAAGATGTGTTGATTCCACCTGTATCAAAGTTTTACTGAAATAAGTACACAATAATATAGAGCTTGTGTGATGGAAGTCAGATAACTGGTAGAATACATATATACTTTTTTTTTTGTAAATGCATACTTATAATACATATAGAACACCCAGACACAGAACAAACATTTGTTGATACATAAAATGTTTGTCCTGAGCGGGAATCGAACCCACGCCCTTCAGCTCTTAAGGCAGATATGCTACCAATGAGCCAACAGGGTTGTCATACTAATTTATAATATTAGCAGGATTAAACATAAAAAAAACTGTTTGTAGCAAATCAAAACAAAAGATAGAGCTCTTCACACATTCCAAATGCGTAAAATTCGGTATGTAAAGTTTTTTTTTTTTATATTTTTTACTGATAGTAAACTTTATTTTATGAAACTAATTTGAATATTTTGGCTTTCTATGCAGTAGTTTATTTTTAATACGTTTTCAAACTTTTTATAGTTATGACGTCATGAGGTAGGCTGAATATGTAAAACATGCATTAGCCAATTTAGCCATGTAAAAAAAAAACAACTCGACGTAGATAAGTATGGAGGTTACAAGTATAACGGCAACCGTTGACTTGACATTGACAGATTTTGTTGAGGTTTGCCATTGTTTTTTTAGGCACTCTAAGAATCCTTATACAGCCGACGACGTGACATCATTAGAGGTAAATTGAAAGTCAAGTTTATTTTACGTTTTTTATTAAAATAAACCCCGTCTCATAGTTTAAAGAGTTTTAAACGTGAAAATCATGCACAGGAATGTAATATTTCGAAATGGTTTTGGAATCAGCAAAGTATTTTTTTTCTTTACATACCGAATTTGCAATACAGCATAGTGTAAAGAAGTAACCTAGATCTATGGCCATAAACCAAGGCCTCAAAAACTACTTCCTCAACTTACAACAGAACGTATTATTCAATGAACTTAATTACCTAATTACAAGCAAGTAATATTTCATACCATTTATAATGTTATTCATAGCCATGTTCAAAGTCAACGTATGTGTGGAATGCACTTATCGTATAACTTCACGGACCTACTGCTTGCACTATGTACCGTTACAGAAAGTGCTATTTATTCTGTGAGACAACAGCTGATAACAAACTTAATTTTTGCTGACATTTAAATAAATATCGTCGGGTATTACACACAGCGCCATCGGACCCCAAACTAAGCAAAGCTTGTACTATGGAAGTCAGATAACTGATATAATACTTAAACTACTCTTTTTTGTAAATGCATACTTATAATACATATAGAACACCCAGACACAGAACAAACATTTGTTGATACATAAAATGTTTGTCCTGAGCGGGAATCGAACCCACGCCCTTCAGCTCTTAAGGCAGATGCTTATGAGGCATGCAGATGCTTATGCTACCAATGAGAAAATGAAAAAGTTCAGCTTGCGGTGTGACCACGGCTTTAAAGAGCATTGACATTTGCGATGACTGGAATTTTATCGGGACTCTATGTAGGCCGCCGCCAACGATTTACGGGTTCACCTACCCTCTTGCCTAAATCTTTACTTATCAAGGGCTATTCATGGCAGCTCGTTTATAGCTTGAACCAACCTAGATTGAAGAAACTATACAGGGCTATGCGTAACAGTAGAGCCAAGTCAAAACGAAATTATTGTGTACTCAATTACTCATGTTATAGAACTTAGACGTTAAGCACCTATAGTATAAGCTTTTAAATGCCATGGCTAAAAAAGTACATGAAATCCTATCCTACTATATAGGTACATATAATAGTTCTTGCTCAAGTTAGTTAAATTTAAATCCTCATCACTGTTGTAACTGAAACGACTGTTAAGCGGAAATAAACTAAATGTATACCTTGAACACTAAAAATGAACTTCCGCAAATTAACGCCTGAATCAATCAATTAATAATACATATGTTTGTCCTGAGTGGGAATTGAACTGTTGGTTGCCGATGTTTCTTAACTTGAAACCTTAACATCGATGGTAACAATCAATACTCAACGAAATGTAAGTCAACTTTTTTTGTGCTATTTCAGAATTACATCATCATCATCAGCGTTTCGAAGTCCACAGCTGGACATAGACACGCCACTCAGCCCAATCTTCGGCTTTTCGCTTCTATCCACCGCCAGTTGTCCCACGTATATCGTCACTCCATCGAGTCTCAGGTCGTCCTACGCTACGTTTGCCAATTCGCAGTCTGCGCTTTAGAACACGTCACCCCAGCGGTTATCGATTCTACGACAGTTGTGTCTAGCCCACTGCCACGTCAGCTTGCGTTATATGTTTCATATAACTTTAGAATTGACCCCAAAGCAAAGTTGCTTTGGGGTCAAAACTTTTTTTTAAATAATTTGACGGGTTACCCTATAGAAAAAGGCTTTGGTAATGAGTTGAACAATTAACTCCGAGTAGCTTGGTATTTACGTTAGAGATCACTTACAAATGCCTGATTTATGAAGAACAGTTTTGGTAAACACATCAATAAATCACGATGCCAGGCGAAACATGACTCGTGCCAAGGCAAGCGTTTCCCTTACCTGCAGTAAATTAATATGAAGGTGAATTTTGCGAAAGTGACGCCGAACGACACTTTCGCAAAATGTCTTCTAGAAAAAATTTAGTCACTTTCGCATAATGTCATTATGCGAAATTTACCTGACATTACCTGATTAAGTTTTATTAAGTCACTTCATTTTTCATATTTAATATTACTTTTATGGTTCCGTACCCAAAGTGTAAAACGGGACCCTATTACTAAGACTTCGATGACCGTCCGTCTGTCACCAAGCTGTATCTCAAGAACCGTGATGGTTAGGCAGTTGAAATTTTCACAGATGATGCATTTCTGTTGCCGCTATAAGAACAAATACTAAAAAACAGAATAAAAGAAATATTTAAGGGGGCTCCCATACAACAAACGAGATTTTTTTGCCGTTCTTATAGATAATGGTACGGAACCCTTCGTGCGCGAGTCCTACTCGCACTTGGCTTTTCATATCAACATGATAGTATCTTTAACTTACATAGGCGACATTGCGCGAAAAATAATACCATAGATAGATAATGGTCGAACTGCACATGTTTGTTTGAACATACTATAATATGCAGGGTATTTTTATAAATAGCCTCCAGTGCTCACAGATCTTGACATTATACGTAACATGTTTTATACCGTGACATTTAATTAAGTATTCGACCATTTTCAATTCCTACCTAAATCGAGAATATTTTAACTCGTATCGATTTAAGCGTCTACTTTTAAACTGCCAAAAGTAGGACAAAGACTGAAGTTCTAGTCTAAAATTATACGAAACTACACTGCACCGCATTTCCATTCAATCTTCTAAGTATATTGTTATATAAAAAGTAAAATTAAACATTTTGAAAAATCCCACAACGGTTGAAATGTAATTGTCATCTATCTAAGATAATGCACCAATCAAACTCAAACCTATAACTGAAAACTGCATCAAAATCGGACTAGTTGTTTTGGAGAAAAATGGCAACATGGATTTGCACAAACAATGTTTGCTGCAGCGCTCTCTAAGCTCTCGCTAGTAACTCTGTCTCTCTGTCTTTCCGTTTATTTGTTGCCTATTCACGAATCGACCTTGACAAAAGTTTTAATAGTTATAATATACTAGCAGCTTGCCCCGGCTTCGCACGGGAGAACAAAACTCGACTAACAACTTAGCCTATGTTACTCAGAGATAATGTAGCGTTCTAATGATGAAAGTCTATTAGTTTTTTTATAACAGAAAGGCTTGCGTTTGAACGACATCCCACCCTATGTTAACGGGCAAGTCTTGTGAAATAAGGCAATCGATGTGTTTTTGTCAACATTTTTGTGCCGTTATACATCATGTGGAAGTTTGAAATTAATGAATACTATAGTACATATCCTGAATTATTATGCTTGGAGAAAAAATAGTTTCAAACGCTTTTCGTTTCTTGAAATTATGAAATAGAATATGGCCAAATTATTTTTAATCCGTAATCTTGACATCAAAATAATTATAGGAAAGGCGCAATTTTATAGATGCTAACTTTGATGCAGATACATTTAAGGCTTAGACCTTTTATTGTACGTTTTGTTTATTCTATTAGCAGATAAGTACGGATAGTTTGATGAAAATTTCTGATAGTGCCTGCTGAAAATCTCTTTTCTGCGTTACGTCTGTTGCTGTTTTATTTTGGCAGGCGTTACAAACCATCGAGAACATCGAGATATGACAAGTATGGAGGTCTCGTATTCAATTTGAAACAAACAACATATAGTTGTTACTGCTTTATCTTACACAAGTTTGACGTCTGATAGAAAGAGACGCAATCATACAGAAACTATCGTCTTGAACGACGTGTAACTTGTAAAAGTGACCAGCTGGTGACTTGCTGTGTTTTCGAAAATTGTGATTTATTTTTGTTTAGGAAGTGATTAGGTGTGAAATAATTTGTTGTATGAACACTTAAAACCATTTTGTTGTGATGGCTTGTGTAGCTTATGGTTGTCACAGCCACAGTTCAAAGAAAACTGAAGAAAATCGAAGCATATCATTTCACCGGTAAGAGTTTTTTGGAATTTTCTGTGGAACCACTTAAAATTTCCATGAAATATTTGAATATGTTTAAATTCATTGTTTTGAGCCTGATATAAAAACATAATAATGTCTATCCGATCTCAAAATTCTTGTCAATTCCAGAAAGTAATTTCGTTGTTGGATTATAGTGATGTTCCTTGACGTAGGTACCTACATTGTTACCGATTCGTTTTATACCAACGGGAATTTCTGTTCCCAGTGGTGGTCACTGTCAACTTACCGAACTTGCGTTGCCTCGGAGGGGGATTACAGACTGTTTTATCCCAGATTTATCACTGGGAACAACAAGTTCTGTTGGTCTGACTAACATAAGAACCAATCTGAAACTGGGAAACAAACTTTGACCACCAGGTAAAGTATTGCCTGGTCCACGAGTTTATCTATCGTTAGGTACTATTATTTTGAAAAAATATTACTGTAACGAATTCTCAAAAAGTATTAAGTGATTTTTCTAAGGTAGGTTTAATTAAAATTCATTTATTTCAGGTACCAATAGTACCCATGTGCATATAAATTTTACTGAATTTGACATGCATTTATATTGAAATAATACTAAACATATCCGAATAAAAATTATTTAAATTTAATTGAAATAATATAATTTAGATAAATAATGTTAATAAAATGAAGGTACGACAGTAAATTGACCAAGCTACATTGATTGACCTTAAAAAAAGAACGATATTTCCGATTCATAAACCGATAAATTTTGTCACATCACTATAATACTCAATACATAACAATAGTGATTCTATAGCAAACTCGGCTTCATAGGCATTTCAAGAAAGGGCAGATTGTGTATTTCTTTCTCCTTCTCCCTTGTTGCGTGGTAAATAAGAAAAACACGATCGGATATATTGTAAGTGTTCAATTCAACACGATTCCTCCATGCTTGTGATTCCTCGAAGGTCATAATGTAACAGATATTCAATGTAATATCCGCTTCCGGCAATAGGAATAAACATTCTGTCTCCTTCTTGCTCGTGGCTATAGTAATTTAACTCTCCTTATCTATTTTAGCGTGACGTCAATGTATTCAAATCTAACGTCAGACGTATGTACGTCTGTGTGAGTGGAAAATATCAATGTAGATGTTCAAGCAGAAGTTCCCACGGTCGAGGACTTGGCCCTTAAGTTAAGATGTGGTCTACGATAGAGCACGCTTGCCTAGAAGAAACCGATTCACTCGCGACTTGAAGGTACTCAGACTGTATTCATCAGGGAGCATCCACTCGACCAGCATATTCTAAGTAGTAGTAGTAGTAGTAGTAGTAGTTTCAGAGCCTTTTCATTACAAACAAACAAAAAATCAAATCTTTCCTCTTTATACTTCATAGTGTAGACTAGCGGCTTGTCCCGGCTTTGCACGGGTGGACATTTATGTAGCATTCTAATGGTGAAAGAATTTTTGAAATCGGCCCGGTAGTTTCTGAGTTTATTCGTTACAAATTACAAACATACAAAAATACAAATCTTTCCTCTTTATAATATTAGTATAGATGTAGTAATGATGATGAGGAAAAATAATTATATTCAGTGGTATTTGTTATTATGCACAAAACGTGACTAACACCAGTCTAGGAAAATATTTTTATCAATTCCGCGAGTTTGACTTCGTTATCAGAAGGGTGTGGGCGCTCACCAATGTACTTTACATAAAAATGCAATAAATCGAACAAAGTGAATAAGTTTGCTTAGGCTGAGTGGCCAGCCCTGGTGTCAGTGTTTAATTGTGCACACTAAAAATAGAAAAAAGTACAGAAAAATAATTTTATGAGCTAATGCCACAAGTGGCCGCCTTATCGCTAAAAGCGATCTCTAATGCCGCCTTTAATGTACTGCCAGAAGGAAAGACTACTATGGGAAATAACTGATACAGATAATGGTGTATTATCTAGCTGCGTCCCGCGGTGTTACCCGCTGTTCCTACGTGAACTCTACATTTTTTTCGGAATAAAAAGTAGTCTATGTGTTAACCCAGGGTTTCAGCTACCTCCGTATCAGATTTCATCCAATTTCATTCAGTAGTTTTTGCGTGAAAGAGTAACAAACATACACAAAAACTTTCGCATTTATAATATTAGTAGGATCTAGTTTGAAATATGATGAAGTACAAAGATTACGTAACCTAAATTTCATTGCAAGCATTACAATGAAATCCTGAATGCAATGAAATCTTAATCCGGATTTCATTGTATTGATTGCAATGAAATCCTAAATGCAATGTAATCCTAATTGCTATGCTTGCAATGAAATTCAGGATGTTAACAAATTAGGGCGATAGCAATCGTTGCACATAAACCGTTACGGCTCTAGAATAAACAATAGTGCATGCAATATGGTAATTCCAATATGGTAATATTCCATCATCGTATTATGTTTACGCGTCTGCTAGTTCAAGTCGACGTCGAACGCAACATCGCAGCAGCCCTGTTGGCTCATTAGTAGGTATACTCGTAAGTGGTACATCTGCTAGGCGTGGGTTTGACTCCCATCCAAGACAAACATTTTGCGGTATAAACAAATGTTTGTTCTGTATTTATTTATTAAAAAAAACTGTATTTCAGTATTCTATCAGTTATCTGACTTCCATAGTACAAGCTTTGCTTGTTGGGGTCAGATGGCGCTGTGTGTAATGTCCTATGAAGTTTATATTTATTTATTTACTCAACTGTTTTCTCATGTAATTTCTATAAGACTAATCAGAAAGTATATTCTTTCCAATAAAAATACATCAAACACATTTGCGTCTCTATAAAATTTGAGGGTTGCCCTCGATTTTTCTGGGATCCCTTCATCAGATCCTGACTTTGTGCCAATGGGACCACCTGGGAAGTATAACCTTTTAAACCAATAATATACAAATTTACAATTTAAAAAACCGACTCCATGACCAACTAAACGCACTGATCCAATTAAACAGCGAGGTTTCGGAGTAAACGAAAATAACATCGATGTTTAAAATTTTTAGATTTTTGTTTATTTTTTGCAGTTTCCATCAGTATTCATGAGGAAAATTTATATATATAATACATACATATGCACCACATTTGTGTCTACATTGCACCCGTGCGAACCCAGAGCTGGACGCTAATCTCTACATAGCATAAAACAAAGTCGCTTCCCGCAGTCTGTTCGCTTAGATCTTTTAAACTACGCAACGAATTTTAATGCAGTTTCCATCAATATACAGAGTGATTCAAGAGGAAGGTTTATATGTATAATGCATGCATATGCACCACATTAGTATCTGCATTGCACCCGTGCGAAGCCGGGGCGGGTCGCAAGTATGAAATAAACCTATTACGTACACACACACGTATGTACTAAGAGTTGCGACAGCCCTACCAGCCCACCACCAATATAAAACGGTAAGCCGTTCAATGTCACGCAACAACACGTGACGCGATACTCGCGTTTCTACTGATAATCTTATATCTCACCATTCTATCGCTTAATCTGAAACACATTCCCGTTTATGTACTAAACGTACTAAAACTTGCTAAGCAAAACAAGCAGTGGTTAGTAAAGTATCTGAAAACACATGCGTGTTAGAGATAGCATTGTATGAGGCATCACGTGCTGTTTGCCTCACGTTAATCGATATCGGCAATATCATTCACTATTTTATCGATAAAAATTAAGTCAATAAATAGCTTAAGTGTTTAACTTACTAAAAAGTCAGGTGAAATTTGTACTTAGATAGCTGATAAACTCTACATATTAGTCATACCAAAAATTTCACACACAAAATGACAACTTCACAATAAGTGTAAAAACTGGCGTTCAAATTGCCAAAAGCATTTTTTTCTAAATAGCTATGATTTTAAAAGCTCATTGTTTTATTTTCACACTATTTTTATAAATTATAATAATGTAAATAATCATAATTAATTACATATATTAAAAACTAAACCAATATTGCACACGTAATCTGAATTGAAATCCCGCGGTCAGATCCAGCATAGTTTAGTTTTTGTTTGATTGTAATTTGTTTCGTGTGTTAAATAAAAAAAAAAACTAACGAAACTCCCTCTTAATAGTAAGAGATAACGCATCACCAAGAAAATTGCAGCGATAGACATCATAACAACTTCATTCACCACAAACAACCACAGCCTAAGCCAGTAATCCCCAAAGAATGGGTCGGGACCCACCAGTGGGTCGCAAGAGAATATTGGACGTAACAAACTCATGATGAGATGGTTAGTCAACAGCCTTGTAGCTTCGCTGTTGCACCCTCCGAATCGGAACACGGTAATGTTTACACACTACTGCTTGGCGGCAAAATGTTTGCTACTGCGGTGGTACCTCTAGACGACCTACTGCTAAGGAGACTACCTATTCATAATAATAAATAACCTTATATTACCTACTATTAACATAATGCGTAATTTTATGACGCACGTGATAATAAAGTACCTACGTAGTTAAGTAAGAAAATATTAATAAGTACCTACGTACTTAATTTTCGCATACTTGTGAAAATGGTTTTAATCAAATCTTGTTATTCATAATTTCAATCGGCAGTGTTTAAACATTTTACGCTTTATTTATAAAGTTAACATATTATTATTCCTATCATTATTTAATTTTTCTTATTTTTTACATTAAATATTTACAAAACATATATAACATAAAAAACTTAAAAACTAGGGTGCCTAGGGCAGCGGGGCAGGGCTCAAGCTGCCCGTGGTTAGGGCTGCAGAGTGAGGAACCTCCTCACAATGCGCGCCGTGTCAAGGATCACTGCCTTTTGAAGCTGACCCTTGACCCAACCGTCTAGCGAGAGTCTCTTAAGATGTTGGTCGAGACTCTTCGCTATAAGACCGTTTACCGTGACGACTATCGGGACAATGATCGTCGAACCAACATCCCACATGGCGGTTATCTCGTGAGCCAAGCCAAGGTACTTGCTGAGCTTGTCCTTCGCGGCCTTCACGGGAACAGTATTATTAGTGTATTATTATTATTGTTACAATTATATATATTTATTTCAGACCATGTCCATAGAATTACATTAAAATGACTAAATAAATAAAATCAATACAAATGTCAAAATGAACTTAAAAAAATTAAAATTGATTATGAAAGTTTAAAATTTCCTCACTTGAGACTTGAGAGTCAGTTCCATTCCAGGCTAGGTGTTTTTACCATCCTCCACCTCGGCTGATTACAAGAAAAATATTAAAAAAAAAAATGTTTTCTGTACTTTTTTTTCTATTTTTGATGTGCACAATAAAGAGTTTTTATCTGTCTATCTACATATCTCCCTTCTGTTCTGTTTTCCATTCGTGATTGATTTATAAATGTGTTCAAAAAGTTTCAAAATCACATTAACTTGCGTACTTGCATAACTATGCTGCGCGAATTGACAATGTTGTGTGAAACTAAATCGATCGATTAAGTTTCTAAAATCGGGCGAGCGAATTCCACCGTGCAATAATCCGCGAGAAAAATTTAGAAACAAGACGCTTCGTATCTGAAATCACAGACCGTGTCTGTCTAGACTACAATTCTAGGTAAATGTTACAGCTTGTTATTATTTAAGGCTGGTTTTTTTTTTCGTTATTATTTTGACATGAAAAGAATCTAGAACATGTATAATATATATACATAATCAAGTATAATGAAATAAGTTATATGCATATAAAAGCAATATTATATCACCGTCGCGGGTCGAACCTGGACCAGATTGGCACAGGACCGAGGCAGATGGCACGTAAAGAGAGAGGCCTATATCCAGCAGTGGGATAAAGAAGGCTGTGGATGATGATGATGATGATGGCCGAGACCAGACCAAACTGTCTTCTTAGCCAGGATTTAAAATCTACATACACTACGTACACGACTATAATATAAAATGGAATAATATTTAATAGTAAATTGTGAGTTGATCACAATAATATTGTAAAGGCGAAAGTTTGTGTGTGTTTGTATGTTTGTTACGTCTTCACGCTCAAACAGCTGACTGCTGGATTAACAAATAGGCCGCTTTTTATCTCGAAAAAATGTAGTGTTCGCGTGAGAACAGCGGGCAACAACGCGGGACGCAGCTAGTTATTTTAATATAACTGAAACTGTCTTATTTGACGGTAAACTCTCTTTGACAACTGAATAACGTCACCTTAAGGCAGTCCTTTTTAAATTAAATCAGCTAACACCTACGCTTACATGGATTTATTAACTCGCCAGGTGGAAGGGTTGACCTTTTTAGGTGAATTTGCCTAAATAAAATCTGTTCACAAGCCGCAACCCGCGGTGTTACCCGCTATGTTTTCGGGATAAAAAGTAACCTATATGCTAATCCAGGGTCTCAGCTATCTCCGTACCAAATTTCATCCAAATCCGTTCAGTAGTTTTTGCGTGAAAGAGTAACAAACATCCATCCAAACTTGACAACATTTTAATATTAGTTGGATTTTTTAAACCGGACACAGTATCGGTGGAACTACAGCTTGCCAGCAGAAATATCTGCATTAGTGGTGGACGGTGCTTGGCATCCCAGGAAAGTAGACTTTCCACGTAGTAACAACTATATACAGTTACTTATTGTAAGTAAGCCAACTCCACAGAACCAATTACAGTAGCTACTACTGCAAAATAAGGTTGTCAATCAACTTGCCGACCGTCCCTTGGTTCCTTTGCCGTGAACCTTCGACCTTTAGACCTCCGCACCCTTATCGGATATTTGAAACGTTCGCGATTTCCACTTTTTGTTTACCAAAAAATTCGACAACAACTTCGTCGGATCATAAATTCGCTAATGTTAAAGTATCTTACAACACTACTTATATGCTTCCACTGAAATTAAATCAATGGACGGTCTCAGAGGAAGCTTCTTTGATGACTAAAATGAGCACCAGCGCTCAATACGTCTCAGTCGTTTCTTGGCCACAGGAAGCGCAACACGTGTCTATTTATTACTAGTAGCTCGCCCCGCGCACGGAAATACAAAATTCGATTAACAATATAAATTTATCGATCCAGTAGTTTCGGAGCCTATTCAATACAAACAAATAAAAAAATCTTTCCTCTTTATAATTGGTGTAGATGACAACTGTAATAGTTAGACATAAGATATTGCGGACTTATTTGAAGCTGTCAATTTGCTCTATAAAACGTCATTTTATTCTACTGTCAATAGGTTTCGCTGCGCATGCTAAGTAAGGATTTTTTTCAAATTTTTCACACCTTTGGTTTCATTATTGAATTTTCCATACTGATCCCAAATGGTTTTTTAAATAAAATATAGCCTATGCCCATCACGGATAATGTAGCATTCGAATAATGAAAGAATTATTAAGATCAGTCCAGTAGTTTCGGAGCATATTCAATACGTACAAACAAATCCTTCCTCTTTATAACAGTTTAGATAGATAGACTAGCTGAACGACCGTTCGTTCCCGGTGCGGTTGCGCTCGGTAGCTTTGCATCTAGAAGAACATAATTCGAAGTGTCACTTATAATACCACAAGAGCTTCAAAATTATCGGGTATTTCCCGATAGGTTCGTTGCAAACAAATGAAGGAGTCAAGTTTTTCAGGTTAAAAAATCACGAGCGCGAAGAAGCGCGAGTGATTTTTTAACCTGAAAAACTTGACGACTTTATTTGTTTGCAGGGAACCTTGAGGGAAATGCCAGATAATTTTGAAGCTCGTGTGGTATTCGGGGGATTATTTTTCCGTCCCAAATGTCGGCCAATAGAATTGCACCATTCGACGTCACGTGGTACAACGAGAAAATTTTCAAAAAATTATCAGTATTATACCATGTAGGTTGTACCACGTGACGTCGAATGGTGCAATTCTATTGGTCGATATTTGGGTCGGAAAAATAATCACGAATACTCTTCGAACAGTTCCTGTATAAGTTTCTTTATTAGATCCAACGGGATAGACATGCTAAGCATACTTGGCTATTAATGTCAATGTCAATTTAATTATAATGTTCGTTAGTATCCTGTGTTATCAAAGCTCGAGAGACTGTTTTGGACAGAACAGATTAATCTAGGTTAAAGGGTAATTTATTTTTGGAAAATTTTCCAACTTTACAAATTAAGTTCAGCAAACTCATTTGAAGTATTTAAGCCAGCGGAGATTTTAAACTTGATACTTGAGCATAATCTAAATCTTTTGTTCATATCAGGAGTTGATTTAATGACTGACATATATATTATATATGCGCTAGATTGGCTGTAGTCGAATATCGAAATAAAGACGCTTGAAAAATAATTGGGGTCAGCTGCGGTCACTTCAAACACTTCTTATGTGGCTCAGAATCTTACAAATACAAAATACAAATATTTTATTAATGACACTAGAGTTACAACTAAATTTTTTCTTAGCTGTATGCAAGTGAACTGAATATAATGTTTTTTTTTTTTGACATGTTATTATATTTGACATATTTTCATTTTGACATTCTTTTAAATTGTTTTTCATTTACATGTAATCACAGTTTTTACCTGAGGACTGCCTAGGCCGGGTTGTTTTTCGCGCGCATCTTGTATGTATATGTAAATTTCTTTATTACCTCGTTTCTTTGAAACGGCCGAATGGATAGATTCGACTCAATAACCCAAGTATTCTTGGATAGAGGTGTTTAAAAAAAAATAAGGGATTTTTGGCGCGAAATTGTAATACGTAATTTTTTTAATTTTTTTTTTTATTTAAAAAGTAATGAGACGAACGAGACGCTCTCCTGATGGTAAGAGGTTTAATCCAGTAGGGCATCTAAATAAAGGAAATTAAAAAGAGATTACAAAAATATATCAAAGTTATATGTTTAAATTGAATTAGGAATAATTATGAATTGCTTTAAAAAGTTCATTTTCCTTCAACTATAGCTATTTTATTCGCAGTGGGGTTATAAACTCTTCATCTTGTAATGTGTTGTGGATTTTTCACTTCGATTAAGAGGAATAATATAACATTTAACCGTCACTATGTAAACAACGCAACACACACATGCACACAAAATGTGGCAGACGACCTAATGAAGGCCGTAGAAACGCGATGGATGCGAGCCGCTTCCAACCAAAGTCTTCGTGGAAATCATTAGGGGAAGCCTATATCCAAGAGTGGACGTCCTACGGCTGAGATGATGATAATGATTATGTGGATAACTTCCCAAGTCTAACATTACAAATGATTAGGTATCTATTAATAGTAGGTACCTTTAAGTCGCAGCTCTTCTCAGAGGACTATTTGGGCAAGGTAAGGGTGTTAACAGGGTGCAAATGAGTCGATTTGCATAAAACAAGGACCTTTAGGAGGCAATTTCAGAATACGTAAAGCGGGTACGCCATCAACAAAGCTACTTTCGTTACCGTACAACCAACTCATACGTGAGGTGGTCAAACGGAGGAACTAGTCGAGATTGCGAGTCAGTTAAGTAATAAATGCGATGACAACGCCTCGGTTTAAATTTGTTGTTACCTTGGTTTTAGGTGGCATAGTTTGATGCGTGTGGGAAGATTATTAGGGGAAAGAAACGAGTTAGGCGCTCTCACGGAAAATGGTTTGAGTCTCGATCAGATAACTGTAACCTTTTCACAACACCGTCACATAATATCAGATGAGCTGTGATCAAACATTTAGACGGTGAAACTTTTGTAGCGGTAATAGTTCAGTGGTTAGCGCGGTCGGTTCACACGCCGAAGGGCGTGGATTCAAACCGCAACAATGAGCTTCAGCTGCTGTTGAACGAAACCATCGTGAGGAAACCATTGCATGGTAGTAGGGTGTTTTCTAGTACTCGCTGCTGGCTAGCTACCAGTCTAAAGTAAAAACTCAGCCGTCAATTTGAGAGTCTCACGTTTCAAGAGATGACCCAATAATAAATGTTATTATAAACGTCACCCTAAGTAGGTAATGTATGAAAGAATTATAATTTTTTTTTTTTAAATAGAGTCGAATTGAGAACCTCCTCCTTTTTTGAGTCGGTTATAAATTAATTGTTTCGTAACACAACAGAACACAATCACAAAAACAAACAAACAGAAAATAACAACTAACTTAGCAATTGGTCTTCTATCAAGTCACTGTTAAAAGGAAGAGAGTGATATTTTCTTTAGCCCTGGGAGCAGGGCGTTGTAGCTCGCACTCTCCACACACCCCTGGGGGCAGAGTCCCCCAGAGCCCAGCCTCGGAAAAGAGGGATGCCTCGAGACCGATTCCCGACCTGACCCCAATAAGGGAGGAAGATCACACTCACTCACACCACTTATTTTCTTTATAATCGCTTATAAAAAGCGATTATAAAGAAAACAAAAAAAGCAGCCCATACAGGTACGTAGATTGTGATGGGTAAATAGACTCCCGTCGTACATCCTTCTGCTACATTTTTTTTTTAATCTGATTTGATCAGCGTCATAGGTACTTCGCCTCAAATTTCTTCCTCAAGTCCTGAGTGTACTTACATACTTTGCAGTACTTCCCATGTATCTGGGTCAAGGCAAGGATTCCAATGACGTCACTGGACGAAAGGAGCCGCGTTTTGTTAAAAGTTAATCTCGATTTGTATGAACGTTGGTATTAATAGGATTTTGCTCTAGATTTATCTGTTTTGTTAACCTTATTTTCAAGATCTTCTTTTCTTATTTAGTACATAATTTAAAAAAATATAATCTCATATTTTCCGGGGTCTGTACTTTACACAAGTTCTTGGCGGTAGATTTTCAACTTGAGGATGGTAGCTAGTCCAGTCGAGTACTACTAGTGGTACTAATCAAGAGTAGACATTCTACCACGAAGCTATGGTTTCCTCTCGATGTTTTCGTTCCCCAGCAGCTCAAGCTCATTGTTGGAGTTCGGGCCCACGCCCTTCGGCGTCTGAAACGACCGCGCTATCCACTGAGCTATTATTGATAGATAGATAGATAGATAGATATAACTCTTTATTGTGCACATCATATATAGTAAAGAGTACAGAGAACAAAAAACCTTATTAACTAGTGCCACAAGTGGCGGCCTTATCGCTAACAGCGATCTCTTCCAGGCAACCAAGAAAAGACAAATACGAATTGCTACGAATTACTACGGTATGTTACAAGAGTTCCTTACAAGAAAACGGATCATGTTTGAACGAAACTTTTTACTGCGAACATTTTCCATCGACAGTTCATTAAGCAGGTAAAACCGCTGGTTATAAGTTGTTAAGATATGCTATTGTGTAACCAGTAATGTACACATCAACAACAACAAGAAATCTGTTTTATTCACCGGTATAATAGCTATCGATTCCATAGCATTGGCACTAACATTACATCGGCCAAATATGGCGTCGAGTAAATGTTTTTTTGACTTCCATACAAGCGATGTAACACATTTCGCACTAACGTTACATCGGTCAAATAAGGATTAGAAGTAATAAATCATCGTACTAATTGAGCTGACAATGGAAAGTGTTCGCAACAAAACAGTTTCGAACAAACATGTTTTGATTTCACGTACGGAACCCTGTTACTATGGCAGATTACACAAGAATATGACATTAAAATCTGTCCTCGTATAGCGAAACTTGTCTTTCCACATAAAATCTCGAAACTAAACAAAACTAATACTCGTTTGGAACTTGTCTCGTCCATTACACAAATTGTTTTAAACTAGGATTGCTTCTTTTTTCATCGTTCTACACTTTTTTTATAATTTTTTTTTTTAGTTTGTATTTATGTACATGTACATATAATTATAATAGTACATAGATATTGTCGTTGTGGTTGTCCAAAGGTTGAAGAAGAGTAACACAGGATCGCGGTCAATGGAGAGAGCTAAATGGGAGCCTATGTCTCGAGACAGCCTGTTCTGGCAGCTGATGAATAAATCAGTCAACAGAGTAAATAAAGGCTATTTTTATTTATTTATTTATATGGATATTGTGTACAATATATATTCATCATCATCATCATCATCATCATTTTTTTGTTTATTTTTTTGTATGTATGTATTGTAAATTATGTTGAAATGTGTTTTATGTCGCAAATAAAGTGTTGTCTATTGTCTATTTCAGCCGTAGGACGTCCACTGCTGGACATAGGCCTCCCCCATTGACTTCCATAAAGACCGGTTGGAGGTGGCTCGCATCCAGCGCGTTCCTGCGGTCTTTACTAGGTCGTCTGTCCACCTTGTGGGTGGACGTCCTACGCTGCGCTTGCCGGTCCGTGGTCTCCACTCCAGAACAATATATCTTACTATATTAAAAAAATCTTTAGCATCTGGTTAAGGTCAGTTGGCTAATCAATTAATTATAACGTAGCAAATTGCGTTAGCAAATGTTCAGATTGACAATGTTCCTGATTTGTGTCGGGGCAAATACAGATAGAACAACAAAAAAAACTCGAATTGCTTGTACAAACTTCATTATGTTTGGGTTTATAGCAAGTGCTTCGTTCTAAGTCTGTTAAAATACAGAATGTAATGTGTCTCAAGGACAATTCAATTTAGGTCCGTTTTCCCATTAAATAGTGCGTATAGATTGAGACGCGCTTGCTCGCGTCTAATTTTAGCACTGGAGTTCGCGGGAATGGCTGGATGTTCTAGAATCAACACGCTCGTAGCTGAAGCTGACACAGTTTTACCTAGAAGTAACCAGTAAGCACTTCGCTTTCAGCGCATACCTAACCTGAGTTGGAAAAGTTGGTATTTTTGGATCGTAAGCTTTACATACATAGTATATTCATTATTCCAGGTATATATTTAGTTTATTTTCGCTTAACAGTCTTTTCAGTTACAACAGTGATGAGGGCTATATGCATTATAGGTATATATTAAGCAGCATTGTGTAAACATTACTGTATTCCGGTTTGAACGATACTGCAGCTAGCGAAATTACAGGGCTGTTTGGACTAACCATAGAGTCTCAAAGTAATGAGCGCCAAAGCAGCGTAGCCCTGGACTTTGTTTTACTATTCAAAGTTTAGTGCATCGCTACAATGTTCAGGGACAGGCGTTATCTCTTACCATCAGCAGAGAGTCTCGTTCGTCTAATTACATTTACATTACAAACAAAAAACGTAGATCCTATGAGATATTTGTTTATAGGTACATGTATCTTGAAACCGTACAAAAACAACGAACAACGTAAGCTATCGCCCGTAAGTCGATACTACAGACTCAATAGAACATAGGTGTGTATATCAAATATATCGTTGCGAGTAGGTATCTACTTCGCAGTCGAGACAGTTACGCTATACATATAAAAGTATGCTTTTAGTGGAAAATTCCAAATAGAATAATAGAATACTAAAACGGGTGGGAATAAAGTGTCTAGATAACATCAGGTAAGTAGTTAACATCTATTATTAAACCAACAAAAAGTAAAAACACGACTAAAATATTTACATATAAAAAAGTATTTAAGTATTTTATCAGTTTTATCTGACTTCCATAGTTTTTTTTTTTTTTTTTTCTTTTTTTTTTTTTTTATAGTAGATAGCCTTGCGTTTGACCGCCATCCCGCCTGATGTTAAGCGAAGATGCGGTCTACGGTGGAGCACGCTCGCCTAGAAGAAACCGATTCACTCGCGACTTGAAGGTACCCAGACTATATTCATTGGGGAACACCCACTCGGGCAGCTGATTCCAATGTCTAGCGGTACGCATGAAAAAGGTGGAATCAAACCGCTTAGTTCGAGCTTTTGGAACATCAACCATGAAGCGGTGACGCTTTTTAAAGCTCCTGGCTGTCCGATAGTAGAATGGGCAAGGTGGAATTAGGTCATGCAGATCTGAAGCGCACTCTCCAAAATGTATCCGGTAGAAAACCGACAGACAAGCAACTTTCCGTCGATGTTCAAGGCTTTGGAGCCTTTTCTGGACAAGCGAATCGCTTTTCAACAACCTTTGCTTAGTTTGGGGTCAGATGGCGCTGTGTGTAATGTCCTACGATAATTATTATTTCTTTATTTATAGTGTTGTTAGCGATTTATATTTTTATTTGACAATATAATTGTATCTTGACAGCCACGTTGGCTCATTGGTAGCATATCTGCCTTGAGAGCTGTAAGGCGTGGGTTCGATTCCCACTCAGGGCAAACATTTTGTGAATAAACAAACGTTTGTTCTGTGTCTGGGTGTTCTGTATGTATGCATGTATTATAAGTATGTACCTATTTACAAAAAAAGTATTTATGTATTCTATCAGTTATCTGACTTCCAGCACACAAGCTCTGCTTAGTTTGGAGCCAGATGGCGCTGTGTGTATAGTCCTACAATAATTATTTATATTTTATATTTATATTGTGTTACTTTCACAACTGAGATGAATCTAATGACACTTCATGTTGAAATCTGTCAAACTGTTTTAGACTGTAGACCGTGCCAAAACTGCCCAAGAATTAGATGTCTAATGTGGCACGGTTGAAAAACGTTTACATCTCTTTGGCTATCGGGTAAATAGTACCTACCGACAATGCTAGAGTTCTAGTACCTTTGAACATAATAAACTCATAATGAAAGAATCAGATTAGGTCGGCCATATCATTAAAAATGAGCAAAAATACACCCGATTTTAGGTCATTTCCTGTGTTTATCAGTGGTGTACTGGGTATAGTCATGTCTATTTTAATTATTGACTTTTATTATTTATTATTTTTTAAATGCGTGGTTTCGATGACAATATACGTATGTATGATTATGGGTACCATTAAGAGGATTAATATCAAGGTCAATGCATCAGCAATAGTTATACATTTCCGCGGTGTTACCCGTTAAATTTTTCCGGGGTAAAAAGTAGCCTATGTGTTAATCCAGGGTGTCAGCTACCTCCATACCAAATCTCATCAAAATTGGTCAGGCCGTTTCAACACGAAGAAGTAACAAATACACTCACAAACTTTCGCCTTTATAATATTAGTGTGTAAAGTGTGTAATTGTAGTGTGTGTTATTAAAATTCTACTTACATAATACCTACTATCACGTCGTAGTTACAACAACATTGAAGGGATTAGGACAGCTATTGCATAAGTGTAATTGCAACACTGACCTAGATAGTGATGAATCTGTCAACTGTCAATCGCGAACTGTATCATCAAGAGCTGAATCAGATTTCTGATATAGTGACACATGATTTGGCCGCGTACAATCGTACATAGACGACCTACTTAGAACGATTTGACATTATTTAGCTGATTGATTTAAAAAAAGTCGGACTCGCCCACCGAATGTTTCGTACAAACTTGTAGGTATATAATTTTTTGTAATTATAATATCAACCTAATTTTTTATTCAGTTATTTAAAACTATTTATTTATTATTATTTTTTGCCAATTTAATTCTATTGATTTTTTGGCTTTTATTTAATTTTTGAATCAACACCATAATATTTGAAATGTATTAGTTAATGTTTGTGACTACCATTCGTTATAAATAAATGAGTATGAGTATGATAAATAGTTCAGTAAATTAGTAGTAAATGTATTTTTATGTAAAATTAATGAGACGAACGATACGCTCTCCAGATGGTAAGAGATAACGCATGTCCATGACCATTGCAGCAATACACAGAACTTTGAATAGCAAAACAAAGTCCAGGGCATCGCTGCTTTGGCGCTCACTAACTTGAGACTAAATCATTAAAAAAAATTGATAATAATTGTAATTAAATAATAATAATAAATAAATTTTCCTTTTTGTAAAACCTTACGGCGAAGCTAGTTAATGATACAATTTTTAATTAATTTTTATTTTTTTACATTTTTCGTCATAAGCCGGAAATTACACATCGCAAAAATAAATTAACAATCTGTTTTAGCTTGTGCTCTTTTATATGATATTCCACATGATACGGTTAACTCACTTCAAAATTTGGACCCTCATTCCTTGCATGAAAGCCCTACTGTTTTTGAAAATGTATTCGAAATTGTTTCCTTTATGAGTACCATAAGGCCAAATTAGTTGTAGGTCAACGGAAAGTATAGATTTTGATTCCCTTATAAGTGTCGAAATATGCAGTTTTTTGCGCCATAAACGGCTGTAACTTTTTTTAACGATAACTGAAAACTTTGGATTTGTACACAGCAGCAAGGGAGTACATATCTGCGTACCGATATGGTTTTAATTTAAACACGATACCTCCACGCGTTCCTAAGCTAGAAATTCTTGGGATTCCGTTTTTCCCCTTTTGAGGTACGGAACCCTAAAAAGTATGTTAAACCGAATTTAGGTTGAGCAAATGTAATGATAAGGTGAAAAGATATTAAAAATACTTTTTAATGGCATTCATTGAATGTATAATCAGTTATTATGAAAAGGCAATTAGGTTCATTATTCAGTGTGAGTAAATACTGTATTACTTTGAAATTATATCAAGGTTACACTTAAGTAGCATTGAGTTCAGCGATTTCTAATTAGAGGACGAATCAAGGACGAAAGTTACGATTAGAATGTTCATAAAATATAATTGACCTATTAAAAACACAATATTCATATACATAATGGCAATCTTCACAGATATCAGGGAAAAAGGCAGATAGAGATTTTGCATCAAAAGTAAAGTCACTCGGTTAGGTGGGTGACTCCGCACACATAGCTATCCGCCGCGCGTTGTTTACGCGGTAGGAACAGGAACTAGTGCATCTATGAGAGCTATGATGCCAGCCGACAGTTGAGGTTTTGTGTTCCAAGTTGTAAAGAGAAACGTAAACTGTGTAACTATTCGCGTGAGTAAAGATATTTAATGGAGGCTCTTTTGTTTTTGTTAACTGTTTTTATTTTCCTTGAACACAGTTTGGTAATCAACTAGTGAACTAAGGTAAAAGTAATTGCACAGAAGATGTGCGACCGACTTGTCGCTAAGCTGCTTGCCGAGGGCGAAAACGTAACTATTACTAGCGTAGGTATACGGGAATGAAACTCATGTAATCTGCACTTATGTATAAATGTCAGTAATACATAAATGTTAGTAATACAACATATAATATACATATTGTTATCTCTACATCTACAAAGATTCAGTCACGCAAGTGAAAGTGGTCTATAACAGCCTTTGCTCTGAACTTAAGGTTGTTTAAGGTCAGTAAATAGATTAAGAAAGCGACGACCTTTGTAGTTGTGACGCGACCCTTTTCTTTGACAATATCTTTTAAAAAACAAAAGACAATCATTAAGAGGCTATATAGGCTTGGGCTTTTCGTGCGATAATTACGAATACGTATGTTGACGTCAGAGGTCAATATAACAGAAAAACAAACAGTATTGCGTCCTCAATCTCACCTTCATGAAAATGTATTCACTGAAACTTTATTAAAATTTCATGCTCTTTTTGTGAAGATATTTATCAAAGTACTTAACATCTAGCGATTGCATCGATCATTTATTTACTCCATAACTTTTTGATTAATTTATCCCGATATCGGTATGTTTATCTATTACAGCGTTGCCAGATTTTTTTTGCCAAATCGGGATTTTGGAACTTTTTGAGTGAAAAAGCGGAATTAATTCGTCGAAAGCGGGACATAGTAAAAAACGTATACAAAAAAACGTTTTAGCACGCACCGATTGCCTAACGCATCCCGCTCTTGCGGCGGGCGGCCAGTCCACACTTATCTCTGCTCGCACGGTCGACTTATCCCCGAAAAGCGGGACTGAGAATCTCTCGCGCGGGACTTCTGATTTAAAAATCGGGACGTCTGGCAACGTTGATCTATTATGAACATCATCTTTCTTGTGTCTATTTCTTTTAGTATAATGTGCTTATTAGTGGTACCGTCTCAATTTCAAAATAACACTGAACTATTCAAAAACAGTAAGCACACTTACTTTGCCGTCTCTTCATACGAAATTGGTCGTTACGTAAACGTAAACAGACAAATCTTCAAAGAGGAAAGGAAGGCAATAAAGTCGAGCAGGTATCTGGCATTACGCCTAAACTCCAGATTATACGAAAACCGAATGCTAGAGAGAGACCTTTTTTTAGGGTTCCGTACCCAAAGGGTAAAACGGGGCCCTATTACTAAGATTACCTGACTGTCACCAGGCTACCTCATGAACCGTGATAGTTAGGCAGTACCAGATATTCTGCCAATAAGCAGTTTTAAACATTACCTACTGTGTTCCGGTTGGAAGGATGGTGCAACTAGCGAAATTACAGTTGCTGAGACTAACCAACGAAAGTCACCAAAGCAGCGATGCCCTGGACTTTGTTTAGTTTCTCAAAGTTCTGTGTATTGCTGCAATGGTCACGGGCATGCATCTCTTACCATCAGGAGAGCGTATTGTTCCTCTCATTACTATCACATTAAAAAAAAAGCTAGCCAGTCGTGTGAGTACTAGAAAATACCCTACCACCATGCTATGGTTTCCTCACTATGTTTTCCTTCACCGGCCGCTCAAGCTTAACATTTTGTACTAGGTAGGACTTAGTGCAATACTTGAAGGCCAGAGATAAGATAAGGTAGGCAAAATACACTAATACGGCAAGGAATGTTTTTGTGATATTATTGTAATATAGGCTAATACCAAAAATCAGTTTTTTAATCGAAAATAATCTTACTATGCTTATCATTCTTATAAGTAAATTAACTTTATATAATAGTATAATATTAAGAGACTTGATTTGTTTATTGCTTGAGAACTATTTAGCCGACGTAATATCCCACTAATAATAATTATTATAAATGTGAAAGTTTGGATGGATGGATGGATGTTTATTACTCTTTCACGCAAAAACTACTCAACAAATTTGGTATGGAGGTAGCTGAGACCCTGGATTAACACATAGGCTAGCTGAGCATCATAAAAAAATAGGTTAAAAAATGACAAGTCCACTATAAGTTGAAACTTGGACTGTAGCGACATCCATAGTGCACGAGGTTCGCCTTACAGTGGTATCGTTACTAAAACTGTTTTGAAGTTTTGAGTGTAGTGTTTATGTGTGATATTTTTGGTGTGAACAATAAATATTTGTTAATAATATTATGGAGGACATTTTGCACAGTGCCATCTAGTATCAAGCCAAGTAAAGCATATACTTACTATGAAGACCAAATAACTGATAGATATATGTGTAATACTTCTATATGTGTTCATACTTATACCTAATACATACAATTAGAACATAGAACAAATGAGATACCTAAGTAACGGTGAAGGAAAACATCGTGAGGTAACAAAGTTCATAAAACAATTCTCGAAGACATTTGAAATAACTAAACCTCATTGTTTCCATATAGTTTTAGATTTCAATAGGTACTCTGTATTAAAATAAAGGTACATATACCTATTTAGAAATCAAACATTATTAAATTTAAGTGAATTAGAATAAAAGGGGTCTCTCACTACAGCGATCCCCATTACCGCGGTAATGAACGCTAATTGGTACAAAGCAAATTTAATCTTTCTGCTCTTCAAACATTTTTAATTTCCAAACGTTTACTCTAATGTAAACAAATTGCCGACCCTTGGACACACCTTCCCTGACACAGAGAACTTTCAAGGTAAACCTCGATCGATATTAAGTAGAATACTTAGGTAACGGTACCAACCCGATACTAGCCCAGAAGTCTATGTACATAGAAAACAACTTCAAAACAAACAAGTGTGCAAAACGGTCAACGTGCTTCTAAATGGACTTAGTGATTTATAGTTTTTCATGATCGAAAAAATAAATTTACACCAAATTAATTTCGCATTTTTTAATGTAATAAAAGTCCATTAATCTATGTATGTACGTACATGTACCATGGACCACCATGTCAGGCATTTGATCACAGCTCACCTGATGTACCGAAGATGGCCTGGAATGCAACTAGCTCTCAAGTGAGACGGCCGAAAGTATTTTTTTTAATGTAGAAGTAATGAGACGAACGTAACGCTCTCCTGATAGTCAAAGATAACGCATGTCCATGACCATTGCAGCAATACACAGAACTTTGAGTATCAAATCAAAGTCGATGACATCGATGCTATGGCGCTCATAACTTTCAAATTAAAAAAAAATCTAAATCTGTTTATTTGGCATAAATTTATGAACCCACTAGCTGCGACACACTACATTTTTTCGGGCTAAAAAGTAGCCTATTCCCTAATCCAGGGTCTCGGCTACCTTCATACCAAATTTCATCCAAATCCGTTCAGTAGTTTTTGTGTGAAAGAGTAAGAAACATCCATCCATCCATCCATACAAACATTCATATTTATGATATTAGTGGGATTGGCTCCCAAACTAGTGATGACGGTATGTCGCTAACCAATGGTTTCACCCAATATCTTATTCATGAACAAAATGCCATAAATAGACTTTATAACAAAATAAAGAAAAACAAACAACAATATTTTGAGACTTTTGATGGTCAGTCTCGACAGCCCTATAATTTCGCTATCTGCAATACCTTTCAAACTAAAACACGGTAGTGTTTACAGTCAGGTACTGGGCAATAGATTTTCAACTCGAGGGTGGTAAGTAGCAAGCAATTAGTTAAATTTTTGAAAGAATTTGGATAAAATGACAATATTATGTTCGTAATATGTCTAAAGAAACACAGAAAAGTATGGTTTTATTGAAATTTATTTATTAATTCGTATCCCACCAAATAAACATTTTAACAGAATCTCACATGAACAGCAATAGCAGATAATCTAAATCCTATAAAACATGCATTAACAATTTAGCAATTAATTGAAACAATTCTTAATTAGAGCCATGACGTCTTTCATATTAGGTCATTGTTATGTCACCTTAATACGTTAGAAATTATGTAACTCGGAAGAGAAGCGTTCAAACCAATAAATTCACAAATTTAAGTATTTTAAGCCAACAAGCTAATTAATTCTGACGATATTTAATCATTGATCTCATTGATATTTTTTTGTTCGTCATTATTAAGTTGACCATTGTCTTTATATTAGTGAAAAATGATTTAGCTTCAGCAACCCTGAGTTCACAAGCAACTGTTAAAGTCAATTAATTTTTTAGTTCATTTTATCCATTAAAATGTTAAGTGAACTCAGATTACATGGTTATTTTTTTAATAAATGATAAAATAAGTATACATACAATATGGTAGCGAAAAATATTGTCTTTCTTCCTCAGTCCAATGCCGGCATAGAAATGCCATTAGTGCAGAAAACAAGGCTTTGCAAGGAAAGGTTGTGTAATTTACATACTGTTACTTATGTTTAATTATAAGACATTGTCTTTACAATATTTTTACGAGTTTTACTTTTCATTATAAACACTAGTATTTTCGTTTGTATCCCTTCTTTGTCAATACATATATTTTGTTATCTCAAGACAATAATTTTCATTTTCTATCTTACAAATGACGATCTTTTAGATTTTTCTCATAAAATCTTTACACTTATGAACACTTACAACGATTTAGAATATACTTTAGATTATTTTATATTTTTAACTGCTAGTAAAGACCACAAGATTATAATAATGATGTAACCCAAATTATTTATTGATTTTAAAGTCAAAATAAATATGGAATGTGAACTGAAAGCTCCCATAGGTGATATCAAAAATATAGATGGCTACATTATAATTCTTTGTCGAAAAAATTATCACAATCAATAAATGGAAAATAAATCTGCAACCTCATGGTCAAAAGGTAATAAAAAAATATGCTATCAAAATTACCTTATCCCTTGTGGATAATAATACACACATGTGTACACATGGATTTTAATGAAAATCAGAATTAATGTTAGCAGAAAATTTATGAATTTGAAATGAGATTCAAAGTCCATTCATGTTTGAATTTTTTTATATAATTTGTATTGAATATATAAACCAAATTGATACTTTCCAAAGGGTGTGTATGTATGTGTACATCACTTTTTAATTGGTAAAATTTTAATGCAATATCAAATAATGGCATCATGTGGTCCAGTCTAACACAATAGCTATTTAACACTGGTCTTATTTTAGTGCAAGGAACAAATGACAAAAACTTTACTATAAATGAGTTAAGTACAAATGATACCACAGATATTAAGGTTAAGAGAAAAATAAATCAAGCATGTATAAAAAGTATGGAGTACCAAAAATTTGTGTATCCCTGTGAAGTGTGCGAAAATCTGATACAAAAAAATTAACTACAATAACCACTATTAACTAAACTATATAATAGAAATAAATAAAAGTTATAATAATGAAAGACAGCATTTTCTCCTCGTTTATATTGCAGCGGTATGATTTTATTCCTCTATTTACGAGACTAAACTACTGCCACCATTTACTTACATAATTATTAGAATGATAAGACACAGAAAATGTCAATGCTTTCAAATTTAGACCAAAATATGTGGTACAATAGAACTGATGACTGCTATTTTATTATGTTGTCAGCAAATCTGACAATTTTACATGTAAAAAATATAGAGGCTATTGGATGTACCTACTTATTTATCTATGGTCTATTATCACATTTCATAGTCAGGGTGTTAGAATGCAATTGTTGATGGAGGCATAGAGCACTCCCCGACTGTGACTCTGTATGAAGCAAGCTCACTGATGCCATGATAGTGTACAAAAGCAGCTACAATTACTAGTACGTGGAAAATTTGGTGCGACTGGAACCAAATGTCACATTTCCCTGGGAACCAGCGCTCTGGTACACGCAGCGCATAAAACATAGCACCTAAAATGTATAGCAACCCCATGAGAACCAGCCAGCCCAGTGACGCCTTACTCACTTGGCTAAACCACCCCTCGGTGATGCCATAATGAATAGCAGGCACAATACCCGACAATCCGAAACCCATGAACACTCCTGCACGAAGAGGTCGTAGACGAGGCTCCGAAAACTTGTCCCAGAGGGACACTATAATGGACAAAATTCCTAAAACAACCACTACAGATAAATATATAATTTTAGGTCTGTAATGGCAGTAGAAACTGTAGTACAACCATGGGACAAATGAGCCCATGATAAGAAGGGCTATTCCACAGTAGTCCAATTTAGAGAATAGCTTCCCGACCATCTCCGAGTGGCAGTACAGGGTGTGATAAGCGAATGAGAATCCGAGGCAAACTATTGCTCCTACGAAAAACACACCAAAAATCATTTTCTCTTGCATTTGTATTTCTATTGACGGGCGGGATAAGAAATAGATAGCGACGCCAATGAAGGCGATGCATCCGAGTAGATGGGTCCAGATGTTGCCCGTTTCGGTGTGGATGCGAAATATGGAGGCGAAACACGCACTAAATGAGGGCAGAGGAGGTCTGTGACCTTTGTGTAAATAGTCGTTGTCTTGCAACCAGCGTGGCAAGTGTCGGAAGTGGCACACGTTCCAGGAAGCTTCCCAAACTTTGCGGACGAACTCTTCAGCTTGCTCCGCCGCGTTGTGAGCGAGTGCGCCTAAGTCAATCTCGTCGGAAAGAACTCCCGCTTTCAACACTTCGGCCATTTCTGCGTCGAGTAAATGTTGGTCTTCTGGCGTGGACGGTAGGGGACAGCCTTCTTCCTCTTCTGCAAGCACTTCGTCGAGCTCGTCCATTTGAGAAGCCAAGCTCTCCGCCTCGGGATCCCATCCTTGCCGTCGTCGCAGTCCATCGGACGATACACTGTGAGATCCCGTGTCAGAGTCTAATTCCCACATTTTGTCGCCGTCAAAACTCACGCGACGTCACCAACACGGCTACCATGAGGCGCCACGACCTTTGTTATCGCTCCACAGTTATTTTGCAAGGATTCCAGTTACGTCACGGAAATTATAACACGACGCACACAAATCGTTATGTGCAGTCGCAATTACAATGCCACGATTCTTTCTTTACAAAAACTAAACACGTTAGCAACTATCACTTAAATTTTGAAATCAGATTTTCCGAATGGGAACTGCTGAGACAGACGATCTCAAACAGCTGCAAAAATGAACTGTCGAAAGTCGGCCATTCCAATTTCCATTCACCATTTTCTTTCATTTCAAATATGCTCCATCTCGCTCTATTCACATATAATTTTTAGCTTCTCAGTCTAACACTTTTAGTGTGGTGTATTATTTTTTTAGTTACTAGTAAATCGTCTTTGTCAATTTTGTTTCGTAAGTAATATTTCAATTCATATTCAATAATACATTATAAATAGTTATCAAATAATAGCAAAACAAGTATATTACCTAAATACTCAGACGAATAATCAGGTAATGAAGGGTCCAAGCATAAATATCTCGAATAATTTAATTCTTAAGCTGTAATGTTGACAATGAAAAATGAAACAGCGAATTTCATTGTTCCGAATATTCGTATCGAAATCATCGAATCACACATACAGTTTAGCCATCACTCGATCTTTTTTTTAAATGCAAGCTTTCCTATGATTGGATAAATTTCTGCTTACAAATCTACCAATAGGATTTCAGTACATATTTTATGAAACATAACCTAAAATTTAGAAACAAATTACAAAGAGGGTAGCATTACTTATCTAACACTTATGGTACTTACTTCTTGAACATGGTGACAGCTTGTGATCTTAATGAAAACACACACGAATCAAAAAACACTAATTAAACAAAAATTTCAATATCACAGTAGGTTCTGCCAAAAACTTAACCCAAGAGCGATCGGCCAACTAGCTTTACAGAACTGATTGGATATGACCAATAAAAAATGAGCTTACTTTTTGAAGGTATATCTGATTGGCGGATATATTTGCAATGTTGCTGACAGTAATTTGAGGAGAGTTTTTTTCTTAGTTTTTAGTATCGCACTTAGTGCATTCTACCAGTGTCGATTACACTTATAAAATATTTAAAGTATTTCATGAAAATCAAGATAGATATTCTGGATCATAGTCTAAGTCACACAAAGTAAATTAGAAACAATTCATACCCTAATAAAGTAGCGGCAACACGACTAAAAGCTCGTTAGGGCAAAAGAAAAAACATGTTATACAACAATATTTTATTATACCTACTTAATACTTAGAGCAACAAATAATTCTATACTATACCGTCAGTTAAAACACAAATTTTTAAATATACATATATTACATTGTGGCGATGTGTGGCGATATTTGAAACATCATTACAAAATTTATAATATTATACATTTATCTATATGTGCCTGTAAACTAAGCATAATATCATGTATAAGAATTTAATGAATGAAACAAAAATATAACTGCAGAAGTTTTAGTGGATGGAAGCGAAAAACTGAAGATCGGGCTGAGTGGCATGTCTTGGGAGAGGCCTATGTCCAGCAGTGGACTACAAAAGGCTAATGATGATGATGATGATGATGATGACGATGATGAAGTTTTAGTGGAATAACAAAACTCCACACACATAAATGAACCCGGAAAACATTACACTCCTTGGTTTGGGCAGTCATGTAAAAAAAGAATACGTAAATATGGGCCGCCTTACACGTTCAATCATGATCACGATCCGCGATCCGCGATCCGCGATCATGATTTCAAAATTTCTAGATAATATGCGATCCGGAGCATCAGTCCGTCAATCCGCTTCGTACACGATCAGTCTGGATCGCGATCATTGATCGCGGATCGCGGATCGCGGATCGCGCGCTACGTGTACGGGCTGCCTATCACATTATTTTTAATGTTAGTTATTGAGAAATGGTTGCATAAAGTGCATTGTGCAATGTTTCCACTCAAACGTAAAGAAGTAAGTTTTTTCGCGCTCCCGCCAATATTTTCTGATATCACAATGCCAAATCCTTTTTTTATCTATACCTGGCTATGGATGCTTATTGCTTATCTAATTATGTCTCAGATTAAAATAGTTTTTAATTTGAGACTTATGTGTATATGAAGAGTTTTGGCGGGAACGTGGAAAGAGTCGTGTTACCCCATTGTATTTTATTTCAAAACTAGTGTTTTTTGAGTATTTATGTATTGAAATAGTAATATTTTATTAATAAAGTACGAGTGTGGGAAAGTGATACAATGTGTTGAAACGTGACTTTTCGTGTTGCTTTCAAAACTCCATCGAAGCTTATAATAAAGTCGCCACTACTTTACTAAGGCATGACTGGACTTGACCAAGACTGACTTTGACTGTCATCATAGAAGTTAGACATGCATTGCAAAAACCGAAGACAATAGCTTTAGCGTGCCCGGTGGGGCAATTTTTTTATTTTTATTTGTGTGTCTGTGCTGCCTGTCCTGTGTCATGCTGTCATTTTTATGAATGTCAAAATCGACCAGGACTATTCAAAACAAGGGCCACATGGGAGTACAAAAAGAAATTTCGTTTTGAAGTAATTATTATTAATTTTAGTGTAAAAGCTTTAAGTTTTTAATTAATATTTGAGATACCATCAGCAAGGGATGTCTTCATCATTAGAAGTAGTATTTACTTGTGATACCAACAACACTCTGTGGACAACATGCGTGTGGGACCCACATACCGGCACAAGCCTTATGACGTACAAAGGTGGTGGCATAGCTGAAGCGAGAACTCTTTCCTTCATCGGCAACGATTACCTGGCAGTTGTAGAAAAATCTAAGCCAGTACTACACGTCTGGCCGTTGAATTCTCAGCAAATAGTGCAAGGCATGCGTTTTATACTACCAGGAAGGGCAAGTGCTTTGTCAATAACTCGAGACGGCACCTACATTGTCGCCGGAATCGACGAAAAGATCTACCTATGGCAGACAGCTTCTGGCAAACTTTTAACAATCATAAATCGACATTATCAAAAAGTTGTGCTATTGAAATTTACACCTGATGGACGTTACTTCATTTCGGCTGCTGAAGACGGGATGGTCATGGTATGGAGTTTAGCAACTGTTTCCGCCCACCCTGAAGTGGATCTTGTTACTCAGTCATCTGCTGGCCACCATGACCCTGTCTACATTTTCTCTGATCATTCCTTGCCTGTCACAGACCTATATGTTAGCAAAACAGGGATGCATGGACGATTGTGCACGGTATCTAGTGACAGGACATGCAAAATATATGATTTGTCTATAGGGGAAATGCTGTTGAATCTAGTTTTTGATGTTCCTTTGTCATCGGTCACTATGGATGTTTTAGAACTGAACATATTTGTTGGCACAAACGAAGGGCAGATATATCAAAATGGACTAACACATCCTCCAAGAAACAGGGATTTGTTAGTCAATACGGAAGCAAACTGTTCTACATTTTCGTCTCATACAAAAGCTGTCACTTGTTTGTCTGTGTCACTTGATGGAGACACACTACTATCAGGTTCAAATGATGAACAAGTCATCTTATGGCATATACCCAGCCGTCAGCCAGTACGGACAATCAAGCACAAAGGTCCAATAACAAATGCATTTTTCACAGTGACCTACCCAGCAATTTTCCAACAAGAGTTTTCACCTAACATTATTCTACACAGCCTCGAACGGACACTGGAAAAAGATGCTGAAGATGAAACTGAAATAGAAGTCTTGGTCAACAAGAAAATAAAATTCTGGCCAGATGTACAGGCAGACTTTGGTATTAATTATAATGTAAAAGAGCTTGAGATCGAGTCCAAAGCTAAGGAAACAGCTCTGAAAGAAGAAATGTTAAGGTTAAAAGCAATAAATGCGAATTTGTATGCTTTTTCTATACAGAAAGAATTACAGAATGTTCCTGTTATAACTAAAAAATCTAAAAAGAATAAGCGGAAAAATAACTTAGAGTAAACATAATGAAGTAAAAGTATTTTTGAAAAATTTCAATTGGTTTTATTTTTTAATACAAGTTATGGCAGTTGACAGTACTTGTGTCATATGATTAACTTGTAAAGGAAATAGGATGGCATGACTATAATACCCCTAGTAGTGAATATTATATTAATATGAGTTCCATTTAAATGAAATAGACTTGGCTGTAGGTATGACAAAATATTCTGAGACTACTCATATCTATGTATTTTATCATAGTTAATTGAAAAGCCATAGTGTTTTAAATTAGATTCTTAGAGAAATGTAATTGGCCAACAGCTATGCCAACTTTCAAATTCTTCGAGCTGTTGGAGACTTTGATTCTATGGCAGATGACTGATAATAATTGCTGGTGTAAAAGAATTAAATTCTACAAAAAATATATAAATAATGGTAATTTACTATTTTTGACAAAAAAAGTTTTTTTTTTTTTATTGTTCTCAGGCTAGTATTTTAACCCCATCTTGTTGGGGTTGGAACCCACGCCCTTTGGCATGCGAATCGACCGCACTAACCACTGAGCTATCATCGCTGAGTGATGTGTCATTCATTATATTACTTTTAATGTGATTCTTTCTTTCTTTGGTTTTGGCGTCGCGTTTTAGCATTTGCCAGTGTCAAGTAATTATATATTTTCAAGTTTCAAAAGTTAAATAAGTGCCATCGTAGCTAGTTTTAGTCAAAGTCGTCTTTGTCAAGTCCAGTTCGTGTCAGTTAATTCCAGTCATGCTTTAGTAAAGTAGTGGCAACTTTACTACAAAGCTTCGATGGAGTTTTGGAAGCAACACGAAAACTCATGTTTCACCACATTGTATCATTTTCCCCACTCGCGCTTGTAATTCGGCACTTTATGAATAAAACACCACCATTTTTATGCATAAACACTCGACAAAACACTAGTTTTGGAAAAAAATACAACGGAGCGACACGACTCTTCCCGCGTTCCCGCCAAAACTCTTTAATGTGATTGTGTCCATTAATATAAGTCCAGTGACACTGTAAAAGCCGTCCGAGGCCAAAAGCAAATAGTCATTCTTATAATGAAAAAGTATGCATTGATCTTCATTACTGTACTATTGAAAACTTGGACCCTTTATCAAATAATTAATTTGTCTATGATTGAAAACTTTTAAATCACAGCTCCAAAAACTTGACACTGGCTGAATACACTAAGCTCGACGCCATAAACGAAGAAAAGTGTGAAATTATTTACGGATTTTTTTATTTTGTATTTCATTACTTTTACTTACATTTCAATTTTGTAACTAATTTACCTCTCACACGAATAATCAAGTGAGAATAATAATATTAATTAATAATTTACGACGAATAATTTGATGTAGGTTGCAAACTTTACCTATTCTTTTTCCTTCAATTTTTTTATTTTGAGAATAGAGCTTTTAGATATTATACATTGTTAGAAGCTTTAGGTGTACTAAACTAAAAAAAATAATCATGGTAGTCACCCTTATAGATAACTTTCGCAATGGGTAAAATTCGTTCTCGTAAAAAAATCAGCCGCTCCAAATATTTGGTCATTTCTAGGGTTGCGTTTTTCTGTTTTTTCAAAAATATGGCGTGGCGAATGGATGCTTTTCCACGAACGCTCGAAAAACTAGTTTTGGAAATTAATACTGATTTTCTCGTGTACCTGCAATAAATTCATCCATCTCTGTGACGTGTGATGAAGGCGTTACCTTTTCTTAACAGATACTGGCAATCCTTTATCGTATCGTACGATATTTTATGACGCGTATTTCTGTCTCTGATAATCTGTGGGATTTTCAAGTTTACAATTTTTTATTCAAAATCAAAAAATACGCCCGTTTAATTGGTGCTAGAAAAACAATAAGAAATGTATTAATATTAAATTAAACCTTATTACTTACGGCGGATATGTTATTATGACGAGCCGCTAGAAAAACGTAAGATTTGAACAAAAATAAACTTTTAATGATCTGATCTTTGCGTCACAAACAAAACAGTTGGATTGTTTACCATTTTTAGGAGACGGAATGTCGAAGGCAATCGCTATACCGGAATGTGGGAGAGATATAGGGCGTATAAAGGAAGAAATATCTCTCTCACCGCCCGAGAAGAAAGATGGGGCTATGGGATTGTTCAGTAGATTGTTGCGATTTGACGCGCTTAATAAGAAGGCCAGTAGTCCCGGGAGCCCTACTTCTACAGAGCCTCCTGCGACTTACTACGGTGTATACATTCCTTGTGAAATTAAAAAAGGGCCTGATGAAGGTAATTGCCTTTAGTTTTTAATGATTATTAACTACTAACTGCTTATCTCTCTGATAAATGAATGTAGGTCAGTTCTTACATCCTAAATTCGTTTCCATTGTTTTTATTCTATTTGCAAGTATCAGCTCAAATGCTTATTAAAATGCTTGATAACAATAAATAAGGTGAAGAATCTCATTCTGATTCCAGTTGATATTAATTAAACAAAAGTGGATTCTATGACAGGTAGTGCCTTTTGATTTCACCTGCTATATTATAGAAACCTCTTTATTTATCTGAGGTTCTGGTATAAATAGGTCTTCATGGTAATTTCTTGCATGTTTGTTTTGTAAGTCACTGCTCTTTGGTGCATAACTTGGCTGTCTTGCTGGAATTACGAATTTGAGTTATTAAAAGTAAAAGTAAGTGTTTATTATCTGGTTGCTTTACGTGTTGAAATCTGGACTAGCATCTAAGCATCAAGAAATGTATTCCATGTATGATACACCAAATTCCATATCCTAGGCATTGTCTGTTGCATGAGAATAAAATCATCTTCTTTATAACAAAGCTAGAATAAACATGAAATGAGCCCAACCCTAGATATCATATCTACTCAGTGCTCAGGTGCTGGGAAAGCAGTACTATTATTTAAACCAGAATAATAATTTCTCACAATATCATTTCCAGAAGCCTTGCACGTCTACAAGAATAAGCTGGAAGCTTTAGAACTTGTAAAGAGATACAAGCTAGCTAGGTTCAAAGCATTCCAGAACAGACAGGATGCTCTGTCATTTGCACTTCGAGGGGCCGAGCCTCCTGAGTCCTCAGAGGGGAATGACAATTGTAAGTATTTTAACTATAAGTCTCTCTGTACATTATGCATTCATCCTCCCAGCATTCAGCTAAATTGACCCAGTTCTATAAAGTATTGGAATAAGGCTCTAAATACTTTGCTATTGGAGCTCTATTGGGTTAAATGGATGCATAAATGATGGCAAAAAGACAAGCTCAACATCTGTTAAGACTGACTAGTTTTTGTAATTTGTCAAGGTTAAAAACAAAACTAAAATATGTTTATCTGTAGTGATGATAGTTTAGTCAGATCACATGTTATAGAGCTAGGTTCAAATATAAACAGTAAAATTGAGCTGTTGGTGAAGGAAAACTGTCGCAAGGAAACAATAGCTCGAGGGGAAGATGTTTTCTCGCAGCTATCATATTACTTATTAGCAGGCTAATCGCTAAATACATACATAATAGCTAATAACGTCCAGCCTTGCTAACAAAGTACTTTCAAAGTATTATTAGTGTCCAAATTAATGACCGCTGCTATGGCCTGGCTGTTGAATGACCTCATTACCGACACGCAAGTTGTTAATTGATTCCATTAATTGTGATTGGCACACCTTACATCTACTTTATTACAAGAAATGTTTGAAATAATGTCTAGACATAATGCTAATTAACACCACATCACTGGGGTTACATATCCATGATGTATATAATGGACATGTCACATTATGTGTGTATTTCTTAAGGAAACTTAGAAGTATGTTAGACTGGGTTTTACTGTATGTATTATAAGTACGTATTTACAAAAAAAAGTATTTAAGTATTCTGTCAGCTGTCTTGTTCCCCTAGTAACAAGCTTTGCTTAGTTTGGGGCTAGATGGCGCTGTGTTAAAATGTCCTCCAATATTTATAATTTACTTAGACAGCCCTGTTGGTTCATTGGTAGAATGTCTGCTTCAAGAGCTGAAAGGTGTGGGTTTGATACCCACTCAGGGCAATCTTTGTGGCATAAACAAATGTTTGTTCTGTGTCTGGGTGTTCAGTATAAATTTATTATATAATTTATTATTCTATCAGTTATCTGACTTCCATAGTACAAGCTTTGCTTACTTTGGGGTCAGATGGCGTTTTGTGTAATGTCCTACGATATTTATTTATTGATATACAATATGAATTAACAAAAACTATTGTTTGTTTCAGCTCTCATGGGAGAGAAACCATATCCATTCAAAGCGCCATCGCCTCAAGACATGGTATCTTTACGGAAAGCCATAGAAGCCGGTTTGGCGGCCAGCGTACGCGATCGCGTGTGGGATAACCCACGCTTCCTAGTCAGCAGTGGTAATACTCCAGCTATTATGCAGGTAATGTTGACTACGAGTTGGTAGTAGTGAAAAACTAGGTGGTAGATCTCCGAGATTATATAGGCACACCGAAGGGCGTGGGTCCAAACCCCAACAATGAACTTAAGCTGCTAGTGAAGGAAAACATCGTTAGGAAGCCATAGCATGGTGGTAAGGTTCTTTCTAGTACTCGGCTGGCTAGCCACCACCCTCAAGTTAAAAATCTGCCACCAAGCATCTAACGGTATGTTCCGGCAGCCTCACTTGAGAGCCAGTGTTTACCATCTTTGGCCACACTGTCATACAGCAGCAGGTGAGCTGTGGTCAAAAACCTGTTCTGTCAATCATAAAATAAAAATAAATAAATATAGAAGTATGGACAAATGATATAATGTACATATGTATCTCCTAAACTCTGTAAAAGCTTCTAATGAAGCCACCTTCACTTTACTGGGGTATGGACTGGATTTGGCTTTATGTATCTTTGACTGTGACTATGACTAAATACAATTAATTTGTGTCGAAAATCAAAGCATGAAGTATAAATAAAGATTAGGCACAAAGTCTGTATTCAGATGCATAGGGATTACAAAAAAATTAGACTCAAAAAAGGATCATAATCTTTATATTTGTCTTACTTAATACCCAGTGCCTTAGCATAATTATATATAAACCTCATTCGAAGTATCAGAAAAAAAATTTTAATCAGCTGAATAAGGACAACCAACGAACATAATGTAACTTAGATATAAGCAATAAGCGCCAAAGCAGCGAAGCCTTGGACATTGTTTTGCTACTCTAAAGTTCTGCAATGGTCATGGACAGGCTACATAATATATTTAAATCGTAAAAGTGAACTTTAGTACCTATATTAGACAAATCATAAGTTAGGTATTGAATTCGAAACGTTAAATATTTTTTTTGACACGTTTTATTTATACATACAGGTACCTTAGGTAATTATTTATTTTTGGAATTATGAATAAATTTTATATAAAAAATTAAATTTAACTTTAGATCTGTGGGGACCGCCGCTCTCGAACTGTATCGGGACTGGCCAAACGTTTAGAGGAGGCTTCAGGTGACCAGATTGCTGGTATCTACTTTGGTCAAAAGCTAAGCATTGCCATCCAGCGTGGTAATGCTGCCAGCATTCTGGCCACATATCCCTCCTCTGACGGATTTTTAGACTTTTAGAGTTTTAGAGTTTTTTGTATACATTTTGTAAATAGTATAATTTAAGGTTTTTTTTATTTTGTTTAATAAATATTACTTATTTAATTAACGTAAAATAAAAGTTTAAATTAAAAAGAAAATGAAATTATTAAAAAAAAAAAAGTAAAATTTGTTAACAATATAAATTATGAAATTTTCAATATTATAAAAATTTAATTTAAAGCTTATCCCTTAAATTATAAAATTTAAATAATTATCTAATTAATGAATTTATTAAAATAATATAATTTAAACCAAAAGTTCTGTAATGGTCATGGATAGGCGTTATCTCTTACAGTCAGGAAAGCGTTTTGTTCGTCGATTGAAAAAACCTTATTTGTATTTCAGGAGGGTTCTCGTTATAACGCACTTCATATAGCAGCGAAGGCACAAAACGCAGAGATGTGTAACCTCATTTTAACGACTGTCGGTAACCCGGCTTTCGTTCAGAGATTGTATGGAGTCGACGCTGACGCGGTATCCTGTAAGGTACGGTTCCACAATGTTTGACCACACCGTCATAATTATGATGCGAGACTTGGTGGTAGATCTCCTTAGCAGGAGGTCGTCTAGGTACTACCGCAGTACCAGTTATTCTGCCGCTAAGCAGCTGAGTTCCGGTTTGAAGGGTACTGCAGCTAGCGAAATTATTGGGCTTTTGAGACTAACCATCGAAAGTCTCGAAAGCAAGAAAGTTGAGCTGCCGGGGAAGGAAAACATCGTGAGAAAACCATAGCATGGTGGTAGGGTACTTTCTAGTACTCTGCTGTCTAGCTACCACCCTCAAGTTGAAAATCTGCCGCCAAGCATCTAACTGTGTGTTCCGGCAGCCTTACTTGAGAGCCAGTTCCATTTCAGGCTAGGTGTGCTTTATCCACCATCCAACCATCTTCGACCACACCGTCACTTAACATCAGGTGAGCTTTGGTCAAACACCTAGCCTGTCAACCATTTAAAAAAAAAAGTCTCAAAATAATGAGCACCAAAGCAGTGATGCCCTGGACTTAGTTTTGTAACTCAAAGTTCTGTGTATCGCTGCAATGGTCATGGACAGGCGTTATCTCTTACCATCAGGAGAGCGTCTCGTTCGTCTCATTACATTTTAAATATTTTTCTTAAATGCGAGCTGTAGTCAAAAACCTAGTAAAAACTTTTTATTTTATAAGTTATTTAACAAGTTATTTTTTTTTTTTTTAGGAATTCTCCGAAATTTTAGTCGATCGGTACTTGAATACTCCCGACAAGGCAATGAACGAGACTCCGCTACATTTCGCGGCCAAGTTCGGCGCTGAAGGGCCAGTGGACGTGATCACTTCCTTCCCGCAATGCAACAAGAGCGCCGTCAACAAATACGGCGAACAACCTAAAGATGTGAGCGCTTCTTTTTTCTACATAATAATAATAATAAATATCATAGGACATTACACACAGCGCCATCTGAACCCAAACTAAACAAAGCTTGTGCTATGGAAGTCAGATAACTGATAGAATACTTCAATACTGATAGAATGAAACAGTAAATTATTAGTTGTGTTACTACTGTTTTATTAAAAAATCATAAATTCATAAATCATTCATGAATTTGATTTTATGCTAATAATATAATGTTTTATTCAAGCAATTGTGATTTACCGCAAATAAAGATCAAAATAAATGCCAGTAGCTGTGATTTCACTGTAAAATTTTGCTCATATTCGGTATGTAAAGTTTTTTTTTTGTATTTATTTTATATTTTTTAATGATAGTAAACTTTATTTTAAGAAACTAATTTGAATATTTTGGCTTTCTATGGGGTAGTTTAATTCTAATACGTTTTCAAACTTTTTATAGTTATGACGTCATGAATACGGCTAAATATGTAGAATATGCCTTTGTCATACAAAACAAAAAAGTATACAAAACATTTGACACATCTCATTAAATTTGACAACAGAACTGACAAGTTTTTTTTAATTTGCCCCATCGGGCAGGCTAAAGCTGTAAAGCCATTCTGTCACGTCTTCGATTTTTACAATTCATGACATAAACTAAACAAATCTAATGTCATAAAAGCGATATCAGAGTCCAAATAACGTTTTAAGTAAAATACTCCAGGTATTTGAATCATTAAACCGAATAACATCTCGACGTATGTGTATTGAAAATATTATTATGATCGCCGTTGACTTGACATTGACAAGTTTTGTTTAGGTTTGCCAGTCTATGAAAGTTGCCCGTCGAGATGACGTCATGAGACATCAACTGAAAGTCAAGTTTGATTTCTGTTTTTTATTAAAATAAACCCCACCTCATAGTTTACTTTGAGACTTTCGATGGTTAGTCTCAACAGCCCAGTAATTTCGCTAGCTGCAGTATCCTTCAAACCGGAACAAAGTAATTTTTACACACTACTGCTTGGCGGCAGAATATCTGGTACTGCGGTGGTACCTACCTAGATGACCTCCTGCTAAGGAGATCTACCACCAAGTACCACCAAGCTTGGCCGGGAATGCGAAAAAATCATGACGTGGTATTATATCATGTTTCGAAAGTTGTGTATGTATATGTATTTTTGCTTTCTAGATAATATGCAAGCGCGCTCCAAATGCGACAGGAGAATGCGCAAAGCGAATCTCCCAGATGTTGCAAGACCGTTTCTACGTGCCGGTACTGCATTCTGAGGATGAAAGCACGATGCCTACTATAGGCTATCCCTTCACGCCTGCATTACCACCGGTGAGTAAATAAATATCACAGGACATTACACACAGCGCCATCTGACCCCAAACTAAGCAAAGCTTGTACTATGGAAGTCAGATAACTGATAGAACACATAAATACTTTGTTTTTGTAAATACATACTTATGATACATACAGTACACCCAGACACAGGACAAACATCGATTTGAATCACGCAAATGTTAGTCCTGAGTGGGGATCGAACCCACGCCCTTCAGCTCTCGAAGCAGACATACTACCAATGAACCAACAGGGCTGTCAGTGTTGAATACTTTTGTTCCCGTCTATGGAAACTAGCGTTGTACTAGTTAAAGAGGAAAGATTTGATTAACAATAGACAACACTTTATTTGGGACATAAAACACATTTCAACATAATTAACAATACATACATACAAAAAAATAAACAAGAAACATAAAACAAAGAAAAAAACTTATAGGTAGTCAAGATTGGGAGCCGCGGGATTATATTTTCAAAATGACAAAATTAATTAATTAATGATTTAATTGTACGATACAAATGGGAGTTGAATTATAACTAACTTAAAACCTAGATCAAAATGTCGCAAGAGGTCTCCTTATCAGTTATGCTTTCCGGGCGGTCGCCGTGCGGAGCAGACGTAATTCAGCAGTTTTGCCTACGTACATATTTGTATGATCTCGGACCGAATACCGGGGTGCATAACTAGGTATATCATCATCATCATCATCATTTCAGCCGTAGGACGTCCACTGCTAGACATAGGCCTCCTCCAACTAGGTATATAGTATATACAATCTTTAAAATTTTGAAGTGACTTGTAACATAGGTGTTATCAATAAAGTATTTGTATTTGTATTTGTATATAAATATAAATCAAACAAAAAACAAAAGGTAGAAAGATAAGGTAGGTAGATTGTTTGTTTGTATTGAATAGGCTCCGAAACTACTGGACCGATTTCAAAAATTCTTTCACCGTTTGGAAGCTACACTATCCCCGGGTGACATAGGCTACTTTTTATCCCTATATCCCCACGGGATCGGGGATTACGCGGGTGATACATGTATTATGGAGTAGCATAGTCGAATATATAAAAGAAACGATTTATAATGAGTGATGTACTTGACAGGATATAAATCAAGACCCGTTAAGTCCGCGTTATGAGATCCGCGCTTTCGCGGGACCAATGGAGGTGAAAGAGGCGGAAGTTTTCCGACGAAAATGGAAAACACCCCCTCGCGCCGCCCGACCCATTACCTTCCGCCTAGCTGAGATGAGCAAGGGACTCGAAGCTGTTGGCAGGTGAGCTCTTATTATGTATATCTTTTATTAATAGGTTGAAATTTCAATGTTTACTTTAAGAAATAATGACCATTGCTGCGATACACAGAACTTTGAATAGTAAAATAAAGTCCAGGGCATCGCTGCTTTGGCGCTCATTATTTTGAGGCTTTTTTATAATGGTTGACTAGGTTAGGTGTTTGACCATAGCTCATCTGATTTTAAGTGACGGTGTGGTCGAAGATGGTAACAACACCTAGCCTGGAATGGTGAGGCTGCCGGAACACACTGTTAGACGCTTGACAGCAGATTTTCAACATGAGGGTGGTAACTAGCCAGCCAAGTACCACCATGCTATGGTTTCCTCACAATGTTTTCCTTCACCAGCAGCTCAAACTCATTGTTGGGGTTTGAAACCACGCCCTTCGGCATGCGAACCGACCGCGCTAACCACTGAGCTATCATCGCTACTAAACTTTCGATGGTTAGTAGTAGTAGTCTCAATATCCATATTAATTCGCTAAATAAACCATTAAAATTTTTTTTGAGGTTTTTTTTTTATGTAAAAAGTAATGAGACGAACGAGACGCTCTCCTGATGGTAAGAGACAACGCCTGTCCATGACCATCGCAGCGATAAACAGAACTTTAAGTAACATAACAAAGAATCCTCAGAGGAGAGGAGGTTCTCGGAATCCTCATTTATGTGCAGCACATAAACGGAGCCTCCGCTGCAGTATGTTCGTTGGTAATTACTCGTATAGGTATAGCTTCATTCATTAAAGTGTAATCGTAAGGTTTTTCTTTGTACATGTGACTTGCCTTTAACATTATTGTTATTTATGGCCAATAAATATTACTGATTTACTGCTAGCTGCAGTACAGAAAACTACTGAAACAAAATTAAATAAAATTGTATTAAACAACAAACGTGTATGACAGCCCCGTTGGCTCATTGGTAGTATATCTGCCTTGAGAGCTGTAGGGCATGAATTCGATTCCCACTCAGGGCAAAACATTTTGTAAATAAACAAATGTTTGTTCTGTGTTTGGGTGTTCTGTATGTATTATAAGTATGTATTTACAAAAAAAAACTAAGTATTTATGTATTCTATCAGTTATCTGACTTCCATCACACAAGCTCTGCTTAGTTTGGGGCCAGATGGCGCTGTGTGTATAGTCCTACGTTATTTATTTATTTTCACAGAAACCTGGCCGAGCAAATGAAAGTCGGTTGGAAAGAATACTGGCCTTTCATCGACACATTCACGGATCTACGCTCGCCAGAAGGCCTCGCGCTGCTGGAAAACTATCTCAAAGCGAAATACGAAAGCGCTTGCTCATTTGCTTACAGCGATAGTTGCGCTCAATCCCAGCACATACCTGAAGACTTATCGATATCCGGCATCAGCTTAAACTTGAGCCAGCATAGCCCGAACGAATCAACTATGAGCCCAATCTCAGAGCTGTGTATGGCGATGAAAACGTGCAAGATAACATCAGAAAGGCCAGCCCATTGGAGGAAAACGGACCCTATTAGACAGAGATTGTGCCGACAACCCATTGCAGCGGCTAAATTAGTCAACGGGGATTCAACTCCGCTGACCAATCACACCGTGAGCCAACTTCTATGCATAGAAAGAACGTGCCAAGTCTTTGCTAAAAGAATAGCGGACGCCTTAAACTTTTCCCTCACCGCTGAGCCCGAATTCGCTGGGGATTCACTCAAATCTGAAGCAAAACATTTACAGCACACGATCTTGACTTATATGGACGATGAAAGATTTCAGAGAATCGACTTTACTTTAATACATTCTAGGCTAGCACAACTTGTTGTTTCAAAAATAAAGCAACAGACAACTGAGTTAGATGATATAAACAACTTGGCGGAGTTCTTGGTGAAGTTGCGTTGTCCTAATGATGATATTTTCAGTTCGGACGATGAACGGAAATCTGTTAAAGGTGTTTTATCGAGTAGATGTAAAGTGTCCCACGTGATGGATGCTCACGTAAGGTGTTTAGCAAGTTTTTTGTGTGAAGAGTTGACGGAAAGTATGGAGACTAAGGGTCCGGCTGTCTCCGAATCTGAGTGTACAGAGAAATGGAATAAAGCAGCTAAATGTAGATGTGAATGGAGGATTGAATCGTTTGAGAGGAACAGTAAAAAAAATGCGTCGTTTCGCAAGAATCGTTCCATCTTGTCGACCAGTCCGAAAAGTGAGAGCTTCATACGGAGGCTGACATTCGATCATGATATCGGTGAGTTTTTTTTTAAGTTACTTGCTAGAGATCCTAAGTAAGTTGAAGATAAAGATTCTATGTAGCGTTGGCTGTGATGAACTTTTTGTTTTAATACATATTGGAATAAAAAATAGCTAAATCAATTCAGCCGTTCTCGAGGGCTGTACTTACCAATGAACATAGTATCATGTTAATAAAATTATAGCACTAGTTGCGCCCCGCGGTGATACCCGCTACATTTATGTGTTAATCCAAGGTGTCAGTTACCTAAGGTAAAGAGAATGATGATGATGCGCGAGTGAGACGACTTCTCGTTTTGTCTCGCTCGCACACTATAAATATACGAGCGGGACCTTTCGCGCGCCAGTCTGCGCGTGCCGCTCGCCCGGGATGGTCACCGTCGCTCTGCGCTCTGTCATGCCAATGCCGCTCGTCACCACGACCTCCATACCAAATGTCATCAAAGTCAAAGGTTTTATTTACATGACAGTATAAATATAAATACATTATTATGTTTATTTTTATATACTTACTAGGTATATGTTTTATTTTTATTTATTTTTCTTATTAGTGTAACATCTCCTGTCTGTTTCTTATGTTTTCTATCGTGTTTTTCTTTTCTTGGTTGCCTGGAAGAGATCGCTGTTAGCGATAAGGCCGCCACTTGTGGCACTAGTTCATAAGGTTCTTTGTTCTCTGTACTTTTTTCTATTTATGGTGTACACAATAAAGAGTTATCTATAAAAAGGTCTTAAATGTAATAGTTTGCGTCTATTGGCAACCATTACGTTGTGCATATACATTAATTGAATTCTACAAAAATAAACAATTCTACACATAGTAATAAAATAAAATATACATTATGTCAATTCATTACATTAAACAAATTATTGGTCCAGCCGTTTGAGCGTGAAGGGCACAAACTTTTGCCTTTATAATATTAGTTTTTTTATGTGAAAAATAATGAGACGAACGAGACGCTCTCCTGGTGGTAAAAGACAACGCCTGTCCATGACCATTGCAGCAATACACAAAACTTTAAATAGTAAAACAAAGTCCAGAGCATTGCTGCTTTGACGCTCATTACTTTGACTTTCGATGGTTCTTAATCTCAACAGCCCAGTAATTACGCTAGCTGCAGTACCCTTCAAACCACAACACAGTAATGTTTACACACTACTGCTTGACGGCAGAATATCTGGTACTGTGGTGGTAACCCAGACGACCTCCTGCTAAGGAAATCTACCACCAAGTGTGATGAAAACCTGCTCTTAATTCCGAACTTTGTAATTATCAATAAAGTTTCAATAAATATGATAACACAATTAATTTACAGGTGATGGCAAACAACAGCACAATGAGACGGAGAAGGCTGTTAGTGTGAATTCTCCGGCCGGGGACAGCAGTCCCACGCTGTTTACTGTTGACATGCAGAAATGTCAAGTTGTCGAAGCGGAGGTAACAACTAAAATCACTTTTGCCATTAATTTATTAGACAACATAGGCAACACTTTATTTGCAACATAAAACAAATTTCATTGCAATCTACAATACGTACAAAAATGAAATAAAAAAAAAACTTATTATGTACATATGTATATATTTTTTTTAATATATATATATATTTAAAGAAAGACAGCAGGAACGCGTTGGATGCGAAACACTCCCAACTGGTCTTCATGGACATCATTGGGGAAGACTTATGTCCAGCAGTGGACATTCTATGGTGATGATGATGATGAATCTTATGTTAACAATTTCGATGACTAGCTTAAACAAAAACAGAATTCTCAAATCATCAAAACAATACAAGTGGATAGATTCAACAACAAAATAACTTGTATGTAAAAGTATTGGGTGATGTTTTATTGAGGCACATTGCTCCGGCAAAATGGTCCGGCAATAATGGCCGTGCGAATTCTCTGAAATCAAGAAAAAAACTCAGCTTGTCTATAGATACTTTTTGTCGTGGATTGTTGAGATTTTTCTATGGAAATTGTTGTGCCCATAGTAAGTTTTTCACAGTTATGACAACAGGGAACTGTTATTAACATTTCAAGCTTGTAAACATGTATGAGGAAGTGATGACATTGGCGAAATGCAAAAAGGGCGAGGTCGTAAAAAAATAAAAATTTAAACATGGGGTGGTGTTTTTTTTTTCTTTGGTTTTGGCGTCGCGTTTTAGCATTTGCCAGTGTCAGGTATTTATATATTTTCAAGTTTCAAAAGTTAAATAAGTGTCCTCGTAGCCAGTTATAGTCAAAGTCCAGTCTGTGTCAGTCAAGTCCAGTCATGCTTTAGTAAAGTAGTGGCGACTTTACTATAAAGCTTCGATATAGTTTTGGAAGCACCACGAAAAGTCATGTTTCACCACATTATATCATTTTCCCACACTCACGCATGTGATTCGGCTCTTTATGAATAAAACACCACCATTTTTATGCATAAACACTCGACAAAACACAAGTTTTGGAAAAAAATACAACGGAGCGACACGACTCTTCCCGCGGTCCCGCCAAAACTCCAAAAATGAAACTTAATGGTGTTTATTCCAGATATCTGACGACGACTCAGTCGCGTCGTGTCAGTCGGAGGAAGAGGACGTGTTTCAAACCGCGTCGGAGCACTCTGACTCGGAGGAAGAGAAAGATGACGTGATGGAAGAGGCCAATGATAGGGCGCTCGCGGAACCTTTCATATACGGGTGAATGTCAAAAATATAAAACATATTTCCTAACGCTGTGTATTAGCAGCCTCACTTGAGAGCCAGTTCCATTTCAGGCTAGTTGTGCTTATCGTTGACTACACCGTCAATTATCATCAGATGAGCTGTGGTCAAAGACCTAGCTTGTCAAATATAATAGGTTAATGAGACCATGAGTTCTCATCGCGAAGGAATTGAAATTTGCGTAAAAAAGCGCCATCTATTGATTGGACGCTTCACTAGTATAAAGTAGCGAACAAGAAACTAAAATAACCCGAAACATACACAGAGAGTGGTGCCATCTACACACTCCGCGTGGTATTAGAAAATAAGCATATTTAGCGTAGTACGGTTTTTTGTATAAGTTGACATATTTTTGTAATAAGGACGATTTGGTATGTCATACCGTTGCATCTTAAAAATCAAGTTTGTTTTAAGTTTACATTGGAAGCCAGCCAGTGTCCCTACTAGGCTGCCGAAACTTCTTATCACATGTGCAATTTCGTCATTTTTAAATATAAATTTACAATTAAAAAAAACCGACTCCATGATCCTTAGGCCAACTAAACGCACCGCTCCATTGAAACAGCCAGGTTTCGGAGTAAACGAAAATATCAATTACTAGATTTTTGTTGTTTTTTTATAAATCGCTCTATCGATTTCGATAAAATTTATATGGGACCACCTCTGAAATATGATCTACCAAGCAAAAAAAAAAGACTCATCAAAATCGGCGGAATTATCGCATCAACATACATACAAAAAAAACATGCAGTCGAATTGAGAACCTCTTCCTATTTTGAGCCCGTTAAAATGACCTGTAAACTTTGGTGTTATTAATAAATTATTTATATTTGCTAAGGAGTTTCGTCTTATTGTTATAATAGGGAGGAGCCAACTAAAATGGATAGACTAGTGTTCGAGGCGATACTCGGGTGCGACGTATGTCGGGAACAGTTTCCCAACGTGTACCGCTGGCGGCACACCGTCGCGCTGTACTCTCCCACCGAGAGGCTCAAGTGAGTTTTAAAACTACCCTCAACATTATCTCAACTACAAATTTTGTAATTTTCATAATCACAGTTACATTTTATACACAAAGACATCCATGTACCTAGTAATTCAAATTTCATATTTTTCTCTGTTTATTGAATTCTTCTTTCAATAGTATCGGATTCTATTATTTACGGAGTAACACAAAATGAAATACTATACATATGATAACAAAAATTATTTATAATTTCTGATATCGAAGATTGTTTTTTTAATTTCCAAAAATATATGACAATTATTCTTTTCCTTATTTGACTTCCATTATACAAGCTTTGTTTATTTAGTGTCAGATAGCGCTATATATATATTATACAAGATTGATTTAAGTTAAGTAGATAAATGGTTTTTGGTGGAAATGGGAAGGAAACCATGTCGCAATGATCAATCTAATCGAATATAATTACTCATCTGTACTCAATTTGATTCAATAAATATCGTAGGACATTACACACAGCGCTATCTCACACCAAACTAAACAAAGCATGTACAGTGAAAGTCAAATAAGTGATAAAAAAACATGTCATATTCTTACAAAAAATATGACTATATATATATCAATCTGTATGATTGATATTTATTTTTTATACAGATGGCAACCAGCGCCAATATCAGAAGACTCAACAGCGTCGTTCACGTCGTGGTCCGGGTGCGGGACGCCGCAGCGCGCCTCAGTGCCGCGCCGTCGCGGCACTCCCTCAGATGTGCAGTGCTCGACCCCCAACAAGGACGTCGGCATCAGCATCGGCGAGACTAGAGCCGTGCCGCTACAGGTCAGTTCTAAGTTAGCCAAGCGTCGTCGGTACTAATAGACTCGTCGTTCATGATGTGATCAGCTTGCGGAACGCCGCGGCATGCTACCGTTCTGCGCCGCCAGATATTTGGTTTCTGATCCCATTATAATATTATAAATGTGAAAGTTTATGTTTGGATGTTTGTTACTCAAACACACAAAAACGGCTGAACGGATTTGGATGACATTTGGCATACGCGTAGCTTATTACCTGACCATATGTAATACTTTTTACAACAAATGTATTTCATTTGAAAGCTTATTTATTTATTGATGGATTGTCAGATGTCAGATTGACAGATATTAGTTTGACAGATGTCAGATTAACCGATGTCATTTTGACTGATCTTAGATTGGCATGTCAGATTCATGGCTATTACATATTTGTTTCATTTCTCCCTGAACCTAATTCTAAAGTTAACGCGGACGTAGTCGCGGGCGTCAGCTAGTATAATATGAATTTGAAAAACCTCCGACACCAGTAATACAGATAACATCAAATTTCGAAAAGATCAGTGGTAAATACTCGCATACATAAGAGCTGATTATCTTTAAACAGCTGAACAGACTTTCTTGAATCATAGTTAAGATAAAGTACATAAAAAAATATTTAATTCGCCATTTTGTGGTGGCGGCCATCTTGGATTTGATTTTTATCATAGTGTATAAATATTCTACTAGTCGAGTCCTTTTATTTGATACCTATTTTGAGGGAGTTGTGAAAAAATATGTAATCCGCCATTTTGTGGCGGCGGCCATCTTGGACCGATTTTCATCAAATGTAGCTAAGAACACTCGACTAATTTAATTCAAACAAAAAAAAACTGTTTATCCATTCGGGAGCTACGGTGCCACTGACAGACAGACACGTCAAACTTATAACACCTGTATATATTTTAGCGGGTTTTCCGTGTTCCCGCCTAAATTGAATCATAATCAGTTTTGAGACAGACCATATACTACACATTTTAATTGTACTTTGAGTATAGATTAACTTTAAGCAATGTTTAAAAGGAAACACCCATGAAATGTAACTTTTTTTGCAGGTTTCAAACTGGCTACGCGTGACCGGCCCCAATTCACCTCGCTCGTCGCTTGCAACAAAAAACGTGGACCACAACGTTAGCTTTGATTTCTCATCCCTAACAATGCATTGACACTATCGACACTCGATTATTGAAACAAGGTGCATTTTTGTCGGTATGTTATTGAATTATATAAATAATAGTTATATTATTAATAGTTATTTAGTTTTTGACATCGATGTTTACTCGCGACAGTGGTGATTATATCACATTACTATTATACAGGGTTATTAGCTTGGGGTGTACTAAGCCGAATTAAATTAATTATGAACGGCTATCGTTAAAGACACAACTCTGAAATCGTACAAAAAATTAGCGAAAGTCTGGTGCAGCTGGTAAGATTCATGGTTTGATGTTGTGCCCATAGTAAAAGTTATTTGTAATAATGAGAACATTGACCCCCTTAGGCTTAGTATACCCCAAGCTTATAACCCTGTATATGTTTACTATTTGCAGTTGAGTAATTTTTAAAAGTGCAATAGCGACTTGAGTTTTTTAAAAGTGATCTTACATTGAAATATAGATAAATAAATTAGGATTAATCAAACGTAATAACAAGTACGCGCGCGATTTTTTTGGAAAAAAATAACAACAATTAATTATTTTTAATAGATTAAAATTTTATTTACAACTTTGCAATGTTGACATTCGGAATCGGATACACAGTCGAATCATACGCTTATCGATAACAGTCGAATACTCTAAAAGTGATTTTTTTGTAAATCAATTACAGTAGAATTTACGAAAATCCGTAGAATTTACTACGGCCACAGCGTTGCAGCTATAGGCCGTTGATTTTGTGATTTTTTGGCCTGAAAACCGTAGAACATAGTAATTGCCGTAGCATTGGCAACACTGGCGAGGCGAGGTGTGTCGACGGCGGGGGGAGGTGCTCCCTCCCGCACCGCACCTCTTATCCCGACTGCACTCAAATCACGCGCGTACTCTAACCATTGTAACCCGGACGATACAGGGTTGTACAAAACTGAAAGAGAGGCATTATACTCATCATTATAAACAAGATTTTCTATGAGCAGAACTACGATTTAAAAAAAAACCTGTTCTACGAAAAAATACGTTGTCCGTAACTAAATGTATGATAGCAATTTTAATTCGCGAATTCCGAGTTAAGATAGTACAATGGATCCTTTCGGCTTAGTACTCCCTAAGCCCTAGTTGTTTGATCGTAAATATCAGAAAGCCCTGTTGGTTCATTGGTAGTATGTCTGCTCCAAGAGCTGAAGGGCGTGGGTTCGATTCCCATCCAGGACAAGCATTTTGTGATATAAACAAATGTTTGTTCTCTGTCTTGGTGTACTGTATGTATTATAAGTATGTATTTACAACAACAAGAAAACTATTTATGTATTCTATCAGTTATCTGTCTTCCATAGTACAAGCTTTGCTTAGTTTGGAATGTACTCTATCAGTTATCTGTCTTCCAAGATTTGCTTAGTTTGGGGTCAGATGACACTTTGTGTAATGTCCCATGATATTTTTTTATCAATTTAATAATAACAATAAACTATAAAATACATTTTATTTAGTAATTGATTCCGGGATAGGTTATTTTATTTAGTAAGACTGTTTTAAATGATTTAATTTCTCTATTTTACACAAAATGACGAACATTTTGAAAACTCAAGTTGGAATGTAACTTTCATTGCTTATGATTTTTATATGTTTGTAATATTTCCGATTTTGTGTTAGTGTCGTGTTGTGCTAAATAATAAATTGATATGGTATATAGATGTGCCCATTTAACTTGTAACATTATTACTGATATAGATTGATTATAATTGATTTAATTGTACAATTGTAGTGTCCTTATCTTGATGTTTATTTTGTATAATTGTTGAATATAGTTAGGAGATTTAATTGTAACATTTCAGTGTAATTTCTCACGTTACAGGCCGAATATTACAACAGTCAAAATCGCTTGCTTCATTTGACTGTGTGTTGTTGCGAATCACTTAATCGCTATTTGAACAGAATTGTTATGAAAGTCCTGGTAGGAGATCCTCCAGCCTATTCGTGGCTCAAACCCTTGAGGGGCTTACGTAATTTATAATGTTTTGTGCGCGATTTAGGTGATAAACGTAATTAATCGAAAGTGAAAAGTTACATTGACTGCGCTGTTACTGTAACAAATCGTCGCCACCTTAAAATGTTGTCAATGATTAATTTGATTTGATTCTGGGCAATGTCGTCTCTAGTTCTTTCCATAGCGTACGTGTTTCTACATATTTGTTATAATAAAATTACTAAACAAAAGTCATGGTCAATTCAGGTGTGTGATAAATCCCATATGAGTAAAACGAGTTATGTCAAAATCACGTCAGTTTCCGTAGTAAAGAGATGTCATTACGGCTGACGTACAATAACGTCTTGTAAAGTTACTTTAGATATAAATATAACATTTTTATGTGGGCTTATTCACGTTTAATAATATCGGATACTCCGACTATAGTTACGGCTACGTCCGGTGGTCCTTTTCAAGGAGTGAAAGCTGAGTACGACGCACGCGCGGTCTCGTCTCGTTTTGCGCTACGAGCTGCCGCGCGACAGCGATTGGTGCAGGGGGCGGGCTGCTTACGGGTTTTGACACATTTTTGTTTTTATTTCAATAATGTTTCGAAACCACGTCAGATTCCATAGCTAAATATGATTTGTTTAGTCATTTTGTTGTCAATAATGTTGGAATGGGCGTACGACTTACTTAATATATATAATTATATACATACGCTCGCGTAATGAACTTTAAACCCGTTGCATACGAAATATAGTAATTTGCGTAAATACTATAATTGCACATAGAATTTTTCTGTACATATTAGGGTGGTCCTTATTCTTAAGGAAAATATTTTTTTTCTTTAATTTCGGGGGGCACCACGTAATTTGGTTATATACCTTAAGAAAATATTACAGTAATTTTTTTGAATTTTTTTAATAACATTTAGAGGTCGCTACCAAGGTTTAAATTTTAAATAAAAAGCCAAAATTTGTTTTTCTCAGAATCCTTTATTTTTTTAACCAGGTCTTAAAAATATTACACAATTTTTGTTGATGCTATGAAATAAAATAATCTGAATGATTTACTTTTAAGATGCAAGGGTTGACTTGTTAGTATTGGGATACTTTTTTCTATACTCTTTTACCAACAAAAGCAAATATTGCTTTTGTTCTTCATTTGTGGTAATTAATTTATTGTATTCTTCCATTAAAGCAACACCACGCTCAGCTATATCATTCACTACACGCAATGAATGAACAATATTTTTGGCAGCTATATAATCAGGGTCTTCGTTCCAGGTTTCAACGTCTTTATAAAAAAAATCTGATGAGATACCTAGGACCTGGAAGAATTTTAAAGAATTACTGCTCACAAAGTTTTCTATATTTTTTTCGTGGATGGTCGCCATGTCAAGGTTTATTCGTTTTAAGCAATCATGTGTGCCTTCAATTTTGAGTGCTTCTACCATTTTTTTCTTCTCTTGGACTGAAAGTTCGTCATCGAAAAATGCAAGCGAAACCAGCTCTTCCGACAAATACCACAAGTGATTTAAAATCTTTTTCAGCGCAATAGTAGCTAGATTTTTGTTAACACTTTCAAAAGCTTTAAGGTCTTTTAATAATTGTAAGTCGTTTCTTGGTGCTGACTGACTGGTAGAGGCTTGAAACCAATATTTGATATAAATCATCACCGTGAAAATACATATTTCTCTCACAGCCTTTTCGTCCTTTTTCGTTAGCTTTAACTGATGCTTAAATAAATAAATTTTTAAACAGTACAAGGCTCTTGCCATCCATCTAGCTCGATGTAGACCAGCAGGTCTCCGAAATGAAACGCCTTTTTCAGGAACACCTCCTAAGAATATGATTGTAAGATTTAACATTTCTTTGTAGTCATCTCGAGGTTGATGTACTTGAAGTTGCTTTTTGGCAAAAGAAATCCTGTCTGCGGCCACTTCTGCAAGAATATTTGCCTCAGCGTCATCTGTTATTGTTTTGAAGTCGCTTTGGTCAATAGAGTCCCAACTGTTCTTAAATCTTTTGAATAATTGTATATCAGGACCACTAGATGGGGCAAGCGATTGATCCACTACACCTGACAACATAATTTCCATTATGTGGTGACGACAAGCAAACCAAAGCATATTTTTATCCATTTTGCGCTCCAAGAGAACGCATACTCCACTTCTTAAGCCGGTATTTACAGCAGTAGTGTCAAAACACAAACATTTTACTTTATCGCTCAAATTCCATGAATTTATAGCGTCGTAGACAGCCGACGCACAAGCTTCGCTTGTTCCACGTTCTAATTTTGGGACGGCGAGTAATTGATCGACTCCATGTCCTGATACCAAAATTGGCAGCCGATCTACAGTTTTGTGTCCAGTAATATCTTCTATAAGTTTACCGTCCCAATGAATTGTTAAAGACGAACTAGGTTTAAACTCGCTTTTGAGCGACTCTGCAACAGCTTTGCGATTTTTGACACGCTGCCGACGAATAGAAGATCTATTGACATTAAATTCTGATGGATCACAGCCTGCGCTTTTCAAAGTAGATGTCACGACCATAGTTGCTTTTCTGTCACTCAATTTAGAAACATCAAGACTGGAAGCTAATTGACTGTTAATAATATCTTTTCGAGCTCGTTTTTGAGGTGGTTGCATCTTCGTCAATTTTGATATAAATTCGGAGTCAGATGGAGTTTCTTCCCCACTTATTGTGGCAGACGATGACGAAATAAATGATAATGAAGACAATGAGCATTTTTCTGTTATAGACGAGATATCTTTGTTTTCACGCTCGCGCAATTTATCAAGCCGTTCTTTTTTCTCTTTTATTTTCTTACATTTGTTTAAACTTTTTCTGTCGACTGAACCAATCAAAAATTGGCGTCGATTTTGCCGCACTGCTAACAAAAACTGTTTATCTTCTTCTAAAGTCATAATATTTAAAGCATCACGATGAGCGATGTCAAATAAATCTTCTAACTTTTGTTGCCAGTTTTGTTCTTTTGTTTTCAATGCTTCTGAACGTTTTTTCTTGTTTTCTTTATTTTTTTTTAGATTCTGCCATTCTTTGAACAGCTTTTCAATTTTGCTGATGACATGTTTTTTTAATTGAATAGGTATGCCAGCTTTTTCCCACAAATTAATAACCCCACAAGCCGTCAAAGTCGCAGATTCACGAATACTTTTCTTTTCTTCATTTTTGTAGTAGAAAAAATATCGCAACACTTCGCCAATGGATGGTAAGGTTGATTGGCTTAATTCAGATAATAATTGACCGATAAGCCAAATCTCACTTTGATTTCTAGTAGTTATACTGAATCCGCTACTAGTAGACGCCATTGCAAATTGAAACACTTCACTGTAACTTTTACAAAAACAACACGTGCGCTCTTGTTGCTTAACAGAACTGAAGTGCGGGGCGATCGTAGTACAAATGAGGGGGTCGAGGAACGGAGAGGGGGGAGGGGGATTAGAAGGTATAGGCAGCCCGTACACGTAGCGCGCGATCCGCGATCCGCGATCCGCGATCAATGATCGCGATCCAGACTGATCGTGTACGAAGCGGATTGACGGACTGATGCTCCGGATCGCATAATATCTAGAAATTTTGAAATCATGATCGCGGATCGCGGATCGCGGATCGTGATCATGATTGAGCGTGTAAGGCGGCCCATAGTCTATGCTAGTTTCACTCGCACGTAACATGTTATGTACCTAAATTTTAAATTAATGGAATCACCATTTAAGCTGTATTTGAACACTTTTTGTAAAAAATTGACAGCTGGTAGCGACCTCTAAATCTTAACAAAATCAAAAACAAAAAAACATTTATTTCGTATTTAGAGGTATATAATCAAATAAGAAAGTGCCCGGAGGATAATTCGAAAGTTGAAAAATAAGGACCACCCTAGTACATATATTTATTATATGTACGCCTAGTATATAATAGTGTTATATTTATAGCAAATTACTGTGTTGCGTGTGTAATGGGCTTTACGTTTCGAGAAATAAGTGTCACTTAAAACCATTGCTTATGATGTTTTCATAATAAAGATTAGTGACCAAGGAATAACATGGTGCGATATAATCAGATATAATCTGATTTTTCCGGTAAATATATTAATAAATAATTTTATTAATATTTATTATGACAGCTCACATTTATGTAGTTTTAAAAAGTGTTCTATTGTAAGAGATGGGATACATATATTTTTAACAGTAAAAGAGGTCGTATGCATAATTTATTTTATAAATTCTCAATTTGGTAATTGTCTAATCTCATTTTTGTTCATATTTTTTTACGTAATTCTAGCTGTGTTTGTTCTGTTACATGCATTTTTATGACAATAAACTTGATACTGTTCTGTGTTTTACCATTTATAGTTTACGTTTAGACCTCGTGTTTACTTCAGCCAAACGGTTTTAGCGTAAAAACACTTGGTGTGTTTTTTCTATGGTGTCTGAAAAGGTGTCTTTAATTTCTGAAATAATAATCGCTAATTATACTCTTACTACCTAAAAAGCTATATATATTTAAAATAAAAGTTGATATATATTTATATATACTAAACTCTTAGAATTGTATTTGATTTAAAAGACTATCATTGGTCTACATTTTTGGACACGTTAGAAAGGAAACATACTTTAAATATTTGTACTTTTATATTGAGGAAATTGTAAAAAAAAAGAAAGTATGTTTTTATATAATATGTTTTAATTCACATAGACATTAGAAAAATAAATTATGACTGGTTCTGTGACGCTGTTTTATTACAATTTAGGAGTCCCAAAAGTTTTCATCTTCGGAGGTTTTTACGATCGATATAGGTGAATGGCTGTGGTCGTTGTCGTACCTGACGCTGTTGAAATTGTCTACGTCTGCGGAGAAATCGTCAGGATAGTCATCGTTTACTTCTATGTCGCTCAGAAACGGGACCAAAACATCTTTCGAGTTCTCCAACTCCATATGAACGCTAGATAGGCGTTCGTTAGTGTCAGCTTGGTAGAGAGAATTCAAAACATCCTCTCCGCTTAACTTTGCAGACTTCTCTCCGGTACTATCAGCGTGAGATTTCAGGTCTATATCAAGGGATTTGCCAGAATTAGTCCTCTTAGGACTAACTAAGATAGTCATTTGTGTGGAGAGAACGTCTTGTTGGAAATCCATAGCGGAATGCTCAGTTACGTTGGAACTTTCCACAACTAACAACAGGTCTTGTGTCTGCGATTCAGTTATTTTAACGTCGTTCACTTGACTGACACTCTGCACTTCGATTCTTAACAAATTTCTATCATCGATTGCTCTGCTTTCCGGCTCGCTGTGGCTACCGTCTCTGGAAGCTTCCGTTATAGTTTCCTCGATAATGCTTTTCCTTTCATTCTCGATCTCCCATTTGGCGATTTCGACGGCTCCATTGAAATTGTCGTTATTCTCCGCCATAGTTTTATCTGGCAGATTGTATATTTTGCTAATGTTCTGCTTTAGTATTTCAAGTTCTTTTACTTTGTCGTGTTTCGTTTGTCGCAACGCTTCCGTTCGGAGTCCTTTCTTGATTTTTGGATATCGGTTCGAGTCTGTGTTTCCCGGTGTCATATGTAAATTATCTCTGTTTGTTGGTGAACTAGCTTCATTTCTTTCTAGCGATGCGTTGCGAGACAGCGGAGTTCCAGGCAAGTCACTGCTTTCGGAACTGATTTTACGATTTCTTGTGTTTTGCGATGAGGATGTTTCGTCTACCACTCTAGGAATTCTAAACGGCGTTCTCGGCGGTGTATTTTCGATGTCTCGTTTCCTCGGAGTTTTCGACCGATCCTGGCGAAACTCCTCGTTCGCGGTTCGTTTTTCAGATTGATAATATTTCCTGAACTCGACCATGGGAGTTTCGAGATAGTTCTGATTCCGTGTCGTTTGGAGCGGAGCTTCGAATGCGGAAGTTGTAGGAATCGGCCGCACTTTCATAGGGGTCGCATTCTTGTTTTTGTAGTGGGTTAAGCCGATATCGTATTTCGCGTGGTATTCGTCGATGTCTTCGATTATTTGCTCGATGGCGGGCTGTATAGGGGGATTGTAACGTGAAGTCGATTCGATAACGCTCTGATCAGATTTGAACGGTGCTCGTTCGTGTTTCGAATCTGTAAAAATATAAGACATCTCAAAACAAGAAAACAATTAAGACCTATAAAAAATCTTGTTGCTATCAATGCATTTCAAGGTAGACGAATGAGCGACTGAAACTCTTCTTATTCGACAATACTCGTAAGTACTTAGGATTTAAGAAACTGTATTTTTTTAAAGAGGAAGCTCAATAGGTCAGAATGGTCGGATTATCAATTTATGATTGATAATCCGACGTGATGACGTGTTCTTTTAGACGACGTTCACGTGTATCAAATGTAGCGATGATGATGATGATGTTTTGTAGCGATGATAGCTCAGTGGTTAGCGCGGTAGGTTTACATACCGAAGGGCGTGGGTTCAAATCCCAACAATGAGCTTGAGCTGCCGGTGAAGGAAAACATCGTGAGGAAACCATAGCATGGTGGTAGGGTACTTTCTAGTACTCGACTGGCTAGCTACCACCCTCAAGTTGGAAATCTGCCGCCAAACATCTAACGGTGTGTTCCGGCAGCCTCACTTGAGAGCCAGTTCCATTCCAGGCTAGGTGTGCTTTACCATCTTCGACCACACCTTCACTTAACATCAGGTGAGCTGTGGTCAAACAACTGGCCTGTCAACCATAAAAAAAATATAAATAATTTCCATTCAATACAAAACATCCACCATTACCTATCAAAATTCGTTTATAAAGAAATAATTGCCAATTTCGAGTTTGAAAAGTTTTAAAGTTAAATTTAGCGTAGGTAATTGAAATACTAGAATACGTCGGTTATCTATCCGAACACTTAGAATAAATTACACATTTTCGTTCGCGGCAGTGTGAACATTATTATTGTTAGCTTCTACCGGATTGATTTCGATCTCGGGCAGTATTACTCCCAACTTCGCGCTTCGTATGCCGAGAGACTATAACGCTACCTATCTCACTCCCAGCAGTGTGAACTTTGTCCGAGTTGGCCGCGTGTCGGTCGGCGCGCATGGCGTCCTGTTTCCGGCGGAAGTCGCGGTAGGACTGCTCCACCGCCTCCGCCTCGATCTCCAGCTTGCGCAGCCGCAGTTTCGCGTCTCGGATCACGCTACTCGGGCTCGGTTCGCGCTCCGAACGCCGAGCGGCGTAGTTTCTTAAGAATAAATTTACTCACTTTAGAAGATATTAAAAGAAAGAAAATGATTTTTAATTCTGTAACAAAATAGGGGCTTATCTCAGCATAATACTCGTCATACTAAGTGGCATGACCAGCGCTGGTCATCCGGTGAGCCCTTGTTACATGTATTAGGTAAACGTGAGTAATCCCACATAGATGTTTCGGCAGCCTAGTTGGAAGACAGTCTGCGTTCCAATCTGAAGGTTCTGGGTTCCTGGCACGTGCTCGGTAGTGCGACAGTTTATATAAAAACGGTTGATTTGGAATTTCGCATAAGTAACACAACAAAATTGTATCTATCTATTATTAAATTGTACTAAGCATGCAAGAGTTATATTTTTACTGTATTTCAGTTTAAAAAGCCGTTTTGGCTACAACAGTGACGAGGATTTTTAATTTGAATACAATTTTAAATATTTATCCAACTTTAAAGACAATTTTATTAAAACTTACTTACTTTTATGACAATTTTTTTTTTGCCGGAACACACCGGCAGCCTCTCTTGAGAGCCATTTCCATTCCAGGCTAGATGTGCTTTACCATCTTCGACCACACCTTCACTTAACATCAGGTGAGCTGTGGTCAAACAACTAGCCTGTCAACACTAAAAAAAAATAAAAAAATATAATATTTAGCCAAACGCTATGAAAATACGTGTTTTCGTATTCGTATACATCAACATACAATAAAAACAATACCACAAGTATATCGGGCTACTTTCTAGTGTTACAAAGTATAGATGGCGCCACTCTCTGTGCGTGTTTCGAGCTAATTTAGCTTTACGTTGACAACTTCGTAGTAATACAGCAACAGACCAATAGATGGAGCTAGTTTCTGAGTGATAAGACTCCGTGGTCAAACATTGAAAGCTTACCGTGCAACATTGTATGACTGGTCTAATGTGACTCCTCGAATGTTTTTATTATTTAGATCATCTTCAGATGGTAATTGAATACTGGGCCCGGCGCTATCTGAGAAGAATAAAAATATAGCTTGGTAGATCATACTTCAGAGGTGGTCCCATACAAATTTTAACGAAATCAATCAGTGGTATTTGAAAAATCAACAAATATTTAAAAATTGTTAATCTATATTGATGATATTTTTGTTTTCTCCAAAATCTCGCTGTAAAAAAAGCAGCAAAAAGCAAGCAAAGCTGTTAAAGCAGTGCGTTTAGTTGGCCTAAGGGGCATGGAGACGGTTTTTTTTATTGTAAATTTATTTATGATTTAATGAAAAGTAATGAAACGAACGAGACACTCTACGGTAAGTGATAACGCCTGTTCAAGACCATTGCAGCGATACACATAACTTTGGATATCTGATTCAAGAGCTGTAAGGCGTGGGTTCGATTCGCACCGGTATTAACATTTATATGACGATTAAATGTTTGTTCTAGGTGTTCTGTATATATTATAAGTACCTCTACGTATTTACAAAATATATACAAATACAAATATTTTATTGATAACACCAATGTTACAAGTCACTAGTATAGTATATATAATAAAATATAAGTATATAGGTAATATTCTATCAGTTATCTGGTTCCCATAGTACAAGCTTTGCTTAGTTTGGGCTAGACAGTGCTGGGTAAAAAGTAAATTTAAAAAATATGTAGAAAGTTCTGAGTACAGCTGCAATGGTGGGGGACAAGCGTATCTCTTACTATCAGTATAGCACATCGCTTGTCTCCTTACATAAAAAACAACATTTTCGATTACGTAACATCGGGTGAGCTGTGGTAAAATACCTAGCCTGTCAAACATTTAAAAAAACCTCCATGTGATTATACTTACTGGCCCGTTCTCTGTCGTCCCTTGTGTTAGATGCGGCAGAGGTTCGCTTCCCGACGCCGCCGACCGGGGACATCCGTCGCCGCAGCGACCGCCACTGGTTTATCAAATACCTGACAGAAGATTTACATAAAATAAGAGAATAGAATACAACTTTATTGTAAACCAAATATACATGTTACTTGTTACATTACGAGTAAAACAAAAAACTTTAAAAAGTGATTAATAACATCGACTAATATATGGTAGTATAGCGGCGGCATTATCGCCTAAAGCGATTTCTTCCAGACAACCTTTGGATGGATAGAAATGATGGCGGTAGGCGAGGGTGAAAAAAAAACTGAAAAAGGTGAACAATACACTTAGTACCTAATTTCGAAAAGTCGAAAGGGGGTCATTGCATCATAAAAACATTTAATATGGACCCAAATACGTAACCACCGCTTTTTATTTTACTATCGAAACTAACGTCGTTTTAAAACATTTTTGTTTTAATAATACGGGATTACTTCTCATATTTAATTACGTCGGACACTCCGACTGAAGTAACAACTATAAATTTCGAGCACATTCGGTGGACTTTTTCAAGGAGTCAAAGCAGAGAATAAGGCGTGCGCAGCCTCATTATGCTTTACCTGATGGGCAAGTCCGATACGCCAAACTGCACGGAGTGCAGGGTGGTCGAAGACGCATTTCATGTCATAGCGGAGTGTGTCCGGACCGAGGCTGAGCGATATGATTTTTTGGCATAAACTAATATCAACCTGAAGGATGTAGGGTGGTGTAGCAGTGTGCTGGCTAATCCCTTATCGGAAGAGGCCAGAATACTGTTCCGCATCACCAGTATTTATAATAAGCGTAGGAAATAAGAAAATTTGTTATAGACCAATGAGGGTGGCATAGTCATGTTTGACTAAACCCTCTACAAAAAATAAAGATAAAAAAAAAAAAAACGCGAATGTAAGTAATTCCACATAAATTAAACAACCTCCGGTTATAGTTACACCTATACTTACCTCCGGTTACCGTTGCATGTATCCTTACCTCCGGTTATCGTTGCATCTATCCTTACCTCCGGTTATCGTTGTGCCTGTCCCTGACGACTCCAATGAACGGCAGCGTATCTCCAGGCACCAGTATCCGCGGCTGTGCGTTCGCGAAGAACGACATCTCCTCCCCCGCGCCCTTCCGCCATCCGTACCCCGGCATCTGGTTAGTACTAGCACTCGATGGTATTCTAAAAAGTTGCAGATTTTTTTTTTAATCCAAGCTGTTGTTGCTTGTTGCAGCTGTATTTGCTGCTGAGACAGCTCGTCTATGTATTCGTTTCGCTAAGTAGACTTATAAGTTACCTGTTAAAGAGGCTACTGGTGGGCATGGTGGCGGGTGCGGTGCGCGGTCGGAGCGCGGGCGCGAGCGGGAGGCGCGTCGCCGTCAGCTCCGCCTGCAGCCGCGCCTGCTGCCGAGACAGCTCGTCTATGTGCTCACGTTGCTAAAAGCGTACAAAAAAAATATATAAAACACTAGCTACACCCCGCGGTGTTATACGCTACAAAAATAAGAAAATCAAAATCATTTTCTTTCTTTCTACATGTTTTCGGGTTAATAAAATAATAATTTTGTAGCGATGATAGCTCAGTGGTTAGCGCGGTAGGTTCGCATGCCGAAGGGCGTGGGTTCAACCCCAACAATGAGCTTGAGGTGCCGGTGAAGGAAAACATCGTGAGGAAACCATGGCATGGTGGTAGGGTACTTTAGTACTCGGCTGGCTAGCTACCACCCTCAAGTTGAAAATCTGCCGCCAAGCATCTAACGGTGTGTTCCGGCAGCCAGTTCCATTCCAGGCCAGGTGTGCTTAACCATCTTCGACCACATCGTCACTTAACATATGGTTTTTTTTTTTTTTTTTTAATGGTTGACAGGCTTGTTGTTTGACCACAGCTCACCTGATGTTAAGTGAAGGTGTGGTCGAAGATGGTAAAGCACACCTAGCCTGGAATGGAACTGGCTCTCAAGTGAGGCTGCCGGAACACACCGTTAGGTGCTTGGCGACAGATTTTCAACTTGAGGGTGGTAGCTAGCCAGCCGAGTACTAGAAAGTACCCTACCACCATGCTATGGTTTCCTCACGATGTTTTCCTTCACCGGCAGCTCAAGCTTATTGGTGAGCTGTGGTCAAACACCTAGCCTGTCAAACATAAACAAACATGGCTTAGGTAATACTGGGGTTGTTCAGACCCCTAGCAATGTTTTGCAGTAGTATTTACCTGAAATTTCGTCCTACTTGGTAAGTTGTCTCATCTCACCTGTCTAGCAAAAGTTCTAAGTCTCTCGTTTTCCTCCATTAGCCGTCGCGTCAGGTCGCGAGAATCTCGCGTGACGTCACGCGAGTCACGCCGAGTCACGTCTCGCGCGTCGCCTCCCTCACTCGACACGGTGGAGTGACTCGGCGACGATCGACTGTGCTCGCGGTAAATCTCAGCTAGGTTTGACTGTATACCAATACTTCTTGTTAGAAAAACAGTATAAGCCTCAATTAATCATAATATCTTAATTATTTTACGTAAGCAGATATAAAAGAGTTTTATTAATGATTTAGTGTGTTAAAAGTATAGTTTTTACTTTGGGAAGATTATTTTACCTATTTATTATGTTTTACCGGTGTCTTCGTTGTCGTTGTCTAAGTATTCGGAACAATTATAATTTGTTCTGTTATTTACGGTAAAAAAATGTGTTTTGGTGTAAATAAAAAAAAAACATACATACAGCCGAACTAGTACCTCCTCCTTTTATGAAGTCGGTTAATTAACTCATCTTATACCATAAACCTGACAATTACGAATAATATACCTACCTGACTAAAATTAACATTCTTCATTTTCTTCAAATCGTTGACCACCTGTTTGGCCTTCACTTTATCCTCGCTGCGACTCCTGTCCACGCCGTGCTCGTTGTTCATAACCCCATCAATTCTGGCAGGGTCGTCCTCCGTAATAGTTCCACGTTCCATCACACATTTGGGCTCCAGTTTCGCAGTTTCGAGGTATTTCTTGAGGATGTTAAACTCGTTCTTGAGTAGGTCGTAGTGCAAGTGGAGGTCTTCTTTGGTTGTCTCAATGTTAGTTGTCTTTGGATTGTCGTCGCATAATCGTTTCATATGGTCTGGAATCAATGGGAACTGACGAGCGCCGGCCAAAGCCCTTAACCAAGGTAAAGCGAGATCCCCTTTCGGCGCCCTTTGGTCGATGCTTTCACACCATAAATTGTTAAAATATAAATAGTAGCTTTTTTTTGTAGTAGGCTTGCTGCTACCAGTGACTCGATCCGCGTGGAATTTAACAAAAAGTTTGTTCAGTTTGCAGTATAAAAAGTATTCTATATGTTAATACATGCCATAAACTATATTTGTGCCAAATTTCATCTAAATTTGGTAGTTTTTGTGAAAGAGTAACAAACTTTCACATTAATATTAACTTTTAATTAATCAGTAGGATAGGATAATTACCGGCTAATTCAAAAAGAAAAAAATTTAAACGTAAAGTTAATGTTATATTATTATTCTATAACATATAAATGCTGTCCCACTGCAGGGCAAAGGCCTCCCTTCACTCATTCCATTCTTTCAAAATAGGAGTCAAGTTCGTCACTCCATCCCCATCTGGGCCGTCCAGAAGTTAACATCTATTCTATAGGAACAAATCGGTATTTGTGTGGTGTATGCATCAATAAAATATTGAAATGTATCGCAGTCCCTATTTTAATTTACGTGTTGTCTCCATCGCTTACCTAATTCTGAACGCTCCTTATTGATGCTGTCTCGCTCCATCTTCATGGAGTCGAGGTGTCCCTCCAGAACGGCCAGTTCAGTAGAAATCTGACGCCGCATCTCTTCTCCTCGCGACCGTAGGATCTTCTCTGCTTTAGCTAGCTGGGATTTCAGGCTGTCCTCCTAAACATTTTTTATTTACAAAAGTGATGAGACGAACGAAATGGTCTTCTAATGACAAGATATATCGCCTGTCCATGACCATTGACCAAACTTTGAGTCGCCAAAAGCAGTTTCCTGCTTTGCCGCACGTTACTATGAGACATAGGCCTCTCCCAAGTCATGCCACTTAGTACGATCTTTGGCTTTACGTTTCCATCTACCGCCAGCTCTTACGAAGCGCTCTTTTGATGTTCAGTTCAGTGATGAAACATCTACTAATTGTTTTGTTTATGTTAATGTTATTCGTGGTAATATTTTTTCAGAAATACATTTGCGTATGAGTTTTATGGTATCAGATTAGGGTTAGATTTTACTTTTTTTTAATAATGAGAGCCTTAAAAGCCTTATGAAAAGAAGTTCGACACAAACGAACAACAAAGGTACGTGCGTTTCGAACTTCGCAATGTTATTTCTCCAGTAAATGTACCTATAATTACCTATCCACTATAGAATTGGGATGATCGGCTACGATAAAACGCATTATTACTGCCAAAATAGTGTTTAGACTGAACAACTCTGTGACTGTTAATATTTCTTCATTTAAAGTAGGTTCTTAGGTAATGATAAATAGGTAGTTCCGATGAAATAGTTTAGAGTTTTTTTTTAATTTTGTGATAATATCCTGTGCAATATACTTTATGAAAAGAGAGAAAAAAAAAAAAAAAAAGTTGTCCACGTATATCGTCACTCCATCGAGTTTCAGGGCGTCCTACGCCACGTTGGTCAATTCGCGGTCTCCACTCTAGAACACGTCTACCTCAGCGGTTCTATGACAGATATGTCCGGCCCATTGCCACCCCAACTGACTAATAAGTCAACACAAGTTAAACAAAAGCTTTTAAAATAGTCGTGAATTAATTTTCAGTTTCGCTGTAGTTACCTTAGCAGAAAGTCGATTAGTTTCAGCTTGCACGTCGCGCATTGCCTTCGTCATGTGTTGATGCTGATCTCTCAGCAACCGCGCCAAACCCCACAGGAAGCGCTTCTTTTGCTGAACGTTGCGTGCTAACTCCAATTCGCGAGCTTTGAAGTTTTCTTCCATCTGCGAATACGGGGGCACAAGCAAATTCAGACTACATAATATGAAAAACATGATTATAGTTTTAATTTGCCTTGTTTGGGTTTAACGATCGCTTCTAATCGTTTGTAAGTAACCATGTAATTTTTTTAAAATTATTTCACCGCTGGGATGCTACACTATCTCCGGGTGACATAGGCTACTTTTCATCCCTGTATTCCCATGGGAACGGGAACTACCCGAGTGAAACCGCGAGGCGTCCGCTAGTTACAAATAAACATTAACATACGAACATCTACCTTTATGTACAAATTGTTTTACAAGTGCCATATACAAATCAGACAGATTTCAGGGTAACATGTTTATATCATTATCATCAGCAGCAGTAACTGATGGGGTGTGAACAGGTGAGCTGTGGTCAAACACCTAGCCTGTCAACCATAAAAAAAAAAAAATTCACGCTAAAATTCAAAGAGGTATATACTTCGATCCGCTTCTTCTTTAAATGCACAGCGTGAGTGGCCAGCGACCGCTTGACACGTTCCTCTTCCTCATCTTTAGCCATCTCCCTTTCGGCTTCGTATACCGACTTCAACTGCTGGAACATCTGTAAAACACAGCTTAAAGTAAGTTCTTAATAAATCTTGTTTGTTTTAAAATGTTAAAGTAATGAGACGAACGAGACACTCTCCTGATGGTCAGAGATAACGCCTGTCCGTGATCATTGCAGCCATACACAGATCTTTGACAGGTAAATCATAATCCAGTTCAAACCGTAACACAGTAATGTATACACACTACTGCTTGGCGGCAGAATATTTGGTACTGCCATCATGTCTAGGACCAAATTCAGCTAGTGTTTTTTGGCCAGTGTCTAAACCATATAAGATCTCGGCACAATCCGCTTGGTCGTTTCGTTTGCACTCTTTGCAGAGTAATCGTGGTCATCGATTCCGGTGCCGGTGGGGTGGCCTGACAATCCGTCGCCATCTCTACGACGATGCTCAAGGCTTCTTTGAAGCCGACTCTCCAGTAAAGTGTCATAGCCAATTCTCCTGCCGCTTCTCTCGATCAACTCCAATGCCTCAAGTTGGTACCTGGCAGATCCATCCCATAGGCGTGAACAGTACTCCATACAGGATCTTACGTTTTATTCTGGATGTACGCTGTTTACGTAGGTATATTTAAGTTGGATGCGAGCCGGTTCCAACCGGTCTTCATGGAAATCAAAAATTGGGGGAGGGCTATGGCCAGCAGTAGACGGAGTCCTATGGCTGAGATAATGAAAAAAAAATTTGTAAAAAATAAAGTTTTCATTTTTGCGGGCAGTACTTTGGACAGTCCTGCTTTCCACAATAATTATCGTCGCGCTTGAAAGTAATTTTGTTACTACATTTTTGACCGTTATTACCCGACTGCCCAAGACACGTAACGTTTTTCGTGCGTAGGTATATATGTACGAGTGTGTATGTTTAGTTTTTATGGTAAATTCTAACACAACACAAAATTGGGTCCTATTAACACACGATAGGAACGAAATCCCGGTTCGCATGTATTTTGAAATCGAGTACCTACCTACGTACTGCGTATTGTATTATTTCTTATAGATTTTGTAAGTGTGAAATTATGACCAACCTACTACTACATACGTATGACATGAAACTAGTTGAAACAAAGCGAACAATTCTATTTTAATAAAATAACCTCGTCTATGAAACTCTTTTCAATAACATCAATGTTCTTCATCAGTGATTCGACGTTTTCTGCTTTCATGTTTGACTCTTTTATGTTCTGAAATGAAACAACTTTAACTATACTTTTTACTTTGTATCTTAGCTCAATTAAAAAAGTAAATAAAACGCGGCGTTCACCTCTAAACTGATATTAACAAACCCTATTTTTATTTGCTTACGCTATCGTTTCCCATAGTAACCGAAAGTATAAAGTAGCACAACTCTATTAGTTGGATATAAGAAAAAAAGTCTACCTATGTTAATTAAAATGGCCGTATCCTGTTTTGTGTAATATTTCCACATACTCGTAGTATTAAAGAAACTCTCTTCCTACCGTCTGTTCACTTAGATTTTTTAAACTATGCAACGGATTTTAATGTTGTTTTTAAATCTGTGAACACCCACTCGGGCAGCAAGTTCCATTGTTTAGCGGTTCGTACAATGAAGGTGACAGCCCTGTTGGTTCATTGGTAGTATGCCTGCTCCAAGAGCTGAAGGGCATGGGTTCGTTGTTCTGTGTCTGGGACTCTGGGTGTACTGTATGTATTATAAGTATGTATTTACAAAACTTTTTTTTTTATGGTTGACAGGCTAGATGTTTGACCACAGCTCACCTGATGTTAAGTGAAAGTGTGGTCGGAGATGGTAAAGCACACCTAGCCTAGAATGGACTGGCTCTCAAGTGAGGCTGCCAGAACACACCGTTAGATGCTCGGCGGCAGATTTTCAACTTGAGGGTGGTAGCTAGCCATAATAGTCAAGCATTTTGTTATATATGAACAAATGTTTGTTCTGTGTCTGGGTGTACTGTATGTATTATAAGTATGTATTTACAAAAAATAATGTATTTGAGTATTCTATCAGTTATCTGTCTTCCATAGTGCAAGCTTTGCTTAGGTTTTTTTTTTTTTTTATGGTTGACAGGCTAGTTGTTTGACCACAGGTCACCTGATGTTAAGTGAAGGTGTGGTCGAAGATGGTAAAGCACACCTAGCCTGGAATGGAACTGGCTCTCAAGTGAGGCTGCCGGTTTGTGGTCAGATGGCGCTGTGTGTTATGTATTATGATATTTAAAGGTAGACTCGAACCGTTTAATTCGAATTTTTGGAATATCGACCACGAAACGGTGTCGGTGTTTTATATAAGTAAAATAGATTGCAGCCATAACTAACCTCAGCCAACGTTTTCTTCTTATTCCTATACTTCTCTTTAATTCTTAGTATCTTGCCGTGGCAAGTCTTGCAGAACACGAGGTGTTTGCAACGTGACGGGGTACGATGCGATCGCGAGCAACCGCCGCCCGTGTCTGAACTCTTCACACTCGATGTCAAGCTTTCTTCGGACGAACCTACGTAAATATATATATATATATATACACACATTAATGTATGCCGAACGAGACGCTCTCCTGATGGTAAGATATAACGCCTGTCCATGACCATTGCAGCGATGCACAGAACTTTGTGTAGCAAAACAAAGTTCAACGCATCACTGTTTTGACGCTCATTACTTTGACTCTCGTTGGTAAGTCGCAACAGCCCAGTAATTTCGCTAGCTGCACTTCAAACCGGAACACAGAAATGTTTACGCACTACAGCTTAGCGGCAGAATATCTAGTACTGCGGTGGTACCTACCTAGACGACCTCTTGCTAAAGAGATCTATCACTAAGTGATAAACTTATTCATATAAAATAAATAACAAAAAATTGTATACCGAACGAAGTAATCCGTCAGAGAACTAAAGTCACAGACATAGCTTAGCGCAAACTGAAATGGCAGTGAGCGGGACAGACATATCTGTCGCAGAACCGACAACCGCTGGGGTAAACGTGTTCTAGAATGGAGACCGCATATTAGCAAACGCAGCGCAGGCCGCCCTGAGACTCGATGGAGTGACGATATACGTAGACTGGTGGTGGAAGCAAAAAGCCGAATATCGGGCTCAGTAACGTGTCTTGGGAGAGGCCTATGTCTAGCAGTGGACTTCGATAATCTGATGATGATGAAAAAACAAGGTATAGGGTAAAACATTAAAATTTATTATGCTACGTTTTTGACACAAATACATCTTCAAATTTATTCCATAGTCGTTTAAGTCGGAAATCTAATATCCCTGCAATGGTCATGGACAGACTCCATATCATACCCAAGGTATATCCACACTTGGTGGTAGATCTCCTTAGCAGGAGGTCGTCTAGGCAGGTACCACCGCAGTACCAGTTATTCTGCCACTAAGCAGTAGTGTGTAAACATTACTATGTTCCAGTTCGAAACATACTGCAGCTAGCGAAATTACTGAGCTGTGGAGACTAACCATTGAAAGTCTCAAAGTAATGAGCAAAGCAGCGATGCCCTGGACTTTGTTTTGTTACTCCAAGTTCTGTGTATTGCTGCAATGGTCATGGACAGGCGTTATCTCTTACCATCAGGAGAGAGTCTCGTTCGTCTCCTTACTTTTACATTTAAAAAAAAAACCAAATGGAGAGCATCTTGTACGCTTCATTACTTCTAAGTACAGTATACAAAAAAACTTGATTTGAAAATCTTAAGACTTATGTTCAAAAATAGTACCTAGTTGTTTTTTTTATTTTCTTTATTAAGCTGGTGGTCGGTGGTGGTTTGATCGTTTATTATAATTTACCTTTTTCGAATCCAGTAGGGTTGTACATAGGCATGCTTTTCAGAATGCATAGTAGCAACGGCGACTGTGTGTCTTCTCTATACATATTTACAATACTTGACGCGTGTTCAGAATCACATTTAACACCTGAAAACGTTAGTTAAAAATAATTTTAACCATAGAGACTTTCACTCGGTACCCTAAGGGATCGTCCATTAATCATTGGTAGCATGTCTGCTTCAAGAGCTGTAGGGCGTGGGTTCGATTCCCACTCAGGACAAGCATTTTGTGATATAAAACAAATGTTTGTTCTGTGTCCGGCTGTGTACTGTATGAATTATAAGTATGTATTTACAGAAAAAAAGTATTTAAGTATTTTATCAGTTATCTGATTCCCATAGTACAAGCTTTGCTTAGTTTGGGGTCAGATGGCGCTGTGTGTAATATCCTACGATATTTATTTATTTATTTAATCACGTGATATTTTTAGCAACTTTTCAACTCCCTCCCCTGGTGATATATGGTGAGGTTTTAGGCTACCACCTCAATCATGTGTATTTTTTTGGTACAAAGTACATAATTTATATTGAAATTTTCAGAATATTATCTTTAAATTTTGTTTAAATATTATGTTTGTTTATTTCTTAAAAGAATCATCACATTTATTAATAACCGAAATAATAATGATAAATACGTACATTCTAATATATAGCTTACGTTTCATTGTTTTCATCCTCATAAAATTTAAAAAAAATTAAATTATTTATACACACTTAGAATTAATACTACCTAAAGAATATCATTACATTTAAGATTTTATTTAAGAATTAAATCTAAACAATTAATTAATTCTTAAAAATCTTTAAATACAGGTAAACACTTTCAATTTTCAAACAAAACATTGTCAACGGGCACCCACTATATTAAGTTTGTAGAGGTCGAGTGGCCAGCCCTAGTTTCAGAGTTAATATGCTACCCGAAGACCTCTCTCAATAATACATAAAATTTCGTAGTGTTGTAGGCGCCTACTCAATGTACTCCTAAGAAAGATACAAGTAAATAAAATATTTACCTAAATAATTAAGTATAGACCACACATCTTCATCCTTAAACCTCAGCATTTTGTTGGATTTATTGCCTTGCATCAGTGACCGGGCAAAGTCGAGCACCATGTTGGCTAGTGGTATTTCTGATATGAACACAGACAATGTGTAGCTAAACTCCTGCAACACAGAAACCAGTAACTTTAGTTACTTAGTTTTTTTATGGTTAAATGGCTGGGTGTTGGGTGTTTTCAGCAGATTCAGTGGTTTTTACATCTTTATTTTCTTGACAATGGTAAACACATTTAGACTGTAATGGAACTGGCTCTCTAATGAGGCTACTGGAAGTTAGGTTATCATTTGTGTTGTCGGCTCATGACCTATTGTGATTTGATCAAAACATTATGATATAACTTACTTTTTTGCCTTTTCCTATTCATTATCCAGACATGACTGGAGTATATGAAATTTTCTTGTCAGCACTCAGCAAGGCGCTGAGCCATTAGCATAGTGAGATAGATGGAAGTATGAATCTATTGTAAATAATGAAGAGGAACTCAAGCTGATGTTGCCAAGTATTTTTATAATAATTTATAATTTTTATTAGGTTTTACTAACCAATCTTAACAGATATTCTGCTAAAAGCATGTTCAGGGCTTGATAAGGAAGCTCAAGGCGCTGTGTAAAATGTTTCTGGCACGGTGGAGGGTCACCTTAAAACAATAACAAAACAGAGATAATGATATTTATTGTAACTAGCTTTTGAACATACATGCTAACTATTATACATACACAGAATGTATTAGTGAAGTCAATAACAAAAAAGTATTTTTAAAATGAAATCAGAAATATTAACTAAGTAAGACGACGAATTCGACGGTCACTGATTAAAAACATTCAATAATATTTTGCGAAATAATAATGCCATAACATAGCCGGTCGATATTTGAATTTAATCAAAAAGTTACCTGTGCGGGCGCTTCGCAATATTCCTACGATATGACCACGCAAATAAGCTCTTAGGTCATTTATTACCCCGTTCTTTTCGAACAATTCGTACATAAACTTTTGAAAGTTTTCAGCAGATTCAGTGATTTTTACATCTTTATTTTCTTGAGTTTCTAGAAGTGGCGGCGGCGTGCAAACATTTTCTGTGACTACATCTTTCATGTTTCCATCTGATTTGCATTGCATGTTTAGGAATCATGCAGATTTTTGTACTTTTATTATAGCAAAACAATTTTTACGGTTCACTAAAATTTCAAAGTTCCCAAACAGATTTATGACGTTTGTTGACATTCCGGTTGCTGTGACAATACAAGACAACTGAACTTCTTTTATAATAAAGACGGATGATCATAATAACAACTGATATGTTATTTCGATATTGTTAATCTTAGTTTTGTTAATAAAGTTATAGCAATCCGTATTAAATGCTATATTTAAAAAATAAATGTATTGGTAATATACGTATGGTACCATACATATAACTTTTAAAATTATACAAAATTTCGCATGCCCCATGACAGTCCCTGTGGCGCAGAGGATAGCGCGTTGGACTTCTAATCCAAAGGTCGTGGGTTCGATCCCCACCAGGGATGCATTCTATTTTTTTTTTAAACTACGTCACAGTAAGAATTTGATAAAATAATATACTAACATACTCTTTAACACAACTACTTAAAGCTGATTTTGTAACTAAAAGGTAAAATAAAAATGTTTAAAAAAATATTTTTAACGTGATTTTATTTCTCACTTGACAAAGTATAAAAATTATAGGTAATAACTATGTCTATAAAAATATTTATGTGCCTATGTGATATGTATCTATATCTAAGTCAGTTATTGTTAAGTTCCATGGAGAATTTCATAGTAATTCCATGCTGATAATCTCAGATTAAGCTAATAATAGAGTTTTTTGTTGTATCTGTCATTTACTAATTAGACTTGTTAACTTATTATTATTACAAAACCTTTGTATTTAAGTATGGTGATCTTGGACCTTTCACGTCTGTGATAGTGATACTAACGAGTTCCATTGTTCACCGAAGTTCATACAGACAAATGAACATCAGTCTGACAATTAATGTCATAGAGCCTAACAATTTTGTAAAACATGTTTTTTTATGATTATACGCAGGTATATTTTTAACCATTATGCGATTGCATTGACACATTTTACTACTTATGCGGCATTACTCACACAAGTTCTATGTGTTCGGGATAAATTAGAGATCAATATAGGCATTCTTAGTTTACTTTAGAGATGGACCAATGAGGTTTTACCTAAGTATATAATTGAGATGGACGGTGGAATCTGACACTTTGGTCTTAGTGGAGCTCGTGTATCTGAAGACGTCACAGTAAGCTCTGATTTCTGACATCGTAGAGAAGGACTCTGGCAAAGAAGGGCTCTAGAGCGCACTGGCGCGGCGGCGGCGCATTGCGGCAGTCAATTTCTTGCTCTCCGTCTTGTGTACCGACCGCTGTCTTCACGAGTGAGGTGCGCAGCGGCCCGTAGTGCAAAGCAAGACGAGGCCGAGCGCGCGTACTTTTCTTTGAATCCTTGATGATGGTCACCAGCCACGCCATGTGGCCGAAACAATAGTCAGAGTATACGACATCATTTAACGTGAGTATTCCCGCAAAAGTCAGTTCCATTCCAGGCTAGGTGTGCTTTACCATCTTCGACCACACCTTCACTTAACATCAGGTGAGCTGTGGTCAAACAACTAGCCTGTCAACAATAAAAAAAAAAAGAAAAGTAGAACAAAAATAATTTATTCTTGTTTATTTTTCTAGCGTGAATCATGTAACGGCAAAAACGCTAAAAACTTTCGATTTGATAGGACGCGACGAAGTGATGAAATCGTGTGAACTGGCATATGTGTATAAACGTGCTACGGCCGAAGAAAAAAAAAGTCAGTAGTTCATTATGTCGATGTGGAGTTTTGGCGGGAACGCGGGAAGAGTCGTGTCGCTCCGTTGTATTTTTTTTCCAAAACTGGTGTTTTGTCGAGTGTTTATGCATAAAAGTGGTGGTGTTTTGTTCATAAAGTGCCGAATTACAAGCGCGAGTGTGGGAGGGTGATATAATGTGGTGAAACATGAGTTTTCGTGTTGCTTCCAAAACTCCGTCGAGGCTTTATAGTAAAGTTACCACTACTTTACTAAGGCATGACTGGCACGAACTGACACGAACTGGACTTGACTAAGACGACTTTGACGATAACCATAGTTAAGATACAGCAGAAATAACACTGAAGACGAGGCAGTATGGCTTTATAGCTTTAGCCTGCCCGAAAGGGCTAATTAACGAAAAAAAAAAAAAAAAAAAAAAAAAATTATGTCGATGTCATGTAAGTAAGAAATAGAGTTTTGGCGGGAACGCGGGAAGAGTCGTGTCGCTCCGTTGTATTTTTTTCCAAAACTAGTGTTTTGTCGAGTGTTTATGCATAAAAATGGTGGTGTTTTATTCATAAAGTGCCGAATTACAAGCGCGAGTGTGGGAAAATGATATAATGTGGTGAAACATGAGTTTTCGTGTTGCTTCCAAAACTCCATCGAAGCTTTGTAGTAAAGTTGCCACTACTTTACTAAAGCATGACTGGAATTAACTGACACGAACTGGGCTTGACAAAGACGACTTTGACTAAAAGTAGCTACGATGGCACTTATTTAACTTGAAAATATATAATTACTTGACACTGGCAAATGCTAAAACGCGACGCCAAAACCAAAGAAAAAAAAAAAAAAAAAGTAAGAAATAAAAAGTAAATATTATTTTATGTGCAATATATGTTTTCAATAAACAAGATTAAGATAATTTGATTTTAATTAACGACTTAATATAACACATCTAGACATAATGAGACGACGTGCAGGCGTAGGTGCCATCCAAAAACAAAAACTAGAACAGGAGAAATACCGAGAAAAGGGCTCAGAGATTCAAGAAAACCAGTTCCAGCAGATGTCGAAACAGCTTGAGGTGTTTAGAGAAAACTTGGAGGAATTTGCGTCGAAGCATAAGAACGAGATCAAGAAGAATGCGCAGTTCAGGCGGCAGTTTCAAGAAATGTGTGCGGCGATTGGTGTAGATCCTTTAGCCTCGGGGAAAGGATTTTGGTCAGTTCTAGGTTTGTGTTGTTTTTTATATTTTTTTTAAAAACAAAAGCAGAGGTATACCTTTGAATTAGGCTGATATGAAAATACTGTTTTTCTATACATAATATTTATATTTCTTTCAGGAATTGGAGACTTCTACTATGAACTAGGAGTGCAGATAGTAGAAGTGTGTCTTGCAACAAACTACAAGAATGGAGGACTTATCACATTGGAGGAGTTGCGCTCTAGACTTATAGCGGCTCGAGGAAAGGCAAAGAAACACCAAGATATCACAAATGAAGACTTGCTTGCTGCTGTGAAGAAGCTTAGGATATTTGGGAATGGGTAAGGAGAGATCTACAATATTAGTTGGTACTGCTTCTTTCATTTGTTATTTTACTCATAAGTACCTATTTGTTGGTATGAATTCATATTTATTTATGGTTCTAAGTAATGGAGAGGTTGGTAGGTTGTTAAGCTATAATTTGTATTGTAGCGCAGTGTTAGAAATGCATTATTATTTAAAAAGCTTTGTAATAGAACTGAGTTTTTTATAATTTACATATGGATTTAGTTTAGTTTTTACTTGTTTATTTTTATACCATTAAACCATACACAAAAACCAAGATTTATTTAGTTTCATCATCAAGTCTGCACTATACTTGAGAAGGTGAAGTGGGAGTTCATTTGTTATAGAGATATGTAGCATAGAATAATAAGTAATCTTTCTGTTTGTTGTCAGATTTTCAGTAGTTTCCATCGGTAAAGGCAAGTGGCTAGTCCAGTCTGTACCAGGAGAACTGAACCTGGACCAGACCCTGGTTTTGCAGAAAGCCAGTGGGTTGGGGACTGCTTGGGTATCTGCCAGCTTGCTGATTAGTGACCTAGGGTAAGCATTATTTTAAAACTCATAAGACAAGTTTACTCTCAATTCACACAAAGCCGGGGGAAATAGAAACAAAAACATTTTTCACAACTGGCACATCACTGACAGTGACTTCTCGTAACATTTCTTTGTTTACATAAAATATCTAAGATTCCTGAACAGAGTATGGTTAGTGGGGGAGGTGTGTAACGTTTTCACAAAAGCCATAAACCAAGAATTGAGTTATATAGTTTTTTTTCTTCTGTCTTTGTTTGGGAACAAAGTCCCATATTTGTTGCCTTTTGAGTCATCCGAGTTGTATAGTTATTAAAAAAATAGAACATTATCTAAGCTTTTATCTATGTACTTTATGCAAATTGCAGATGGACAGACACAAGAACACAAAGTGCATTAAACCACATGGTGAAAGAAGGCCTCGCGTGGATCGACATACAAGACCCCAAGGAAACCCTATATTGGTTCCCTAGCATGTTCTCAGAATGTGTTTCAGAAAAGTTGTGATTACTTATTTACATAATATTTAATTTCGAGGTTAAGCTAAGGAATTTTTACTAAAAGTCAGTTATAATCCAAATAAATTATTGTAAATAAAAATAATTTTATTTTAACTATATAGTTTTAATTAGTATTGCACTGTAACTAAGCTTAGGACTAAAAGTGTAATAACAATCCATCAAACAAGATAAAAAAGAAGATTGACAGAAAAAAAAATACTATCTATTAACTACAAAATTGTTAACATTATGAATTAAGGCATATCCGTTAGCAAGATTTACAAGCAAACAATAACAACATTTATGGGAACTGGGATAGTGCCTCTATAAAACTATATTATTATAAGGCCACCAAATGGTTACTAGTTTCAAAGTTTATATTATTCAGTTGTAATTGGTGGGAACAATGAAGAGTTTATCTATTTCTTAATACATTTGTATATTTCTTAGGTGTTGATCTACTTATCACATTTGTTCGAAACACTGTCTAAAGTGTGTTTAGTGCTATGGTTTCCGCACTGTTTTATTTCACCAATGATAGGCCTCGACTATTGACTGTCCCTTTAATTTATTTGGCAACACTGCTTCTCGAGCTGAAAGGGGTGTGTTTGATTCCCACACATAAGATAAGTGTAACATTTGTTTATTTGTCTGGGTAAGTATGTATTTACAAAAAAAATCTATCAATTATCTCGTCTCCATAGTACGATGTAACTGATAGATTTTGTATCGATGATAACATAGTGGTTAGCGCGGTCGGTTAGCATGCCGAAGGGCGTGGGTTCAAACCCCATCAATGAGCTTGAGCTGCCGGTGAAGGAAAACATCATGAGGAAACCATAGCATGGTGGTACTTTCTGAAAATCTACCGCCAAGCATCTAACGGTGTGTTCCGGCAGTCTCACTTGAGAGCCAGTTTCATTTCAGGCTAGGTGTGTTTACCATCTTCGAGCACGCACGGCGAAGCTGTGGTCAAACATCTAGCCTGTTAACCATAATATTTTTTTAGTACAAGTTTTGCTTAGTTCAGAACTAGATGGCGCTGTGTCGAATATCGTCCAATGTATATTTAATTATTTACTCTAGCCTCAGACTCTAGCTATTCGAGCTGTCATCATTGCTGCATGAAATTGAATGAGGTAGTTTTAATTTCGCACGTAGCTCGTTGTTTTCTTTATTCAAACTCTGCAACTTCGCCCTCATTTTTTCTGTCATATCTAAATATGATTCCTTCCACCTGAAAGTAGAAATTCATTCATTGTAAACTGTAGTAGTATATTTTTGCCTGAGAAATATGTAGGTATGTATACGCTACTTTTTGTTGAGTTCCATTTGATTTTCCAAATGTTTGTTTAGCTCTGTTAGTTCTTCTTCTTTTGTTGCTACCATTCTGAAAGACCAAGCAAATTTAAATGATTGGGAGAGTGAACGCAAATCATGTCACCAACCGGAAAATCTTGTTTTTCCGGTAAAAATAGTGTACAGTTCATAAAGTAGGTACACGTGAGCGGGAAAATGATATAATGTGGTGAAAAATGTATTTTCGTGTGGCTTCCTAAAGTCCGTCGAAGTTACTAGTAAAGTTGCCACTAGCTTGCTAGAGTATCCATTGGACTTACTCTGTATGACCAAACTGAGCTGTAGGTACGACCTTGTACTTCCATCCCCATTTTTACTACAAGACAAGTAGAAAGATGTCTTACCACCACATATAGGTAGGTACACGTACATAGTGGGATTTCCTTGGATACGTACCAAACGTTTTGAATCTACGTTTTTTTTTCGTACGGCCAAGGAACGAATGAAAACAAGGAACAAGCTCCGAGTTCCTTGTTTTCTGAGAGATACAATCTAGATATTTTCAAGTTTAGCGTGAATATATAACTTCTATGTCTACGTGCTTAATTTTCGACCAAATCGTTTACCACCAGGCGAGTTGGTGGCCAAACAAACGCAGAATTATTCAAAATTTGCACCCATTATTGAACTAATATGTATGGATAGGGGGAGTTAGGATGGACTCTGGCGGGAGTAAATAAATAATAACTGCTACGGAGTAAATTATTTTTCACACATTTGACTATCGTACTACGTATCTAATTATTGATTCTCGCCATATGCACCACAGAGGACATTATATATAGGTAGGGTATAGAGATGACAGCTACATGTTTTGTTGTACTGCCCTCTGTTTCTGTTTGGAGTAAACACAATTATACAACTCCTTGTATAAGTTGTGATGATAGGTATATACTATATATAGATATAGGTATACCTAGTATGTATATGTATGGGATGTACAGACTCTGGGAGTTGGAATGGGAGTTCTGACTTGTAATTGTCCTATTACCAATAAAATGATTATGATTATGATTACATCATAGAATTATTGTTATGTTGGAAATTGAGTAAAAAACGTTATAAATATAAACGTTATAATTATGTATTTACAAAAAAAAAAACAATATTTAAGTATTCTATCAGTTATCTGATGCCCGTTTTCACCGACGATTCCTAAATTTTAGGGAACACCTAAGGCGAGTTAGGTGTCACTTAACAGAGATTTGGTTTTCACCAATGTTTAGGGAACACTTAAACGCTAAGGGAACCCCTAAATTTTAGGAGGCCGAATATCGGCCCCTTATCGGATTCCTAACTAAGGAAGGCAATATTGTCACAAACATTCAATAAATAAAATCTGAAATGGAAGACGTTTTAAGCGATTTTTTCGATAGTATTGAAGCTTTAGAATCTGTAGAACTTTTAACAAGTGATAGATCATTTGCGCGACCCCGTATTCACCGTGAAAGACCAGATTTATTTTCTAAATACGATCATGCAGACTTTTTGTCGAGATATAGGTTATCCAAGGAAAGTGCGCTATTTTTGTTATCTAAAATAGAACAAAGTTTGGAATACCCTGATGATAGGTGAGTAACTAAATTTTATTTTATAGGTACATATATTTGCCTTCAGACCTAACAGTAAGTAAGTATATAATATTCCTTTCACTAAATAGGTACTTGTTGGCTATCTCGGTAGATCTACTTACCTAGATAGAGGTAAGTACTTGTCTAGATAAACAAACTTACTGGGTAAATAACATAGTACCTACAAGCTTTGCTTAGTTTGGGGTCAGATGGCGGTGTGTGTAATGTCCTACGATATCTATTTATCTATATATCTAAATGATATGCATTGAATCGCTACGTTTCGGCGTAATTATAGGACGCGATCGAGTAGATGGTGCGAATTTATTTAATCGCAGGCACAATAAACGTGTAATCGCAAAAACAAAATTTAATCCAGTTTTACAATTGCTATGTACTTACTTCTGATTCAGCTCTGTCCTCGATGTGAGCATAGTTTGAAGTTTGTTTACCATCCCGTGGGTCTCATCTAGCGATTTCTGTAGATGATCCACTTGCAGCCTGAAACAAACGATAAAATTAATAGAGACTGAAAATTATTCTGTTATGTAGTCAATCAAATCAAAAAGATATAATCTAAGATAGATCTAACAGGTGCAGTGTAAAAAACCGTGAGCTCGTATTGCCTTTCAAATTAGACGCTGACGAAAAAGTAATGCGACCGCATATCGTTATATCGCCCGCGTAATATGATTTACAATAGCTTAACTTTTTCTTGGTTGTCTAACTTGAATGGCAATGAGCTCACGGTAATAAGGCCGAAAGTGCGATTACTCCTTGAAAAATCAAATAAAACCTAACATTTAATTTTCGTTTAACATTTTTACTTTACATAGATTTTACACTGGTAAAGCACTCCCGGTCCTTTAACTATTGAAATACGTTCCATGCTAAGGTTGCTTGGAAGGCATTGCTCTTAGCAATAAGACCGCTGCTTGTTAAAATTAATTGTCAGTTTATTTGATTCTTTGCTTGCAGCAATTTTTATTTTTAAAGTGCTAATTTATCTTTTTTACTTTGCCGTAATAAAGTTTTTAAAATAGATAGATATTCCAGTATGTCATGTAATTTAAAATTGGGCCTTACTTCAACTCTTCACATTGATTCTTGAGAAGTTTCTCCTCCCAGTCTCTCCTCTTGATTTCCCTCGCGTGTATATCTTGGCCCCTCTGGATATCTATCGCGAGACACTGTTTCTCACATTCCACTTGAACATTCCGACGCTGGGCCGCTACCTGTAAGTAAATATAAAACAAATTGACAGTTGGAAAATGTAAATGATCAACAATGTGACTAACTACTCTCTGTCAGTCAACACGTCTTGAGGAATAACTTGGCATTGTCCATAATTCTGGTTCTAATTTAATAAGAAACTCTTTGAAACACAGTTGTTTTTGCATTCAACTGACCAAGTTTTAATATGGACAAGTCGGCTTGGTTTTGGCATAAAAACTTGTTACGGGCTCAACTCTGAAATCGTAAAAAAGCTGTCCCATAGAAAAAAGTCAAACATCCTCGACAAAGTTTTGTAATTCAAAAGTATGTATGATTTTATTTCATGAGATTTTATAGCAGTGACTGCAATAAAAGTTGTTTATAATTATTATGAGTATGACTTGATTTTGGCTTAGCTGTATAATGTGTATAAGCTGTATAAACACCCTGTATAATCATTACTATGTTCCGGTTTGAAGGCTAGGTACTGCAGCTAGTTAAGGGCCTATCGAGTGCATTTCTCTAGTCGATTTTAGGTATTCTGTGCGCTCCGTGTGTGAGTGCGCAAGGCACACGAGCGAACAGCTAGTACCGCGCGCCGCCGTCGGCGCCACGCGCTACAGGCATTGTCGATACACATACGGCGGCGAAATGAAAATCGGTTTGAGCTAAATACTTAAACGGCTAAGTAGACGAACTGGATCAACTATTTTGCCGCTTATATTAGTAGACTGGTGGCCGAGTGGTAACAAGCTGTATGAGTACGGCCACATAGTCACGGGATCGAAATCAACACCATATTAATACGGAATATTATTTTTGCACACAAATTTTGTTGATAGGTATTTTAAATAAATATAATACATAAATATTTCGTTTTTTTTAAATACATTATAATACGATTATTTTTGTATACTTATTATTTTTATAATACGTTTTATTTTTATTTTATTTTTTTCTTATTAGTGTTACATCTCCCGTCTGTTTTTTATGTTCTCTATTGTATTTTTTCTTTTCTTGGTTGCTTGGAAGAGATCGCTGTTAGCGATAAGGCCGCCACTTGTGGCACTAGTTCATAAGGTTCTTTATTCTCTGTACTCTTTTCTATTTATGATGTCCACAATAAAGAGTTATATCTATCTATCTTATTTTTTTTAACCGACTCGATTTTAAATGGAGGAGGTTCTCAATTCGACAATTTTTTTTTATGTAAAAGTAATAAATCGATCGAGTCACTCTCCTGATGATAAGAGATAACGCTTGTCCATGACCATTGTAGCGATACCCAGAACATTGAGTAACAAAACAAAGTCCAGGGCATCGCTGCTCTGGCACTCATTACTTTGAGACTAGATGGTTAGTCTCAACAGCCCAGTAATTGCGCTAGCTGCAATACCCTTCAAACCGGAACACAGTAATGTTTACACACTACTGCTTGGCGGCAGAATATCTAGTACTGCGGTGGTCTGTACCTACCTAGACGACCTCCTGCTAATTCCGCCAATTATGAATCGATTTTGATGATTCTTTTTTTTGCTTGGTTGATCCATACTTCAGAGATGGTCCCATATATTTTTTATCGAAATCGGTCGAGCAAGTAAAAAAAAATCAACACAAGTATTAAAAAACCTCGCTGTTTCATTGAAGCAGTGCGTTTAGTTGGCCTAAGGGTCATGGAGTAGGTTTTTTGTTTGTAAATTTGTGTATTTCTTTTTATGTAACTGAACATTTTTAATTCCCTATTTTATCTATTGAAAATAATTAATTTATTATAACACTATGGAACCTAAGAATATGACATACCGTAAGCAACTCCTACGATACACCTCACTTTTTTCCTTTCCACTGAAGAATAATAAACGACGAAAAAGTATTATTATTTTGACTACCCAGTCAGCACGTTTGCGTCATGAGTTGTATGGCATGGGTTCGATTCCCACCGAGGGCAAATTTTAATGAGAAGAACATAGATGTTTGTTTTGTTTGGGTGTTTATGTATACTTTAGTATGTTCATAATTGATTGATTCAAAATAATGACGTGCATAATTATTAAAAAAAAATAGTTTATTACTTTACCCATGGCTTTACTCGCATATCCATTTTGGAGAAGTCATTTAAAAAATACTAAATTAAAATAAAATAATAATAAATATTTCTTTTTTAGTAGAATATAGCTTTATGGCATGGGTTCAATTCCCGAATTTTTTTGTGAAAAACATAGATGTGTGTTTTAATTTTTGTTGGCGGCCATATTGGATCAACTTTAAAGTATTCTCCATTCTACTAGTCAATCCCATTCATTTCATTTTGATACCTATATTGAGGTTGTAGTGAAAAAATATGTAATCTGCCATTTTGTTGGCGGCCATATTGGATTTGCTTTTTTTTATTATAATCTATTCTACTAATCAAGCCCTTTCATTTGATACCCATATTGATGGCATTGTGAAAAAATATGCAATCCGCCATTTTGTTAGCGGCCATATTGGATTTGCTTTTTTTAAAGTTTACTCTATTCTACTAGTCAAGCCCTTTTATTTGATACCCATATTATAGGAGTGGTGGAAAAATATGTAATCCTCTAGTTTGATGGCGGCCATATTGGATTTGCTTTTTTTATTATAATGTATTCTACTAGTCAAGCTCTTCCATTTGATACCCATATTGATGGTATTGTGAAAAAATATGTAATCCGCCATTTTGTTAGCGGCCATATTGGATTTGCTTTTTTTAAAGTTTACTCTATTCTACTAGTCAAGCCCTTTTATTTGATACCCATATTATAGGAGTGGTGGAAAAATATGTAATCCTCTAGTTTGATGGCGGCCATATTGGATTTGCTTTTTTTATTATAATGTATTCTACTAGTCAAGCTCTTCCATTTGATACCCATATTGATGGTATTGTGAAAAAATATGTAATCCGCCATTTTGTGAGCGGCCATATTGGATTTGCTTTTTTTAAAGTTTACTCTATTCTACTAGTCAAGCCCTTTTATTTGATACCCATATTATAGGAGTGGTGGAAAAATATGTAATCCTCTAGTTTGATGGCGGCCATATTGGATTTGCTTTTTTTATTATAATGTATTCTACTAGTCAAGCTCTTCCATTTGATACCCATATTGATGGTATTGTGAAAAAATATGTAATCCGCCATTTTGTGAGCGGCCATATTGGATTTGCTTTTTTTAAAGTTTACTCTATTCTACTAGTCAAGCCCTTTTATTTGATACCCATATTATAGGAGTGGTGGAAAAATATGTAATCCTCTAGTTTGATGGCGGCCATATTGGATTTGCTTTTTTTATTATAATGTATTCTACTAGTCAAGCTCTTCCATTTGATACCCATATTGATGGTATTGTGAAAAAATATGTAATCCGCCATTTTGTTAGCGGCCATATTGGATTTGCTTTTTTTAAAGTTTACTATTCTACTTGTCAAGCCCTTTTATTTGATACCCATATTATAGGAGTTGTGAAAAAATATGTAAGCATCTATTTTGATGGCGGCCATATTGGATTTGCTTTTTCATTTATTTTATTTATTTATGCTCTAATGAAACAGCGAGGTTTCGGAGTAAACGAAAATGTCATCGACGTATACAATTTTTATATTTATGTTGATTTTTAAAAATTGCTCGACCGATTTCGATAAAGTTTATATGAGACCACCTCAGAAGTATGGATCTATCAAGCAAAAAAAAAATTATCAAAATCGATTCATAATTAGCGGAATTATCGCGTAACAGACAGCCCCGTTGGCTCATTGGTAGTATATCTGCCTTGAGAGCTGTAAGGCGTGGGTTCGATTTCCATTCAGGGCAAACATTTTGTGAATAAACAAATGTTTGTTCTGTGTCTAGCTGTTCTGTATGTATTATAAGTATGTATTTACAAAAAAAAGTATTTATGTATTCTATCAGTAATCTGACTTCCATCACACAAGCTCTGCTTAGTTTGGGGCCAGATGGCGCTGTGTGTAATGTCCTACGATATTTATTTATTTATATTTATTTAACATACATATACATTTTTGTAGCGATGATAGCTCAGTGGTTGACGCGGTCGGTTCGCATGTCGAAGGGCGTGGGTTCAAACCTAACAATGAGCTCGAGCTGCCGGTGAAGGAAAACATCGTGAGGAAACCATAGCGTGGTGGTAGCGTACTCTCTAGTACTCGGCTGGCTAGCTACCACACGAGAGTTGAAAATATTATGTCCCCAAGCATCTAACCATGAGTTCTGGCAGCCTCACTTGAGAGCCAGTTCCATTCCAGGCTAGGTGTGCTTTACCATCTTCGACCACGCCTTCTCTTAACATCAGGTGAGCTGTGGTCAAACATAGCCTAGCACAGTGGTTCTCAAACTTTTTTGGTGTCGGAACCCTTTTGGGAAGCAAAATACTTGATGGAACCCTATAATAAAACAATACTTTTTAAAAGTGTGTTCTTTAATAAAGAATCTTTATTAATAAGCATAATAAAAGTACAATGTAACAGTTACTAATTATTACTTACTTTACCATATGGCAAGTACAATAATAGAAGATATTAAAAAAAAGTAACTAATGGGATTTGATAAACAAAAAGCAAAAATAAAATGAGAAATTTAAAAATTGCGTTGTAAACAATCTCGACTTTATTTTTTAAAGTTAGAGTCGAAAGTCGCTTGTTGACAACTATAGCGTCTAATTCAGAGGCGGCTTTTATCAAAGGGACAGCGCGCTCACAAGTATACAAGTATACATGTTGATTTGTAGCGATGATAGCTCAGTGGTTAGCACGGTAGGTTCGCATGACGAAGGGCGTGGGTTCAAACCCCAACAATGAGCTTGAGCTGCCGGTGAAGGAAAAACATCGTGAGGAAACCATAGCATGGTGGTAGGGTACTTTAGTACTCGGCTGGCTAGCTACCACCCTCAAGTTGAAAATCTGCCGCCAAGCATCTAACGGTGTGTTCCGGCAGCCTCACTTGAGAGCCAGTTCCATTCCAGGCTAGGTGTGATTTACCATCTTTGGCCACACCTTCACTTGACATCAGGTGAGCTGTGGTCAAACAACTAGCCTGTCAACCATTAAAAAAAAAAAAAATACCAAACTTATGAGATATTGTACCAGCTATTGTAACACATGTTTATACAAATAAATAAATAAATAAACCTATGCGCGGCCGCGGAGTCAAAACGTTCGACCAGAGACAGGTGTTTTGATTTTTTTTTCTAAATTCTTGCGGAACCCCTACAGAGGTATCGCGGAACCCTAGGGTTCCGCGGAACACACTTACAGTATAGCAGACCTAGCATAACAAACCATTACAAAAAAAAATTGTCGAATTGAAAACCTCCTCCTTTTAAAATTGACAGCCCTGTATGTCTGCTCCAAGGCGTGGGTTCGATTCCCACCCAGGACAAGCATAAACAAATGTTTGTTCTGTATCTGGATGTACTGTATGTATTTACAAAAAAAGTATTGAAGTATTACCTATCAGTTATCTGACTTCCATAGTACAAGCTTTGCTTAGTTAGGGGTCAGATGGCGCTGTGTGTAATGTCCTATGATAATTATATATTATTTAATTTTATTATAATTTATAAAATCGAGTCTGTTAAAAAAACAAAATAAAATACAACAAAATTTGTGTGCAAAAATAATCTTCGAGTGCTGGTTGGTTTCGATCCCGTGATTGCGGATTAGAATCGGGTACCGATACCACTCGGCCACCTGTCTATGTCTACAAGTGGCAAATTTGTTGATCCGGTTCGTTTACTTTGTGATCGTACGTAAAAGCAACCTCAACAGCGACACAACCTCCCCGTCCGACAGTCGAAGCGGTACTAAAGCGGATAGGGGAACAGCGTGGTAGCTCTGCTTAGAATGGACGAAACGCGCAAAAATTTAGGTATTTCCTTCGTTTGTTCAAGCAAAATCATATTTTGGTAATTTTTATGTGATAACTATTTAGAGAAAATGTAATTTTATTGTTATACAAAGCCTGATGACTTTCCGTGCAGTATTTACGCCGTATCGAGGTTTTCTATAGATTGTTTGGGGTTACTTTGGATTTTTTTTCTATCGAGGAAACTAAAAGTAATCGTGTTTCTAAATTAGATCACATATAGATTGGATCCTTAAATATCTTAAACATTAACCTCATAAATGATGTTTTAGTAATAACGAAAATACAACGAAACAAACAGTTCCAAATCCACTCGATACCGGCTTAAATTACAAGGCTGTTGAGACTAACCATAAAAAGTCTCAAGGTAATGAGCGTCAAAGCAACGATGCCCTGGATTTTGTTTTGCTACTCAAAGTTCTTTATATCGCTTTAATGGTCATGGACATGTTGTATTTTTTTCCATCAGGAGAGCGTCTCATTCGCCTTATTGCTATTACATAAAAAAATCAAAAGTAAGTTATGACAAACCAATTCCTGAAACATAGCTTCCATTCTCTCTTCTGCCAATTTTAATCTTGGATCCACAGCAGTCAAACTTTCCTTACACTGTTCAATGTACCCTTCATTGGCTGCCTGTAATATTTTATTTTCCCTGTAAAAATATCAATACATAAATAAGTAATCATACATAATATTATGCAAAAACTTCGACAAGTTATTCTTGCCATACAAATATGTCAACTTCTTGCTTAGGAGAACACTAACAAGATATTTTTTTATAAAACAGTAAGTAAAAGATAAAAAAATAATATTATTAGTTTTAGTAAATTCACATTACCTCATGGTTTTATTTAAAACAAGCCCCTTTTCAACTAATTCAGCGTCTAAATTTTTTATGTGAACCAGCATGTCTGTTAATTTTTCGTTGTATTTTTCTTTTAGATCTGCTACTTCTTTCTTACACACGCTTTCAACATCTTCTCTGACATTTGATAATGTATTTTTCAATTTTTCAACTTCACCTTAAATCATTAGCTTAGTATTAACTTCATTACCAAATTTATCTTCTCTGATTTCATAAGATACTTAATTAAGAACATTAAAACTAACACGAATGCCCATAAATACAGTATTTAAAAAAAATTATAGCTTCCCTCGAGATGATGTAAAGACTATAACGATACCCCGAACATCCAAATTTGTTCCGGCATTTAAAAGCTATGGTGGAACAAATAAACTCACAAACATGAACCCTATAAACATTACACTTCTTTGGGCAGTCGTGTAAAAAGACAAAAACTTGCCTTTCAATTCTTGAATGGTCTTAAGACCGTTGTTCTTCTGTGAAGAAACCATGTCGTAAAGTTGCAATGCTTCTGCCACCTGCAAAGAACTCAAAACACTTTTAATAAATTAAAGACTGTCATCATTGACATCAATGCTTTGTCGTTCATTACTTTGGAACATTTGATGGTTAGTTTCTTTAGCTCCGTTATCGGTCTAGTTACACAGTAGTCTAGTTTACACAGTAGGTATTAGTTGGCGGCAGAATCTCGCATTTTATGGCTGTAGGTATTTACAAATTACCATGTAAATAGTAAACGTAGCGATGATATCTTAGTGGTAAGCGCGGTCACTTCACAAACTGAAGATCATGTGTTCAAATCATAATAATGAAGTTGAGATGCTGGTGAAGGAAAACATCGTGAGGACACCATGACATGATGGACAATGGTGGTGTTTTCTATTACTCGGCTGGTTACTACTTTCAAGTTGAAAATCTGCCGCCAAACTCTAAAGTGTGATTCGGCAGGCTTTCTTGAGATTCAGTTCCATTTCAGGCTAGGTAAACCATCTTCGACAAGACCGTCATTTAACATCAGGTGAGATGTGGACAATACCTAGCCTGTCAAAAAAATTGTATGGATATAGGAATTAGTCTCGATTCTTCTAGAATGGCAAGTGAAAACGCGGGACGCTTATTGTCAACAACAATTGTACCTTTGCCTTGGCCTCCGTTTCTTTCTTATTTGTCTCCATCAATTTCTTCTGACATATTGATAATAGATTCTTCAAGTCTTCATTGTTTCTCTTATGTACTTCTAAATTAATTTTAAGTTCTTCCAATGATTTCGTCAGCTCGTTTATATTGTCTTCCAGTTCTTTGCCGCGCTCCTTGTAAGTCGTAATTTCTTTTTCTTTGGATTTCATATCGTTTTCCAAATTTATATTCCTGCGCTTCAATTCTTTATGCTCCTTCTCTAACTCAATGTAGTCTGATAAAGAAGTTTCCAGTTTTATATCCAAATCTCTTTTTTCTTCATGAATATTCTGAAATTGTTATGTTTAAATTGTTAATTCTCGACTGCCCTGTTAGCTCATTTGGTAGTAGGTTTGTTTTCTGAACTGTGGGGCGTGGGATCAATTCCTACCTAGGACATACATTTATGTACTTAGAAAATAGAAATTTGTTTTGTGTTTGACCCCGAGCACGCACCGATACTAGGTATATGTCTGGTCGACAAAGAAGAATTCAAATTTTATTCGCTTACATTGAATTTCAAAACGTAATTTTATATTTATACTCTACTTATTAACCAAAATAAATTTGTTGTTTCTAGAGTTCCTACCTCGGAAACAATGGAAAGCTTATAGAATCACTTCGTTGTTCGTCTATTTATTCCGTGCTGGCAACCCTGCCACGTAGTAGCATGTAGTGCGTAGTGAAACGAGGCCGAGCGTTTCGCCTTTATTTACACTCCTTGATAAAGTTCATCGGTTGTGGTCGAAACAAGTTGGAGACAGCTTAATCATGTATTCTCATATAAGTGAAACAAAATATGAACAACTTACTTGGTTGCTTCTGTTATCGTAACTTTGATAAGTTTTGAGCTCAGTTTCTAAAGCGTCGATTGTCTTTTGCGATGATTGCCACAACACATGCAACGAATCCCTTTCCTGTTGAATAGATAATATACAAATTTACAATTTAAAAAAAACCGACTCGATGACCCTTAGGCTAACTAAACGCACTGCTCCAATGAAACAGCGAGGTTTCGTAGTGAACGAAAATATCTTCGATGTATAGTTTTTTTTAGATTTTTGTTCATTTTTTAAAAACAGCTCCATCGATTTCGATATAATTTATATGGGACCACCTCTGAAATATGATCTATCAAGCAAAAAAGAATCATCAAAATCGATCCCTAATTGGCGAAATTATCGGGTAACATACAAACATACAGTTGAATTGAGAACCTCCCCCTTTTTTGAGTGACTACCTTGGATAACAATGTCACTTGTTTCTTCAATTCCTCCATATCTTTGCTTTGTTCATCGTAATGTGTGTTTGTTTGTCGTTCGTTATCTAATTTTTCTTTCAGCAGCATGCCGACTTGATGTGAGAGCTTCTGATTGTCTGATATCAGTGTTCTTATTTCTTCTTCCACTGCTGTTTGGTTTTGCTGCAATTTTCATTTTATTGGTTAGTAAATTACTAATACTGTAACATAGATAGGATTTCCTAAAATTTTATTTCTTAGTTTTTTAGCCCTGCACCGTTAATAATGTGAATTACTTTACCCTGTAAAATTCCACTTCGGTTTGCAGAGCATGTACTGTTGTACTCTCCATGTCCAATTATTTATTCATAAACGTTTCAATTAGTCTTTTAAAACGTAGTAAAGTAACAAAATCAAAATCCATCGATTCTTATTTGTTTACATTTGGCGCCGTGAGACGTCACTATCCGTTGCCTAGCAACAAAGATCGAGTTCGTTCAAAACTTGATGATTTTTCTGTATACAAAAATTTTAAACGAACATGATTTCATACAAAACTTCAATATGTATGAATTGTGGCGCGAAAGCGGAAAATGTTGAAATTTTTGTAAAACTTTTATTTTAAGTATTTTTTTATTTAGGAAAAGTCGAGTTTTATTCATAAAGTTCTACGAATTACGTGTGTAAGTATGGTGAAATAGTAAAATTTGCTGAAATGTTATTTTTCATGTAACTACCAGAACTTGAAGCTAAAGTACAGCTAAAGTAAAATACTTTAGCTACTCGGCATGACCGAAATTAACTTTGTGTGTGTGACTGACGGATGTAGACTTATAACATTTGATTTATCTTAAAATATTTTAAAGTATTTAAAGCTGGGACCCTTCATCATTGGACCCTGATTATTAGTCTGTGACTTGGACCCTTCATAGAATTCTGATCATCAGCAAATGTCGTTATCCATACAAGTCGCGAATGATATATACATAATTATATAATAGAATTCTGATTTTATTCGTTTGAGATATTTTTTTTTTCTTTGGTTTTGGCGTCGCGTTTTAGCATTTGCCAGTGTCAAGTATTTATATATTTTCAAGTTTCAAAAGTTAAATAAGTGTCCTCGTAGCTAGTTATAGTCAAAGTCCAGTCTTAGTCAAGTCCAGTCTGTGTCAGTCAAGTCCAGTCATGCTTTAGTAAAGTAGTGGTGACTTTACTATAAAGCTTCGATGGAGTTTTGGAAGCACCACGAAAAGTCATGTTTCACCACATCACATCATTTTCCCACTCTCGCGCTTGTAATTCGGCACTTTATGAACAAAACACCACCATTTTTATGCATAAACACTCGACAAAACACTAGTTTTGGAAAAAAATACAACGGAGCGACACGACTCTTCCCGCGTTCCCGCCAAAACTCGTTTGAGATATTATTAAGAAAATTATACATGACACTAGCAAATGTACAAAATGAGATGTCAAAAACGAAGAAGAAAAAATGTCAACTTAATCTGACGTAAGACGTTCGTATTCCGCGAATTTGTAAATTTATCTAAAGTTTAAGAGTATCAAAATACCTATTTTAAAAGGAATAAAATGGGGTTTCGCTGATTTATTTTATTCACAATGACCAGGTTCATGCACTTTCCTTTCTCACTTTTTACGCTTTGGCGAATTGCGTTGTCATAATAAAAAAATATTATTTGTTTTGGTTCAGAGATGCGGTAGAACATTGGTGCTCTTTTTTGATTTCAGCCTATATTTCGATATCAGAGATGATCAGTGGCCTTTGGTATATGATGAGAAGTACAATGTTTCAGTTATGGGCCTGGAGAAGTTCCATTTATTTGATGCCAAGAAATGGCGCAACATAATTAAGGTGAGCTCTTAGAATACATTACTGCTAATTTGCTTTGAAGAATGTAGAAAATAAGTCATTACAGTAGTTTTGATTCAAATTTGTTGTTCATGTTGTTCATTCTACTAACATAACTAGATCTTGTGTACATAATCTTTAAAAGGGAAGTGAGAATATTTGATAAAGCTTTTTATATTTAATTATTCTGCACTCATTGGGTAAGTTAAGAATTCGTACAAAAAATTCATAGCAAACTGTTTAGTTTTATAAACAAGTAAAAGTTAAAAGTTGTTTATATTTATTACAGTACTTAAAAGATGCAGAATTTATAACAGATAACGATCTGGTGAGGCCACTTGAGGCTCAAAAAGATGACCTGCTTACAGTTCACACAAAGAAATATCTCAAATCATTGAAAGTGAGTAGGTTCTAACCTTTTTTAACATTGTTAAACATAGGATTCAAAATACATCTAAGGAACCTTATTGAGACATTTTTGAATATTGTGTCGGTAGTTGCAGAGATTACTTACTTTTACAAACTTACAAGGACTTTATATTTTATCATACTGTATGTAATTTTTTTATATTTTTTTTATGTAAAAAGTAATGAGATGAACGAGACACTCTCCTGATGGTAAGAGATAACGCCTGTCCATGACCATTGCAGCGATACACAGAACTTTGAGTAACAAAACAAAGTCCAGGGCATCACTGCTTTGACACTCATTACTTTGTAATGGAAGTAAAGAAAAAAATAGTTTAGATCATTAAAATATTGTGTATAATAAATATGTGAACATAAATTTTTCAGTGGAGTCACAAAGTGGCAATGATAGCAGAGGTTCCATTTATTGCATTATTACCGAATGTGTGCGTCCAACATGCTTACTTAAAACCAATGAGGTATGAATAATTCATCAAACATATTTTGCAGCATTCCTACTACTTCATATAAAAAAAAAACTCTGTTTTATGGCTGCCAAATAAGTATTTGGGTCTCATAAAGCATAGTTATCTAGCTACCAAACAAACATTTGGGTCCTATATAGCAAAGTTATCTAGCTACCAAACAAAAATTTGGGTCCCATATAGTTAAGTTATCTATCTCCATCAGAATTTTTTTATTCATTCATAATAGGTTTGTATTTAACTACATCTTGCCTGGACATTAAGCAATGATGCGGTCTAGGATGGATTGTACTTATCTAGGAGTAGAGGAACCTATACTATAGATTTGAAGTATCCATATTGTATTTTTTGGGAAACATACTAAAAATTCTTCATTCTTCCTGTGAGAATAAAGAATGTGGGTCCAACCACATAGAATACACAGTTATGGGGAATATCCACCATGTATAGATGCCACTTTGGTCATGTTTGTTCGGCCGTCTAGTAGTAGAAGATAGACTGTAGTTGTAATTTTTGTCGAATGCTTATGAAACAAATTTATTTTCTTGCTTTAAATTATCAGACAATAACAATACTCTTATATTTATGTTCCATTAAAGTTATTTTTGTTCTTTAAACAGTGAGAGAAGACTAATTAGAGTTATGTAGTGATGATAGCTCAGTACTCAGAAAATCGCGAAAAGCATGGTGGTAAAGTACTCTAGTACTAGGCTATCTAGTTACCTTCTAATTGAAAATCTGCCACCAAGCACGTGAAGGCAGCATAACTTGAGATCGCGATTGAACCATATTGCTTTGATATACAATATGCGGTAGTGAAGCTTTTTCATGATCACCTAACAGAAATTGCAATGAGAAGTTTATATTACGGAGTAGTAGGCCAGGTCTGTTTTTTAGTGTGGCTTTAGGGAATCCAAAGCTGGTATCAAACTTTACTATAATACCTGATCAACTTCATTCCAGATTGCAAACTGGAGGTACTGTTCTAGCTGGGAAGTTGGCTTTAGAAAGGGGCTGGGCTATCAACATTGGTGGTGGCTTCCACCATTGCAGCGGAGACAAAGGCGGTGGTTTCTGTCCCTACGCTGACATCACACTTCTGATACGTTGTCTCGTTATAGAAGAGATGATACAGAATGCTATGATTGTTGATTTGGATGCTCATCAGGTAAACATGCTTCTGATACCATGCCTTCAAATAATTTGATAAGAATTAGTATTAAGATAACTTATAATCTAGGAATAAGTGCATGTATGCACAACCAGATTAATTCAGGTGTTTTACCACTTCTCTGATGTTGAGTCGTCTGAAGTAAAGTCGTTTTTTTTTAAATTAAAATTATTTTTACTAAACCTTAAATATTTTTATTAAAATTCGATTTTTTTTTAATTTCCAGGGCAATGGTTACCAGCGTGATTTCCTAGGCGTTCCTGAAGTGTACATAATGGATATGTATAACCGTAACATCTATCCCAAGGACAAGGAGGCAAAAAAAGCCATTCGTAGAAAGGTGGAACTTAACAACCGGGTGGAAGATTTAGAGTATATGGTGAAGTTGAGACAGTAAGTTCTTGTGAGTTTAACACAATTTAAGAAAATTGGGGCAGTTCCTCATTTGAAAATATTTACAGCACTCCTTAATAAGTGTAAATGGAAACTTTTTTGTCATTTATTCGCTTTCTATTGTATAAAAAAAATGTATTACTCAATGGCTATTTGGAGAGGTAATGAAAAACTTAATTTAAATAATAATTAATTAATTAAATTACTAATTTAACTTTTCTTTTATTTTTAATAAAATTAAAAAAAATTGTCATCAAGTTTTTTAGAAGAGGAAAACACCAAAAACTTGATTTCCTATTAAATATAGGATCTAAAAAACATTATTTTAGAAATTGATACAATATTAAAAAATAGGCGTTTTTCTACAAGGAACATTATATTTCAAATTATTTTTGAGAGTAGCAACAAAACTTGGAGTTTTTGCTGGCAACACTGATTTAATTCCTTACACTGCCACCACCCACTTATGATTGTGACATTGTATTTTGCTTATGATTTTAGGAACTTGCGTGCGGCTCTAAAAGAGTTCAAACCTGACATACTTGTGTACAACGCTGGCACTGACGTTCTCAACTTGGACCCGCTCGGACATCTGAGAATTAGTGAAATGGTACTGAGATATTTTTATCTGTGATATTTTTAATTAATAACATATGTTGTCATTGCTCATTTATATATATTTATAATATTGGTGTATTTTTGTTCCAGGGTATAATAAAACGCGACGAGTTCGTATTCGAGATGTGCAAAGAGTACGGTGTGCCGATAGTGATGCTGACAAGTGGCGGATATCTGCGACAAACTGCTAAGATCATAGCCGACTCTATACTTAACTTACACCAGAAGGGGCTTATAATCAACAAGAAACACAAGTAACTTGCAGGGACTCATATTCGCCAACAAACATTACAGACTACCTTGTCACTTGTAGGGACTCATTATCAACAAGAAATACAAGTACCTAAGATTGTAACTTGTGGGGACTCATTACCAACACAAGTACATTGAAACTTGTAGGGACACATACCAATCAACAAGCAACTCATCCTACCTTGTAACTTGTAGGGATTTATTACCAACACAAGTACATTGTAACTTGTAGGGACTCATTACCAACAAGACGAAAAAGATAACAAAATATAATAGCTTACAAAATCACAATAAAACTGTTAAATGGTTATGTATGAAAAACAATAGAATCGCCATAAGTCGAGCTTGTTTTTTTTCACGCCCGCAAGCACGGCGGTGCTTTAAAAGAAAGAGGCCACCTTATACTAGTTTCTATATTCGTCTTTACTTATATAAAAAAAATCTGCATCATTCTCGGTTGTCCGCTGTGTATATGAAAGAAAAAACTTATTTGATAGAAGTATGTAAAAAGACTTATCTGTCATTTGTTTTGCTCAATATCGATAGAAATAAAATAAATAGTGGTTAGGTACGCACTCTAAAATGTTTGACTTTGACTTAATTTTGAAAACACTTTACATGGGCAAATGCATGACGCCATTATACCTTCATCTCGTCTAAAACGCGAGCCGAAATAACTGTGTTTCCACTTGCGAAAACTAGACGTATCCACGTTTAACTTTGTCACGTTCACGCAGGGGGAAAGACAATTTTGTCCACCACGCGTGTTGAGGCAGGCGATTCGTAACTTAATGGCCAATATGTTTAACGATAGATTTGAATTTCTTAGATATATATATAATAGTTTACTGTAATTGACTGAATGCGAAGTAATCTTGTGATTAGAAATAGCGATTCCTATTGAAATTAAACTTTCCTACATAGTAGGACTTAAAATATATAACAAATTATAGTAAAATTATAGATACGAACCCCTTTGTTTTGATCTCAATGTGCCAAATAAATGTACCTTATTTATTTGCCGTTATAATTTTGATTTATTGTGATTTGATTGTGATAATAACTTATTAATTTTTTTATTGTACCTGAATAAATTATGTATTTCATCTTGAATTTGTTGTTTAATTCAATGATACATCTTTAAGTTTTTATTCTTTATTATATACAAAAAATGGCAGTGAAATGTAAACTACATAAATAGGTACACACGCTACAATTTTGCTGGCGTTTTTGTTTAATCTATATTACAAATACGTATAGATAAAAAGCAAAATTAACTTGTCCAAAAATGTGAACAAAGATAGGCCAAATAAAAAAAAAAGAACATTTACTATGGCTGATTATATCTATTGGTTAAAAAATACGATGTAAGATCTCGATTTTTATATCCAACTTTAGTGTCGTAAATAAAACGCAATTTCTACTCTATAAATAATGTAATTAGGGCTGTTGAGGCTAACCATCGAAAGTCAAAGTAATATGACCCGGGGCTTAGGTACTCAAAATTCTGTGGACATGGTCATGGACATGCGTTATCTCTTACCATCAGAAGAGCGTCTCGTACGTCTATTTACTTCTACATAAAAACATTGCAATTTCGTAACTTTGACAAGTTGGGCAGATATTTGTTCACAGTTTTGATCAAGAAAACCGACTTCCATTCACACAAATAAATATTTTTGCTGTACTAATATTGTTAAGAACATTTTGACCTAGAAGTTTATTTAACTTGATTAATATAATAATATCAACGAAGCTGTCAAATGACTGCCAACATTACAAATAAGCAATCATCCGTCCGGAACCTTCACTACACCGCCAGCACCTGGTTGATTTTTATCGTAATGTTGTCGGCCATTGTGATAGCTTTGTTGTTTTTAAAAAATGATAGTATGTATGTGTGAAAGTTTTTCTAGGCTACCGTGTGGCAAATGTCCTAAGTTTTATCTAGTGGTAGTATTGAATTGTGCGTAGTATTCTTCAGTTGGAGTGTTGTTGTTGACTACGTCTCTGTAATATTTGGCTTTCTCCTTTTGCTGGAGCGCCAGAAGTTGGTTCTCTTCCATTAGCTGACGCGCAATCTCCCTGAAAACAAAATTAAGTATAGCAGTCTAGTGTCTTCAAGTCGTAAATGAATCGCTTCTACAAAAGCGTGATCCATTATATACCGTACTATACACGTGACAGAAGGGAGGTAATAAATTAACAACTTGTTCTTTTTAAAATCGTCTAATCACGTCACAGGCTAGGCACCGTCTGCCTCCAAAACATAAGGAATGCTTACATTAAGTACTCTTATACAAACTGCTAAGTAATCTATGGCAGAGGGAGCTGCTACTACTTATTAATCTAGTACAACGAAGTAATCGTTAACATAGGCGCTGACACACGCGATATGGCGGCGATAAGCAAGATTTTTACCAATAAAATAGCTAGATACTATTACATCCTACCTACTGCCTACTTTTAATCCCGAAAAAAATGTAACGGGCAACACCGCAGGGCGCAGCTAGTATTTTTATAATTGCGAAAAATTACCTATCAATTGTAAAAATATCGAAAACAATGAAAGTAAATGAAAATTCGGGCAAGAGAGCCAAATTTAAAAAAAATTACGTATTTTTCGATATCTATAAAATAATATCTTCGGACATTTGACACAATACCATCTAGCCCCAAATTAAGTAAAGCTTATATTATGCAAAGATAGCTTACAATATATTTTTCGGTTATTAATGTTTTATATTTAAAATTGTACCTTCTCTTCCTCTGGTCTGCAATATCCTGGCGTGTGACCTCCCTCTGTATGGATTTGGAAAGCGCCTGCCACTCAGCGTCCATTTTATCTAGAGCTTCGCGTTTAGCCTGGTTAGAAATAATAGATACGAATTAAATATTTTTCAACTTTATGATGTTTATAACTAGGTGTTTGATCTTAGTGAATTTGGGAAGCCTATTTGGTACACCGTCTAATTTCTGTAGCTGCTGGGTTCGTTCACCTCTTTCTTTTCTAAGTTATGTGCATAGCACTGACTCCAAACGGTAAAGGAAAACATCGTGAGGGAGTCTACATGCTAGTGATACAATCGCTGACTACACAATTGCTAGGTTCTAAGCAAAAGAACGTCACAACAGCTATGCCTTGGACATTCCTTTGATCATGTATCTCTTACCATCAGAATAGCGTTCAATGTATAATATTACGAACGTACAGACATTACAACATACAAAACCTAAAAAAGAGATAAAGAAAAAATGTAATAACAAAACATAACATATATATATATATATGTATGGCGTACAGCGGCGGTCTTATCGCTTAGAGCGATTTCATTCAGACAATCTTTGGAGGGATATTAATAGTGGCACAGCTATTAAGGTCTACTTTTGTAAAAACCTAAATGAGAGTGTTTGTCTTTTATACAGCAATGGATCGACGTAAATTTAATATGCATAGAGATTGAAGAGTTTTATGGGCTACTGTAGGTTTATATGTAAGTACCTACTTATCATTACAAAAGGTATAGTGACAGATTTAGAAAACAAAATTACTCCATCTTGTACCTTTGAAGCGGCCATCTGTTCTTTTTGAGCTACATAAAACTTTTTCAGCTCCTCTTGGTTCATTCCCTTGTACATAAAACCGATGGCTCTGAAAGAATACATTTAATTGTCACCATCATCATCAGCATACTTGAGTCCATTGCTGGGCATAAGACTATTCTAATGGACGCCGCCTAGCCCGCTCTTCGACTATTCGTTTTCAGATATAAGTACGTAAGGCAGTAATGCTCGTCACTTTACGTATATCGTCACTTCACCAAGTCTCAGGGCGTCCTACTATAAGTTTCTCAATTTTTCCTAAAACACGTCTACATCAGCTTTTCGAGCGCTTGGTTGAGAAGAGTCAACACGTCTTGAAGATGCCTCCTGTAGAGGCGAATTACGTGTCGGCATAATATTATGTGATCGTGGCCAAATAAATTAACCTGTAAAAACACATTACTAAAATTTTCGATAGAATACTTCTATGAGGTCAATTTCCCAACGGTTATAATATTAATTATGATTATTAAGAGTGATCTCTGCAAATAATATTTACCTTCCAGGTGCTAGGGCGCTCTTGGCAACGTCTGGATTCTCAGTGAGCATGTCCGAGGTCAAGTTGTTGTACATTTCCGCCGTGTTATCTGCTTCTTCTTGTTCCTTCATCACTTGATCCATCTGTTTCTTCTCCGCTGCCTGGATGGAAGACAAGTTTTAGGATCAGCCCTGTTTTTATAAACTATCCCAAAGCTGGATGCGGTCTTTTCTCATTGTAAAAAGGATAAAGCCACAGTCCATCAGTTCCATCACACTGTCCAAGTGCGAGTTGACAGACTATACACATCATGGTCTTTTTAAGTCATGTACGTTTTCTGACTATGTTCACCTTCACCGTTTTAAGGCAGCAGTAATAAGAGCTAAACTTAGGAAAGATAGAAGTGCGTGTCATAGGATTCGAATCCAGGAATTCCAGATTGAAAGCGAAACGGTCTCCCAATTGATGGCCGATGGGGCTGTAAAGTTCTCGAATGGAGAGCCAGGCGCGGTCGCAGCCTGAAATTTAGGAGGTGTAACAAATAATAAAATATGTCGAGAAAATTAGACTTTATTACACAATACACAATTTTATTGCACACATTGTTAAACAAATGGAAGTGTTCTATTTTTATTGGCAAATCAGCGATAATATTTGAGACGTCTGGGGCTGCATCTCTCGATGAATATTTAGAAGAGCTAAACCTGTCAGCCTGTCTTCTTACATGTTTGAAAAGCATGCAAGCAAACAAAATGCATCGGGACTTGGGGCAGAAAACTGCTTATTTTTATTTTGTCAATTTTAAGAAGATTTTTCAATTTGACGTGTAAGTACTATTTGGGGTCGTGTCCCTCCCCTTCGGACCGCACCTGTAGAGACCACGTACTGGTAAACACAGCGTTGCACACCCGCAAGATGGACAGACTACCTATTAAAGACCGCAGGAACTCGCATCCAGCGCGTATGTCCAGTACTAATGTAATGTAAGTAGTGGACGTCCTACGACTGAGATTATGAGAAATAATAAAAAATATACAAATTTACCAGAGCCTCATTATATCTGAGATTGGCCTGACCCAGTCTGTATCGACATTCTCGCTCCATCTTGTCCAGCTCGCTGGCACGAGCGTCTCTTGCTTTTATAGCCATCTGGAACCAAAACGAAAACACACGCCTTATAATTTTTTTATCAACGCCTGAGAAAAAAAAATACAAAACTCTTAGCAAAACTTATAAATTGATTCAGAAATATTTATTAATATACTGATACAATGAAATACTATGTCAGATGGTCATACAAAATAGTGTTATCAGTCTACCCTTAAAATTATGTTTATCTTATTCGCACAAATTTTTAAACACAAAGAAGTCTTTCGGATTCCGATGTTTCACGTCCTTATTCACGGTATTTAATCTTTTATTTATTTTATTTACAAAACAAATACATCCTTAGTGATCTGAAGCTAAACACTGTGAAATAGGAAATTGCTGTCCATAGCCAAAGTTACCAACGGAAATCATCTCATGTTAATGCACTAGCTACAAAGTTACACATCACACAAGACTAAGGAGGAACAGTATTCCGAGCCTTATTAAACGATTTGCCAAAGATTCGTGAGAGGGATGTCAATGGACAACTCCTCGCTGCCGTAAAACACAAAATATGCAGAAGATTTCAGATAGAGAAACAGCTAAATATCTCCGACAGATTGCTGTATTGAGCGGGATATAAAAAAAATAATTATTTAATCATTCATTTATTTTATACATGATTTCAATAAAATGACACTGACCCTTATAACATACGTGCACTTAGGTACTAAATCAACAGAGCTTTTTTTTAACAACCTACGTCGTATAGCCCCTTGGCATCGGATGAGTCGGGCACGCCCAGTATACTGTTATAACAACCCACCTAACGAGTGGTGTAATTAAATTTTGGGTGTAGATGATGTGTTGCTCGATTCTGTTATTATCAGCTTTCTGTTTTTTTTTTTTTTTTATGGTTGACAGGCTATGCGTTTTGACCTCAGCTCACCTGATGTTAAGTGAAGGTGTGGTCGAAGATGGTAAAGCACACCTAGCCTGGAATGGAACTGGCTCTCAAGTGAGGGGCTGCCGGAACACACCGTTAGATGCTTGGCGGCAGATTTTCAATTTGAGGGTGGTAGCTAGCCAGCCGAGTACTAAAGTACCCTACCACCATGCTGTGGTTTCCTCACGATGTTTTCCTTCACCGGCAGCTCAAGCTCATTGTTGGGGTTTGAACCCACGCCCTTCGGCATGCGAACCTACCGCGCTTACCACTGAGCTATCATCGCTACATAATTGCCTATGGTAGTAAATTTAAAGAAGTATTTACATCAAAAAGTACAGAACTGACCATGTATGCAGCTTCAGCTTTCTTCCGCTCGTCCTGTGCCGCCTGCCGCTCCTGCACCTGTTGTTCGAGCCAAGCGTTTTTCTGCGACGCCATTATTTTCTTTCGCTCTTCATAGTCCAAGTCCTCGCCTTCAAACCTGTTACGAGGAAACATACGTTTCAATTTTTAAATCACCACCCTTTCACCCTTGGACTTACCGTTGCGATCTCATTATTAGAAAAGGTAGGTCTAATTACCTATCTGGAGGCACGTCAACGAGCTCCTTTTCGACAGCCCTATTGGTTCATTGGTAGTATGTCTGATCCAAGAGCTGAAGGGCGTGGGTTCGATTCCCACCCAGGACAAGCATTTTGTGATTATTAAAACAAATGTTTGTTCTGTGTCTAGGTGTACCGTATGCATCATAAGTATGTATTTACAACAAAAAAAATATTTAAGTATTCTATCAATTATTATCTGTCTTACATAGCACAAGCTTTGCTTAGTTTGAGGTCAGATGGCGCTGTGTGTAATGTCCCATGATATTTATTTATTTATTTTGGTTCTTTTTTAAATTCTAAATAGGTTCGTGTTTAACCACTACTGTCTGATGTTAAGCAGTAGTGTGGTCTAAAATGGAGCACGCTTAATGCCTTGAAATAATTTCGGTTTGCTACCACTATTGTGGAATAGAAATTTTCTCTACGAGGTGATGCGTTGTGTTTTTGCCCTGTAATTTGGGACGTCATTACTTGCTTTCTTATCTGGTGTACCTACATAGGAAATTGAGGTCAGTATGCAGGCTTACCTAGAATTTATTACGTAAGAAAGTTAAGGAAAACACGTCTACATAATATAATCAACTTTGGTTTTGTTTTAAAGTTTTTTTTTATGATTAAAATCATCTTTACATAAGTATAATCTTAAGTTTGTGCATTTTTATGACCTTACGTAAGAACTATCGAGACAACCTCTCACCCCCTTGTATGAAAAAATAAGAGATGGTCGATATCCGTCCCCCCTAAATTGTCTTACGTAATGGCCTTTATCTCAGGAAATAGGCTGGCAGCTTGTTTCATTCATTTGCATTACGGATAAGAAAATGATATGGTTATTGAGTTACTTCTGTGCACTGGACAGGCCCACCGGCTCTCCGTCAGATGCACGCGGAGGAAGTTGTTTCTTCAGCACGTCAGGGTCGTTCAGGTCGAACTCCCTGCGATCTTCGGGGCGCTGGTATCTGTTCCGGAACTCGTCTATCTCGGCGTTGATGCGACGCCGCTCCTGAAAACGCCATACTATGGAGTCTTGCGTGACAATATGCGAACAAATTATCGAATGAACAAAACAAAGTTTTCAATCCATACATGTATGAAAAGCGATAGAATTTTACGTTATTTCAGTTTCCGTTTACGCCTGCCAGGGGCGCTGTTTAACTTCCATACATTTTGGTTTCGAAAACTTGAGTTTTTTCGCTATTCTTGAGCCTCAGATGAGGGTGAGATAAAACTGACAGTCGAGAGCTACGAGTATATATTCGATTGTATATCGAGTGTATATTCGATTCGATATAGACACCTAGTGTTGAGTGGCGGTGTGGTCGAAGATGGTAAACACACCTAGCCTGGAATAGAACTGGTTCTCTAGTGAGGCTGCCGGAACACACCGTTAGACGCTTGGCGGCAGATTTTCAACTTGAGGGTGGTAGCTAGCCAGCCGAGTACTAGCAATTACCCTACCACTATGCTATGGTTTCCTCACGATGTTTTCCTTCACCGGCAGCTGAATCTCATTGTTGGCGTTTGAACTCACGCCCTTCGGCGTGTGAACCGACCGCGCTAACCACTGAGCTATATCTGATACTACGGTGGTACTTACCTAGACGACCTCCTGCTCAAATCTATCACCAAATAAGTCTATTACTATATGGTACCTCCATTTCTCGGGCTTCGAGTACGACGGCTAAGTTGTTATCCTTGATCATTTGTCTGGCGAATGCTAGGTCTCTTCGCTCTTGTTCGTCGCGCTCCGCTCGTTTTTCCCCGCGCTGACGCTCCAGGAATGGAACGTCCACCTAGCGAGGCAAAGCACATCAACAGTTTTATTTAGTTAATAACACAACTCTTGATAAGTAACTCAGGATCAAGGTAAGGATGCGATTCCAACCCTGCTTTACTATAATAAGTAAATTTACAATAAAAAAACGACATTATATAGTCTGTGGTTTTACCACATCACTATTTGGAATGTTAAATATAGGACATCTCTAATGTGTGCTCTCTCTCTCTCTCTGGTGTGCAACGTAAATAGTAGGACGTAGGTCAAGCTCTCTAAATTCTGTAATAAATAAACTGGGTACAACTACATTTTGTGATACAAAAACAAATGTTTGTTCTGTGTCTGGGTGTACTGTATGTATTATAAGTATGTATTTACAAAAAAAAAAAGTATTTAAGTATTCTATCAGTTATCTGACTCCCATAGTACAAGCTTTGGGGGGGGGGGGGGGGGGGGGGTTTGTAAAGTGCAAGGCGCGAGATACACATACGTATGTTTACATAATAATATAAATAAATAAATATTAAATAAATAAATAACGTTGGACATTACACACAGCGCCATTTGACCCCAAACTAAGCAAAGCTTGTACTATGGAAGTCAGATAACTGATAGAATACTTAAATACTTTTTCTACTTGGGTTGTTGAGGCCGTGAGGCACCGGGCGGTTGTCCTGCTTACCACCCCCTAAGGCCGCCACTGGCTTTACTATTTGGTGCGGCAGTTTTAGCAGGCGTAACAAGTCCCAACTGTTTGCCTAAAGTCTTACAGTATACGTATAAAGACTTACTCCGATCTTCCTGTTTCTAGCATTGAAGATACGGCTTCGACGCTCGAGCTCACACTGCCTTCGTCGTTCTCTATTCTGAGCCTCCTTCCGATCCTGCTCGTTAGAAATTTGAAGTTTCATCATCATCTTGAGTACGGTATATATATAATTTCAAAACGCATACAAAAATATTAGCCGGTCGGCAAAATATCCAAGAAAAACTCGGAGAAACAATAGAAAACTCCTTTCTATATAGATCAAACAAAGTGACGTTGTCGTGGAAACCTTGGATTAGAAACTATTTGTTTTTAATTTTGAGGTGGTGTAACTTTTAGATTAGACAAAACTGTTGTTTAGAACTTCATGGTGTTGTGTTCAATCCTTTATGGTGTACATAGGTTCTTTTGTGCCAGTATGTTTGGCGTGTAAGAGTGTGACTCTTTTGTTTTTATAGATTGCGTGTTTTACTTCTAAACAAGAAGTTTCATTTCCAAAGAATGATTCTGTTTGTATACAGGATATTCCTGTTCCTATAGTTGAACGAACAACTCAATCAGAAACTAGTTCACCGAGAGATTTTTTCGATTCTGTTGAGTCAGAAGGTGAATTAGAAGTTCCTGTGACAGAGGTATTACCTTTGACATCTGTTAATGTAGAAGCAGAAGGTTTACAAGATGTACGGCGATATCCAAAACGAGATAAGGTTTTGAAGAGGGAAAAGGATATGGTATACAATTATCATGTATCAGAGAGTCCTGATCCAGTTTCCGTACAAGATGTCATGGAGCGTTCAGACAAAAAGCTATGGATAAAAAGAAGATTGCAGCATTAAAACGTGCTGAAGGAGACTTTGGAACTATCGCTACATTACAAGAGAAATAGTAATCTTTTGATTGCGTATGCGTATGCTGATTGAGGTAACGGGTCTGATGAGAAGTCTTTCTCAGGCTATGCTCTCTATTTCAGTGGTGCTGCAGTGTCATGGCAGTGTGCTGAGCAAAGATGCATATCATTTAGTACTGCAGAAGCCGAATATATTGCTATATTGTGAGACTGCTAAAATGCCTGCTGATATTATGTTAACAAAGGGAGTAGGTAGGCTAAAGTATTTATGTTCTGTACACATCATATCGGATTGAGTGGGGATGTTGTTTAGAACTTCATGGTGTTGTGTTCAATCCTTTATGGTGTACATAGGTTCTTTTGTGCCAGTATGTTTGGCGTGTAAGAGTGTGACTCTTTTGTTTTTATAGATTGCGTGTTTTACTTCTTACAAGAAAATATATGTTATGTTCAAGCTATTAGTATTTATTATTTCCTAAATAGATAATGAATATTATTCAACTGTGATCAGCTCTCGCTATCAAAAACAGAGATAAAAAGTAAAACTTTTAAATCTAAATCAGATTGCTTAATAGAAATTCTATACCATGTAAAAAATTGATGTTTAAGATTAAAATAGTTTGTTTGTAGCGATGATAGCTAAGTGGTTAGCACGGTCGGTTCACACGCCGAAGGGCGTGGGTTCAAACCCCAACAATGAGCTGATAATGATAATTAGCTGATAATTAAGCTGCTAGTGAAGGAACACATCGTCAGGAAACCATAGCGTGGTGGTAGGGTACTTTCTGGCACTCAACTGGCTAGCTACCACCCTCAGGTTGAAAATCTGTCGCCAAGCATCTAACGGTGTGTTCCGGCAACCTAACTTGAGAGCCAGTTCTATTCCAGGCTAGGCGTGTTTACCATCTTCGACAACACCGTCACTTCATATCAGTTAAATATTTGAAAATGTCTTAACAATTTTTCCGTTATCCTTTTAAATTGCCTACAATTTTTGTAGGTTTTTAATCATGAAATAAAAAAAAAGAGAATTAATACTTAATTTAAATAACGCATTAATGATTACCACAATAAAAAATAATAACCACCAAGCTATTTATTCTTTTATACCTATATTGTAGGATTTTATAATAATTCATTTATGCCTGTCAGAAATAGTAGATACATATTTTCAATTCTAGAATTGACATACAATCAGTTATTTCAGCGAATCAGTGTAGGTACATATAGTTTTGCTTACAAGCGTAATCTTTATTGAGCAATTTGTTACATAGGCATTTTAATAAGTCTATCAGTTCATCAACCCTATCTAGTAACTGTATAGGTACGTCTCAACCTACAATACTAGGTAAGTAAAATTTGATGATAGAGCAAACATTTTAAATTAATTATTTATTTAAGGCGCTCCACACATATTTTTAATGTGTATGTATTTAAAAAAAAAGGCAATTGTTAGAATGCTTGAAGGTTAGAGCTTACGTTTAGCTTTGATCAGCGGCGGCATTATCTGTTGCGAGGTCCGGGGCGACAGATCATTGTGAGGCCCTTTTTCTTTGAGTTAGTTTTACTAAGAAAATAGTGCGAGTGCTCGAGTGGCCGTAACATGCTTGCACTAATTATGAAACGGTGCGTTCAGGTGGGGGTTTGGTGCGAGATACACTTACATAATATGATAAATACTTTTTTCTATGAGGACGCGAGGCCCCTGCACGAGCGAGGCCCCGGGCGGTTGCCCTGCTTGCCACCCCCTAAGGCCACCACTGGCTTTGATCGATGAATAAATAATGTGAAAGCTCAGCATAAAGCACTGAAAGTATCAATTTCCAGGCTGGCAACCCAGAAAATGCGGACAAACTGCGACCGACGCTCGTTGATCCAAATATGATTAAAACGTAGCAACTGTAGTATCACAGAACTAATAACAGTTTCTATTGTAGTACATATACCGTGAGCATTCGAACCACGCGCGAACCGACACAAGGTTACCGGTTATCCGACTTATGAACGTGGAACAAAACCGTCATTCGCTCGCATGCCGTCGAAGCGTTAGGACGTACGCGCGCGCTGAAAAACTAACGCTTATACGGTTGTCGAAATACGGCTTTATTTCGCAACGCGCAAAGTAAACAGTGTTCAGTGACATTGTGATTGAAAATACTATTTTATTTTTGTGTGATGTGTCGGCATGACTAGTGTACTGAAAAAGTCAAAGGGTAGCAAAGGTAAATCGGAATCCATGCAAGAAGACTTGCCGGCGAGATGGGGTGCCTCGAGGAAGACTGAGGATGTGGGGCACCTGATCAAGTATATAGACGACAATATCATCGGCAAAGGCAATGCGTTTTGCGGCCCATTTGGAAGGAGAAAAGGCAAGGAATATTCTTATATGCTTCATATTTCATGCTTATTTGAATTCGGACTCTGTATTAAAAAGCATGCTCTTTAAATTTAGCGTTGCGTCTAAAATAGTGCCGAATTAAAATTAATCGAAATGAAATTGTAAAATTGTAAAATATTTGCTTGTTGGTTTGGATAAAGTCGAACAGCATTATTTAGTAATAGGAGATGCAGTCCTATCTCATGATTTTTTTCACGAGTTATGTTATTGCCGTAGACTTACTACATATGTATTTCATTTTAAGATTTCGAGATCTAGGTTTATCTCCAATGAGTATACCTATAATCTAACCTAGTAGGTATGATGGACACCTAATTATTCTAGCTAATTACTATGTTTATGCTTACTTGTTCACCGGCTTGTGCCCCAACTATCGGACGGATACATTATCTGTTTTTAAACAATAAAGCTCTCCCACGTAACATATTTCAGTTGCTGAAAGGTATCAGCTGATTTTAAATGTAGTGGAAGAGCGTGAGTATTTATTTAAATTTAACGTCTTGGCATATTATATGATTAGTGAATCTATAAAAAGATGATATTTACATTTTTATATGTATCGTTAGTAAGTCTTGCGATGAAATATCAATAATAAATATCGATTTTTATAAAGATGCTTTTGAGTTTGTATCAGAAGTTATTGTATTATTCAGTTTAAATAGAGAATGTTTTTGTAGCGATGATAGCTCCGTGGTTAGCGCGGTCGGTCCGCACGATGAAGGGTGTGAGTTCAAACCCCAACAATGAGCCTGAGCTGCCGGTGAAGAAAAACATCGTGAGGAAACCATAGCGTGGTGGTAGGTACGTAGGGCATTTTCTAGTACTCGGCTAGCTACCACCCTCAAGTTGAAAATCTGCCGCCAAGCACCTAACGGTGTGTTCTGGCTGCTTCACTTCAGAGCCAGTTCTATTCCAGGCTAGGCGTGCTTTACCACACCGTCACTTAACATCAGATGAGCTGTGGTCAAACACCTAGCTTGTCAAACATAAAAAAAAAAAATTATGAAGTGATGGAAGATTCATATTGGACGATAAGAAACTAATAAGGTACCTACCAACCTTCTTGCTCTATATACAATTATATACATACTCATTTAATATAGGTAATTAGTAGGCATGTTCCACAAATTGAGATTGTGGAACACACCGTGATAGGTACCCAGTTAGACAGTTGAAATTTTCACAGACGATGTAGGTACCTATTTCTGTTGCCACTATAACAACAAATACAAAAAAAACAGAATAAAATGAATATTTAAAGGAGCTCCCAAACAACAAACGTGTTTTTTTTTGCCGTTGGTACGGGTTTTAAACATATTTCATACATTTTCGAGTATAGGTAAATAGGTAGTGTATGACTAACGTCTATGTTGTGTTATTTAACAGGCGCGCGTTAATCTATCGGCTCGTAAAGCTGTTGTTGGTCGATCAAGGTCAAACGATTATAAAATATTCATAGATTCGCCTACTTTACGTATGCGTTTGCTAAGAGGTTGGAGACTTAGCGTTTTGTGTTTCTTTTTGTGTATATTGACATTTATAACTCTTTTACTTAGGCACAAGTTTTACCACACAAAATTATAAATCCTATAGGTACATGTAGGGCGTGGGTTCGATTCCCACCCAGGACAAGCATTTTGTGGTATAAACAAAATGTGTGTTCTGTATTTATTATAAATATGTATTTACAAAAAAAAAGTATTTAAGTATTCTATCAGTTATCTGATTTCCATAGTACAAGCTTTGCTTAGTTTTTGTCAGATGGCGCTGTGTGTAATGCCCTACGATATTTATTTTAATTTTATTTTATGTCAAGGTTAATTACAGCGCTATTGAGATACCATCATTGACATAATATATGTATACCTACCTATATACGCTCATTTCTTTGAGATACCATCAAATAGGTATCTTAAAGAAATGAGTGGTAAAGCAGCGTTTGTTTCTTTGCTTGTTTGTTTTAACCGGTTTAAAAAAAAAGGTAGATTCCCAATTCCCAATTCCAGGTTCTCAATTCGAAATAGGAGGAGGTTCTCAATTCGACTGTATGTATTTTTCCTTTTTTTGCATGTATTTTACGCGATAATTCCGCCAATTATGAATCTTTTTTGATGATTCTTTTTGTGCTTGGTAGACCATTCTTCAGAGGTGGTGCCATATAGAAAACAATCAATCAATTCTTAAATCATTACGTATAAAATGTAAATAAATAAATATCGTAGGACATTATATACGCCATCTGACCCCAAACTAAGCAAAGCTTGTGCTATGGAAGTCAGATAACTGATAGAATACTTAAAATACTTTTTTTTGTAAATACATACTTATAATAAATACTACGTACACACCAAGCTTTTAACCTTGTATACTTTTCACGAAACACGATTTACGTAGAATTTGCACAACAAAAAAACTCAAAAGACCGATTGTAGATGTCATATCAATTTGCAGTATAACTCAACAGTAACCAACATCGGTGAATAGGTGCGTCGTTATAAATGGACCAGAAATGTAGGACAGCAAAGCTATTCTAATTGTAACGACGTAATCTCATATACCAAGTTCAAAGACAGAAGTATAATGACATGTAATTAGTAGAACGTAACAGAACATGATGTGGGGAATCTACTAGGGATATTGAGATCGTTATAAAATTATTTTTAATAGATGAAAGAATACTTCGAAATTTGTAGTAGCTGCTAAGATCTGAAGTTTGAAAGATCAAGCAGGATTTGTTGTAATTAATGAACCTACTTAACATAGTTTATGTATAAGATAGATAGATAGATAGGACGCTTTATTATGCACACCATAAACATAAAAAAGTACAGAGAACAAAAGAACCTTATGAACTAGTGTAACAAGTGGCGGCCTTATCGCTAACAGCGCTCTCTTCCAGGCAACCGAGAAAAGAAAAACACGATAGATAACATAAGAAATAGACGGGAGATGTAACACTAATAAGAAAAATAAATAAAAATAAAACATACAGAGTAAGTATATAAAAATAACCGTAATAACGTATTTAAATAAAACGAAATATTTACATACATAAATGTATACACTCATAATACATATGTAGTATATAATATATATATAGGCTATAATACAAAAACAAAACAAACAAAACAAAAGTAAAATAAAAAACCAACATCAGCAGCGACGCGACGTCTATAACATATTTCTGGTTTTGGCGGGAACGCGGGAAGAGTCGTGTCGCTCCGTTGTATTTTTTTCCAAAACTAGTGTTTTGTCGAGTGTTTATGCATAAAAATGGTGGTGTTTTATTTATAAAGTACCGAATTACAAGCGTGAGTGTGGGAAAATGATATAATGTGGTGAAACATGACTTTTCGTGTTGCTTCCAAAACTCTATCGAAGCTTTATAGTAAAGTCGCCACTACTTTACTATAGCATGACTGGACTTGACTGACACGAACTGGACTTGACTAAGACTGGACTTTGACTAAAACTAGCTACGATGACACTTATTTAACTTTTGAAACTTGAAAATATATAATTACTTGACACTGGCAAATGCTAAAACGCGACGCCAAAACCAAAGGAAAAAAAAAACATATTTCTAATCCGACTAACAGCAATGACAACTCAGCATTGTGACAAGTAATGCAGCTTTAATCTGTCTTTAAAAATGTTTAAGGACTGTGACTGTCATGTATAAGTATACATGACAGCTGTTGGTTCATTATGTCTGTTCCAAGAACTGAAGGGCGTGGGTACGATTCCCACCCAGGATAAACATTTTGTTGTGTAAACAAATGTTTGTACACCCAGACACAGAACAAACATTGAATCGTCACGTAAATGTTTGTTCTAAGCGGGAATCGAACCCACACCCCATAGCTCAGGAAGCAGAGCTACGACCAAATGAGTTAACAAGTCAGGGTAAAGGTGTAATACTATTCCGTCTAGTATTGAGCGTCCTACATTCTACAATTCGCATAGAAATGGGTGCCAAAGCGTTAACTGTTTCACTAGCACTCGCGACATTTGGCAAGACCAATTGATTGCTTCTAATCAATACTTGTCGTCTCTATTATGGACAATAACATCGTAAACATAACGCTTTATGATTATTTTCCATGATGCGAGCGATAACGTGTGATAGAAGTTAGATATTACTGTGACACAACATTTTCTTTGTGATAAAGGTCTATGTCCCTATTCATATTGTTTAAATAGATAGAAAATATTTTTGTGTACGCCAAAAGAAAAAAAAAAAACCGGCCAAGTGCGAGTTGGACTCGCACACGGAGGGTTCCGTACCATTATCTAGAAAATCCCGTTTGTTGTATGGGAATTCAAATATTTCTTTTATTCTATTTTTTAGTATTTGTTGTTATAGCGGCAACAGAAATACATCATCTGTGAATATTTCAACTGTCTAGCTATCAGCGTTCTTGAGATACATCCTGGTAACAGACGGACGGACGGACAGCGAAGTCTCAGTAATAGGGTACCATTTTTACCCTTTGGGTACGGAACCCTAAAAATATACTACAGATACAGTCAAATAAATTATTTATTATTAATCAATCTATCTATATACTATTATAATTGAATCGGTCATTTCAAAAACCACTTAAGTCACAAAATTATAATTTTTCAGGAATCAATAAAAACTGTATTATGTTGAAAATGAGTTTTCAAGGACTTTTTTATGTTTAATTTAGTATTTGAGTAGTAAAAAATTAAAATAGTGTATAACCTTTACAGTTTATTAATAGAAATAATGAAAAAAACCTGAAAAACAGTTCTTGACTTATGTTGTTTTAGCGAGAAATAGGGTTAGTGGTATATAATTTAACCAAAACAATCGTAGTAATCAAATTTTTTTTGGCTTATAATTAAGAATTACACTTAAAAATAATCTTATTAACATTTTACATGTATTAATTAGTAATGTTTTAATATCTTTATGGTACATAGTCATATTCTCCATCATTCTCATCTGCATTATCTTCAACATTTGCAGTTGACCAGCTAAAAATGTTGTTACAAAATGGCATATGCTCTTACACAATGCTATCTTGAACTTGTTTTAAATCGTCTATTTTTTTTTTTTTTGATGGGCACTTTCAAATCATAGGTTTTGGTTGATGGAAGTGAAACAGAAGTTGTTATTTTCTTTATTAATGAGAATGAATGTTTAATCAATCCATCAATATATTCCTCGGCTATGATAGTTCTTTTTTGATCTGAATCATACTGAAAATTCATGTATGTCGAAGGTGCAAATGACTTTTTCTGGTCCTTTGGGACTTGTTTTCCATAAGATTCAGTTGACAAACATGTTTTTTTGTACAAATTTGGCTACTATTTCTTAAATTCGAAAACATCTTCAGTTTTTAGCTCTATGACTGTAAATGTTGAGCTGGAGTTCGAAACCAAATCAATGTATTCTCCTGGGACGTAGATACAATCATGCTTTCGAACATTTTTAAAAACAAATCTTTCCTCTTTATAATTATTATAAAGAGGAAAGATTTGTTTGTTTGTTTGTATTGAATAGGATCCGATACTACTGGACCGATTTCAAAAATTCTGTCACCGTTGGGAAGCTTTACTATCCCTGGGTGACATAGGCTACTTTTTATCCCTGTATTCCAACGGGAACGGGGACTACGCGGGTGAAACCGCGAGGCGTCCGCTAGTAAATAATAAATAATCAATAATAAAATAGAAGATCGGGCTGAGTGGCGTGTCCTGGGAGAGACCTATGCCCAGCTGTGGACTATGCAGGGTTGTTGTTGATGATGAACTGCGAATTAGATTTGTAATAATAATAACGTCTTAAAGTCACATTACTAGTCCTTAGCTTATTATTTATTTATAAATAAAATTATAGAAAACAATACTACAATCCCAGGTTTTTACCAAACAATGACATATATTCTGATTAAACCTTTAGGCATAAAATTAGGGTAAGATAGATGAAAACTCATTTCTTCAAACAAACAAACAAACAAACAAACAAAATACAAACACTCAGTCACACACAAAGAAATATAATTGTAGCTAAGCGTAGTCCCACTTATATTACAAATCTATAAGTTTGGATGGATGTTTGTTACTCTTTCACGCAAAAACTACTGAACGGACTTGGATGAAAATTTGTATGGAGGTAGCTGAGACCCTGGATTAAAACAGGTCACTTTTTGTCCCTATATGTAACATGTAGCGGCGAACACTGCAGGGCGCAGCTAATTGTCAAAAAGTATTAATTTTAAATTAAAAAGGAACATTCTAAACGGGCTGGGAAAATGATTAGCATTCGGTATTACTTCCTTTAAATCTAAAAAATGTTTAAAAAATTAAGATGTAATGTTTTAAGAAATGTTGCAAACTTAAATATGTCAAATTTGAAGCGCTCAATATTCGCTAAACAACTTTCCTCGAGTTTTGTTAAAAGCTCAAAGAGAAAGGTTATTACCCGCGACCGGTTCTAAAAGGCTGGGAGACGGGAGCAAAAACCGGGACGCTAGAGTTGAGACCCCTTTGATTGACGGATGATGGCGGTCTTTGAAAGATTGATTTATTTTATTTATTTAACAAAATCTAGAGCCCTTAAATACACACTTAAGAGCTCTAGATTGGGCTTTGGGCTTACACAATTAATTTAAAGTCAATTACAGATGTGTTAGAAGGAAGTTTTAAAGGCAGTCCAATGATAAAGTTACGAACAAGCACAGAATAGTATACGACTTCATTACACACCAAAAATTATAACATACAAATATGAAATATAAAATCGGCCAAGTGCGAGTCCGACTCGCGCACGAAGGGCCTGTATCTATAAAAAATATAGCCTATGTCTATCGCGGATAATGTAGCATTCTAATAATGAAAGAATTATGAAGATCGGTCCAGTAGTTTCGAAGCCTATTCAATACAAACAAACAAATAAAAAATCAAATCTTTCCGCTTTATAATAGTGTAGATAAAACTTTTTATCATTTGAATTTTCTTTATTTAAGGGGAGTAAAACCTGGCTTTGCATTTCTTGTATAATTGGGTTACCAGGGTATACGCAAATAAACCATGAGTGGCTTAAAAATAAACACGACTAATATTGTGTTTGACATACTGCGACTCTATTTGCGAAGTAATTAATTGCTAAAGTACCTACTTTATTAAGTACATAGGATGCTGGTGTCGGGTAACCGACAATGGAAATGTATTATGCATTTTATATTAATGCAATGTTGAGAGCTGTCACGTGTTTCCTCGCGTGGTACAACAGTAGTTGTTATAAGCTGATTCATAAATGTTATGCCCCTTATACACTGAGGGAGTAGGTAAAGAAGTCAAGAAATACATACTTATCTACATAGCGGACGCCTCGCGGTTTCCGCGCGTTCCCGTGGGAATACAGGGATAAAAAGTATCCTATGTCACCCGGAGATAGTGTAGCTTCCCAACGGTGAAAGAATTTTTGAAATCGGTCTAGTAGTTTCGGAGCCTATTCATTACAAACAAACAATCAAATCTTTCCTCTTTAGAATAGGATAGATAGATAGAGATATATATAGATATGTGGCGTATGTACCTACAGTGTATACCCAGAAGTTTTTATACTTTTTATAAGTGGCCTGTTATATTTTGTTTCGTGCTGTTCGCTGATCGTCTTCTGTTTATGAGCGTTGTTTTACCTGGATTAATAAACTGTCCTTTTTTTATGAATTACAGGCTTGCGTTTGATCGCCATCTCACCTGATGTTAAGTGAAGATGTGATCTACGACGGAGTACGCTTGCCTAAAAGATACCGATTCACTCTCTCTTAGGCAGTCTTAACACCTTGTGTAAACTAACCATTAGCCTTCCTCTCATGTCCAATACTATAAACGAGATTGATGAGCAGAGTCTGAAAGGAAGCTTCATAAATTATTATAGGTACTAAACTATTTATAGACAAGCTGAAAACGTGATTTGATGACTTGGTGTCCCGTGAAGGCAGAACACAGCACACACTGAGTTTGTTTCCTGATTTCAAACTCCGTTTACTGCTGTGTAGTTTGTTTGTAAGTAGCCTTTTTTTTCTTTGGTTTTGGCGTCGCGTTTTGAGCATTTGCCAGTGTCAAGTATTTATATATTTTATAGTTTCATAAGTTAAATAAGTGTTCTCGTATCTAAAGTTATAGTCAAAGTCCAGTCTTATTCAAGTACAGTCCGTTTCAGTCAAGTCCAGTCATGCTTTAGTAAAGTAGTGGTGACTTCACTATAAAGCTTCGATGGAGTTTTGGAAGCAACACAAAAAGTCATGTTTTAACACATTATATCATTTTCCCACACTCGCGCTTGTGATTCGGCACTTTATGAATGAAACGCCATCATTTTTATGCATAAACAGTCTACAAAACACTACCTAGTTTTGGAAAAAATACAACGGGGCGACATGACTCTTTCCGCGTTCCCGCCAAAACTCTATAAGTAGCCGTTGTTTTTGTAACAATGATAGCTCAGTGGTTAGCGCGCTTGATTCATATTTTCATTTTATTCAATTCGCGGCATGGGTTCAAATGGCAGTGATCCTTGACACGGCGCGCATTGTGAGGAGGTTCCACACTCCGCAGCCCTAACCACCGGCAGCTTGAGCCCTGCCCCGCTGCCGGCGGCACCATAGTTTTTAAGTTTTTTATATTATTTGTGTCTTATAGTTGTATGAGTATATGTACCAATAATTAATATAAAAAATTCAAGAAGAAAAGAAATAAATAACCATGAATCCCACAAATATTATAGTAATGTTTGTTACTCTTTCAAGTAAAAACTACTGAACGGATTTGGATGAAATTTGGATGGAGGTAACTGAGACCCTGGATTAGCATATAGGCTAGTTTTTTTGCCCCGAAAACATGTAGCGGGTAACACCGCGGGGCGCAGCTAGTCATACGTATTAGTGCAATGTTGAACATTCCTTTATCAAGGCAGGTCACACGTCATACGTTATGTATGTTTAATTTTTAGAAAACAAGAAATACTGTATAAAATTCTGTTCTCTGCAAAACTGAAAAGGAGAAAAGTAGAAGAAGAAGATGTTGGGCAGAGAAAGACTTTAATCCCGAAAACATGTAGTAATAATCCAAAAAAAATAAGAAAATGGGTACCTACGTTAACGGTGCCAATAGCTGTAATAGATACTCTTGAATATGTAGCATGATTGGCTCTCATATGCCTTTTGAGACCTGTTGCTTTGCTTTTATGACGATGTGAACCTTAATGCTAGAATGAAAGGGAGGAAAGTTTTAATCCTGAATAGAGAAGAAAGTTCCTGAATGCTGTCGGAATGCTGGTTGATTATCTATGATTAGCGGACGCCTCGCGTTTTACCCGCGTAGTTCCCGTTCCCGTGGGAATACAGAGATAAAACGTAGCATATGCCACCCAGAGATAGTGTAGCTTCCCAACGGTGAAAGAATTTTTCAAATCGGTCCAGTAGTTATAGAGTATATTCAATACAAACAAACAAACAATGGAATCTTTCCTCTTTATTATAGTACTAGCGGACGCCTCGCGGTTTCATCCGCGTAGTTCCCGTTTCCGTGGGAATACAGTAAGTAGCTTATGCCACCCGGGGATAGCGTAGCTTCCCAACGGTGAAAGAATTTGTGAAATCGGTCCAGTAGTTTTGGAGCCTATTCAATACAAACAAACAAATCTTTCCTCTTTATAATAGTTTTTTTTTTTTTATGCCACAGGTGGCAATCAAGCTGACGGGTTGCCTGATGTTAAGCAATCACCGTCGCCTATAGATATCTGCAATACCAGGGGTACTACAAATACGTTGCCGACCTTTTAAGATTCTATTAACATGCCTTTTGAAGAACCCAATGTTGTAACTCCGCGGGAATACGGGAATAGTATAGATATAGACATAGATAGATAGATAGATTGATTTTGAAATCGTTCAATCCAACACGTGCATATTAACGTGTTTTCAACAAGGAAGGCGATACGTTGGGAGTTAGAGAGAATAAAGTCCTAGTCATTTATATGACATGCACGACGATGACTGAGTTGACTGCATCATGCCCATGAATATTGAGAGATGGCGTGTCAGAACTGACAGATAACCTTGTCAGGCAATTCAACTGACACCTGACTGTATGCATAGTTATGTGATCCTGAAACGTGATGTTGATGTTTATGATGCTCTCGCAGAATTAGGGCCATTTCTGTAAACGTGTGTTACTTCAAAGTTAATTTATGAGTTTTGGCGGGAACGCGGGAAGAGTCGTGTCGCTCCGTTGTATTTTTTTTTCAAAACTAGTGTTTGGTCGAGTGTTTATGCATAAAAATGGTGGTGTTTTATTCATAAAGTGCCGAATTACAAGCGCGAGTGTGGGAAAATGATATAATGTGGTGAAACATGAGTTTTCGTGTTGCTTCCAAAACTCCATCGAAGCTTTATAGTAAAGTTGCCACTACTTTACTAAAGCATGACTGGCACGAACTGACACGAACTGGACTTGACTAAGACGACTTTGACGATAACCATAGTTAAGATACAGCAGAAATATCACTGAAGACGAGGCAGTATAGCTTTATAGCTTTAGCCTGCCCGAAAGGGCAAATTAAAAAAAAAATCAACTTTTAAAAAGTTAATTCATGTCAACTTTTTAATGGCGTGTGACGTCACGCTTAAAAAAGAGACAGCCCAATAAGATCCAAGAGTGTACATAACCATAGGTACCTATAGTAGTATTTACAAGAAGTATACATATAAGTCTCTACTAGTTATCTGGTTCCCATAGCTCTATAAAAAAAGTTTATAAGTTTGGGGCTAGACTAGATGGCGCTGTGTGAAAAGTTCTAGGACAGTCTTTCTCAAAGTGGGCGATAACGCCCCCTTGTGGGCGCTCGATGTCTAGAGGGGCCCAGACTAATATAGCACACAAGAATTAAATTGATTAAAGTAATGAGTGTCGTTGTGGTTTTAAGGTGTGGTAAAGTAATAATTGCAAAGTAGGTGGTAGATGATATAAGTTTGAGAACCTCTATTCTAGGAAATTTATTATTACTATCTATAAAGATAACTTTTCACGCTGCCGTGTAAAACACTTGATCAGCCAAGAGAGCCACAGATAAGCCGACAGACGGCTATTGAATCGAGCATTTGTTTATCGATTAAATACATACACTAGGACCTTTGATTAATTATTCGTCTGAGTACAGACACAATCAATGGAAAAAGCACTTGTCAAAATTTATCTACACTAATTATAAAAAGGAAAGATTTGATTTTTTGTTTGTATTGAATAGGCTCCCAAACTACTGGACTAATCCTTTCATTATTAAAATGCTACATTATCACCGAGTGACATATGCTATATTTATATTTTTAATCGAGATTTGTTTTCCCGTGCGAGCTGCTAGTTGGATAACAAAAATTATTTGATTCTTTTCATGTATTTTTGTAAACATTGTACTTAATGTGGTTCGATTTCCATACAAATATTTTTTTACCATTCATGTGTGACAAATGGAGCATAATTTTACAGTGAAATCACAGCTACTGGCATTTATTTTGGCCTTTATTGGCGGTAATATACAATTGCTTGAATAAAACTGTAGATTATTATCAAAAATTCAAATTTATGAATGATTTAAGAATTTATGATTTTTTAATAAAACAGTGGAATTTACTAATAACCTACTGTTTTATGCAAGCAATTGTGATTCACCGGAAATGAAGATCAAAATAAATGCCAGCAGCTGTAATGTCACTGTAAAGTCATGCTCCATTTGTCCATAAATGGAAATAAATATTTGTATGGAAATCGAACCACCTTAAATCTCGCTGAGTGAAATGTTAGAACCTCAGTTGTAATGAACTCACGTTTGTTATATCCGTGTTAACATATCCAGTGAACTTCTGATAGCATACTTAACCTTTGCCGAAGTCGATTCGCGTGGGTGATAAACACGGATTAGATAAACATATTTTGCAGTAACAGTGACATTGGTATCGATTTCCATTGAGACAGTGACCTTGCGCAATCCGTATGGCCGCCACACATGCGAATATTTTTTTAATACTAACAATACCACTATCTTATGTACCTACTAGTGCCACTTGTGTCACTAGCTCATAAGACTCTTTTGTTCTCTGTGCTTTTTAGGGTTCCGTACCCAAAGGGTATAAACGGGACCCTATTACTGAGACTTCGCTGTCCATCCGTCCGTCCGTCTGTCACCAGGCTGTATCCCAAGAACGTTGATGTTCAAACTTGATTTTTTACAGATAATGGTACGGAACCCCTCGTGCGCGAGTCCGACTCGCACTTGGCCGGTTTTTTCTGTTTATGGTGTGCACAATAAAGAATTTCTATCTATCTACATAAGTTCAACATTATCATACACTTTATAATTTGTATTAGTTTGTGGATCTGATTTGTTTTATTCGAAACCCGTTACCGGCTACATGTTTTCGAGATAAAAAATAGCTTGTGTCAATCCAGTCCAGTCAGCTTCCTCCATACCAAATTTCATCAAAGTCCATGCAGTAGTTTTTGCGTGAAAGAGTAACAAATATCCATCCATCCATACAAACTTTCACATTTATAATATTAGATAGGTATACGTTTGACCACGCTTTGCCTGATGTAGGATGTAGCCTGAAATAAATATAAATATATAATTATGTATAGTAAGTTAGGTTAGCCGTATGTTGTCTGTATCAACATGTGCTGGTTGACCTTAGTAAATCCAAAGATAACGGTATCAGATAACCTTCTAGGAGATCTATAGGCTTTGGATAAACCTTTTCAAAAACTGACCTTATATGTTCACTTACTCTTATTTATCGATTCACAATGCTAGAAAACCGAGTTTGATTCAAGGATTATTTAAGTTTTATGCCCAGTTTTTTTTAATAGTAGATTGGCCTGCTTTTAAATGAAGATACTGTCTAAGATAGAGCACGCTTGCCTAGAAGATACCGATTCACTCTCGACGAAGACACCCAGATTGTATCCATCGAGGAACACCCACTCAGGCAGCACATTCCACAGTCTAGCAGTCCACACAATGAACGTGGAATTAAATTGTTTTGTCATCAACATCAACATCAACCGTAAAACGATGTCGCTTTTGAAGTTAAAGTGGGCAAGACACATCACGCTGAACTGATGACCAATGGGGCTGTAAAATTCACGATTGTAGATCACGCACTGGCAAGCTCAGCGTAGGACGTTCATACAAGTTGGACAGACTACCTAATAAAGACCGCAGGAACGCGCTGAATGCGAGCCGCTTCCAACCGGCCTTTATGGAAGTCAATGGGGAGGCCTATGCCCAGCAGTGGACGTCCTACGGCGAAGATGATGATGATACGCTCTCCTGATGGACTTGTCCATGACCGTTATATCGATACGATCGAAAAAAATAAAAATGCACCCTATATTTGTTTATGTCTAGTTGTGATACGATATTCTTGCCGCTTAGAAAAACCTGCCAATTTCCTAACTTAGCGACAGCATCGTGCTTTGCAATTCAAGTTTTGACTACGCCGTTGCTCCATACCCCAGATTAGGCAACAGTGTCTATGAACTCTGGGTTATTTCTATTCGCACACGTAATTCGGCGATGAAGCTATCACTTAAACTATGTCTCGGCATTCACACTCGACCATGTGGACGTAATTAATGCGAGCGACGCGTTCGATGATTGTTATTGTATTGTTTTCGAGCTAGCTATAGGAATATTTTCAATTTAATTTGGTTTCTTTTGCATGATTAAGCCGGTATCGAGTGGATTTGGAACTGTTTGTTTCGTTGTATTTTCGTTATTACTAAAACATCATTTATGAGGTTAATGTTTAAGATATTTAAGGATCCAATCTATATGTGATCTAATTTAGAAACACGATTACTTTTAGTTTCCTCGATAGAAAAAAAATCCAAAGTAACCCCAAACAATCTATAGAAAACCTCGATACGGCGTAAATACTGCACGGAAAGTCATCAGGCTTTGTATAACAATAAAATTACATTTTCTCTAAATAGTTATCACATAAAAATTACCAAAATATGATTTTGCTTGAACAAACGAAGGAAATACCTAAATTTTTGCGCGTTTCGTCCATTCTAAGCAGAGCTACCACGCTGTTCCCCTATCCGCTTTAGTACCGCTTCGACTGTCGGACGGGGAGGTTGTGTCGCTGTTGAGGTTGCTTTTACGTACGATCACAAAGTAAACGAACCGGATCAACAAATTTGCCACTTGTAGACATAGACAGGTGGCCGAGTGGTATCGGTACCCGATTCTAATCCGCAGTCACGGGATCGAAACCAACCAACACTCGAAGATTATTTTTGCACACAAATTTTGTTGTATTTTATTTTGTTTTTTTAACAGACTCGATTTTATAAATTATAATAAAATTAAATAATATATAATTATCATAGGACATTACACACAGCGCCATCTGACCCCTAACTAAGCAAAGCTTGTACTATGGAAGTCAGATAACTGATAGGTAATACTTCAATACTTTTTTTGTAAATACATACAGTACATCCAGATACAGAACAAACATTTGTTTATGCTTGTCCTGGGTGGGAATCGAACCCACGCCTTGGAGCAGACATACAGGGCTGTCAATTTTAAAAGGAGGAGGTTTTCAATTCGACAATTTTTTTTTGTAATGGTTTGTTATGCTAGGTCTGCTATACTGTAAGTGTGTTCCGCGGAACCCTAGGGTTCCGCGATACCTCTGTAGGGGTTCCGCAAGAATTTAGAAAAAAAAATCAAAACACCTGTCTCTGGTCGAACGTTTTGACTCCGCGGCCGCGCATAGGTTTATTTATTTATTTATTTGTATAAACATGTGTTACAATAGCTGGTACAATATCTCATAAGTTTGGTATTTTTTTTTTTTTAATGGTTGACAGGCTAGTTGTTTGACCACAGCTCACCTGATGTCAAGTGAAGGTGTGGCCAAAGATGGTAAATCACACCTAGCCTGGAATGGAACTGGCTCTCAAGTGAGGCTGCCGGAACACACCGTTAGATGCTTGGCGGCAGATTTTCAACTTGAGGGTGGTAGCTAGCCAGCCGAGTACTAAAGTACCCTACCACCATGCTATGGTTTCCTCACGATGTTTTTCCTTCACCGGCAGCTCAAGCTCATTGTTGGGGTTTGAACCCACGCCCTTCGTCATGCGAACCTACCGTGCTAACCACTGAGCTATCATCGCTACAAATCAACATGTATACTTGTATACTTGTGAGCGCGCTGTCCCTTTGATAAAAGCCGCCTCTGAATTAGACGCTATAGTTGTCAACAAGCGACTTTCGACTCTAACTTTAAAAAATAAAGTCGAGATTGTTTACAACGCAATTTTTAAATTTCTCATTTTATTTTTGCTTTTTGTTTATCAAATCTCATTAGTTACTTTTTTTTAATATCTTCTATTATTGTACTTGCCATATGGTAAAGTAAGTAATAATTAGTAACTGTTACATTGTACTTTTATTATGCTTATTAATAAAGATTCTTTATTAAAGAACACACTTTTAAAAAGTATTGTTTTATTATAGGGTTCCATCAAGTATTTTGCTTCCCAAAAGGGTTCCGACACCAAAAAAGTTTGAGAACCACTGTGCTAGGCTATGTTTGACCACAGCTCACCTGATGTTAAGAGAAGGCGTGGTCGAAGATGGTAAAGCACACCTAGCCTGGAATGGAACTGGCTCTCAAGTGAGGCTGCCAGAACTCATGGTTAGATGCTTGGGGACATAATATTTTCAACTCTCGTGTGGTAGCTAGCCAGCCGAGTACTAGAGAGTACGCTACCACCACGCTATGGTTTCCTCACGATGTTTTCCTTCACCGGCAGCTCGAGCTCATTGTTAGGTTTGAACCCACGCCCTTCGGCATGCGAACCGACCGCGTCAACCACTGAGCTATCATCGCTACAAAAATGTATATGTATGTTAAATAAATATAAATAAATAAATATCGTAGGACATTACACACAGCGCCATCTGGCCCCAAACTAAGCAGAGCTTGTGTGATGGAAGTCAGATTACTGATAGAATACATAAATACTTTTTTTTGTAAATACATACTTATAATACATACAGAACAGCTAGACACAGAACAAACATTTGTTTATTCACAAAATGTTTGCCCTGAATGGAAATCGAACCCACGCCTTACAGCTCTCAAGGCAGATATACTACCAATGAGCCAACGGGGCTGTCTGTTACGCGATAATTCCGCTAATTATGAATCGATTTTGATAATTTTTTTTTTGCTTGATAGATCCATACTTCTGAGGTGGTCTCATATAAACTTTATCGAAATCGGTCGAGCAATTTTTAAAAATCAACATAAATATAAAAATTGTATACGTCGATGACATTTTCGTTTACTCCGAAACCTCGCTGTTTCATTAGAGCATAAATAAATAAAATAAATGAAAAAGCAAATCCAATATGGCCGCCATCAAAATAGATGCTTACATATTTTTTCACAACTCCTATAATATGGGTATCAAATAAAAGGGCTTGACAAGTAGAATAGAGTAAACTTTAAAAAAAGCAAATCCAATATGGCCGCTAACAAAATGGCGGATTACATATTTTTTCACAATACCATCAATATGGGTATCAAATGGAAGAGCTTGACTAGTAGAATACATTATAATAAAAAAAGCAAATCCAATATGGCCGCCATCAAACTAGAGGATTACATATTTTTCCACCACTCCTATAATATGGGTATCAAATAAAAGGGCTTGACTAGTAGAATAGAGTAAACTTTAAAAAAAGCAAATCCAATATGGCCGCTAACAAAATGGCGGATTACATATTTTTTCACAATACCATCAATATGGGTATCAAATGGAAGAGCTTGACTAGTAGAATACATTATAATAAAAAAAGCAAATCCAATATGGCCGCCATCAAACTAGAGGATTACATATTTTTCCACCACTCCTATAATATGGGTATCAAATAAAAGGGCTTGACTAGTAGAATAGAGTAAACTTTAAAAAAAGCAAATCCAATATGGCCGCTAACAAAATGGCGGATTACATATTTTTTCACAATACCATCAATATGGGTATCAAATGGAAGAGCTTGACTAGTAGAATACATTATAATAAAAAAAGCAAATCCAATATGGCCGCCATCAAACTAGAGGATTACATATTATTTTTCCACCACTCCTATAATATGGGTATCAAATAAAAGGGCTTGACTAGTAGAATAGAGTAAACTTTAAAAAAAGCAAATCCAATATGGCCGCTAACAAAATGGCGGATTGCATATTTTTTCACAATGCCATCAATATGGGTATCAAATGAAAGGGCTTGATTAGTAGAATAGATTATAATAAAAAAAAGCAAATCCAATATGGCCGCCAACAAAATGGCAGATTACATATTTTTTCACTACAACCTCAATATAGGTATCAAAATGAAATGAATGGGATTGACTAGTAGAATGGAGAATACTTTAAAGTTGATCCAATATGGCCGCCAACAAAAATTAAAACACACATCTATGTTTTTCACAAAAAAATTCGGGAATTGAACCCATGCCATAAAGCTATATTCTACTAAAAAAGAAATATTTATTATTATTTTATTTTAATTTAGTATTTTTTAAATGACTTCTCCAAAATGGATATGCGAGTAAAGCCATGGGTAAAGTAATAAACTATTTTTTTTTAATAATTATGCACGTCATTATTTTGAATCAATCAATTATGAACATACTAAAGTATACATAAACACCCAAACAAAACAAACATCTATGTTCTTCTCATTAAAATTTGCCCTCGGTGGGAATCGAACCCATGCCATACAACTCATGACGCAAACGTGCTGACTGGGTAGTCAAAATAATAATACTTTTTCGTCGTTTATTATTCGTCAGTGGAAAGGAAAAAAGTGAGGTGTATCGTAGGAGTTGCTTACGGTATGTCATATTCTTAGGTTCCATAGTGTTATAATAAATTAATTATTTTCAATAGATAAAATAGGGAATTAAAAATGTTCAGTTACATAAAAAGAAATACACAAATTTACAAACAAAAAACCTACTCCATGACCCTTAGGCCAACTAAACGCACTGCTTCAATGAAACAGCGAGGTTTTTTAATACTTGTGTTGATTTTTTTTTACTTGCTCGACCGATTTCGATAAAAAATATATGGGACCATCTCTGAAGTATGGATCAACCAAGCAAAAAAAAGAATCATCAAAATCGATTCATAATTGGCGGAATTAGCAGGAGGTCGTCTAGGTAGGTACAGACCACCGCAGTACTAGATATTCTGCCGCCAAGCAGTAGTGTGTAAACATTACTGTGTTCCGGTTTGAAGGGTATTGCAGCTAGCGCAATTACTGGGCTGTTGAGACTAACCATCTAGTCTCAAAGTAATGAGTGCCAGAGCAGCGATGCCCTGGACTTTGTTTTGTTACTCAATGTTCTGGGTATCGCTACAATGGTCATGGACAAGCGTTATCTCTTATCATCAGGAGAGTGACTCGATCGATTTATTACTTTTACATAAAAAAAATTTGTCGAATTGAGAACCTCCTCCATTTAAAATCGAGTCGGTTAAAAAAAATAAGATAGATAGATATAACTCTTTATTGTGGACATCATAAATAGAAAAGAGTACAGAGAATAAAGAACCTTATGAACTAGTGCCACAAGTGGCGGCCTTATCGCTAACAGCGATCTCTTCCAAGCAACCAAGAAAAGAAAAAATACAATAGAGAACATAAAAAACAGACGGGAGATGTAACACTAATAAGAAAAAAATAAAATAAAAATAAAACGTATTATAAAAATAATAAGTATACAAAAATAATCGTATTATAATGTATTTAAAAAAAACGAAATATTTATGTATTATATTTATTTAAAATACCTATCAACAAAATTTGTGTGCAAAAATAATATTCCGTATTAATATGGTGTTGATTTCGATCCCGTGACTATGTGGCCGTACTCATACAGCTTGTTACCACTCGGCCACCAGTCTACTAATATAAGCGGCAAAATAGTTGATCCAGTTCGTCTACTTAGCCGTTTAAGTATTTAGCTCAAACCGATTTTCATTTCGCCGCCGTATGTGTATCGACAATGCCTGTAGCGCGTGGCGCCGACGGCGGCGCGCGGTACTAGCTGTTCGCTCGTGTGCCTTGCGCACTCACACACGGAGCGCACAGAATACCTAAAATCGACTAGAGAAATGCACTCGATAGGCCCTTAAAATGATTGTTTATATGTACCTAGTCTTGCCATAAATATTGTAACAAAGAAAATTTATTTTTTTCTTTTCCAAATAACATTTATTACTTTTACAGTGTGTTAGTTTAATACATAAATATAAAACAATTTAAAATATAAAAAGCTTATTCGAAGTGGTCTCCATTGGCTGCAACACAGTCCTTTAAACGTTGAGGCCAGTTATCAATAGAAGTACGCACTCTTTCTATGGAAAAATTCTTCACTGCCAATCGTATGGATTGTTTTAGGGACTCCAAATTATCATGGCGTTTAGAGCAAGCCTTACTCTCTAAAACTGACCATAAATCATAATCCAGCGGATTAAGATCGGGACTAGACGACGGCCAGTCTTCAGCTCTGATGAAGTCCGAAACGTACGCTTTCAAACAAGACTGCGTGGACCGAGCATTATGACTGGCGCCGAGTCTTGCTGGAAGAACCATACTTGGTTATTGAATATGGTGTTGTTAACTACTTAACTACCTTCTCAAGAATGGTATCTTGATACATTTGTGCCGATGTTTTGATACCTTTTTCACAAAAATATGGCTCAGTCACTCATTCTTAGCTAACACCCCACCAAACCATCACTGAAGTCGGATAATGCCCACGTTGCACTCTGTCGACTAATTGGGAATCTTACTTAGAGCTTTGAGCATAAATACGGTCATTTTGTTTGTTAAAATGTTGCTCAATTGTAAAAAATTTCTCATCCGTAAACAAAAATTTTCTGTGACCTCCTTTTGCGTACCGCTTCAGTAGTTGTTTCGATTTTACCACCCTATTCTTTTTTAAATTATCAGTTAAGAAGGGACCAGTGCGTCTCTTATAGGCTGCAAGTCCTTAGTCATCTTTTAAAATACGCGACATGGTTCTAGGTGCCATCTTCATCTCCCGAGATAAAATCTTTTGCTTTCGGACAGGATTTCTTCGAATTCTACCCCTTACTGCTTTGACCACCTTTTTTGTACGAACACTACGTGGACGGCCAGATCTTTTTCTGTCACAAACAGAGGAGGTCTCATTGTACCTATTAATAGTCCGGTAAACTAACATTTGACTAATACCAAGCGTATGGAGAGTTTTAAAAATTGCATTTCGCTCCATACCTACTTTGCGTAATGCAATTACAGCGATTCGGTTCTCTTTATCACCCCACTCCATTTTAATATCGCAAAATATTGTACAATTTATTGGCGCCAAAATGAAAAAACACAATGAACAATCATATAAAATTCCAAATTCAAAAGTAATATTTTGTTTATTTTTAGTTTTAACAGTATTTATGGCCAGACTAGGTATATCTTTGTTACTCGCCAGAGAACTAAAGTCATTGACATAGCTCAGCGTATTAGCAAGCTGAAGTGGCAATGGGCTGGACATATCTGTCGGAACCGATAACCGCTGGGGTAGACGTGTTCTAGAGTAGAGACCGCGTATTGGCAAGCATAGCGTAGGACGCCCTGAGACTCGATGGAGTGACAATATACGTAGGACAGCTGGCGGTGGATGGAAGCGAAAAGCCGAAGATCGGGCTGAGTGGCGTGTCTTGGGAGAGGCCTATGTCCAGCAGTGGACTAGTATAGGCTGATGATGATGATGATGATATCTTTGTTTTCTCTGTGTAGGTACTTTATAACTTATTGTGTATTTCTATACTGGTTTCATTCGTTCATTGTTTAGCGATGATAGATCAGTGGTTAGCGCGAAGCGCGAGCGCGTTAGTTGAGTCATACCAGAATAAGAGCTACTTACTGAAATAAAATTATGAACTTTTTTAATTCAGCCGGTAGAAATATATGTATGAATCGGTTATTTTTGAGTCCGAAACGTTTTCATTGTGGGGCATTGTTTTTCTCTCACTTCAATACGATTACAAAAACAATTAATTAGTGAAAAAAAAAACATGACAAATTCAAAATAGAATGTCAAATTCAATATGATATTAATGTTTTTAGGGTTACATATTATAGGGTATTACATAATTATGTGAGTTTCTGTATTTTACTATGTATAACTTTTAGTCTGAACAGATTTAGATTTATGGGTGTCGTTAGAAACCTTACATCATTTCGAGTTTTGAAAAAAAGAAACTTCTTAATATTTTTTAATTGAGCTTGCTTAAATTATTATTTAGACCATACTCAGCTTTTCTGATGCTGATCTCGTGTAGTATCTATCTCGAAACGTGCAAGTTACAGCGACTGCAATAGTTTTATCATTCCAAGCATCCACGGCACCAGATTTTGATGTGCACTCAGACATATCGTCGTTATCATCTACCAGCATGCGTCGCATCTGGTACACATGACATAATAAACTGTAATCAATACGCGTACGTGCATCTGCTCATGCTAATAAATAAATAAATTAAATAATTTGTAATTTAAATTTACGGTCCCACACGTTTCCGCGACAATTCTACGTCATTTGGCAGAGCTTTCTTTGAGTGTTAATCCAACGAAATCTATGTCCATAGAATAATGAGTTCTATGTAAATATTTCAACTCTTGATTAATGGCATTTGCGGAGATATTCCACAATTCTGCCAATGCCACGTGGATTCTATGTACCTAGAATAGAACTTTTTGACAAGTTTTGGCAGGAACGCGGAAAGAGTTGTGTCGTCCCGTTGAATTTTTTTCCAAAACTAGTGTATTTTAATAAAAATGGCGGTGTTTTATTGATTCCGAATTACAAGCGCGAGTGTGGGAAAATTTTATAATGTGGTGAAACATAGCTTTTCGAGTTGCTTCTAAAACTCTATCGAAGTTTATAGTAAAGTCGCCAGCATGACTCGACTTGACTGTCACAGACTGGACTTTGACTACTTTTTAACTTATGAAACTTGAAAATATCAATACACTTGAAACTGGCAAATGCGACGCCAAAATCACAGAAAAAGAAGAAGAATAGAACTTCAGAACATAAGTGTGTGCAAATCAACCGGTGACGGCTGTCGCAGGGTTAGTGAATTAAATTGTACAAAACTACCATAGTCAACTTGGGGGTTAATTCTCCCAGCTACTAGGGGTGTCCTAAAATATACGCATATTTTTTCGCGGTTATACCGATATCATGCGAATAAATAGGGAATCCTTAATCATAACTTAATCCTATATATATCTATGTATGGCATTGAAATCGGAGCTGTAAGTAGGTACATACTTATTTAATTTTCCTCGGTTGCATGCTGCAAAGAGGTGGTTTGCGCCAGTTTTCCTGCTATTTGTTATGTCTTATTGTTTCCTTTTTTCCATATAAATGGATAATTTAGTAAAATGATGATTGGATTGGATTTCTTAAACGTCGCTGTGCAATTTTTTGAGGAGGCTTTCTAGAAGCTGGAATCAAACGGTCGAATTTTCAGTGCACACCACCACGTTTTTAGTAGATACCACCTCAGTAACAGATACCCTGCAGCCAGGAAGTGTGTTTACATTACTGTATTCCAGTTTGAAGGGTACTGCAGCTAGTGAAATTACCGGGCTATTGAGAATAGCTAATGAGAGTCAAACCGGCGGTTTTTTTTACTCAAAGTTCTAGGTACCGATTTTTTATTGTTGACAGGCTAGGTGTTTGGCTACAGGTCACCTGATGTTAAGTGACGGTGTGGTCGAAGATGATAAACACACCTAGCCTGGAATGGAACTGGCTCTCAAGTGAGGCTGCCGGAACACACCGTTAGATGCTTGGCGGCAGATTTTCTACTTGATGGTAGGGAGGGTGGTAGCTAGCGAATCGAGTATCAGAAAGTACCCTACCACCCTGCTATAGTTTCCTCACGATGTTTTCCTTCACCGGCAGCTCAAGCTCATTATTGGGGTTTGAACCCATGCCCCTCGGCATGCGAACCGCCTGCGCTAACCTGGCTATCAATGAAAGTCATGGATACATTGGACACTCAAGTTTATATCGTTTCATTACTTTTACAAATTAAAAAGATTAAAAATTATGAAGAATAACTTCTTAAGCGACGATTCGATAATACCTATTAACTGAGAATTAAATTTCATGGACGCTTCATGTTTAGGCACATTTCGCGCACGTGAGAGAGAAGAAAGATGTAATGTAGAGAGAAAGAGAGAGAGAGAGCTACATTACATATGTACATTTGAATGCACATTTTTATATGAAATAAGTGATACCATGCAGGTTTAATTTTTGAAGTGAAACTTTTTTGGCCGCGTTGAGCGATTTTTCGATAAGGGCAAAATTTATGGGTTTGCGTTACCGATATGCTAATGCAACGTGTTTTAAGTTTTAATTTTCTCGGCTTATAACTATCCATATAACTGCCTTTTTTTTAATCAGTGCTGGTAAATAAGAAAGGAAGAAAGATTTCTTTTTAATAGGTATGTGCATAGTAGATATGGATATTTACAGTTAGTTACACACAATTCACAAAACAAGATATATGTATATCCAACTAACGAATAGGTATATGCTTATTTACAAATAGTGATAACTTATCAAGACACCCTGATCTTGGCTGACCCTATTTGACAAACTTATCAAAATATTCGCGGATAAAATAGTATTTATTTATTCTGTGACATTCACCGTATCTTTAATTTGTTATACTTACATACATTGAAACTTGTGGCCGTCGAGATGTCTGACACTTTTATCACTTATTATATTGTTGTCATTAGGTAGTAATAAATTGATAATAAAATTATTTTTATAACCCATAATTTTATATACACAGCACTGCCTTTTGGTATTAATTGTACATACATGCAGCTTTTGGATGCCGTCTTACTACGAAATTGCTTTCTAAAAATTGTATACTGTTTCTAAATACATAACTGCAAGTAGCGTTGCCAGGCGTCCGGATAAAGCCGGTCATTGTAGGCTTTTTGATTGCGTGTCCGGCCAAAATAAACTGTGTCCGGGTTTTGTTAGCTAGACTTTTTACATTACCCAAACGAGCGAGCGCCGAGCGTGGCCGAGGCTTGTACCTATTAATACTGAGACACAAAATCCTCAATAATGTAGGGTGTCCGGTCTTTTTACCCAAATGTCCGGCCAAACTGGCTGTATGTCCGGCTATTAGGTTTGGCGACCTGGCAACCCTAACTGCAAGTATATTACTTATGTAAATATAAACTAAAACAGAGTGACAAATATAGAAATTATAATCATTACTCATTGACTTTATAGCAAGCTATGTACAAATATGGCAATCAGTATAACGGCGAAAAAATATGCGTATCCCATACTATTATGACTACAGTAGGTATGCAAAACGACTTTATGACAAGTTTTATTATGAAAATGAACAGTTCACCACGTTTAAGTCAAGATTAAGTACTACTTCTACATTTGCATGTGGGCTTCAAGTGAGGTCGCGTTGACTCAGCTGATTAAAGCGATAAACATTTTATTTGTGGGTAATTTTGGAAATAGGCACTAACTTAAATTTTATTTTATTAATTTCGGATAAAGTTTTTATGACAGCGGTTTTCACCGACTTAAATGCAATAAATTTAATTATGCGAATGTTTTCGACTCAAATATTAAGTTTTAATTTCTTTTTACATTTGGCTTCTGTCTTGAATGATATGAAAATTATAAATGTGTAGAAAGATGAAAGGGACGTTTTGGCGGGAACGCAGGAAAGTCGTAACGCTGCATTGTATTATTTGCCAAAATTTGTGTTTTAACGAGTGTTTAATAAAATTAGCAGTATTTTATTCAAAACGAGTTACGTGCGTGATTGTGGGAAAGTTATACTTATACTATGTGGTAAAATATGACGTTTCGTGCCGCTTGAAAAAAACCGCTGTAGCTTAAAGCCACCGCTACTTTACTAGGGCAAAACGGATTCGACCAATACTTACATTGTATGACTTTATTTCACTTGATTAAATTTGAAAATATCGAAATACTTGACACTGGCAAATGCTTAAAGTGCGACGTCAAAAACAAAAAAGAAAGAAAAAGCTGAGGGATATGAAAAATGGGTTCATAGAAGAATGTTAAAAATAAATAGAAAAACAACAATAACAATTATTACTATAAATACGAATGGTTTTAGATATATCAATCAAATAACTTCCATAACTCAAGTTTAAGACTAGAATGATTTTAAAATGTTTAATTTTTGTTAAAAAGCTAACGTGTTTTTTTTTGTTCACAGGTAATAACGTGTTTCAAATATTTGCTGTTTACCTAAGAATGGGTATTTACTTCATTGTACAAGTATTAGTAAGTAAACCAATAGCATAGATACCTACAGTTAATCAGCACTGACCTTATATAAATGTCCGTTTCTTGCTGAGAAATTTGATAAAACACACATAATATATACATATACCTACAGGTGGTAGATCTCCTTAGCAGGAGGTCGTCTAGATAGATACCAATGCAATCTTAGATATTATGCCGCCAGATAGTGGTGTGTATAAATACATTACTGTGTTATGATTTTAAGGGTACCTACTGCAGTTAGTGATAATACGAAAGCTCTGTAATTTCGCTAGCTGCACCATCGAATGCCTCAAAGTTATGAGCGCCAAAGCAGCGATGCCTGGCCTTTGTTTAGTTACTCAAAACTTTGGGTACCTACCGCTACGATGGTCATGAACAGGCGTTCATCTTTTACAATCAGAGGAGCACTTCGTTTGTATTAAGCTGTGATTTAACAAAAAGCCGGAATTTAGCAAAAAGTTTGTTCAGTTCACAGAATTTACGTAAAGTTAATAATAAATGTATTATGTATTCCTTTCAAAGCAATACTCATGCTAAGCTTAATCACATTCATCTATAAAAAAAGAAACACAAAAGTATTTTTACGGATTTACATACGTTTGCTATCTCGCTATACCTACCTTTTCATCTACAATGTATGTCTACATGGTATAAAACAAAGTCACTTCCTGCCGTCTGTACGCTTAAATCTTTTAAACTACGCAACGGATTTTAATGTGGTTTCCACCAATAGACAGAGTGATTCAAGAGGAAGATTTGTATGTATAATACATGCATATGCACCACATCAGTATCTACATTTAACCCGTGCGAAGCCGGGGCGGGCGCTAGTTTAAAATGAATAGAAACCACGATTATGATTGAAATGATAAATGAAGTACTTAACTATCATATAAATGATTCCTAACTATAAAACTATCAACTTAACGTCCTCTAATTGGCGGTTGCATAATAATCTTCCGGAAATGAACTTGAGAGCGTCGAGTTGCCTGAAGCAGTGGGGCGATAGAAAAGTTGTTAGTCATGACAATGAGTAACTGGCTTTATTTAGAACAAAATGCTAAAGTAAAGGTGTGTACTCAATTGAATTTGCAAACCAGTTTTGTGCTAAGGATTATGTAATGATAATTCTTTACCATTGGAATATGGATAGAAATATTGTCGATAGACAGGGAAGAAATGGCCTTAGCTATCATTTATGTTGCTAAGATCTGTTCAGGCGTTTGATGAACATAAACTCATTTCCTACTCAACAGAAGGGCGTTACTGATTTTCACGGATCCCATTGATTTGAAGTTTTGTGTACTGTTACTTCGGCGGCATGTATGTATACATAGGAACACATTATAAAAAGATGATCTAGTCATAAAATAGGGATGTCAAAAAAGAAACTTTTCCTAAAATTTCCCTCCGGAATTCCATCACGTGGGCCGCGTGTAAAAGGTAATATTTTTATAAAAAATTGTCACCGAAAATGTTTACTATGTTATGATTTTGTAATGGATTATAAAAATGCCGCCCACTGTCTCAAGTGTGCGTTGAGCTTTTTGGCCAAAAATGGCACATTTATCAAGATCATATTTCGTTTGTCTGCGGATGACATTACCGGAGCCATATTTGGCAACGCTTCCGTTTCGTCGAGGTTTAGGGAAAATAAGATTGAAAACATTAAAGCTTTTAGCTCTTAATACAGTCTATTTTGAAGGCTTTACGGCGGAACTAATTTTTTATCGTTGACAATCCAGATGTTTGTTTGTTTGTGATTGTTTGATGTTTGTTTGTTTTTTTTGTTTAATGTTTGTTTCCTCACCTGATGTTAAGTGACGGTGTGATCGAAGATAGTGCCTTGAATGGATCTTTTCTTTTTATAGTTGACAGGGTAGATGTTTGACCACAGCTCACCTGTTGTTAATTGAAGGCGTGGTCGAAGATGGTAAAGCACACCTACCCTGGAATGGAACTGGCTCTCAAGTGAGGCTTAGTTAAGCAAGTTACCGGAACACACCGTTAGATGCTTGGCGGCAGATTTTCAACTTGAAGGTGGTAGTTAGCCAGCCGAGTACTAGAAAGTACACTACCACCATGCTATGGTTTCCTCACGATGTTTTCCTTCGCCGGCAGGTAAAGATCATTGTTGGAGTTTGAACCCACGCCCTTCAGCATGCGAACCTACAGTGCTACCACTGAGCTATCATCGCTACATAACATCTGGCTCTCAATTGAGGCTTCCATAAAAAAAAGAATTACAAACCCACAAATCAATTAAGATATCGTTCTATTTTAAGTAGTGATTATTTATTTTGTGTAGTAACAGGAAAGTGAATGAAACAATTTCTTAATAAAATTCTATAAATTCTAGGAAGTGGGCCATTCTTCGGCCAATTAGTGAAACGTAAATTAAGGAAAAATATAATCTTTGCTGCTAATTATGCGTTGACGAAGTGGAAGTGGAGCACGAGGTGGATGGCCTCTTAAATATGAGAGCTGGTATTTTTTAAATAGGTGAAAATATGAAACGTGACGTCTGGGCACTTCAATTTTCATTTATCTTGACTAAAATCTGAGATTCCGGATGTAAGTATCGCAAAATATGTTCACATAAAATAGTTTCACAACACAATTTTTCAGAAAAATCTATACTCATATTATAAAGAGGAAAGATTTGTATGTAACGAATAAACATAAAAACTACTGGACCGATTTCAAAAATTCTTACACCGTTGGGAAGCTACACTATCCCCGGGTGACATATTCATCCCTGTATTCCCACGGGAACGGGAACTACGCGGGTGAAACCGCGAGGCGTCCGGTAGTTATATATATTTTTATATACGCTCCATAGACACCGGGGTCCCGTGACCTTTGTCAACTTGAACTACATTTTTTTTTATCGACTTAACAAGATTCTATGATTTTGAAGAAGTTCTCAATTCGACTGTTTTTTTGTATGTATGTTATGCATCATACCGCCAATTATGAATCGATTTTGATGGTTATTTTTTATCTTGGTAAAGCATACTTCAGAGGTCCCATATACATTTATAGAAATCGATCAAACGGTTTAAAAAAATAAAACAATTGTATGTATTGATGATATTTTCGTCTACTCCGAAACCTCGCTGTTTTATTGGAGCAGTGTGTTTAGTTGGCCTAAGGGGCATGAAGTCGGTTTTTTTAAATTGTAAATGTATATATTATTTATATTATAGGAAGAGGAAAGTCAGTCAAATTAATCTTAATCTAAGGCTAAGGTACTAGTTTGTGTGTATACCACGAGCAGAGCAGTGACCCACAAGCAGCACCTGGCGTGTTTCAAACCCCAATAAAGAGCTTGAGCTGCCGGTGAAGGAAAACATCGCGAGGAAACCGTATCATGTTGGTAGGGTATTTTCTAGTAGGTACTTGGCTGGCTGCTTGCTAAAGTTGGAAAACTGCCGCCAAGCATCTTACACTGTGTTCCGGCAGCTTCACTTGAGATCTAGTTCCATTCCAGGCTGCTGTTGTGTGCTTTAATCGTTGACCACTCTGTCACTCAACATCAGGTGAGCTGTGGTCAAACACTTAGCTAGACAACCATAAAAAACAAAATCGATTCACCCGTTTGGGAGTCACACTCTTTTAACTTGTAACACTCCATTGTTTACGTCGGGGGTTAAAAAGGATTTTAGCATACTGCACTGTTATTTGTCTTCTTTCGTTCTTTCAATAGGTTTGTTGGCTAATTGCCACGTGGGCGATCCGATTAAATAAGTATAATGTATGAAATAAAATCAATTTCAACTCCCACGGATCTGGCCTGTATCTTTTAAGCCAAGCGTTACCAACGTGTAGTTATCTCATTATATTTTAAAGTAACGGAATAGTTTTTGCTCTCGCATTAATCGTAATGGGAAGATAAGTAGTAATATTAGATCATTGCAGACGTCAGAAGGTGTAAAAACTTCGCATAAACCGGTATGTATGCTTATAATTTGTGTTCAGTAAAAAGTCTGAAGAGTACCGGAAAGTTAGAATTGTGTTTCTTTTTGTTTTTGGTATCGTGCTTTGTGCATTTTGCCAGATATCGTTTACTGAGAAGATAACGATTCTGTATTGTGGTAGGGTACTCTAGTAGTCAGTTCCATTATAGGCCAGGTGTATTTGCTATCTTCGACCACGGTTAAACACCTAGCTGTCAATCATAAAAAAAAATTGGCTTTGTATCTATCGAGAAATTGAAAGTCTATCGCCAAACACCTTATGTTGTTGGCGAATTCGCGAATCATTTAAGGATGGATTATTGATTTCAAAACAGCTGGACTGATTTTGATGAAATTTTTAGACAACACTCAGATTAGTTCAGCGGGTGATCCTGTAAATTTTGGTAGCGATCGAATCAACATTTTGTATAATATATATATAGCAAAGCTTGCCGACCGTTAGATACTTTTTACGTATTCATATTTTAAAAGAAGAATACTTTCTGAGAAATGTTATTTGGACATAGGTACAAGTATTTAAAAATACATTACTGTTTTATACAATTGTAAGTATGCTTCTTTATCTGTACAAAAAACTCGCAAAAAATATTTTGTATAACGTTACTAACAAGGATATACTATAATTTATGGTCGCTGTACAAAAACTTGACTATTATGTGATGAAATCGTTACAACTTTAAAAAATCTATATTTGGAAGAATGATATCTGTTATGTCATGTACTTTGATAGATTTATCTTTGTTTTGGATTATGTTTAGTTTGAGTCTTAAATATTGCTTCATTATATAAATAAATAAATATCGTAACATTACACACAGCGCCATCTGACCCCAAACTAAGCAAAGCTATGCACTATGGAAGTCAGATAACTGATAGAATTCATTTTTTTTTGTAAATACATACTGATAATAAATACGTGACATTCAGACACCGAACAAACATTTGTTCATACCACAAAGTATTTGTCCTGGGTGGGAGTCGAACCCACACCCAGCAGACATACTACCAATAAACCAAAAGGCTGTCATATGTACAGATAGCTGATAGAGTACCTATATATATACTTTTTGTATTTAACATACACAACCAAACATCTATGTTCGTAACATAAACGTTTGTCCTGTGCGGAAATCGATCCCACGTCCTTCAGGTTTCGAAGCAGAGCTACTATCAAAATGAGCTTTATGGCAGTCAAATCTATAACTATGTACCTATATAGAGCTGGTAAATATATACATATAAGTACGTTAAAGAAATACATTTCCAACACATGTTTGTTCTGTCAAAATCAACACAATTAATTCGAGTAGAGAATGTCCAATGTACATTCTCACAAAAAATATACCCACTCGCTAAATCAACACATGTTTTCCTGTCTCACGGGCAAATTGCAAAAACATTTATCACCAGTGGTCAAAAAACATCATCAATCTAACTTCGAGGGTTCACCGACCCCAGGCGTCAGTCTGTCTGCTCTTCAAAAACGTCACAACTAATAATAAATGCTTTTTTTGCCAACAAAATGTGCTGTAATTAAAACTGACATGGTCATGGGAGGTGTAGAATTTCAAGGCGGTATCATCAGAAGGTTGACGACATCTGACAATTTTGTCCAATTGGTAGGTTAGTGCCCTGTTTCCATATCCTGCTAAGGGCATGGGAGAGCTGGATTAACTTGGGACCATGCAACAAGTTGAAGAAAGTAGCACAAAAGTTACCAAAAGTTTTTGAGATAGAAAATATTACACTTTCGCTTTGCCATAGTCGGGTTAAAATCTGTCGATAGTCGCTTATAACATTCACGTAGAGTTTTGGCGGGAGAGACGTATCACCTCGTTGTATTTTTTTCAAAACTAGTGTTTTGTCGAGTTTTTATGCACAAAAATGGTGGTGTTTTATTCATAAAGTGCCGAATCACAAGCGCGAGTGTGGCAAAATGATATAATGCGGTGAAACATGACTTTTCGCGTTGCATCCAAAACTCCACCGAAGCTTTATAGTAAAGTCGCCACTACTTTACTATGACTATAGCATCAAGGCAACTTATTTAACTTTTGAAACTTGACAATACTTATAAAACACTTGACACTGGCAAATGCTCGAAATGCGACGTCAGAAACAAAGCCAAAAAAAAAACGAGTAAACTGCTAAAGGCCCAAAAATTTGTCGATATTCGGAAATGCATAGATCAATAATAAAAAAAAAACTTAATTAAATTTAACAAATCTAATCAAAATAAAAAAGATAATTTTATCATCACAATTTAATACCTTATCAATAACTGTAATAAACGTAGCAGACTAATAACATAGGTATAAAAAATACTAAGTCGTATATAACATAGTTTCTGCAGACAGCCTGTCGCCCCACGGACAATGACCTGGAATTAACGGTCATACTTCATAACCACACTTATAATGTAATGTTAAACACGCAGTAAATTAGATATCTTAACTTGATAAGCAGCTATGTTAGGTAATGTATGCGGCGGTGCCATTTTAAGTCAATCGGACGTTCCAAGCAAGTCTCGAGCCTTGATGTTTGATTCGATAAGCAATGGTATGGAGAGTTCCTAGTAAAATGGCGTAATCGATAATTTTGGCTGAAGCTTTTGTGTGACGTCTTCGATTGAAAATCTATTTTTTTTTTTGGTATCTACTTTGGTCAATAGCTAAGCATTGCCATTCTTTTTTTTTAATAATTTATTCTGGCCATGGATGTTACACAATTCCTTCAGCCGGAGTCTTGTCTTAAGTGTTATTTCTGCTGTATCTTAGCTATAGCTATCGTCAAAGTCATTTTTGTCAAATCCAGTTCGTGTCAGTTAAGTTCAGTCATGCTTTAGTAAAGTAGTGGCGACTTTACTATAAAGCTTCGATGGAGTTTTGGAAGCAACACGAAAACTCATGTTTCACCACATTATATCATTTTCCCACACTCGCGTTTGTAAATCGGCACTTTATGAATAAAACACCACCATTTTTATGCATAAACACTCGACAAAACGCTAGTTTTGGAAAAAAATACAACGGAGCGACACGACTCTTCCCGCGTTCCCGCCAAAACCCTCGCATTGCCATTCAGCGTGGCAATGTTGCCAGCATTCTGGCCACGTATCCCTCCTCTGACGGTTTTTTAGACTAAGTTTTTTGTATACGTAATTATAGTATAATTTAAGGTCATTTTTTTTACATCAACACAGTTTATGATACTAGTAACTAATATAAATAACAAGGTATAAATAAGCAAAGTAAATGAAACAACATTTAAAATAATCTATACTATTATAAAGAGAAAAGATTTGGTTGTTTGTATTGAATAGGCTCCGAAACTACTGGACCGATTTCAAGAATTGTTTCACCGTTGGGTAGCTACACTATCTCAGGGTGACATAGGCTACTTTTTATCCCTGTATTCACACGGGAACGGGAAATACGCGGGTGAAACCGCAAGGCGTCCGCTAGTAACTAATAAATATAATAAATAAATAAATAAATGTCGTAGGACATTACACACAGCGCCATCTGACCCCAAACTAAGCAAAGCTTGTACTATGGAAATCAGATAACTGATAGAATACATAAATACCTTTTTTTTTGTAAATACATACTTATAATACATACAGTACACCCAGACACAGAACAAACATTTGGTTTTATATCACAAAATGCTTGTCCTGGGTGAGAATCGAACCCACGCCCCACAGCTCATGAAGCAGACATGCTACCAATGAGCCAACAGGGCTGTCGAATATAACTAATCTAAAAGGATATTTATGATCAATTTTTTTGTTAAATGTTTTTAACTTTACTGGTAAGGACGTCTTCTTACTTAAGTTACAGATTCCATAATCTTATATCAATAGGAACAATTTCAATTTGTTGTCCACTTCGTGTCTTGTCGGTTACATCTAGAATAACGGGGCTAGATTTTGGTAACGAAAACTTTTCTATTGGGTTCACATTGATACAAAACAGTAAATGTTAAGTAATGTGTCTATATGTGTGTTAAGTTGTATTCTATTCTGAATTATATTATATTCGGTACATTCAAATAGGTTTGCGTTTCACTACCATCTCGAGTGATATTAAACGTAGGTCTATGGTGAAGTATGCTTTTTTTGTTGACGGGCGAAATTTTCAAAAGATGCTTGACTGGTTTAATTCGCAGTCGAGGTCGAAATATACTTTTGCTTTCCTATCTGCTTGACAGAGAGTTTCTCCGCGTTTCTCTTCCCGGAACAGCGGCATGCTGTTCCCAACACCATACCCGCTTAGAGCAACGTGAGCCACCTAAACGTTGTCATCCTTTCAGGGTTCTCTAAATCCCCAACTCCAGTCATCCTAACCCTTATAGCAGGCTCTTACTACAGGCAGATGTCGATGCTGTATTCTAAGACCCTGGCACCAGAGCGAGAAGCACCTTTGCCGGGAAGAAATCGATTCACTCGCTACTTGAAAGCAACCAGACTGTATTTATTAGGGAACACCCATTTGGGTAGCAAATTCAACTGTTTCATATGATAAAAGTGGAATTGATCCGTTTCGAATAAAAGTTGTATAATATTTAAACAAAGTGATGTAACTTTTTCCTCTCCAAGTCTATAGATTTTGAACAATATAAGCAAATAATACTGACCTGACACAATTCAACTCGGACATACGGAAAAAACAATACATTTCTTTGTAGACACGAGTGACCCAAATATCGGCTGAGAGTTGTATGCATTTCCAGGAACACTAATGTAGGTTGCTATGTACTCGTTATATGGAGCAATTTGCTGTTGTACCGAGATAGCTTGCGGTTAGCGTTGTATTTTTAATACCCGACAAAGAAAAAACAAGTATTGTGATTTTGGCAGTCTTCTATTTTTCTGTTTTTCTTTGTTTTTGGCGTTGCACTTAGTGCATTTACCCGTGACAAAAATTTCGATATTTTCAAGTGTTTTAAATTAAATTAAGTGAAATAAGCCAAGGTCGAGTCCGGTCAAGCCTAAGAAAAGTAGTAGTGGGTTTACTTCAAGCTTCGATGGAGTTTTAAAAGCAGCACGAAAAGTCATCTTTCACCACATTATGTCACTTTCTCAACGGCGCGCGCAATTCGGTACTTACTAGGCCTGACCTGATTTGATTTACTATGTGCGACTTTGACTGTAATTTAGACTTATTTATAATTGAATATTTAAAAATATCGAAATACTTGATACTGACTAAATGCACAAAGTGTGATGCCAGAAACGATGGTATAAAAAAATATAAGCAATTCATATTATGCATATGACTTTGTGGGAAATGTAATATATCCTAACATATTGTGTTACATATCGAAAGAAATTACTTAATAAGCACATAAAATATTAGTTTTAAATAGTTTCTATCTCAACCACAGCTAAAAAGTCTTGTAAATGTAGTTCACAAAGGAGTTTTAGTTTTCTGACATACATATAACTTGTTGTTTTTGTAGTAAAATAAATAAATCATAGTTCGACAAACAAGTTTTCAAGGGTTAACTCATACTATAATTTGGTTGACAAACAGACACGTTGGCATCGTTCGTATGTTTCCAAATGCGACCATACATTATTTATAGCGCGTGTGCTTCCATTTTCCTTCGTCGTATGCCAAAATGGACAGGGTGTTGATATTTTAGAGGAATGTGTCATTGAAATATGGGTCACAGTATGAATGTTATTCACTACGTAAACTAAAGCAATCTAGTTGGGACACCGTCTGACTTGCAATCTGAACGACATGGGGTCGAATCCCTCAGCACACGCCTGTTTTTATCTAGGTTTTTTTAAATTGTCTACAGTCTGGAAAGAAGAGTAAATAAATATAAGGTTGGTGTACAAAAGAAATAAATAAATGAAAGAACAATACAATAAACGTATATACATATGAGATACTAAATAAACTAAATATATAGATTAGTAGGCTGATAAATAATGTTTAAATACTAAATTATTAAAAATATGAATTGACTTAGCCTGTCTAATAATGGAAAGCAGGGCATTCCAAAGTAAGACAGCTTCCATAGTAAAAGAACTGTTGGAAAGGTTGGAACGAGCAAAAGGAGGAATTTTAATACTTACTAAGATTAAATGTATGTACGTATACTAGCAATAAAGACATAGGTAGTTTATGTTATCGTTCCGACGCACCAAGTGCACACGTTCAACGTCGTACCCGAGTGTGTAAAGTCAACATTGGATAGACAATGCGCACGAGTCGCCTTTCATGTTTAGCCTTCTAAACAGTTGTTACATTACACGAACCTGCGTCGTCGAGTTGTTTATAGCACGGTCAAAACATCATAAACGATACCCACAGCAGCGAGCGTTATTGCCAATTACCACTTCAAAATTGTTCCTACACATAAATTAACTCTCGCGTATTGTTTGACCAGAAATTTCTATAACAAGCATCACGATACGAGTATCTATGATCAGAGGCAAAGCTTCAAGTTGAGCTATATTTTTTATCTCCTGCATTAGTACCAAATTTTTGCATTCTAAATAGAAAAAAAAATAGTTTTAATTTTAGTTAACTTCAGGCGAGTTGGCGGTCAAATGCAAGCCTATTTTAAATTAAAAAAAGAATCACTTTCCTTCTTTTGTTATTCTATTTGGCTCAGTTTCTTGCTTATCTAACCTCTCTTGAGTTTTGGCGGGAACGCGGGAAGAGTCGTGTCGCTCCGTTGGATTTTTTTCCAAAACTAGTGTTTTGTCGAGTGTTTATGCATAAAAATGGTGGTCTTTTATTCATAAAATGCCGAATTACAAGCACGAGTGTGGGAAAATGATATAATGTGGTGAAACATGACTTTTCGTGTTGCTTCCAAAACTCAATCGAAGCTTTATAGTAAAGTCACCACTACTTTACTAAAGCATCACTGGACTTGACTAACACGAACTGGACTTGACTAAGACTGGACTTTGACTAAAACTAGCTACGATGACACTTATTTAACTTTTGAAACTTGAAAATATATAATTACTTGACACTGGCAAATGCTAAAACGCGACGCCAAAACCAAAGAAAAAAAAAAACGCAACGCATAAAGATATTTGAAGTTAAAGCAACTTTAAATATCTTTCTGTCTATTAAATTACATTAGCCATATTGCTTTTCGATCCCGAACACAGACAGAAATAAGTAGTTTACTTAGATAAGTAATATTTGCGGATACCTATACTCTAGCTTGTTCTACTTAGATACAGGTGGACATATCGTGGAAATAAAACAGGAAAAACACAATTAGTGCAATATAATTGGCTTTGCTAACAGTTCCCTATAACTGTAGTTATTGAGATTCTTCGCGGGGTGATGTGGAAGTTTCTCAAGTGGTGATAAATAATTCAACGGCGCGGCGCGCGGCGGTCGCAGAAAGGAAATGCTAAGAAAATTCATTTAATTAATTAATTATGGATTTATGAGTTTTATTGTAGAACTGATGATAATTTAATACTCGTTTTTCTAAGTAAGTTTTGCTACTTCCGTCTTTTGCAATATTAGTGCTATATATATATATTATATTGTATACATTTGTTTTTCATAACGATATAGTAATTCATTCATTTTAATGGGTGGTACATCTATTTAGCAGGAGGTCGTCTAGATACATGTACCACCGCAATATCAGCCATTGAGCTGCTCAGAAAAAGTGTGTGAGCCACTGTTTAAGCGTAATTGTAAATCTAGTTAGTGAAATTACAGGGCTACTGAGATTCACCATCGAATGTCTCAAAGTAATGAGTGTCATTGTAGTACGCCTTGGACTTTGTTTTGTCAATTATAGTTCTGAGTACCGCTGCTATAATAGCTTGACGTTAACGTCATAAGACCGTCGTCGTCGTCTCGATCGTCTAATTACATCTTACCATAAAATAATCTGGCTGTTTTCATAATGCCATTCAAAAATCTGAAACCAAAGACCGTCGGAAGTATATTAACTCTAACATTAGGGCTAAGAACTCATCCAAATATAGTAACTTCATATTTGGATGAGTTCTTAGCCTTAGCCTTTATGTATGTAACTACGTGCAACAACAACAACTGAGCTGTATTTCAAACAGTATTGACCTATTCTTTAATATAATTTGCTAGCATAGTTATTAAATCTGTGCTTTTTTGCTGACAAAATTGTACTAGGCGATGTTTCCGCTATAGCTATATCTATTATTACATCTAGAGCTCTACAAAGTTCTGCGGCATAACTTCCTAGAATTCTACTTTAACTAGATCTCATTGCGGGACAGCTTTGTTACGCTTGTGGAGCGAGCTTTAGATGCTCTACACTTTCATATAACCACATTGAAGGCCTTTTCTGCATTGAGGTCTGCACGTTTATTTATGCGTCATGTATTCTACTTGTAGACAAGGTTGAGAAATATAATACATCTCACTCAAGGTTTATCTGGACAACTTAATCCTCTGGTTTATCCTCATTCTTTGTTTATATTTTCTTCTTTTTTTCTAGTTCCATAACCTATTTGGTCTTTATTTGTGCTATCAAATGTTTGTGATCTATCAATAGTGGATTTATGTTGTCAAACGATATAATTCGTCCTAGTAGCTTTTTGATAAGTTGTTACTTACATTATGTTCTGAAAATCTGAATTTAGGTTAAGTACCTACTCATTCACTGAACCCTATTTGTTGTTTGTAAGTATGTGAAATATCTGCAAAATATTAGTGCGCAATTATAATTTTTAACAAATGACTTTGCATTTTTAACAGTAGAAGTGAAAAATATGAAAACGGAGTTTCGATATCCATAGCAATAAAGATATTATCTTACACGTATAAGTAAAATAATTTTTGGATACTTTTAAACTTAAGTAGATTTGATTTAATATCTATAAACTGCCGAATCAGCTACGTTAGTGTGTATTTTTTGTTTTTCCATAGTGAAGCAAAATACATTTATTGCCTTATGTTCATTTTCTAATTGCAATTTTGTATTATTAGATACAACGAATATTAAACTTATTTACACTGATTCTGATAACGTTATTAATGTTACTGACCGATGTTCGCATATTTTTGGAGACAATGACGAAAATGTTAGCAGTTCCAGTTGACATCAGCAATTCACACTATTAGTTAAAATGTCCTTTTGAGGAGTGTGAATGAAATTTGACTGAGTTTGGTTCGTTTGAATGACGATGGAACTAAATGTAAGTATAAATACTTTATCTATAAACCAATCACAAAAACATTTTCTGATTTCCATGGGTTATACGTCAAATTACAGGAATCTATGTAAATGTTAAAAAAATATGAAAACGATATAAATCCTTAATACAGGAATTCATCAATTCATAGTCTCAGTGTTATCGTAATTACGATTTGAGTTAAATTCAACTAGCAACATTAAAAATGTTGATTCAAGAACCTAGTTAAGCTTATTTCCATATTTCCAGTTTACGCAATAGATTCTTTGAGTTGTATTACTGGTTTGCAACGGTAGAAGCCAGATGACTGATATTCCATATAAATGTTGGTGGTAATGCAACTAAATCTATAAATTTGGTACTAAAATAGTGGTTGCTATTACAGAGGTAACACAAAGTCAAGTCACGCAAGTAACATACATTTGGGTGACATATTTAAATAACAAATCGTGGCGAAGAAACTTAAATGTCGCTGGAGAAAAAATTAATGCCTCACCTGGATCCGCAAATCCGCACTGTGGTAAACACAAATATGATTGTTGGTATTTAGATGAGCTCATAAGATTGTAGGTGCTGAATTTTCATAATAATAAAGCAAAGAAACAATAATACTACCGAAAACAAATATCGATGTTACAGATAATCGAACAAAAATAGAATATCCAGTAGTTTATCAGATTAAAGTGAAGAGGAGAAATTGTAAACATTGACATATTGTTCGATATCAAGAAAATATATGATAACGTAGGAGTAACGCAGGTGCTTCACTTAAGTATATCGGAACTACATCTATTTACTAGAAACACTTACGATAGTTTCAGATGTAAGGTAAATAACAATCTCGTGAGAAGTTAAATGATAAAATGTTTATAGAAATAAAACCTCGTATTAAAGTTTTGCAATCCATCATGCCTAAGGGCATACTTATAAGTTACAAGTAGTTACATATTCAGCATATAAATGTAGATACTGTGTAAATAATTGATGAAATAATTATACGGTAGGTTGAATGCTTATACCTACATCTTTGTGTCTACTAGTGGAAGTATATTTCATTGATCTACTTAGGTATGCATTTTTATGCAATCTATGTATATTTCTGTTTTTTTTTTTTTTTTTTTTATGTTAAAAATAATGAGACGAACGAGACGCTCTCCTGACGGTAAGAGATAACGCCTGTCCATGACCATTGCAGCGATAAACAGAACTTTGAGTAATAAAACAAACTCCAGGGCATCGCTGCTTTGGTGCTCATTACTTTGAGACTTTCGATGGTTAGTCTCAACAGCCCAGTAATTTCGCTAGCTGCAGTACCCTTCAAACCGGAACACAGTAATGCTTACACACTACTGCTTGGCGGCAGAATATCTGATACTGCGGTGGTACCTACCTAGACGACCTCCCGCTAAGGAGATCTACCACCAAGTAAACCACCACTCAAATTTGCAACATCTACAATAATACGCTACACTCATCTCCCCGAGAGTTATAATACGGATATATCTTGATGACCTTGATGTGGAATTAAATTATTTCTAGTTTGTATCCTTTTTACAGTTCTTATTTCTTTAGCAAGATTGATTACGCGGTACTTAGAAAAACAGCTCAAATGTGATACCACATTAATTCATTTCATTTTAGGCCTCCCTTCTTGTACACTACTCATCCCGGTCCTGTGCTAACCTTGTCTAGGTTCGACACGCGATCATTTTATTGACATTATATTAACTTTTCTATGCGTAATGTGTAACAGCCATATTTAAAAACTCTTTATCTTATTATCTCATTATGTAAAATTTTCAAGATCATAAAATGATTCAATTGTTACTCACAGCAAGTCTCGGTCAATTCCGAATATCGTCCTTATCTTTTACACGCACGGGTCATCAATTAACGTCTGGTGGAGCAAACATAATGTAAATATTTGTGCATCTCTGACGTTTGACTTACTGTGTTAATTTTAGGCGTTGTATCATTCACATGAATTTGCATAAGATTTTTTTATAGCCTGTGGTCATAACGCAAAACTATCTTTGTCTATACTTGTGGCATGTGACGTTTGATAAGATTTAGATAGTGAAAGTCATTTGCCACTATAGACTTTTATTTGGTGCGCTTTGATATAGTGTCTGTCTACATTATTTTCGTCACCATCTTTGCTAAAGCCATGCTCTTGCTAGTATTTCTCTAAGCTGGCATGCTCGCGGATAGATAGGAGATGTGAAAATGACGTTCCAGTATCATATTGTGAGCCTAATAGTTAGTTTTTAAAAGCAATAAATGTAGTTAAAACACCTTAAATATTTATCTGTAAAGGTAAATATATATGTCATAACAGTAAATAACCAGAGTTTGTATAGTATTTGAAAGCCAAAATTTGTATCAGAAGATCAGAATTCAATTAAAGAGATAATTGTGATATAAGTCAACAATGAATCCGAAGTTTAAAATGATCTTCATGCAAGATTTGATCTTCATTCGCAAAACATTTACAAATGAATTGACTTAGAACCAACTAATTTTAATTGGCTTTGTATTTTCATAGCTAACGATTTACCTTTAAAATAAAGTTAGTCTATATATAGAGTAATGTAAATTGAAATACGCGACGAAATAAAAGCCAAGTCCTAGCTAGATACCTACATAAAACTACACCAAATTTACAGTAGCGCAAAATATTCTAGTAAACATAACTTGAGCTATTCACGTGTACATTATCTGCTGATTTACTGTTTTGTTTACAAAGTAATCGCGTTGAGTAGTATTCTATGGGAGTGTTTACTACAGAACAAGGGAGTCATTGAAGTGTCAATTTACAAGGGGACATTGCTATCGCCACGTGGGCAAGTTTGAATTGTAAACAACCATTTCTGAGAATACAAGTATAAAACGTAAAAAACGGTATGTTTTATGCGAATTCCGTCGCTCGACAAAGGGCTCTTTCTTATGTGATGTTTCCGTTTAAAGCTAATGTTAAGTCAGTATGAATTCTGAATTTTAAAATATCTAAATGGATGTATGTCCTGCCACATGTACACAACTATCATAATATCATGCCTTTCTACAGATGCTTTATTAACATGTATGATATCTATACTAAACTGTATAGGCGTATAGTGTTTTACTGTTTTTGGATATAAAACTCTCCCAATATACGTCCTTCAGGCTGACATTATTTTTATTCCCAGACAAGCTATAATAGAGTTAGGTAAGTACTATATCAAACTCGAAAGATTTTCTATCCTACTTTTGCCAATTTGCGGCATCCTTTGTATAATATGTCTATCTAAACATTTGTCTATTGTACGTCAAATATGTCCAACCCATTGCCACTTCAGCTTCACTTTGTCGAGTTATATTTGTGACTGCTTCCTGGTCAATTACTTTGTTCGAGATACAATACTTATGCAGTCTTGTATAACGCGTAATAGAATTTATTGAAAGCTTCATTTCAAACGCAGCTATTTGTATGTAAATCATTGTCACGTCGCGGCATTTATTCTCGAAGAACAATAATCTTCGCTCTGACCTATATTAAAAGTTTTCCACTGCGTTTTGTCGTTCGCCGTGATTCACTCACTATGTCCTCTTTTCATGTTAGTAATAATATAAGAATAGTACTTACACTTCTTGCCTACTGACAATCTATGCAAAATTGCTAGTCTATTGGTCTTTCATCAGATACATTTTGGACATATGTCACGTCACAGTCACCACCTGCTCCTATTCTTTTTTCGGACTGTCGGGAGCTCGAAAAAGTGACATCAGTTTTTACGGTTGAAAATATGTAGTACAAAAATCCTCACTTTATTTACAATATTATTGTGTGACCTGCTTTACAGTGGAATGCGTTGCCTGAGTAGGTGTTTCCCGATAACAATGCCTTCAAGTCCCCAGTCAACTAGTATAAGCTATATTTTTTTAAATAATTATAGTTTTAAGTTCCTTAGAGAACCTGCGATGACGCAATCGTATTGCACAAAATAACGGTGGACCATAGGAGTACCGCTAGGAATTCCTCAGAGACCCCTTTTGTTTATTTATTCTCGTTGATATTGGTTAGGGTTGTTAGAGCGGAATTTGTGGAATGTGAAATTCAATCGCAGAGCTAGTAGTACGTCCGTAACATGAGCCTGCATAATTTGCGTATAATAACATATTTCAAAGATAGACAAAGTGTTAGTAAGAGCACCTTATACGCTTATCGCTTGGTAGGTCCTAACACGTGGGTTAATGGCTTGTTTAGAATACAAACTGCATTTCTATAGCGGCATTCCATAGATTATGAAAAAGGTAGTAAGGGTATGTGAAATGCTGAGCCGAAACACGTGTTTCACTAACGTGAATGACGATCAATTGTTATACGCGAGAGTCAGATAACTACGTTGTTTACAAAACGGTAGGAACTATTTCATGGTTCCCGTTAATACTGCTGCTGCTACTGCTGTTATGTGCAGCGTTAAATTACAATGGCTTACGAATTAGGTAAGTGCGTTCTTAATATATTTTTGGGTTTATGGAATAACCTGCCTCAATTACTTTTAATGTTAATTCCGTATGTTATGCGTTATTATTCCGTTTGGTTCTCGGTCGTTGGTGTTTTAATTAAGCTCTGCAGATGTTATGATCAGTTGAAATTATGGAGCAAGGTTAACGTGACGTTATTTGCGAATAGACACGTTGATTGCTTTATTGTGTTATGTTTCGGCGCTATGTTTTATGTGTACTTTTCGTTTTATTTAGATATACCTACCTAATTTTGTTGGTATATTTATGTGATTACATTTTTAAAAGCTTGTGTTTTAATAGTTTTATTAATTACGTTATTTGTTAACAGGACTGTCTATAACAGATTTATTTTTGTTATCATAGCTTGCAGGAATATTCTAAGGACAAAATTTCATAGAATTAATTTATAGAATGAATCGTACTGCTCCACACTATTTCTATGCTCTTATAGGGCGCTTAGGAAATATTTGTTAATTTTAATAAGACCTATGAATTTAAGAAATGAAAAATTGAGTATCGTTCGTATAAAAGCAACGGGTTTAATATACTTCTATAACTTTCCTTTCATAAATTTACCTAATTTGAAACAATAACGACAAAACCCGTTATTGCTTCTGAATTTGAGATGCTACCACAATTTAGGCAATTACTACCTTGAAAATTGTTGTTTTCATTGTTATGACGTAATTTAACAATAGTCAAAATTATTCTACTTTATCTACAACTTTTGTGCTATGTAAGCGACCGATTGTGTTATGGTTAACCTAAAACATTTTCGCTGATTCATTCAATTAATATAAATTCAAATAATTTTTACTCATAATTTTCGTCTCCAAGTTATTAGCGATCTTTGGTAACTTCCACAGATCCAAATCTGATTCATCTAAGCATAAACACCTAACTTTCCAACAATTAAAATCAATACTATTGTTGACCAATTGCCAACGTATTAATTGTTCGATTTGTTTATAAACTAATCATTAAAGCGGAAAATTACCACCACCACGTCGCTGGCGCCAGATGGAGTGGTGCCAGGCTTTCACTGCCATTCTGCAGTGTGTAAACCAAAGAAGCCAAACGGCTTATTTCAGTCCAATGTAAGTTGACCTTCTTCTAGTCTACGCACAAAGACATAAAACGATCAACTAAGATTTGGTTATGTATGCCAGTTGCTTGCTTCTTGGATTGCGTAGAGCATCGCTGTAATTTGTATGTAATGTTTGTTTATTTACCACTGAAACATTATATGCGCAATGAAAAGAAAATAATCTGGAACATACCTGTTCTTTTGTTATGATTAGAGTCAGGCTTTAGTCCTTTACGCGGGGAAGTACAAGTTGGCAGACTTTACACATTCTCGAGAACATTAAGAAATCTCAGACATGCAGATTTCCCTACACGATGTTATCCTTCACCGTTCGACACATGGAGTTAGTCTGTGGCGACAATTAATAAAATGCATATAACATGGATAGGACAGACAAAAAATTTGAGGTGTGCCATGAAATCAAGGCCAAGACCTTGAAATTAGAAGTCAGATTGGCTCCCAACTAGGCTGCTGTAACTAGAATCCTAATTGTTATGTTTCTTCTTAAAACTCCTTGTTAGTCACCATCGTTTCCAATCAATATCTCTTTTAGATATTGTATTTTAGTTTAGTTCAAAATATTTTCGTGTAAATGACTTAGAACTCAGTGCACAGAATAGAAGTTGTGATAGATAGAGTCATTTGATTCTGATTGGAAATTTTCCATTGGACCATGTTCTCGTTACCCCATTATAAATCAAACATGAGCACAAATATAGAAAAAGTTTTACTTATCTTGATCTTTTAACTTCAACTAAAATTAAATTTTCATTCAAAAGAAATGTTTTTATATGTAAGTATATGATTATGAGTATTACATTATAATAGACTACCCTCTTTTGTATTATTTGTTCTGTGCCTAGATATTTCTTTACAGCGTTGTATCGCTTCTTTGTAACGTAATAAAAGATATTAAATATCGACTTCGGGTTCAGCGCAAAATAGTTTCCCACGACTTCCTCGATATAGATAAACAAGATCTTGTAAATTAAAAAATAAAATTAACTTTCTTCCCTAACCGCTTCACTTGCATTTCCTGTTGTATTTATATTTTCTTTAATGTCTTGTATTTCTGTCCGTCCCAAATATTTTATAGGACGATGCAAGTCAACCACGAAATAAGCTTGTCGTTCCGTTAAAATATCATGAATATGTGGTTCCACTATTTGGATACTGTCCAAATTTGACAAATTACTATAGCTAATTTCATAATAGCTATCGTTTACTGTGGAAACTGACATGGTTTTGACACATTTTTGTTTGTTTGTTAAGTAAAACAAAAGCTATCGTTTATTTTAAAATTAATAATGATTAAAACCATTAAAAATGTTACAAAGCATGGAGTTTCGTTTTCTTTTCGTAAAATAAAACAAATAAGTAAATATCGTAAGACAATTCACACAGTGCCATCTAGCCCCAAACTTAGCAAAGCTTATACTATGGGAACCAAAACTTTCTTGTAAATGCATACATACAGAAAGAAACAGAGCAAAAATGCATCGTCACTTAAATGTTTGTCCTAAGTGGGAATCGAACACACACCCTACGCTTTTAAAACAGATATATATACCTCGAAATGAGCTAACAGAGCAGCCAGTTTTGCAAACGTTATAAAACAAACGAAACGCTCTCGTGATGGTAAAAGATAACGCCTGTCCATGACAAATTGCAGCAGTAACTTTGAATAACAAAACAAACTCCAGGGCATCGTTGCTTTGTCGCTCATTTTATTTAAAGGATAATCGAAACGAACCGCTCATTTTTCGGTTGTGTGATCACGAATGGCATTTACGCCTAAATGCTGAATGACACGTTTAGTTACTTGCTTTAGCTTTTTTATAATTGGTAAATCAGAGGACTTCAGGTGCAATACAACTCTATCACCAGAGTTGCAGTTAGGATTGAGAAATTATTAAAAAATAATTGAATGTTTACATAAATAAATGATAAATAAATAAATAACAAATTAATATCGTAGGACATTACACACAGCGCCATCTGACCCCAAACTAACAAAACATGATTCTAAATACCTTATTGACCTAAGCTCAATCTTGTTCCAAATTCCGGATTTAATGCATTCAAATCGTGATCATAGAACTGAGCTGAGTTGGGGTTAACACATTTTACTTTGACAAGTTAAATGTAAAAAATAAAAAGTAAAACAGAAAACTATTTTAAAACCATTTTTATTTGTTCTATTTCTTATATTTATTAGCTAAATAGAATAAATACCATTCAAATATATTTCAGGAAATCAAAAATAGAACAAGGAATAAAGTCTTGCAGAAATTGTCCTTTGTCCTCAGATTATAACGTAAACAAACCATAAAATAATCGAAATATGAGCCTCTAGATAAGCCAAACCGAAAAACATAATAACAATTCCCTTCAATTCGTATTTGGGTACATACTCGTAGCAACTGCGTAGAAACGTCCCTCAGGCTCGAAATTTCCGGGTTCGTTGCCAAGGACGAAATGGAAAGAGACGACAATATTTAAACGTTTGAAGCATAAGCGAGAGAGATAGCAAACAAATGTGACCCTGAAAGCAATGGTGACCCAGTCCCGGGGATCAATACAGGAGAGGAAGGACAAAGGAAATGTTTTTGGTACCATGTAAATTACGGACTTAACTTTGTTATTAATGAAGTGAAAACAGAACAACAGTGTGTATTAAATAGTTCCATTCATATATGGGAATTATTTTAGAGTATCTGCCATCCACCTAATATCTATTATACAAAATTACGTAATTTTGAAAATATTGTCTAAAGTATTCAGTATCTTATGTCCATGTCTACATGCAATACTTAACATGTTACAAGGACCGTTTTATATTTGCTCTAAACTAAACTCTCAAGTTCAAAGTAGGCAAGTAATGATAGTCCAATCAGCGGCTTTATGTTGTTACATTCATTTGTTACTCAAAATTTTGATCCCGCTGTTATGGACATGCGTAATTTCTTATTATCAGGGGAGCGTCTTGTTCGTATCACATTTAAAAAAATACAGTATACGAGCATACCGCTATGGCAACTGGCAAATAAACACAAAAACTGACACTCGTTTTTTGTATCGCCAACGCACTACCCACGTCCATAGTGTTTTTCGTCCGAAATGGAAGCATCTCCAGAAGTTATTGATTATTATTATTTATATGGAGAATAACGTTAACCATACTAAAATGGAAAATTGCATAAGTTTGGTGTTGCCTAACATTTAACTGTTGATGAGAATGATCAACTTAGAATGAGAATTAATTTCTTTAAGGAAGATGTATCTAAGTATACAAAATTATTAAGAATGAAAAAAAAAACAATAAACTGAAGCTGCAAACGAAAATAAGGATGTACCAGAAACATACTAGATATCGTTCTCTCATTGATCATCACCAATATTATAGTGCCAATATTACATCGCTACGAAAATATTAGCCTTGAAATTTAAAATTGATTGCGATTGCTCGTGCGTTACAAATTACAGCTATGTTGATGAAAGCAAGAGTTAAAAATTCCTGAAACGATTAATTTCAAAAGCAATAGTTATCTTGTCAGGAAAATGATAAGCTTTGAGGGGTAGATTTGCCAATATAAAAAACCAAATAAATACCAGAACCAATACAAATTACTAGAAATTCAATGGCCCCATTCCAACCTATCTAGAATAATGAGGTGGAATAATGTCTAATCACAGTTAGACAGCACTTGAAACCTGTATGACAAAGGGTTTGCTTAAATTTTGAATCAACTCCAATTAATTTTAAAAAAAAGTACATTTTAGTTGTCTTCTCAGTTAGTTTAACTATCTTGTTTTTTCTACGCGTATCTTCTTTTTTTTTTTGGCGTCGCATTTTGTGCATTTGCCAGTGTCAAGTGGTTTTTCTACGCGTATTATTCATCAATTACTCGTAAATGATAATTCTATTTTCTTACTTCTAACTATGATTACATTTACTTATTTCTGCTTATAAAGTACTTACTTATTTTTTCCCATTAACCATAACAGGTATAGACAATAATAGATATCACCCAGTTTGTTACTTTCCTCGTATTATGCCTACTTACATATGTATATAAATATGTATACTTATCTGTTGTTCAATACAGTTCAGAAGTATACAATAACAAAAATATTACTACGCGTGTTGCATCTCATATTGAGTAAATAGGTGTTTTGTATGCGGTCCGTGTTTCACCTTTTCAATAACAACGAGACTTCTAGACACCTTGTTATATTCCTTAAAATAAACTTCAATGCTTAAAATAGACGTTAGACTTGAAATAACACTAAATGAACACAAATTGTGATATTCGTTATTAGGTAGGTACGTTTTAAAATTTCGGTTGCATTATTTTTAACATCACTACCATCCCTTATATGTCATCATAGATGTAAATGTCATTGCTAGTATAGATTTTAGGCCAGGTCAGGCCCAACTAATTACCCATTTAACTGCTATACCATGTTTACTTGTACATGACCTGTCATTTTATTTTGATCCAGCCGTTTACATAATACCGGACTATTATAGATCAGGCAATTATATTTTTGTCACATGTCACTCTCGTTAAGATTGCTATAAAAACTTCAGGGGCAAGAACAATGTGTAATGCAGTGCTATAGAACACGGGCCATCGTCCTCATATTTTCTACAAACTGGAATAAATTATTTTTACAACTCTACCATAGTACAGTGATACTATGGCTCCAATAACCATTACAAAGAATCTACTACGTTTTCACGCTCTAGTACGCTGCGTCTAAATTGACTTAATTGATAAAATGTGTTGTTTTCGTGTTCATTCATGGAATTAATTTGGATAATGCGCTTGTTTGTGGGTCTAGGACAATAATTCCATTACGTCATTGTTGATAACTGTTTTTATCCTATTCACGTTTCATAATTTTGATAATGCTTATATGGCCGATATTTTTGGTCTTCGAGTTCAAAAACCTTGTAAAAATTTCTACAAGCCTGTAATAAACAGTAATTTGTGTGACAGTTTTATCATAAACTGTTTTTATGTCTAAAAAGAAGCGAGTGTTATTAGAAATTTAAATATCTTTCACAACGTTATAGAAGTCAAGCTTACATGCTTAAATCTAGTGAATTGTTTAAATAACTCGACTCCTATTATGGCAATCGCTGTCAGAATTTATTAGCAACTCACATTCTCAGTTGATTTAAAATCATAATTTTGTTAATAAAATCGTAATGGTTTCCTGATTTTCATAATCGGTTACATCTATAATTCAATCAAAGAAGTTAAGTATCAAATACAATCTGTGTAAAAAAAGGAAGTACTTGTCGAATTTGACTGTTTTGAAGTCCTCGAGTACGAGTAGGACATATGTAGTGTGCCGGGTAGTTTTAAATTCGATGGTAAATTGTGTAGATTGAGATTTAATTTGCCAAAAAGACTTCTGGTTCTCAATACCCTGAATCAATACCATTGTGTGCCGATTTTATCTGGTCTACTTCTCCGCTATAGAATTATTGTGTATCTAATTCTAGAATAGAAAATTGTCTCTGCTTTTACCTTACGTAATCCACGCAAGAAAAATTACGTAATTCTGTACGTAGACAATCCTGTCTAAATCTAGAGGAATACGAGAAAATTGAATAATCTTTGATTCCAGCAAGCCCTTCGATTGAGTAGAATCTAACATCGCATAACAAAAGCAGAGCACGTGTTTGGCATAAATTCCGCGCCTCAAGGTCGAGCATTACTGAGACTAGTTCTTCTATTCGCTCTGTCACTGATCGCTCTGCTCCTACCTGTTTATATTCATCTACTACTTTTATATGAAATTTATATTACTGTTTCTATATAGAAGTTTAAAATTTGTCTGTCATCAATTTATTACTGCTGTTAATTTATCTAAAAACTGTAATTAGTTCTTGCTTACTTATGTATTCTTCTTTTTATATATACTTAACGAAATGAACGCCTGCCCACGACTGTTGCAGTGGTACTCACAGCTTCGAGTAATAAAACAATGTTTAAGGCATAGCTGCTTTGGCGCTCATTACTTGGTGGTAGATCTCCTTAGCAGGAGGTCGTCTAGGTAGGTACCACCGCAGTACCAGTTAATCTGCCGCTAAGCAGTAGTGTGTAAACATTACTGTGTTCCGGTTTGAAGGGTACTGCAGCTAGCGAAATTACTGGGCTGTTGAGACTAACCATCGAAAGTCTCAAAGTAATGAGCGCCAAAGCAGTGATGCCCTGGACTTTGTTTTGTCACTCAAAGTTCTGTGTATCGCTGCAATGGACATGGACAGGCGTTATCTCTTACCATCAGGAGAGCGTTTCGTTCGACTCATTACTTTAAAAAAAAATTACTTTATGACATTCGATGGTTAGTCTCAATAGCCTCTCGCTAGCTGATCTATTAATAGATACATTTAACTTTTACATTATATTTCTGTTCTTAGGAATATAATCGTAATTTTTTTGCTGAACATATCAATAATGATGTTAAATTGTGTAATTACTTAGATCACCTAAAACACAATACTCATAAAGGTCAATAAATTTTTCTGATGTGGGTTATATTAAATTGTACTTACTATGTTTGATTAATTTCAATGTTGTTTATGTTTCTTATTATAAAACGTTGCTTGTTATTACATAAATAATAATTATTAGAAATAAAACAATGGAAGTGAGTCAATTCACAAACTTTGAGAACAACAAACTCGCTTCGACAAATACGAGTAAAACAGTAAGATTAATCGGCCACGGTATATTGTGTAACTTTAACCTTCCAATGGAAACAATGGTTTTATTTTTGCGTCGCGAATATTTGGCAAATGTTCTATTGTATTTTAAACACTTGGTTTAGTGGTAAACATTAGATGTTGTGGAAACGTAAATTCGCATTTAAACCACGTGGCTAGAGAATCGGAAAGGTGTATTTGTAATTTTTTTTTGACAGCCTAGGTGTTTGACCACCGCTCACCTGATGTTAAGTGAAGGTGTGGTCGAAGATGGTAAAGCACACCTAGCCTGGAATGGAACTGGCTCTCAAGTGAGGCTGCCGGAACACACCGTTAGATGCTTGGCGGCAGATTTCCAACTTGAGGGTGGTAGCTAGCCAGCCGAGTACTAGAAAGTACCCTACCACCATGCTATGGTTTCCTCACGATGTTTTTCCTTCACCGGCAGCTCAAGCTCATTGTTGGGGTTAAATATAAAAGCATTTACACACAACGCCATCTGACCCCGAACTAAGCAAAGCTTGTACGATTGAAATCAGGTAACTGATAGAATATTTAAGTACTTTTTTTCTAAATACATACTTGTAAAATATATACAAAAAAACATTTAACTGGTAGCTAGCCAGTTGAGTACTAGAAAATGCCCTACAACTTTTGCTTTGGTTTCCTCACGATGTTGTTTTCCTTCACCGGCAGTTCAAGCTCATTGTTGGGGTTTGAACCGACGCCCTTCGGCATACGAACCGACCGAGCTAACCACTGAGCTATCATCGCTACAAAATCTACTGAAAATTCTCAATCTGTAAAACTAACCGTGCGATCTTCTCGTATCTTTTATTCCGCAAACATTTTTGCTCAAAGCCAAGGTCCCGGCGATGCGGTGTGCGGATGAGATAAAATATATTTATATACCAGATTTATATTTATTGCGGCAAGCGCGTTACACGTTCTGCTCGGTGATGATAGTTACGGATGCGCGGCTATTGAACGATAACACGCGGTGTTGACTTATCAAGTGTTTTGTTCTTATTAAAAATACAGCGTTCAAATATTAAATGATTTATACTATGAGTATTTGACTGTCCTGTTAGTTTTCTTGGTGGTAGATCTCCTTAGCAGGAGGTCGTCTAGGTAGTTACCACCGCAGTACCAGATGTTTTGCCGCCAAGCAGTAGTGTTTATAACATTGCTGTGTTCCGGTTTGAAGGGTATTGTAGCTAGCGAAATTACTGGGTTGTTGAGACTAATGATCAAAGCCTCGATTCCCTAGATTTTGTGTTGTTACTCAAAGTTCTGTGTGTCGCTGCAATGATCATGGACAGGCGTTGTCTTTTACCATCAGGAGAGCGTCTCGTTCGGAAAATTACACTAACATAAAAAAAAAAAAAACTTGATGGTAGCTCTACTTTATGTGGTGAGAAGCGAAGGTTCGATTTCCATCCAGGGCTAACACTCGTGCGATGAATGTGTGATGTTTGTTTTGTAACTGGGTGTCTTTTTTTTGTATGTTGACAGGCTAGGTGTTGGACAATGGCTAATCTGATGTTAAGTGTGGTTAGGGATCCAAATAAAAAAAAAAAAATAGGTGTTCAAAACAGTATAATACTTTTTTTACACCTTGTCTGAAATGGAACTGGCTCTCTTGTGAGGCTGCCGGAACACACCGTTAGGTGCTTGATGACAGTTTTTCTACTTGGGGGTGGTAGCTAGCCAGTCGAGTACTAGAGAGTACTCTCCCACCTGTATCCTGTATATATTATAAAAAAAAGAATACACTAAAGTATTCTATTAGTAATTGGTTACCACAGTCTGAAATGTGGTAGTAAAGTATTCGGCTGACTAATTCTGCCGCCAAGCATCTAACGTTGTCTTCCGGTATCCTCCCTCACTGGAAAGCTAATTCCATTTTAGGCTAGGTGTGTTTACTATCTCCGACCACACCGCCACGTAACATCAGGTGACTTGTGGTCAAATACCTACTCCGTTTGAAAAAATCTTGTAAATTATGAAACAGTCCAGTAACAGAAAGTTAATACAATCTTAAGTATCCAAAAACAATGTTTTAAATTATTTTTTCTGGCAAACAAATTGTTGCAACGTTATACAACCTTGCGGTTTCACCCGCGTAGTTCCCGTTCCCGTGGGAATTCGGGGATAAAAAGTACTCTATGTTACCCGGAGATAGTGTAGCTTCCCAACGGCGAAAGATATTTGAAATCGGTCCAGTAGTTTCGGAGCCTATTCAATACAAACAAACAATCAAATCTTTCCTCTTTATAATAGTACTAGCGGACGCCTCGCGGTTTCACCCGCGTAGTTCCCGTTCCCGTGGGAATACAGGGATAAAAAGTACCCTATGTCACCCAGAGATAGTGTAGCTTCCCAACGGTGAAAGAATTTTTGAAACCGGTCCTGTAGTTTCGGAGCTCATTCCGTACAAACAAACAATCAAATCTTTCCTCTTTATAATAGTATACATATAGATAGATTAACAGCAATGTTAAACTTTTATATCAATGTCACATTGATTATAGTTATAATGCTATTTATTAAGCGTTATGTGACAGTTACTAGAAACAGTATAGTATTATTGCACAGATTGCTGTAAAATCTACTAGCTGTGTTGTATTCCCGTTCTGCGATCAAGGTCTCTCTATTTTCGAGCTCTATCGAATGTCGTCACTAGAGTATTCTTTAACACAACACGAGAAAAAAATATTTACACGTTGAAACCACGTGAGGAAACCGGTTCAGCTGATATGATAATCGTATAGCTTTATTTCTTTATCTGTTTCAGCAAACGATTGTAATCTTATTAATTGCCATGTTTTCCAGTTTCGCTGCTAAAGAGAAATTATTTTTAACTAGCTGCGCCCGTGTTCTTACCCGCTACATGTTTTCGGGATAAACAGTAGCCTATGTGTTAAACCAGGGTGTCGGCTACCTCCATACCAAATTTCATCCAAATCCGTTCAGTAGTTTTTGCGTGAAAGAGTAACAAACATCCATCCATACATTCAAACAAAGTAACATTCGATTAGCGATAACGCTAATAGAAAAGACAAAAATGTATGGGATTGACATAAGCTGCCCACGTGACGTATCGATAGCTATATTATCCCCGTACATTTTTCGTCTTTTCTATTAGCGTTATCGCCGATCGAATGATACTTTGGCTAAGCCTTAGTAGTGGTTATGGAATCACCTTGTTATATCTAAAAATACATTTGTTTTTTCATTTAATTGAATGCTAAATCTTGTTTATATTAATACACATGTGTTCAATTTAATTAGCACTATGACCACCATTATTTTCATTTAAAATTAGTTATATAGCAAACATCACGATTGTTTTATACACACCTAAATCTATGTATCTCTTCTGTATTTACTCAAGAGTTTGTAATATTATTTTGAACAAGATTTTACTTTGCACATGTAGTTATCGTCTTAAATAAACGTTGACTGAACAAATATGTTGGCTCAGTTTATTATATAACAGATATATTCGCAGATATACTCACCGAGAAGTCCTTGAATATTGTATTATAATCTGAAATTTGTGTCGTAGGTAGGTATTGCAGCTAGCGAAATGATATTATTGAGACTAATCATTGAATGTATAGGTTTTATAGATCTATGTATTTCGAACTTGTAGATCAATCACCGATTTTCAATATTAACTTACTCCATTGTTATCCTGCTAATGTTATAAATGTAAAAGTTTTTATGTTTGGATGTTTGGTTTGTCAATCACGCAAAAACGGCTGAACGGTTGCTAGGCAAAGACCGAACATAACTTTGACTTACGTTGTGTGACTGTGACTATGACTTAGATCTATTTTCTTTATTTCAAATTAGTAGGTACCTACCTACCTACCGGTTGTCACAAACTACACCTATGATAAAAATTAACTTAATTAATTTAAATAATAATAAGTAAATAAATTAGTTGATGGAATTAACATTCAAATCGAAATCAAAGCCAAAATAAATATTACAATAGATAAAAATGTCGTTAAAAAAATAAATTATGAATTATTAGATAATAATGATATAAAAATACTATAGTATATCTTTAAATGTTTGAAAATATAGTCTAAACACTTAACAATGGCAAATGTACAAAGTTCATCGCCAAAGGTTTAGATGAAAAAAAAAGACATGACTCTTCGACATTAAGATATTGGTCAGAAAATTGTGTTAATCTCAATACAGCTGAGAACTGTTGTTTCACTTATTATCTAGGCTAGATAAATATGGTTATCTAATCAATAAACCCAGCAAATAGTGTAGTTAATATCACGCCTTACATTTGCATGTCTTAAATAAACCGTCTGGCATAAATTGAAGATAACAGTTGTGTATTTTATCAATTTGAATTCTTGAACAGTTCGTTATTTCACATCAGATCTGAATTCCAGTTCTAGTTGCTCCGTCAAGTGATTGTGAATTATATTAACATTATTATGTCCATTTTTCCGTTTATAATAGCTTATATATGTATATTAACGTATATCACTGTGTCATTTGTATTGCGAAAAAAAATAATATAAACAAACGTCATTTTTCAGATATGAAAGTCGTAAATGTTTTAATACACCCTCAATTCTCATGATACATAGAAACATTATGTAATATTGTATCAAGATCGAAACAACGGATCGGATCGGAAGTTTAGTTTCGTAAGGTAAGAAACACACGGATTCTCATTAAAATTAGTAATAGTATATACCTATAATAAAAAGTATATAGTACCTAGGCGACCGAGCATTGCAAGTTTATTAAAAACTCGGAAAAACGCATTTTCTTATAGATGATACCTATGTAGATCGATTCGAGTCGTTTTCGTGATCTCAATATACTTATAAATATTTATCGATTTCGCTGACATTTGCTGTGAGTTTTGAGGGCAAAAATCAATCTAGCCAAGTCTATATATATAGAAGTATATTATACTAGCTGGTACCCGCGATTTCATCCGCATGGAATTTGAAATTATCAAAAAACATTAAAATTAAAATTTTCCAAATAACTAAATTTTCTGCGCAATTTTCTTAATTTTCCTTTCCGTTAGAACCTTCAATAAAGCATTAAAAGAAAACAATTAAATCGTTAAATACGTTCTCAAGTTATTGGCGTTACCAAAGGAAACGGATTAATTTTTTTTACATACAAATATTGCTCATTTAATAACATTACATTAATGCAAATTGATTATTTATTTATTACACTCGTATATGCGCATAATTACTCGTCAGGCAACTATATTTAACTCATTTATCTATTTCGACAAAACGGCGTATTAATCCGATTATAAATAGAATATAGCTGTTTAAAGCACCTCCGAAACAACTCGCAAATTTGAAACTAAGCTATAAGTACCTAGTTATATGTACCTTGAACAAAGAAATACGATAATGTAAAAAAAACATGGTTGTCAATACGAAACAAGTTATAAATACCTAGTTCTAAGTACAAAGCAATATGAACACTCAAGAGAATGATGATTTTCATACTTAGCTGTTTAAATATTGACAGAATATTCGCAAAGGCTTGGCATGTTATAGTCTTCACGCTAATCTTTGAAAGATAATAGGTTTCCTGTTTTTATGATAACTAACTACGTTCCGTGGTTTCAGCCGCGGTGATTATTTTTATGTACAAATTCAAAAACTCACAGTTTTACATCAAAACGTTTTTGAGATAAATAAATACACAGATACAGAAGAATAATCATCATCATTTCAGCGGTGGGACGTCCGCTGCTGGACATTGGTCTTCCCCATTGACTTCCACAAAGACCGGTTGGAAGCGGCTCGCATCCAGCGCGTTCCTGCGGTCTTTGTTAGGTCGTCTGTCCATCTTGTGGGTGGACCTCCAACGCTGCGCTTGCCGGTTTTTTAAATTTATATTATCTGTAGGTTACTTTAAGATTTTTTTCTATCTAGAAAATGTATTGTAATAGTGTTGCAAGAGCAATGGTCAAAAATCATCATCAAGATTAATATTTTGAAGCGAAAAATTCTTCAGCCGTGTTGAGATGTCTGCTAGGGGTAAAACTTACAGGTCCGCGTCACCAACATGCTAATGTGACGTATTTTAAGTTATCACCTCCGTCGGAAATCCCCATGACTCCCTATTTTTTATTTTGAATACCTTAATATAATCAAGGTTTTAGTCATCCATTACATGTATACATTAATATTCCTACGAGAACTAAGTTGATTAGTATACATGTATAAATAATTGATTATATTACCATTGTACTAATTTCCACTTATCTACAGTAGTCAGTCTATAGATAATATTATACATATAGGTATAGAATAGAATAAACGATATTGGGAATTGGTGGTCTGCTTAGCAAGAAGTCGTCTAAGTACCAGATACCAGGTACCAGATATTCTCCCGTCAAGCAGTATTGTGTAAACAATACTGTGTTCTGGATTGAAGGGTTATAGTTAGCGAAATTACAGGACTGTTGAGACTTACCATCGAAAGTTTAATAGGCGACAATGCAGCGATGTCCTGGACTTTGTTTTGTTATTTCAAGTTCTGGATATCGCTGCAATGGTAATGGACATGCGTTATCTCTTACCACCTGGAGACTATCTCGTTCGTCCCATTATTTTTACATTAAAAATAAAATAAAATAGGGAATTTTTTATTTTACTAACGTTTAATTATATCGAATACTCAGACTATAGATTCGGCAACATTCGAGCGCACGATGAGGCTGCGCGTGCGCTGTACACAGCGTTGTCTCCATGATGAAGGCCACCGGATATGGCCGAAACTATAGTCTGTCTATCCGATAGAATTAAACGTGAGTAAAACAAAAACGTGTCAAAACCACGTCAGTTTCCAAAGTAAAATAAGGCAACTATAAACTACAATAATATGGAGTCATAAATAATGTAATACTTGCAGATTTTATTGATATATATAATTCATTATACAAGGTGTGAGTTGAAACGTGACACCTCTACTGAGGTTTATAATATGATCCATAAAATATAATAGCTGTGTTGTTAAATTTTATAGAGTTAGCTTCACGGGCCATCAAACAAAATACTTTGTAAATTAATTACATTCTAAATCACTGATGCAGTAGATTGATGTAGTCACTTAGAAACGCCTAATTGATGTACGAACATAGATCTGTTCACAATAAAGAAAACGAATCCAAGAGTATCCAATGAAAAAGTAATTTATTGATTCAGGCGTTACTTTGCGGAAGTTCATTTTGTATATACAAGGTATATATTTAGTTTATTTCCGCTTAATAGTCGTTTCAGTTACAACAGTGATGAGGATTTAAATTTAACTAACTTGACAACAATTTCATAATTAAAAACTTAATATCCTAAACTAAATTTGACATATACTTAAAAATTAAAACAAATTAAACAAAAAACTAATGTAAATAACCACTAGTGTTTATATCCTTTTCTCGCTGCAGTAACCAGTTGCCGACACAAGTTTCTCTCTCTTCTCTCATATGTCTATACACGAGCCATCCTCAGGACGTGTTGACTCTTCGAGTGCTTGGTCGAGTTATAGCTCGAGGATAGACGATATTCCTAGGATATTTATCTATTTAAACGTAGGTACTTTTACTATAGTTTAGTAGAAAAATATACTACTTATAAAAGGCTTTTAAGGTTTTAAGTATATAATCATACGATCTATATGTACATCTCTGGTTCTTTAGGTATTTTTCCTCTCGCGTCATTTCATTATCAGCTCGTAATTGAATACTTATTGAGCACTGAACTGTGGATATAGGTCACGCTTGTGTTATCGCGTGTCCCGACTATGTATTTGTTATTTCATTTTAACGCTAAAGTTATACGTAAATTGACGTTGGTTTGGATATCTAGTATAAATTTTGCATGTCTTTTTCAATATTCGAGGTGTCAATTTCTAATTTTACTTTACACAAAGAAGTATATATACAAACTCTTTGACGGCTATAGTTCTTTTCTTTTTGGATTTGTTCCATTATGAATTGGGACAAATTTACTATTTTATACAGAAAATATGGCTCGTTAATGAAGATAGTAACTGAAAAACTAAAGCTGAATATTAGTTAATTAAATAAATTTTACTAGTGTAAGAATCATTTTTTTGTACGGGTCGCGGTTATTTGTCCTTATGAGATTGACGTTTTATGTTTTTTCTTTCTTTACTTTTGCCATTGCACCTTGTTCATTCTGCCAGTTATACGTATCCACGTGTTTGATACTTTCAAGTGTCTCATGATAATATCGAGTAAAATAGCTTTTAGTAAGAGTCAAATACACATTAAGTAAATCACCGTCAAGCCGAGTACATTCCCTAGTAAAGTAGTCGTGACTTAACCGGACTTTTGGAAATAACACGAAATGTCACATTTCTGCGCATTATATTACTTGCCACACTCGTGCATATGGCCACACTTTATGATTAAAGTACCACTATTTTTATAAGTATAAGTACCTACTCGAAAATACACATGTTTTGGAAAATAATACAATACATTGAAATTTTTCCGCATTTCGGCCATAACTCCCAATTTTTTGATTAGCATAGAAATTCCCTTTTCATCCCGAAGTATTTAAATGACGCCATCCAATTTTTTAATGATTATATAGGCCTTAGGTAGTCGGAATTAGTAATCTTCAGCAAATATTTTTAATTTCATAGTAATAAAAGTGAAACGGAATCGATTTTACAGTGGCACATGTGTTTAAACAGCATTTGGCATAATACAATTAGGTAGGTATATTACTTTTATTTTGGTATCAGTTCGAAAAAGCCACTTAAACATTCTTGACCTTGGTTTAGCGATAAATCGTTACGGATTGTATAACCATCCTCGATATTGGCAATGCCATTTTGTAATCGACATTTGACTATCAAATAGCGGTACATATTATTATTGATAAGGCAAAATAAATACACACTATCAGCTATGATGTGGTCTAATGTTGGTTTAAAACGGGTAAAAATAGTATAATTTTCAATTGTGATTATTATTTGCGATTATGTATTTGATCACAGGAAGATAAAAGTAATTACTATAGATAGTAAAGTTATAGATTGTGTGCATTGAAATTAATTATTTTTTCAGTTAATAATTATAAATAGATAGTAATAAAATAGAAGGTAAGTACATCGAACATTGACGCAATTAAGTTGCATGTCGGTCTGTTTTCTATCGAATACACTTTGGGGAGTGCGCTTCAGATCTACATGGCCTAATTCCACCCTGTCTGTTCTTCTACTGGACACCAGAGACCCAGAAACTTCAAAAAGCTCCCCGCTTCATGGTAGATATTCCATAAACTCTTAACTAAACAGTTCGATTCCACCGTCATTGTAAAAACCGCTAAACAATGGAATTTGCTGCCCGAGTGGGTGTTCCCTGATGAATATAATCTGGGTGCCTTCGAGTGCTCTATCATAGACCGCATCTTCGCTTAGCATCAGGTGAGATGGCGGTCAAACGCAAGCCTATCTTAAATTTCAAAAAAAGTGTAGCCTGACACGTTCCCGAGGTCGAGATAAGAAACCGCCACTTACTTTGCTAGGATAAAAGAGAAATCTTTGAAATACGCTCGAATTAATCAATAACGATCCTAAATTAATGGACAGCTCATTTTTATTTGTGTTTGTATCATTAATGGTTTAGATCTAAAATTTAATATTTAATACGAAAAATGTTTAGTTCATTCTAGAGTTCTCATTGTCCTTTGAATTCTTAAAGCTCATGATAATTTTTCCCTTCATAAAGAACAATGTACTTCTTGTATATTGGCAGTAGTTATTATTCTCGCTAACTCACGATAATATCTCATTAAATGTCTTTGTTAAAATACAATAGATCTGCCTGACATTTCGACCGAGGGCGACGAACTATAAAATGTTGCCAGTAATATCCTCGTAATTTTCATAGAAACTGAACCAAAATTATTATGTAGGTAAGTTTTTCTATTAAAAAAAAAGGATAGACAAAGCAACAAAATTGAGACCAACATAGACAACATAGATTAAGATAACAAAGATACTACAGTAAAAAACAAAACTTAAGCGGGAAAATGATTGAATTCCAGTTACAATCATCAGGTAAATTTTGTATAAAACGTTGGCAATACTGTATCCAACGTTTAATTTCATGAAAGGGTCATAGTTTAGAATTGGGATCGAGTTTTTGCTACAATAACGGAGTATGATAACAATGTCGACACACCCATTTAATTTGAAAACTGTCTGTAGGTACACGTTTCAATTAGAATTGACATGGAGGTATATTGCCACGCACTTTTTGTTGTAATTGTCTTCTACGCAATTTGTACAAGTACCTTGTGTACAATAAAGAGTTCATTGTCCATTAATTTTAGTAGCATCTACATAAGTATATCTAAAGATCAACTATTTCGCTAATTGTTGATATCTATAAATCACGAAATCATTATTACCTTCTTTTTGTTTCCTGTGACCAGTCTTTGAACTCTGATCTGACGTTCTTAGATTAGAGATCCAAAAGATCCAATCTCCAAATTATCTGTAAAAGACTACTGTACTCGGAGGCGAAAGACAACTTCGATCGTAGATTGTAATCAAGGTGATTGATCACCTCTGATTTTCGTTTATAATATGCTGGTTTTACCGCAAGCGTTTATGATAGTTGTCACTCCCAACTTTTAAATTTGTATTCTTCTTAATTTAGAGTTTTCTGATAAATAGACTTAAAATGTTCTTTGCTTTCCTTATAACCGATGATATTCTTTCAGATGTAACATGCAGCAGAATTTCTGAAAAATCTACGACATTAATGCTTTTAACATTAATCTCCACGATATTGATATGCATCATTTCATTAGATTTAATTTATACGTCGCTTCTTTTGCTCTTCGGGATAATTTCTGTTGTAAAGTGGAAACATTTTTATTTCTAATTCTTTGTCTGAAATATAATTTCCTTTGTCCATAGTGGTTTACTGCGACTATAGTGGATCCGGACGCGCTCTGCAATGGATCGAGGAGTACATAGCGAGGGACGTGCTACCCATACATGCAACACGATGCACGGGTCTCAGCTATACTTCTGGACAGAGCGACTACTACAGGTTAGCTATATCTAAGAAAATCTTATCAACCGAAAGTCTGTTAGTTTTATGCATCAAATGATCAACGGGTTAATTTGGTTTCCGTTTGTTGGTTTTTTGATGCGGGATGGTAATGTTTGACGGTTATTTTTTTAATTTATATTCTCCGCTTTTAAACAATAGAAATAGAAAACATAGTTTCATATTTTTTTATAATAAATAGATATTTTGATCGCTAACTTGCCTAATGTTAAGCGAAGATGCGGTCTACGATGGAGGACGCTTGCCTATAATACATCGATTTACTCACGACTTGAAGGCACCCAAATTGTGTCTTGTACTGAACAGCCGAGAGCCGAGTGTGGTGTTCCCTGATAGATACAATAGATGCAACACAACAAATTCCATTTCTTAGCGGTTCGCATGATGACGGCGGATTCGAACCCGGATTAGTTCGAGTGTTAGGAATATCTACCAAGAGCCGATGTTGCTTTTTAGAACTCCTGGTTGTCCATAAAATATATTTGTAAGAATTTTGGTTGGTCATTTCGGAAAGTATTTTAACGCTTCTAGCGATGCGTGATTATGCTTGAATGTTAGCCTAATGCGTTTACCATTGACAATGTTGATTGCATTATCAATGCCTATGCTTGATGCTTGCGTTTGATTGTTAACACGTCTGGTGTTTAGCGAAGCTGCGATCTAAAACAAAGCACGTTTGAGGAAACGGATTCAGCAACTTGAAAACACTCAGATTATCTTAATCGGCTTATAGGGATTGGTTGGTATCTTCATCAGTCTAGACAATCTATTTGTTTTTTGTGTAACAAGTGTGTATTTGGTAGTGCGTAAGTCTTTTGTTTTGTGTTGGTCAACAACATTTTTCAATTTATTTATCAGGGCAGAAGCGAAGGCTATAATCCGCAGCACAGTGGGCGCGTTGCCCGAAGATGCGATAGTGTTTGGAGCGTCCTTGCCGAGGTTTCTGAGAGCTCTGCAGCCGCAGAAAGCGATACTGTTCGTGTCTTCGCGGGAAACGGAGCGGCAGATCGCGCCGTGGAGGGAGTATGGAGCTGAGGTGAGAATGGAAACACATTTGAATTTATCGCAACAAAATAAGTAACATGACAATTGACATAAAAATTCCTGCTATTATATTTAAAAAAATATCTAGTTGCGGTTGTTTGGTTCACCCGCATTTTCCGAGACAAAAATTTGCCTATATTTATTTATAACTAGCTCAGTGGTTAGTTTATCATCTTCGACCACACCGTCAATTAACAGCAAGTATATTCATATAATTAAAAATTATGTGAAACATTGTAATGCCATTTACACAATAAACAAGAAGTCAGTTTCATTTTAAACTTACTGTTTTCCGAAATCATATTTGTTTTATGAATTCTGTATTTTTTTCAAGTAATACATTTTTTTAAATTCTTATCTCTGAACAAAAGTTCTACCTGATAAAAACAAAGATGTCACATGGAACTATACTGACAGAAAAAAATAATATAATGTTATACTATTATTCATTGTATTTTTATTTATGTTTATATTTTTTTTATTCTGTTCTTGTTTTTCTTATTTAAATTCTTATTTTTTAATTTTTTTACATTAAATAGGTATATATAAAACATAAATAATATAAAAACTAGTTTGCCGCCGGCAGCGGGGCAGGGCTCAAGCTGCCGGTGGTTAAGGCTGCAGAGTGAGGAACCTCCTCACAATGCGCGTCGTGTCAAGGATCACTGCCTTTTGAAGCTGACCCTTGACCCAGCCGTCATATTATTATTTAAAAAATCCGCAATATTTTTATCAAGGGCACCTACCGATACTAACACAAGTGTGGAGTCGTGCTGTATCTGCTCACCTCGTACTGTATTACTTACTTGTATACCTATTAACTATTAATACACGTATATATTTATACTATTAATATTATAAATGTGAAAGTTAGTTTGTTTGGATGTTTGTTACTCAATCACGCAAAAACGTCTGAACGGATTTGGATAAAATTTGGCATAATTACACATAGCTTATTACCTGGATTATCATATAGAACTTTTCTTAACAGATGTATTTCATTTGAAAGCTTATTTATTCATTGACGGTTTGACAGATGTCAGTTTGACCGATGTCTGTTTGACAGATGTCACATTTACAGATGTCAGATTCATGACTATTGCTTATTTGTTTAATTTCTCTCTGCAACTAATTCTAAAGTTAACGCGGACTAAGTCGCGGGCGTCAGCTAGTAATTTTATAAGTAGGTACATATGTGTGGGAAGTATGGGTCGAGGCTAAGTCCTTCGATAAGGGCGACCGTGAAAACGTTACGTAAGTGCAAAGAGCACGTAAGGCATTTAGTTTTAGGCTCCGTAACTTGCAGTTGTAAATATACTGACACGACCTATTACAATAATGCTTTATATATAATCAAACTAGCCACCCGCCTCGACTTCGCACGGGTGCAATTGTAGATACTTATGTGGTGCATTGTGTCTGTGTCTATTGATGGAAATCGCATTAAAATCCGTTGGGTAGTTTGAAAAATCTAAGCGTACAGACGGCGGGAAGCGACTTAGTTTTATACTATGTAGGGATTGTTTAACGGAGAATTCGATCTGTTGAATTTATAATCAGTGTTGTAATACATAATTAATATACTTGGTGGTAAATCTCCTTGGTCTTGCAGTATCAGATATTCAGCCGTCAAGCAGTAGTGTGTAAATATTACTAATTAAATTACTTACTAATTAAAATTCCGGTTTGAAGGGTACTGCAGTTAGCGAAATTATAAGACTTGAGATTAAACCATCGAAATTCTCCAGAGTTATGAGCGCCAAAGCAGCGACACCCTAGACTTTGGTTTGTTATTCAAAGTTCAGTGTATCGCTGCAATGGTCATTGACAGGCGTTATCTCTTACCACTAGAAGATCATGTGGACAAATGAAAATATTATTGTAAAGGGTAAAATAGATTACCACGATTTTATTATGTAAATGAAACAGGATAACTGATAGAATGCAATCTTTTTTGTAAATACATACAGTTAGAATACCCAGAAACAGAATAAACTATTTATGTTCGTCACATAAATAAATAAATAAATAAAATAAATATCGTAGGACATTACACACAGCGCCATCTGACCCCAAACTAAGCAAAGCTTGTACTATGGAAGTCAGATAACTGATAGAATACATACATATTTTTTTTTTGTAAATACATACTTATAATACATACAGTACACCCAGACACAGAACAAACATTTGGTTTTATATCACAAAATGCTTGTCCTGGGTGGGAATCGAACCCACGCCCCACAGCTCTTGAAGCAGACATGCTACCAATGAGCCAACAGGGCTGTCAAACATAAATGTTTGTTTTGGATGCGAATTGAACCCACGCCCTAGCTCACGTGCTGCAGAGCTAATATGGAACGATGTTACAGGGCAGTCAATTTGACCATGTAAGTCAAAGAGTTTTGAACACAAAGGTATTTTATTTGATGAAGTACCTAATGTTCGTATTTGCTTTCTACCTATAGGTGATCGGTGGCATTTTCCCTCCGCTTTGTTATCAAAGGCCGAGTGTTATCTCGCTGCCACGCTAGCCGCCACGTGAGTTTGCGATGCAAGGCATTAGTAAACATTGCGTTTTGCATACACATGCATAGATCTTGCAAATTGAATTTTATCCCAGCTGATTTGTTGTCTGCTTGAATGTAGCTTATTAATTATACCTTCATTTGTATTTATACAAAAGCAACGTTAAGAGCCATCTTACAGAGAGACAGAGAGAGATATCTGCCTTAAGAGCTGAAGGGCGTGGGTTCGATTCCCGCTCAGAACAAACATTTTATGTATCAACAAATGTTTGTTCTGTGTCTGGGTGTTCTGTATGTATTATAAGTACGCATTTAAAAAAAAAAAAAGTATATATGTATTGACTCAGTTATCTGACTTCCATACACAAGCTCTGCTTAGTTTGGGATTAGATGGCGCTGTGTGTAATGTCAAGCGATATTTATTCATTTATTATTTTATTTATTGTTAATAATTTAGTTTCACTTATGCGTGATTACTCACGTTTAATTATGTCGCATACCCCGACTATAGTTTTGGGCACATCCGGTGGCCTTTTTCAAGGAGAGTACAACGCAAGCGCGGCCTGTGGCCGTAAAGTGAACTGCCTAGAACTTGCCTGGTTTTATATAAGTTCATAATACGCCCCCTGGTGTTGCTTCGCATGACAGTGACAGTTAGTTTCCATAGTTAAATAATTTAAGAAAAGATGTTCGTTGGTCATTTGATTAACTCTTTATTAACACTAAAGATTAAACAAATAAGTAAAATAAAATTAAGAGATAAATGTAACAACCGCAAAAATAGCTAAAAACGATCTCTAGGGAACTTTAGGACGGAATGGATTTAAGGAAGATCTTTTTTATAAACTGGCCCACTACTGTCTATTCTCATTGTGAGAAGGATAAGGCCATACGCTGGCAAAGTGCGACTCCCACTCGAAACAAATCAGAATAACTGGCAATCATCGAAACCGCAAGGCGTCCCAAATATAAAATAATCGCGGACGCCTCGCGGTTTCACCTGCGTAGTTTCCGTTCCCGTGGAAATACATGGATAAAAGTAGCCTTTATCACTCGGGGATAGTGTAGCTATCCAACGCTGAAAGAATTTTTGAAATCGGTCCAGTAGTTTTGGAGCCTATTCATTACAAACAATCAAATCTTTTCTCTTTATAATAGTATAGATAGATAGATTATAAGTACATGAATAATGTAGGTACATTACGTCTGGTAAAGTTAATAAGTAAGTACATTAAGTGTACCAAATAAAATAATAATGAACTAAATCTAAAAATTATTACCAACCCCAAAAACTTAGTCGAATGTTCAATCAATTTTCCCAAAAATAATCTCCCAAGTTCTCATTTACAAATATTAAAATTATAGATCTAATGAAATGTCTAGAGGTTCCACACAAATAGTACAAACATCACCGAGGGACAACCAGGCCCTCGAGTGCGCTGTAAAACCAAGGACGCAGAATGAAGGGGCTCTGGGCACGCAATCTAGTGCGACTTAAGGGCCTATCGAGTGCATTTCTCTAGTCGATTTTAGGTATTCTGTGCGCTCCGTGTGTGAGTGCGCAAGGCACACGAGCGAACAGCTAGTACCGCGCGCCGCCGTCGGCGCCACGCGCTACAGGCATTGTCGATACACATACGGCGGCGAAATGAAAATCGGTTTGAGCTAAATACTTAAACGGCTAAGTAGACGAACTGGATCAACTATTTTGCCGCTTATATTAGTAGACTGGTGGCCGAGTGGTAACAAGCTGTATGAGTACGGCCACATAGTCACGGGATCGAAATCAACACCATATTAATACGGAATATTATTTTTGCACACAAATTTTGTTGATAGGTATTTTAAATAAATATAATACATAAATATTTCGTTTTTTTTAAATACATTATAATACGATTATTTTTGTATACTTATTATTTTTATAATACGTTTTATTTTTATTTTATTTTTTTCTTATTAGTGTTACATCTCCCGTCTGTTTTTTATGTTCTCTATTGTATTTTTTCTTTTCTTGGTTGCTTGGAAGAGATCGCTGTTAGCGATAAGGCCGCCACTTGTGGCACTAGTTCATAAGGTTCTTTATTCTCTGTACTCTTTTCTATTTATGATGTCCACAATAAAGAGTTATATCTATCTATCTTATTTTTTTTAACCGACTCGATTTTAAATGGAGGAGGTTCTCAATTCGTCAATTTTTTTTTATGTAAAAGTAATAAATCGATCGAGTCACTCTCCTGATGATAAGAGATAACGCTTGTCCATGACCATTGTAGCGATACCCAGAACATTGAGTAACAAAACAAAGTCCAGGGCATCGCTGCTCTGGCACTCATTACTTTGAGACTAGATGGTTAGTCTCAACAGCCCAGTAATTGCGCTAGCTGCAATACCCTTCAAACCGGAACACAGTAATGTTTACACACTACTGCTTGGCGGCAGAATATCTAGTACTGCGGTGGTCTGTACCTACCTAGACGACCTCCTGCTAATTCCGCCAATTATGAATCGATTTTGATGATTCTTTTTTTTGCTTGGTTGATCCATACTTCAGAGATGGTCCCATATATTTTTTATCGAAATCGGTCGAGCAAGTAAAAAAAAATCAACACAAGTATTAAAAAACCTCGCTGTTTCATTGAAGCAGTGCGTTTAGTTGGCCTAAGGGTCATGGAGTAGGTTTTTTGTTTGTAAATTTGTGTATTTCTTTTTATGTAACTGAACATTTTTAATTCCCTATTTTATCTATTGAAAATAATTAATTTATTATAACACTATGGAACCTAAGAATATGACATACCGTAAGCAACTCCTACGATACACCTCACTTTTTTCCTTTCCACTGACGAATAATAAACGACGAAAAAGTATTATTATTTTGACTACCCAGTCAGCACGTTTGCGTCATGAGTTGTATGGCATGGGTTCGATTCCCACCGAGGGCAAATTTTGATGAGAAGAACATAGATGTTTGTTTTGTTTGGGTGTTTATGTATACTTTAGTATGTTCATAATTGATTGATTCAAAATAATGACGTGCATAATTATTAAAAAAAAATAGTTTATTACTTTACCCATGGCTTTACTCGCATATCCATTTTGGAGAAGTCATTTAAAAAATACTAAATTAAAATAAAATAATAATAAATATTTCTTTTTTAGTAGAATATAGCTTTATGGCATGGGTTCAATTCCCGAATTTTTTTGTGAAAAACATAGATGTGTGTTTTAATTTTTGTTGGCGGCCATATTGGATCAACTTTAAAGTATTCTCCATTCTACTAGTCAATCCCATTCATTTCATTTTGATACCTATATTGAGGTTGTAGTGAAAAAATATGTAATCTGCCATTTTGTTGGCGGCCATATTGGATTTGCTTTTTTTTATTATAATCTATTCTACTAATCAAGCCCTTTCATTTGATACCCATATTGATGGCATTGTGAAAAAATATGCAATCCGCCATTTTGTTAGCGGCCATATTGGATTTGCTTTTTTTAAAGTTTACTCTATTCTACTAGTCAAGCCCTTTTATTTGATACCCATATTATAGGAGTGGTGGAAAAATATGTAATCCTCTAGTTTGATGGCGGCCATATTGGATTTGCTTTTTTTTATTATAATGTATTCTACTAGTCAAGCTCTTCCATTTGATACCCATATTGATGGTATTGTGAAAAAATATGTAATCCGCCATTTTGTTAGCGGCCATATTGGATTTGCTTTTTTTAAAGTTTACTCTATTCTACTTGTCAAGCCCTTTTATTTGATACCCATATTATAGGAGTTGTGAAAAAATATGTAAGCATCTATTTTGATGGCGGCCATATTGGATTTGCTTTTTCATTTATTTTATTTATTTATGCTCTAATGAAACAGCGAGGTTTCGGAGTAAACGAAAATGTCATCGACGTATACAATTTTTATATTTATGTTGATTTTTAAAAATTGCTCGACCGATTTCGATAAAGTTTATATGAGACCACCTCAGAAGTATGGATCTATCAAGCAAAAAAAAAATTATCAAAATCGATTCATAATTAGCGGAATTATCGCGTAACAGACAGCCCCGTTGGCTCATTGGTAGTATATCTGCCTTGAGAGCTGTAAGGCGTGGGTTCGATTTCCATTCAGGGCAAACATTTTGTGAATAAACAAATGTTTGTTCTGTGTCTAGCTGTTCTGTATGTATTATAAGTATGTATTTACAAAAAAAAGTATTTATGTATTCTATCAGTAATCTGACTTCCATCACACAAGCTCTGCTTAGTTTGGGGCCAGATGGCGCTGTGTGTAATGTCCTACGATATTTATTTATTTATATTTATTTAACATACATATACATTTTTGTAGCGATGATAGCTCAGTGGTTGACGCGGTCGGTTCGCATGCCGAAGGGCGTGGGTTCAAACCTAACAATGAGCTCGAGCTGCCGGTGAAGGAAAACATCGTGAGGAAACCATAGCGTGGTGGTAGCGTACTCTCTAGTACTCGGCTGGCTAGCTACCACACGAGAGTTGAAAATATTATGTCCCCAAGCATCTAACCATGAGTTCTGGCAGCCTCACTTGAGAGCCAGTTCCATTCCAGGCTAGGTGTGCTTTACCATCTTCGACCACGCCTTCTCTTAACATCAGGTGAGCTGTGGTCAAACATAGCCTAGCACAGTGGTTCTCAAACTTTTTTGGTGTCGGAACCCTTTTGGGAAGCAAAATACTTGATGGAACCCTATAATAAAACAATACTTTTTAAAAGTGTGTTCTTTAATAAAGAATCTTTATTAATAAGCATAATAAAAGTACAATGTAACAGTTACTAATTATTACTTACTTTACCATATGGCAAGTACAATAATAGAAGATATTAAAAAAAAGTAACTAATGGGATTTGATAAACAAAAAGCAAAAATAAAATGAGAAATTTAAAAATTGCGTTGTAAACAATCTCGACTTTATTTTTTAAAGTTAGAGTCGAAAGTCGCTTGTTGACAACTATAGCGTCTAATTCAGAGGCGGCTTTTATCAAAGGGACAGCGCGCTCACAAGTATACAAGTATACATGTTGATTTGTAGCGATGATAGCTCAGTGGTTAGCACGGTAGGTTCGCATGACGAAGGGCGTGGGTTCAAACCCCAACAATGAGCTTGAGCTGCCGGTGAAGGAAAAACATCGTGAGGAAACCATAGCATGGTGGTAGGGTACTTTAGTACTCGGCTGGCTAGCTACCACCCTCAAGTTGAAAATCTGCCGCCAAGCATCTAACGGTGTGTTCCGGCAGCCTCACTTGAGAGCCAGTTCCATTCCAGGCTAGGTGTGATTTACCATCTTTGGCCACACCTTCACTTGACATCAGGTGAGCTGTGGTCAAACAACTAGCCTGTCAACCATTAAAAAAAAAAAAAATACCAAACTTATGAGATATTGTACCAGCTATTGTAACACATGTTTATACAAATAAATAAATAAATAAACCTATGCGCGGCCGCGGAGTCAAAACGTTCGACCAGAGACAGGTGTTTTGATTTTTTTTTCTAAATTCTTGCGGAACCCCTACAGAGGTATCGCGGAACCCTAGGGTTCCGCGGAACACACTTACAGTATAGCAGACCTAGCATAACAAACTATTACAAAAAAAAATTGTCGAATTGAAAACCTCCTCCTTTTAAAATTGACAGCCCTGTATGTCTGCTCCAAGGCGTGGGTTCGATTCCCACCCAGGACAAGCATAAACAAATGTTTGTTCTGTATCTGGATGTACTGTATGTATTTACAAAAAAAGTATTGAAGTATTACCTATCAGTTATCTGACTTCCATAGTACAAGCTTTGCTTAGTTAGGGGTCAGATGGCGCTGTGTGTAATGTCCTATGATAATTATATATTATTTAATTTTATTATAATTTATAAAATCGAGTCTGTTAAAAAAACAAAATAAAATACAACAAAATTTGTGTGCAAAAATAATCTTCGAGTGTTGGTTGGTTTCGATCCCGTGACTGCGGATTAGAATCGGGTACCGATACCACTCGGCCACCTGTCTATGTCTACAAGTGGCAAATTTGTTGATCCGGTTCGTTTACTTTGTGATCGTACGTAAAAGCAACCTCAACAGCGACACAACCTCCCCGTCCGACAGTCGAAGCGGTACTAAAGCGGATAGGGGAACAGCGTGGTAGCTCTGCTTAGAATGGACGAAACGCGCAAAAATTTAGGTATTTCCTTCGTTTGTTCAAGCAAAATCATATTTTGGTAATTTTTATGTAATAACTATTTAGAGAAAATGTAATTTTATTGTTATACAAAGCCTGATGACTTTCCGTGCAGTATTTACGCCGTATCGAGGTTTTCTATAGATTGTTTGGGGTTACTTTGGATTTTTTTTCTATCGAGGAAACTAAAAGTAATCGTGTTTCTAAATTAGATCACATATAGATTGGATCCTTAAATATCTTAAACATTAACCTCATAAATGATGTTTTAGTAATAACGAAAATACAACGAAACAAACAGTTCCAAATCCACTCGATACCGGCTTAACTCGTGGCTGACGTAACCGCCACGCAGTTTCTAAGCGGCTACTCATGAAAATGTTCCTCCCAACATGTCGATCTGCTCATTAAAAATCTCTTTTTTTATTTTATCAGTAAATTTATTATTATACATATTTTATTAGTTATTTAATAATGAAATACTTTTCATTTGATTTTTTAATGTTTAGCTTACTATATAAGATACTAGCTGCGCCCCGCGGTGTTACCCGCTACATGATTTCGGGATAAAAAGTAGCCTATGTGTTAATCCAGGGTATCAACTACCTCCTTACAAAATTTCATCCAAATCCGTTTGGTAGTTTTTGCGTGAAAGAGTAACAACCATCCATTCATTCATCCATCCATAGTTTGCGAAATTACAGGTCTATTGAGACTAACCATCGAACAAATTAAAGTAAGAAGCGACAAAACAGTAAAGTCCTGGACTTTATTACCTAAAGTTCTGAGTGGGACCGCAATGGCCATGTATAAGCATTATCTCTTGTCTTTTAAACAAAAAGAGAAAAATAGACATATGTACATAGGACAGCCCTGTTGGCTCATTGGTAGTATATCTGCCTTGAGAGCTGTAGGGCGTGGGTTCGATTCCCACTCAGGGCAAACATTTTGTGAATAAACAAATGTTTGTTCTGTAGACACAGAACAAAAAACAAAGGCGTTCTGTATGTATGTAAAAAAAAAAGTATAAGTATATGTATTCTATCAGTTATCTGACTTCCATCACATAAGCTCTACTTAGTTTGAGGTCAGATGGCGCTGTGAGTCCCACGATTTATATTTTTTTATATATTAGGTATACGTACGTAAATTAATGTAAATACACAAACGTTATACAAGAGAGATGTCGAGAGCAACGATATGTAGGCCACAATGAGTCCAAAAAGAGACCAAAACTTAAAAATAAAACCGCCATATAAAATAAAATGTAATAAATAAAAATAAATGTTATAAACAGGACGCGTTAATGCATTAACAGTGCTAAAACCGTCGTCATTTCTCATCGTGCATTATGTTCACTACGCACGCGATGTGTGTAAAATATTTACTCAGCGTTTTGGATGCGTCAAAACAGTAAACAACTGGACCATCCCATATTAGTCCACTGCTGGACATAGGCCTCTCCCAAGACACGCCACTCAGCCCGATCTTCGGCTTTTCACTTCCATCCACCGCCAGCTGTCATTGAACAAACTCAGTATACTTTGTGTAACTTTTTAAAGTAAGGCCATACGTATAATTAAATTAATTATTTTTTTTTACGTATATCGTCACTCCACCGAGTCTCAGGTCGTCCTATGCTACGTTTGCCAATACGCGGTCTCCACTCTAGAACGCGTCTACCCCAGCGGTTATCGGATCTGCGACAGATATGTCCAGCCCATTGCCACTTCAGCTTGCTAATACGCTGAGCTATGTCAATGACTTTAGTTCTCTGGCGAATTACTTCGTTTCGGATACGATCCCTCAGAGAAATGCCAAATATAGCTCTTTCCATAGCTCGCTGAGCGACTTTGAACTTACGGACCATTTTTCGCTGTGAGTGTCCACGTTTCGGCTTCGTAGGTCATGACAGGTAGAACGCAAAGATTGAAGACCTTTGTCTTGAGACTTTGTTGGATGGATGACGAGAAGACAGTTTTCCGAATGCTGCCCAGCCCAACTGTACTCGCCATAAACAACTGGATATGCTTCAATAATTTCAAGTGATGGGTATGATCAATAACAGCGTACTCTGAGCTAATTCTTGCGGTGCCTGTAAGGGAATCAGGAAATAGCTACCCGACCATGAATCATTCTTCTCATTCGTATCCACTCTTGGCAGAGTGGTCGTGGTCAACGATGTCCCGCCTGCTTGAGGTCATTCTGGTGCACTCGTGTACGGGTCCGCCCACTAGCAACTTTACTTGGTCAGCCCACCACATTGGGGACCTTCCATGTATCATATATCTGCGCAATAAGCTTTATTACGAATAGGCTTGCGTTTGACCGCCAACTCGCCTGAAGTTAAGCGAAGATGCGGTCTATGCTAGATGTATCTAATAGGGAACACCGACTTGGGCAGCGTCCTGAGAGAAATTAAAGTAATTTTGAACCGTTTAATTCTAGTTTCAGTACTTAAATCATGAAACAGTTTTCATTATTTTTGTGTGCTTTATGAGAAACAAACAGAACCAACTGTGTTTTTTCTTCTTTTTAATTGTAGCATAATAAATTCGCGGGACAAATTTAAAAGTAGTTAAATGCAGCTGTATACAAACAAATAAAAAAAAGAAATTTTAATATTTATTAGCAATAAATGTCCAAAAGAGGTACTAAAGTTTTAGTCACATTTGATTAGCGTTGTTTATTTTGGTTTTGTTTATCGTAGGACCGCACTTTTTTAAGAGATTAAAAAGTCGCACGCAAATAACTACTTGTTCAAGAATTTTCTTTGGTTTCTGTTATGTAATTCTATACCGTAAATGTTTGTCAAGTTTGAAAAAATGACTTGTATTCAATACAGACTTTGCTTTCCTATAAAACTTCAGTAAAAATTACTGAAGTTAATGAACTCAAAAGATACACGATTGAAGTAGAGTATTTTAGTGTTGATGTAGGGCTATTGTGAGACTAATTTCATAGATAAACGGTCGAGTCATGCAATGAGGTCGCCGACCTCATTGATTTTGCTACAGCTTGTACCCTCTGTCCGCTTTTAAATTAAAATAAAAAAGTATCTGCTCCTCATTTTGACCACCATGTGAAGTGTATATCTCCACTTTAGCGCTCTTACAAAATAAATGCTACATTTTTGGTGTAGGTGGGTGTCTCTTGATGACTGTATACGTATTTACGCCAGCTGCTATTTCCAACTGTTTTTGCATCCATCCTAAAAGTATTTGTGACTAGGTTTGACTGTCAGTACATGAAGTTAAGGTGGTTCGATTTCCATACAAATGTTTTTTTTCCATTTGTGGACAAATGGAGCATAATTTTACAGTGAAATCACAGCAACTGACATTTACTTTGGTCTTTATTTGCGGTAAATCACAATTGCTTGAATAAAACGGTAGATTATTAGCATTAAATTAAATTTATGATATTAGTATAATCTACTGTTTTATTTAAACAATTGTAATTTGCCGCAAATGAAAACCAAAATAAATGCCAGTAGCTGTGATTTCACTGTAAAATTATACTCCATTTGTCCATAAATGGAAAAAATTGGTCAGTTTAGACAGTTTGCTGAGAGCGGGAGTATTCTCATTGTAAGAAGGGTAAGGCCATAGTCCACCACACTGGCCAAGTGCGGGTTGGAAGACTTCACACATTTTCGAGAACTTTCTTTTAAGGACTCTCGAACGTGTACGTTTCCTCACGATGTTTTCCTTCAACGTTTGAAGTCGGCAATACTCGTACACATGGTTTATGTACTGACTAATAAACCAAATGTAAATTTTAATGTTTATGCTATACTTAGTTTTTCATTGTATTTATTATTATCTAGACTATTTAAATTAATCAGTTGTTAATTGTATTGTGTTTTATTCTATTGTTCTTAATTTTGTTTAATTGTAAGTATATATGACTTATGGTCGAAATAAATTAACTTTGAATTTGTATTGACCGCAGAGTTTTAGCATTTAAACTCGATGACAACTGTGGTTAGGTACCTTTTCATTTGTCATGCCATACATTTTGGGTAGTTTTTGATCTTGTACCAGTTTGAACTTCCTTCAAACCTGGTCGTCTGAATACATATTTTAATACCTTGCCTTACCTTGCGTTTTTATGATTGATAATAATCTAGGCGTTTAATCTCTACTCGACGATTGAAGATGGTAAACTTACCTAGCCTAGATTACTAGTACCTACAGCTTTCAAAATACGCAATGAGGTGCTTGACGACACATTTCGACTTGAAAATGATATCTAGATACATCGTCTTTCACGAACTTTCTTTGTATAGATTTTACCACTAAAATCTAATTATATTATCTATTCTCTTTCAGATTGTCAAGATTCCCGAATCCAAGGAAGGATTCATCGACCTCAATAACCTGGAGAACAGATTGCAGCAGAACTCTGGAACGGGGAAGAAGATGATAGGTTTCTTCCCAGCTGCCTCCAAGTTGACCGGAGTGCTGGCAGACGACGTGGCTACCACGCTAATGCTGCACCAATATGGAGCTTGGGCCTTCTGGGACTATACGTTAGTAAAATTCTGTAAAGCTAGATAAATCCGAAGTGTACCTATGTATATATCGTCTAAGATAAAACATCTTTGCCCAGAGAACTCGAGTCAACTCATATCAGCAACGGGTTACTGCCTCGATAAGTGGATATAAATACTGATTATTACTGGTAGAATTTACAAAAAGAGGTAGCTTCTTTTAGTTTAATTAAATTAGTTAATATATTGCGTATATGGGTACAATGGATATGCATAAAAGACAAGGAGCGCCATATTCTGCCTTGCACCATGCAAAAATAATCGTGTAGGCACATGCAATACTGACGTAGATACAACATTAAACAAAACAAAGTAGGAACTACTGCCAGTTAATCATCATTATGCTCAGTAAAAAAACACACACACATTAACAGATATCTTTTCCTGCAGATTAGTGGCGCCCTCGTCAGCAGTGGACATGAACCCCACGTTCCCCGGGCTCGAGGAAGAGATGGTAAAGAAAGATGCTGTCTTCTTCAACTGTGAGAAGTTCGTAGGCGGTGTCCAGGGGCCTAACGTGACCGTTGTCAAAAAGGAAGTGTTCATAAGTACGTCGATATACAGCGAAGATGTAGAGGTAAGCTATTAAGAAATCAATAAAATAGAATATGCACTGCCTGAGTAGGAGCCAGTTCCATACAAGGGTAGGTGTGTTTACCATCATCGACTACACCGTCACTAAACATCAGTCGTCAAACACCTATCCCGTAAAATTGGCATCTCACCTGATGCGACGAGAAGGTGAGAGACGCGACAGGATTGCCAGAATTGGCAGCGACACTTTACTGAGGTCTCGGCTTCAAAGCCTTCAAAGCATCGTCGGCGTCGTAGAGTTGCTTGCTTGTCGGGTTTCTACCGGAGAGTGTGCACTTGAACTGCACAATTTGGTTCACCTTTCTACTACCGAACGGCCAGACAAACGCGACCATCACGTCATCCGTACATGGTAGATGTTCCCCATGTACGCACAAAGCGTTTTGATTCCACATTTTTCATTCGCACAGCGAGGTTGTGAAACTCTGCCGGAGTCTGTGTTCCCTGTTAGGTACAATAGTGGCGTCTTCAAACCTAGAGTAAATAGGTTTCTTCTAGGTAAGCGTGCTCCATCTTAGACCACACTACTGCTTAACATTAGCAGAGTGTGGTCAAAAGCGAACCTATTTTGAAGAAACCGAGTCACTTGATAATGCATAGTCACGTTTCACTCAGTTTAGATGAAACGTAAATGTGATGGATTATTTATTATTGAATAGAGAAGTAGAGGATGTATCTTTCAACATAGTGACAAACAAACTATGGGGAGGAATAATATTAGGTATCGCTTCTTGACAGGAAGTAAACAAAGTATGTGGGTCACATGGTAACCATAGTACGATACAGGAAACATGTGAACAAAACAGCACTAGAACATGTTTATGCAGTTACGGTACGATTTTATTTGCAGAATTTATTCAAAGTTTAATATTTGCTATTCCAACATTTTTTTATTATTTTTAAATTCCATCGATCAATATATCTAGTACCTAGATTATGTTTATGATTACCTTGGTTGCCTGGAAGAGATCGCTGTTAGCGATAAGGCCACTTGTGGCACTAGTTCATAAGGTTCTTTTGTTCTCTGTACTTTTTTCTATTTATGGTGTGCACAATAAAGAGTTATATCTATCTATCTATCTGTCTAGGTATACCTAGAACTTGTATTTACAATTTACAGATCAAATTGTTGCCTTCTATAGATATAACATCAACACTTATATCATATACATATATACTTAACACCATGTGAGCTGTGGTCAAACATCTAGCCTGTCGACCATAAAAAAAATTTCATTAACGGAAATATGTATCAGCAATACATCCAGTACAAGCTTTGCTTAGTTTAGGGCTAGATGGCATTGTGTAAAACGTCCTACGATATTTATTTACTTAATTTATTAACTATATTGTCATCATCATCATCCACAGCTTTCTTTATCCCACTGCTGGGTATAGGCCTCTTGTCATGCCATTTGCCTCGGTCCTGTGTACTATATTGTATTTAATGATTATTGTCATCAGGTACTAAGTGAGAGGATAGAAGAGATAAAGACGGTAGAGGTGGTGCGTGCAGCGATTGCCATGCAGCTGCGAGACGCTATCGGCCTTCAAAACATAGCCGACAGACAAGACAGCATTTCCAGGTAAGAGATTAAAAACTACACAAGAGAAATCATACGTGAGTACCGATAGCCCAACACTGTACACTACATATTTAACTATATAGTTTTTTTTTTTTTTTGTTTTGGCGTCGTCCTTTAGCATTTGCCAGTGTCAAGTATTTGTATATTTTCAAGTTTCAAAAGTTTAATAAGTGTCCTCGTAGCTAAAGTTATAGTCAAAGTCTAGTCTTGGTCAAGTACAGTCCGTGTCAGTCCAGTCCCGTCATGCTTTAGTAAAGTAGTGGTGACTTTACTATAAAGCTTCGATGGAGTTTTAGAAGCAACACGAAAATTCATGTTTCACCACATTATATCATTTTCCCACACTCGCGCTTGTGATTCGGCACTTTATGAACAAAACACCACTATTTTAATGCATAAACACTCGACAAAACACTAGTTTTGGAAAAAAATACAACGGAGCGACACGACTCTTCCCGCGTCAAAACTCTATATAGAACGTAGGACTATGTATCTACACTAATTATAAAGAGGAAAGATTTGATTTCTTGTTTGTTTGTTTGTATTGAATAGGCTCCGAAACTACTGGACCGATCTGAATAATTCTTTCATCATTAGAATGCTACACGATCACTGAGTGACATAGGTTATATTTATATTGTTAATCGAGTTTTGTTTTCCTGTGCGAAGCCGGGACGGCCCGCTAGTGTTATATGTATACTTAAAAAGTGGATAGTTCACACAGCGCCATCTAGCTGCAAACTAAGCAAATCTTGTACAATGCAATCAAACAACTGATAGGCTGCACTCCTTTTTGTTTAAAACGGAAAATCAATAATTACTAATAAATAATTGAATTTTGAAATTTTCAATGAATTAAATGTATGTTAATAATTAATAAATAAATTATGTAAGAAATCTATTCACGTACTAGTTAATTTATTTATTGATTGAATACTTTAATAATTTCTTAATTGTTTAATGACTTTTTACTTGTTAACTTTTTAATTTAATATTCGTCACGTTCATGATTGCCTTAGGCAGGAATTGAACCAACGTTCTACAGCTCATGAAGCTCATGAATAAAATGACATGTGACAGGTATGCGACGAGTATTTTTTTTAATCTATGATGTTTGTTTATTAAATTGTAAAACTGTATATGTATATATTCACTTTTCCTAAATTCTCTGGTCAAGTCTGGTCAAACGTGCAAAAAACTTTTAAATTAAGACTGAGATCAAAAGCTACACTAAGTGGGCGAATGTTTAAACTGACCTTTTTACTTTACATAATGTGAAAAGGACGGCAAAAGTCAGTTTGAATAGGAAATGTTGTCATCGCCCAAAGTTTTCCTAACCAAGTGCCGGAATAAATTTAAACCCGTGTAATTTTTTGACACCTGTAAAATGTAAAATTATTATGAAAGAGAAACTATGAAAATAGAAAAAAGAAACTGTTGACGTTATTGCTGTTTTAATTGACACAGAATAAGATTTATTTCGCCTATTTGTCAGATAAAAGTGCGACGTTGCGCGGTAAAGTAAAAATAAGCATCGATCATTTCATTTGATTTATTTTGCTGTAACTAAAATGTTTCCAATGTTACTGAAATACCGATGCAAGCCTTTAAAAAAACAAGACTATACAATTTTCCTTTACGTATAGGAAAAGAAACTAATAAGGTAGATCCTTTTTAAGAAATGTCATATGAAATGTCCCCACTTGTGTTTTATTTCCACTCCAAAAACACCGTCCGTGACCTTTGTTACTTTTTTTTTGGGATTAATTGAACTAAAGCTAAACGTAATACTCTGCTTTTTTTTCTTTGGTTTTGGCGTCGCATTTTGAGCATTTGCCAGTGTGAAGTGTTTTATATTTTCAAGTTTCATAAGTTAAATAAGTCGCCACTTAGGTATAGTTATAGTGAAAATCCAGTCTTGGGCAAGTCCAGTCCGTGCTAGTCAAGTCCAGTCATGCATTAGTAAAGGCGACTTTACCATAAGCTTTGGAAGCAACACGAAAAGTCATGTTTCACCACATTATATCACTTTCCCACACTCTTGCTTGTTATTCGGCACTTTATGAATAAAACACCACCATTTTTATGCATAAACACTCGACAAAGCACTAGTTATGGAAAAAAATACCACGGGGCGACACGACTCTTTCCGCGTTCCCGCCAAAACTCAATACGCTACTTGCATACTATATTTTGTAATTAACATTTATTTTCGTACTTGTAAACCTATTTGACCCTTTTTAGTCCTTCGTATCGTTTTTTGTTAAAATTTGGGGTTTATAATAAGTAAAATAAAAACATGAGAATTGGCACAATGCACGAAGGTGCCATAGTTAAAAAAAATCGCAATACATGTAAAGAGGTTAATGAAAGATAGTTTGATGTGTAACATTCCCACTTGATAAAAAATATAAATCAATTTGTTTCAGGCAAACAAAAACGCATAATTACATTTAACTTTAACACACAGTTAATAAGACAAACACAGTATTAAATAAAAAATAATAACTAATTGTAAAAAAAGTAATTTTGCGTGCTTCATCTATCAACATCGTCGTTTAACATCAGGCAAGATGGCGGACGAACGTACGTCTATTTGTAATGAAAACAAAATTGCGTGCGCGTTGGTTTAATAAAATGTACACTCAAATATTATCATTGAGTTTTGAATCTATACTATTATAAAGAGGAAAGATTTGATTGTTTGTTTATTTGTTTGTATTGAATAGGCTCCAAAACTACTAGACAGATTTCAAAAATTCTTTCACCGTTGGGAAGCTGCACTGCCCCCTGATGGTATAGGCTACTTTTTATCCCTATATTCCCACGGCAACGGGGACTATACAGGTGAAATTCGCGAGGCGTCCGTTTGTATATTGTAAGCTGAATTCTTTACAAAAATATTACTCACCGCCCCTCTGCGGACTTAATTCGGCCCTGGCGTATTTTAAATGTTTTCTTGTAAATATTTGCAAATCGGAAGCAAGGCAAAGGAAAATCACTGACTGAATGAGATATACGTATGTTTACAAATCGTTAACGTGTACATTAAAACGTACGGGAGATGTTTCATTGAAAACACAAATTATATTTAAATGTATTCATTGTGTTCAACCGGAGTGCCTACAAGATTTATGTGTGTTGTGACGAAAATAACTATAATAGGTGTTACTCAAATCTGTGTCAAATTTTTACCCAACTGAAAAAAAGGCGGTCAAGTTTTTGCACGACCGCTAAAAAAAAGGAGTGTAATTTTCAAGGTTCTTGTAAATTTGTAGCGATGATAGCTCACTGGTTAGCGCGGTCCGTTAACACGCCCGAGGGCGTGGGTCCAAACATCAACAATGAGCTTGAGCTGCCGGTGAAGGAAAACATCGCGAGGAAACTATGGCTTGGTGGTAGGGTACTTTGTAGTACTCGTGGCTAGCTACCAACCAGATGTTAAAAATCTGCTACCAAGCACCTAGCGGTGTGTGCCAGCAACCTCACTTAAGAGCTAGTTCCATTCCAAGCCAGGTGTGTTTTACCATCTTCGAACATACCGTCACTTAACATCAAGTACGCTGTGGTATCTGCCAAGCCACATATTTTAACTAAGGTATAGAGGTTTTTAATTTCTCTTGCTACACCACTGTCGATATTTAAAAAAAAAATAAACAAAATAACAGTCAAGGACAATTGATTTCCTTCAATACACCACTGTCGATATTTAGAAAAAAAGTCAGGAACAATAAATTTCACTTGCTATGTCGCTGTCGATATTTAAAAAAAAATAAACAAAATAACATTCAAGGAGAACTGACTTTCCTTACTACGCCACTGTCGACTTTAAAAAAAACAGTCAAGGACAATTAATTTCACTAGCTACGCTGCTGTCGACATTAAAAAAAAAACAAAACAACAGTCAAGGTCAACTGATTTTCCTTAGTACGCCACTTTCGATATTTAAAAAAAATCAGTCGAGGACAATTGATATCCCTTGCTGCGCCACTGTCGACATTTTCCAAACGAATCGTCGGAAAATCACCGCGTGACATTGCGTTTGCTTACGCATAGCAAACAATGCGCTTTGACAGCAATTTAACGATGTCTATGGGTAAACAACACTTCGATGAGATATCAATATTGGATGGTTGGTTTCAATCGACTGGTTGTCGTGGGCTACAAACTGCTTAGTACAACACAATCCATATAACCCCACCAGAAAAGAGTTCTACATTTTCATATCTGGGGCACAATTATTGACTCGCTCTTATAGCTTGCGAAATTACAGGGCTGTTGAGACTAACCATCTAAAGTCTCAAAGCAGTGATGCCCTGAACTTTGTTTTACTACACAAAGTTCTGTGTATCGCTGCAATGGTCATGGACAGGCGTTATCTATTTATCATTACATTTTTTTACTGTTTCACATACGAACATAACTGACTTTCGATATAGGACTACGGACAGAGATATTTCTATTTCGTGTCATCACCATCAGCCCGTAATTGCCCACTCGACTACCACCCTCATGTTGAAAATCTGCCCCCAAGCACGTAACGGTGCGATCCGGCAGCCTCATCTGCTCTCTTTTTTGCATAGTTAGTAAAAATAAATGTGCAGAACAAATAATTTCAGTAATGCATACATGTAATTTATATAATGAATTGTTTTTGACAGCCCTGTTGGTTCATTGGTAGTATGTCTTCTCCAAGAGCTGAAGGGCGTGGGTTCAATTCCCACCCAGGACAAATTTTGTGGTATAAACAAAATGAATTGTTCTGTGTTTATTACGAGTATGTATTTACAAAAAAAAATGTATTCTATCGGTTATCTGACTTCCATAATACAAGCTTTGCTTAGTGTGCGCGAGTCCGACTCGCACTTGGCCGGTTTTTTTAATATTTTACTTGCACAAATATGCACAAGATAACGTGATACGAATTACGAACACTAAACCATTTCATTCAACTGCAGAGCAATGTATACACCTTATTCGGTACTCTACAAAAAATATTTATCAAATCATAGAACTAATTAATTTCGAAACATAACAATACGAAACTGATTTGGTCAACATTATTTTTTTATCAACAAAAACGTGACCGATTTATCTACAGGACAATCACAGCTTGGTTGGTCGTTTTGCCTCTACTTCTTTGTTCTGAAGTTTACTTCTAGGAAGGTAGAATTTGTTGGCATATAAAAATTTAAACATTTTATTTTTCTAGCCTGAAGTAAAATTAAAGTAACTGTCATCAAGAGTGGCATATTTTTATAAATCATTCAATTTCACGCTTTCATTTCAGGCATATCCTGAAGGGTTCAATGGGATATATTGTAATTATTATTTATCATAAAAAGAAATCATAATTATTTTTCATTTTACATATTATTTTACTCAAAAACTTTTTTTTAATAAATAAATATCGTAGGACTTTGCACACAGCGCCATCTAGCCCCAAACTCAGCAAAGCTTGTATTATGGGAACCAGGTAGCTGTGTACATTTTTTTACCTATATAGGTATATACTTTTTTTTAAATTGTACTAATATTGTGTAAGCGAAAGTTTGACTATGTGTATGTAGGTTTATTTGTATGTATCTTTATTTGCAACTTCTTAACGCTGTAACGGTTTTATATTAAATTTGGAATGTAGCTAATGCTCTAGAATAACACAAAGGCTAGTTTTTATTTCGGTTTACTCAGAATAGCATATTAACTGTATTGTATACAAAATGGCTTAGGAGACTCCACGGTGAGCAGCGATGATAATAACGTCTAAATTTAAAGATGTACAAAACCGTTCTTTGCCAATACGCGTTTACCGTGTCAACATTTGCCGTTTACAGTTTGCTAATAAAATTGCAAAGGTGGCGCCACACTGGCGACACTGGTACTTTTAGTACCAACAAGTATCATGCGCCAATATGATGGCCCGTAACGTTTACTTGTGATTTTACACCGTCCATGGACCTTTGTATTTAACTAGGCAAATACTCCTTGAGACTTAAGAATCTATCGATTAGTTGAAAAAGTAACTTCGGCTTGTAATTGGTTTTCCAAAAACCGGAAAACGGTTCGATGTCGGTGGTAGACCACTACTTGGTGGTAGTATTATTCTGTATTTATTTACAAAGAAAACATGTAACTATTCTAATTCATAATGATTTTTCATAATTCATAATTCATTTATTGCGTATATGGGTACAATAGATATTTAAAAAAAAGATAACGAGCGCCATATTCCGCCTTGCGGCATGCAAAACTTAAAACTAAACATTACAAAAAAAAAATATAATAATAACTACAGTCAGTGATTAGTCAAATCAAAAGCAAAAATAAAATAAAACAAAATTCTATCACTACTGGTTCCTATATGACTAGCTTTTACAAGTTTGAAGCTATCTGGCGCTGTGTGAAATGTCTTACGATGAATATCTAATCTCGTGTCACGGTGTTTGTGGTCGCACTTCCGAAACGGCCCGATCGATTTTTATGATTTTTTATGTATAAATACACATAAAAGTAGGTATGAGAATAGCTCGTAAAGTATATTTGCATACCGCTAGGTGATTATGGACAATTGTTAACTCAACGCGGACGAAGTCTCGGGCGTAAGCGAGCTTGTTTATTTATACCGCAAGTCAAACGGTCCTAAATAGCAAACCTAAATATGAAAGCAATCATAAAAACGGAGAAATCTTTCCTGAAAGAGGAATCCAAGAAAAGTTACCCAACTTGTCTACAAGATCACAAAGATGTATAAAATGATAAAGGCAAGAAGCCGAAATAACAAGCTTACGGCAAATTGTTTTACAAGACTTCTTTTTAGAAGTCCCTGACCCAAAATTGGCATGTCCTTGCTAAAAAGCTTAACGTTGAGTAGGTCAACTTCAATTTAAACAGGCACTTGGCAATATAAAAGAGTTAGCTCTGTGTTATAAAATCTAATTGCTTCCAACAAGCCTTCAAACTCAGAGCTAATTAACATACTCTTATTTATTATAGTGAATATAAAAAAGTATTTATAAAACGAATAAGAGTCCTATAATCTTCGTAATAGGTACCTACATAACATTATTAGTCACAAGCGGACGTCTCGCGGTTTCACCCGGGGATAGTGTAGCTTCCCAACGGTGAAATAATTTTTGAAATCGGTCCTGTAGTTTCGGAGCCTAGTCAACAAACATACAAACAAACAAATCTTTTCTCTTTATAATAGTATAGATAACTTAACTTGTTTTGTTCTACTGTTGTTATTAATATGACTACATTATTGATTATAACGAGACATAATTATGTTTTAATGGCATATTAAATATGGGTAATATTGCACATTGCTCCACCCAAACGTAATATTTGTCGAATTTATCAGTCTAAAACAATATACATCCACAGTATTTAGTCATAAAAAGTTGAAATCATAACAGGAAAAAGTATGTAAGTCAAGCAAAGTTTGTATGGCTAACGTTTAACCTTAATATGTCAATAAGCGATTCTATTCTATTCTATAAAACAAATCTCAAGGTCCTATAACCTCGGTAACTACGATTTCAGACTTCCTAGGAAGTCTAGCTTCTAACTATGATTAAAGTTCAACAATCAACTTGTATAATATGTATTGGTCGGTATATTAGCAAAAACAAACACAAATACAAAGTTTGCGTCATAGAGCATAGTATCAGTGCGTAGGTACTTCCACTTGTAGCCAGCCGACGTTTTTTCTCAACACTTCCTGGTTATATACCGGGATGATAAATGCCCAGCGCTGTTGCGAATATCAAATAAATTGCTTACGAGATGATTTAGATTAATTTTATTGAGTCTGAAATAGTTTTGCGTATAGCTGGCTCTCGCTGTTAGATTTTGATGTTGTTTCTGTTATACAATACATGAATTTTGTTTGTTCTATGGGACTTTTACTTCTAAGATAATAAATTTAGAGCTGCAAATCGTAATTACAATTAATGTTAGCTGCAAATCGTAAATACAATAATTAATTTGTGTATTTTTTTTATGCTTGACAGGCTAGGTGTTTGACCACAGCTCACCTGATGTTAAGTGACGGTGTGGTCGAAGATGGTAAAGCACACCTAGCCTGGAATGGAACTGGCTTTCAAGTGAGGCTGCCGAAACACACCGTTAGATGCTTGGCGGCAGATTTTCAACTTGAGGGTGGTAGCTAGCCGAGTACTAGAAAGTACCCTACCACCATGCTATGGTTTCCTCACGATGTTTTCCTTCACCGTCAGCTCAAGCTCATTGTTGGGGTTTGAACCCACGGCACCCATCGGCATGTGAACCGACCGCGCTGACCACTGAGCTATCAACGCTACAAAATTAAAGTATTGATTTGATTGATTCCGGAGACTCCCGCTCCGGTTCGTTCCTGGTGCAGAGATTGGCCATTGCCATTCAGCGTGGGAATGCGGCGAGTGTGATGGCCACCTTTGCACCGAGAACGGTCAGGGGCGGGTTATTATAGTTTAATTGACTTGAAAAATTGTATTTGACATGTTAATTGTTGATATTAAAAAAATATTAATTTTAGTTTAAATGGTATAATGAACTTTATAATCTACAACTGTACTACTTTTTAGGGTACTGCAGCTAGCGAAATTACTGGGCTGTTGAGACTAACCATCGAAAGTCTCAAATTAATGAGCGCCAAAGCAGCGATGCCCCGGACTTTGTTTTGCTACTCAAAGTTCTGTGTGTCGCTTCAATGGTCACGGGCATGCGTTATCTCTTACCATCAGGAGACCGTATCGTTTGTCTCATTAATTTTACATTAAAAAAAAAACTTATAGAACATATTAAATTATTGAGCGTATATAATATAAATACTGAGTGGTGGCCTAGGCAAGGTAAGCAGAGCGTTGGTCGTCCAGCCACAAGATGGGTCGATGATATTGTCACCGTCGCGGGTCAAACCTAGACCAGATTGGCATTGGATTGGATTGACTCTCTGTGCGCTTTGGAGTAATCTGTAAGCACAGGGAGTATCTGTTGTACAATAAATAAATAAATAAATAAATAGGACCGGTGCAGGTGGCAAGAGAGAGGCCTATACCCAGCAGTGGGATAAAGAAGGTTGTGGATGATGATGATGATGAATAGGTATAAATATACCGTAACTGGCAAGTGCACGAGTTGAAACGTCCTGATTCCCTATAGACAAGTTGTAAATCCGACATGTTTCCGGAATACGCAAAGGAATATAGAAAATAAACACCCAGAATCTAGATCGTATCAATAACAAACATTAATCTCTCGAGAACGCGACGCAAATTCTAAAATCTAAAATAAATACCTACAGAATATCCCCAGTGCACATTTGTTCACCCATAAAATTACTCACGAGCTATTTCGGCTTACGTAATATCTTCGTAGACAGGTTTCTCGCTTGTTTCACTATTATTTACATCGTTTATACGAAAATCTGCACGACGAAATGAGTCTAAACAAATTTGATCGTAAAAGAATTCAGGCGCCACTGCTGTGTCACCTTCTTGACCCCCAACTCAAAGAGAGGGGTTTTAAGTTTAACGTGTGTATCTATGGCATCGTAGCTCTCAAACGACTGAACCTTGGATTTAGTTTTTACGTTTGAATCGATTGATCGAGAACGTTCTTAGCTATATTCAAGACACTGTTCAACTATTTGAAGATTATCAGCTCTTTTCCAGTTCATGAATGGATGTGAGCCACTTCAGATCTGATCCAGTCGAAATTTGATATTCTGTTCAAGTGTTTTGGGTTTTAATTTATATTGAATTTATTCTTGCCACTTTGTCCTTCGGCCAACGTCTCAATATTACACTGTGTGTATTTTTGACTTGCATTGCTGAATTTTATTTCTGTTTAGATGGCAAGGAAGGTTGTTGCTGTTGAATTTAGTCTGAATTTTAGTTTAGATTTTAAACTTTGACGTCACTGTTTTTTTTTTAACTTTCATCCTACTCGGGCGTTTCAGCCCCAGGTATCAACATTTCTAGACTCGGAAGTTTTTCAACACAGGTAAAATATTTACTCGTAAGCAGTAGGTCCCGGATGTACGAATTGTCGATCTTGTCTCCTTCCTCTTCGATAATTTTCCTACAAGATCTAAGAAACAGCTTATTATCCAATTGAACAATTTTTTCTGCGTCGTTTCCTCGATGCATTTCAGAGAATTTGTCCGGAAAAGTGTCACGCTGGGCACAAATAGATAAGTTATACTTTCCAACCATATGAGTTTATGTTCTTCGTTGATCTGAAACTTGTTTGTTTTGTTACTTTACGACCGATTCAGCTACCTAGACAGACGTCGCCTACTAAAAATGTGGAAAGCGTCGCTAGATCTGCCAGTGGCAAATGGTGACGCCTCCTACCTCTAACCTATGTTTGTGGCTAAATTTTTGTGTGGAGCGAGCGTTATTATGAATAACATAATCTGCAAATTTCCATTAAAAAAAACCGAGTCCATGACAAACTAAACGCACTGCTCCAATGAAACAGCGAGGTTTCCGAGTAAACGAAAATATTATCGATGCATACAGTTCTTAGACTTTTGCTGATTTCTTAAAAACCGCTCTATTGATTACGACTCAATTTACATGGGACCACCTCTGAAGTATGATCTACAAAGCAAAAAAAGAATCATCAAAATCGATTCATAATTGGCGGACTTATCGCGTAACATACATAAAAAAAATATACATTCGAATTGCCTTACCTCCTCCTTTTTTGAGTAGGTGAAAAATAAACACATTTTTTTTTCATAACTTTTTTTAAAATATTTTTCGATGAGTTCGTCGCATTATGTCTCGAGCGCAATCGAATCCGGGTCATTGCAGCTGCGTGCGCCCTCGAAACGCACGAAATAGGTCACGCGTTAGTCGGAAACGAACGGGTTAAGCCACTTGCATATTGTACGTTGTTGCTTTATGTCTTTACCATCTAACAAAAGGATTGATGAGGTTTTACGATGGCTTTATGATCTTTTTACGATGGACGAGCTCAAAGCGAAGGTTGGCGATACCCTACCATAAAATACTCTACTTTTTATGTCCACTGTAACTCAAATGTTAATTGATTATTATCAATTGTGAGTTCAGTGTTATCAATTGATGTTGCTGAAGAGAAGAATATATATTCGCAATAATACAGGGCGTTTTGATAAAATTGAATAGATATTATGACGTTACAAAAATGTTGATCACACAAATATTATAAAGGCGAAAGTTGTGAGTGTGTTTGTATGTTTGTTACTTTTTCACGCTCAAACGGCTGGACCAATTTTAATGAAATTTGGTACAAAGGTAGCTAACACACTGGAATAGTTCATAGGCTACTTTTTTATACAGAAAAATGCAGTGTTCACATGGGAACAGCGGGTAGCACCGCGGGGCGTAGCTTTTTGACCATAAAAATTTCGTGGTCATTTATATGCGGTAAAATATTTGAATTGGGGGAGAGAGAAATAGTCGCGAAATCTCTTGCGGAATTATCGCGTAACTTACATACAAAAAAAACAACTTACAGTCCAATTGAGAACCTCCTCCTTTATTGAGTCGGTTAAAAATGTACAAGACAGTGTGAGTTGTCGATATATATATGTAACGTAGGCAGCTTATGTCAATCTCGTATATTTTTGGATTTTTCCATCAGCGTTATTGAATATCGAATGATATTTTGTCTATACTGGGTCGCAAGTCGCAGGTACTGCATTATGATACCATTGACTGCTAAGAAAGAAGAAGACAGAAACACACAACATTTCGTTGAAAGTGAATACATTATTGTATGGAACAGCTGATTTCAGGGTATGGTAAAATTTGTAGTTTTAGTGTAGTAAAACTTGTCTATAATTTTGAGAATAATGACGTTAATTTGGTACTAACAATCCGCGTAAATCCGTAGTTGTTTTATTTTCCAGTAGGCCAGAACGCGTTGTACAAGTGCCTTTAACTGGACTTTAAAAATAACCCATGTTGCCACGCTGCGAATCGACAATATTGGCCTGCCACAGTTGTCGACTCAACAACTCGCCGCTCTAGTTTAGACCGCGGTCTCTACCCGCCAGTCATAATTAGATCCTTCTTAATTTTTGCCATCGTACTTTATTCGTTTGCCACTGTCAAATATTTCTATGTGAAATAATACTTCTTTGATAAATTCAAAGAAGTCAAAGTTCCACAAATTAAGTCAAGGTCAATTCCGAACACGACTTATTTTATCATGATAATTATACTTTATACTTAAAATACAAGAAAATATCTCGACACTGGAATATGCGCAAAGTGCGACGCCAAAAACAATGAAAAAGAATAAAATTTCTAAAAGTTGGAAGATATCGCTCTAACGTTAAGTCCATTATAATAGTACAGAGGATCTGGCGGGAACGCGGAAAGAGTCGTGACACGGACTGGACTATGACTACTTTTTAGCTTATGAAACTTGAAAATATCAAAACACTTGACACTGGCAAATGTTCAAAATGCGACGCCAAAGTAAAAGAAGAAGACTATAATAGTACAAGACATAAGATGAATGTCATTAACGTTGTCAGGGAGTTTGTAAAACAAAAATGGGTAACATATAGTTCAATATACTATAAGTTTTTGTCGCAGCCGACATTTAATTTTCCTCAAATATTTCTTTTAGCAAATAGTTGTCATTTCAAAATTAATGACACGGTTGTGAATTAACTGGGACAGGGTTAACTGGCTGGGAAGAATCACACTGACAGTTATCCGAAGTATAAATAGACCATATCGATTTACTCTACGACAACACATTTTCTTTTTAATATTTGATTAAAGCGTAGAAGATGTACACTGGATTATAGTAGGTATATCGTGAAACAGTTATTAAAGTTTTTTTTATTGTTGTTTGAAGTGGCTGGTCATATTTGCCGCAAAACCGATAACCGTTGGGTTAGACGTGTTCTAGAGTAGAGACCGCCAATCGGCAAACGTAGTGTAGGACGCCCTGAAGCTAGATAGAGTGACGATATACGTAAAACAGCTGGCTGAAAGCGAAGCTGGAAGCGAAAAGCAGAAGATCGGGCTGAGTGGCGTATCCCGGGATAGACGTATGTCTAGCAGTGGACTATGCTAGGTTGTTGATGATGATTATGATATAGTGATATCGGAGTGAAAGAAAGTGATAAAACATTAATGTGTACAATAAAGTAAATTTGAAAATTTTTGTTGATATTTCTAATTTCTAATATTATTATTTTAATAAGATAGTACTACCTGAGCAACGGAGTTTTGATCTGCGCATGCAAAATTTAAAACCCTCATGAAAAACACGTTATATCTAGAGTTTCGTTCCTTTAATTATTTTACATAAAAAACTAAAACGGTCGCAAATGAAATTAACATTAAAAATATGGATCGGATTGAGAATCATTCTTAATTTTTGAAATGTATCAAACAACCTACCTATATAATACCATATGGGCAAAATTATTAATGACATCATTGTCATATAAATCACAGCTTTATGTCATTCATAAATATTTTTTCTATTTTTCTTATGACGTAATGATCATGCGGTAAAAATCTATTTAGTCTGAACATAATCGTTGACAAATTACGTAGTTAAAGCTTCAATTCCTAGGGGGTTCATCACTGTTTTCGGCATTCGTTTTTGTTTAAATTGGGCCTGATGAGTTGCCTTTACCCCAGTAAGAAGCACTGAGACGAAACTTCTTAGCATGTAATGGTGTCACCTTGTGGGTGTCGGGTCCATCGCGTAACAGGGACGGAACCCCGTAAATTGCCAAGAACTTGCGATTCAGGTGTAAGTTTAAGCGGCCCCTTTCATACGTATCAACGCTTCTATCGCTGCCTAAATAAATTTGATATGACCAGACTGCTTTTTCAGGCTGAGATCTTTTAACAGATTATTGGAAAATTATACTGACACTTCCACTGGGAAGCGTGAGGATATTTTTTATTTATATACAGTAGAAGTTACTATGTATAAATAAAATTAAAATAAATAAATAAATATCGTAGGACATTACACACAGCGCCAACTGACCCCAAACTGAGCAAAGCTTGTACTATGGAGGACAGATAACTGATAGAAAATATAAATAGTTTTTTTTTGTTGTAAATACATACTTATAATACATACAGTACATCCAGACACAGAAAAACAAATATAAAACAGATTTTTTTTTATGTATAGTAGAAGTTCCTGTACATAAATTAAAAAATAGGAAGTCATGGGGACTGCCGGCAGAAATGAGAACAGCATGTCTGTGACACGGTCACATTAGCATGTCTAGGAAAGTACTCATAAGTTTTGGTCCTGACAAAAAATCGTTCAACGTCACTAAAGAAGTTTTCACTTTAAAAAAATATGTAATCATAGGGACTGCCAACAAAAGTGAAAACTTAAAACATGTCACATAAGTATGTCGTTGACGCGAATATAATGAAATTTTCATTACAAAAATAACATTTTGATCTGGCCAATTCATTCGTAAGGTCATATTATCGATTAAGTTTTATCGTGTGTTCTATAAGGATACCTGTTTCACAATGTAAAGTACTCTCTAAAAATCCCACGCGCTTTATTTTTATGAGGAAAGTAATATTATATATGACCTGGATGATAAAATTAAAGTCCATATTTTCTTCGTTAAATCATTAATGTCATCATTTACATGCCCCTAATTGAATTCTATGTATGAAATAAGATCACAGATTTTAATGCACGAAATGGGTTTATCGACCTCCATGACATAAACACACTTTATAAGTTTTATTGCTGTACCAGTTCAGATGTAATAGATAATGCTTTTCTTTCCGATTTGTGTCACCGTGTTTTCGTATGTTTTATGCATTTTATTAAACGTTTTCTCCGTATATTAGAAACGACATGACTTTAATTACGTTGTATGTTTCTTGTCACGTAATAACATGTTTTGAGACTAGAAAAATCTAGGTTAAATTATATAATGTTTACAATAAGTTAAAATGAAAAAAAAAAAAATCTTTTTAATTTTAGACATATCCGTAAAAACCCCAATTTACAAGAGATCAGAAAATGTCGAAGTTTTTTAGAAAATAATTTTGCTTTGTCTTTTGTCTTAATTGCACTAGAATATTGTTCTAGTGGAACAAGAGAGAAAGTAGAGTATTTTTTTCTGTAAGTCTTTAAACCGCTCTCGTGTAAAGTTGAGTTTTTGCGGATGTAACCTTGTTCTACGGATAGGTCGATTAAATCGTGAAACCTGTGGGAATCGAAGTATAAATGTGTTAATATTTTTTATAGCATAATTTTAATTGCCTCATAATGATATTATAAATATTATAGTTCCACCCACTACTATAGCAAACAATGGTAATTGTTAGAAGTTATTTCTGTAACAAGGCAAACGGCGCTTGCGCACTGTACAAGTGTACAGGCGTTGAAATCACTTTGTACGCATGTGCCGGAACTATTCGTGCAAGAAATCAACCACAAACAAATGTAGTTTACTTACAGAATAAGTGGTAGTACTGTTTAGGCTACGAATAATGTTCTACGTAGAGCGTAGGATGTAGGTATATCAGTTGGGAAAACAAAAGCATTGGTCACTCTATACGTAAAACATTGATTTGCTTATGTCTAGACTTTGTCCTTCATATTATGACTTTTATTTAGGTGCTAATATTTTTTATATTTTTAGACGGATGTTAAATCGCTGCCGCTTTTGAAATGGTGTTAGAATAGCGGTAGGAAAGTTATTTCAATTCACAAACTGGCTTCTTTATTTTGAGTGTCGCAATTATTGTTGCTATATTGTCGATGAATCCAGTGCATGGAATAGTATGAATCACTTTTACTACCTTGAAAATGTGCTGTGTATCTGATTATGAATTCATTGTTATTTTAAATAGGTGCGCAAAACATTTTACAATCGATTAATTAGTATAAAGTCTACGAATAAATTCTGAAACTGAACTCGAAATATGTTTTTACAAAAAATCAAATTAAGAAAGGAAACTAATATGGTTGACCGAGGTAAGTAGAACGGGCCCCCCCGTGGGTTCCCGCCTTGTCGTGGCGGGGGGGCTGAGTAACCGTGACTGGTCACCACGGTGAAACTAAGCGGAACCCGAGGTGGGGCTGCTTCTCCGGGTGTTCCCCCGGGCCTGGTAGAAGCGGCCAAGTAGGTTGCGGACTGTGTGGGCGGTATCGCAACTGAGGCGGGCTGCAGTGTCGAATGGGAGACACTGCGGCTGAGGGCTGGAGGCCGCGGCGGGAGAGGACTGTCGGTGTTTCGTTGCCGCTTTCCCTACCTTCCGCGGCCTTAACGGGGCCGCCACCGTTTGATGGCGGACGCGGTGGGGCTGCAGGGGAAGAGGAGTGTCGGTGTTGCGTTGTGCCGCTCTCCCTGTCCTCTGCAGCCGTGGTGGCAGGCGGCGGGGCCACTCACCTGACCCGTCGCATGAGGACCACTGGCGCTCAGACATGGGGTCGTCTGGCGCCAGTTGTTATTGGTCCTCGAGGTGGGTCACGACAAGCCATGTTATGGCATGTCGCGACGGCAAGAGGGACCCGGCCCCAGGAGGTGGCCTGGCGACGGGCTCTCCACGTGTCCCTCTGATGAGCTGAGGGCGCAGTGGAGGAGCCAAGTGGGAGGGGGTTGCGGAATGGGGGGAGTGCCGGTCTAGCGATCCCCATTCCAAGCAACCAAGTGGCAGGCGGCGGGGCCACTTATCTGACCCGTCGCATGGAGACCAGGGGCGTACGGACATGGGGCTGTCCGACGCTCATTTGCTGGTTTGGTCTCCGAGGTGGATGACGATGTGTCGGGTGTTCGGACACATCGTCATTGTTGCGGGGTGAGCTTAGGCTCCCCGAGGCGGGTCCGCGAGGACAAGCGCTGTCGAGGCCGCGGTAGAGTGCGAAAGCGTGCCCGCAGCCTCGACACAAAGCGCCGAGGTGGAACACTCCAGGGTTTTTAGTGGGTAGGCCGTCATTAGGACGGAGAGTCCCACATAACCACCGTGCCCGCCCCAGGGCCGGTGGTATACACAAAGTATTTTCCCTGGACAAAAAAAAAAAAAAAAAAAAAGGTAAGTAGAACGGGAGTGCTTATTCGCAGAGCAATTACACTTTGAGAACGAGCGACGTGACACAACATTTAATTATAACTAATAATGAAATAAACCTAATAAATGGGATGGTTGGCATAACTGACATGTTACATCTGAATCAATTAGTGGAGATCCCCAATCTTTTATATATTATTTATCTAAATAGCATAGAACAAAGTCGCTGTTCGCTCTCTGTCTGTTGTTCCGCTTACTTATGTAGGTATATCTATGAATATTAAACCACGCAATGTATGTTGATATGGGTTTCACTGTCATTTAGATATTTTTTTACGGAAGGCTAATAGAGCTTCAGTAGGTAGGTAATAGTAAATAAATTCAATTTTATATTAAAGTCATCAAAGAAATTGTACTTGTGCGAAGTCAAAATGAGTAAAAAAATCCAGAGTAAACAGGTTTTTTCTAGGTAAGCGTGCTTCATCTTAGACAGCATCCTGCTTAACATCAGGCAGAGCGTGGTCAAACACAAACTATACCGTATAAAAAAAAAGTCTCAAGTGGTATGTTTTCACATACTTTAATGAAATGAAAAGTTCTTGAGCCGCGTTGAGCTATTTTTTAGTAGGGTGAAACCTTTGTGGGTTCGTGCCACTGACATGTTAATATGACATGTTTTAAGATTTCACTTCTGTCGGCAGTCCTCATGACTGGCTATTTTTTTCAGTTTATTTTTTACGCAATTCCAGACAATTTATTTGTAAGGTAACGTAAGCATTAAATCATCTACTGAGCTAGATATAAAAACAACGCGATCCCTAAGCCAGCATGTTTTTATAATAACAATAATATCTAGGTGAACGTAAAGGTCTGTTAGACAGATATTTGTTCGAAAAGGTTTTTAGACGTTGTGCTTACCTTCTTAAATATAAATGAAAACCCTGAGATGGTACACGAATTTAAATTACTTTTGCAAATGTTATTTCGGTAAAATGGTTTGAAATAACTTTGTAATACTTGTAAGAAATTGGGTCTAGTTTTGATTTAAATGAAAATGTTTTGTTCGGGTAAGAAATTTGTAGGCAAAGAGCAGATAGGTAAACGTTTCGTGTGCCAAATTCAAAGCTATTTGTTTCTCTTTATCATTCGATAACTATCTCAGTAACAGAACAATGTTTTGTCTGGACTTTGTCTATGAAACTTTAGTCTATATTTATATAAGTTATAGCGTAGTAATTCATGAAAAATGTAGCACACCCATGGTTACGTAGTAAATTTATCTTATCTGTGCTTTGTCTTATGTTTTGTAGTTTTATCCGGAATTTTCAAATGTTTCGTGAATTCAAAGATTTTTGAAGAAATACTGCTCTATTTATCTGTGCGCTATATTTATAATTAGATGAACGATAAATTTATTATTATTTAAAGGAGTCGAGATAGTTCAACAATGTTTTCATTAACCTTGCTTTGAGTTGAAAATCTGTCGCCAAGCACCTAACGGTGTGTTCCGGCAGCCTCATTTGAGAGCGAATTCTACTTCAGGCTATGTGTATTTACTATTAACGACCACCCCATCACTTAACATCAGGTGAGCTGTGGTCTAACACCTAGCACACAAACTTTGAAACGAGTATAATAATAAAATTTTCAGGTACGTACTTACGTACGTGTGTAGTGTACTAATTTAAAGTAGTTTATTGTATTACGGCAAAGTCTTCTGCTCTTGATAGAACATGAAATCTATTACCAGAAGTAATGATAATTTTACGTGGGTATTAAAATGTTCAATGACACTGTTTGTCCTTGAGTGAGCGAGGGTGAATGTCAAGGGGTGACATCACAAATGTATGTGATGACATCAGAGCGGTTTGCAATGGTTTACAATTAAAACAAAGTTAGATTAATTGTGTATAACTTTGTAGTAGTAGTATTAGATCAATGTTAGATTAATTGTATGTAACTTTGATTCTGACATTGTTAACCGCTGACTACAGAATCTATGTGCTCTAAAAAAACGTATGATACAATATTTTGACAGAGATAGAATTGAAATTAAGTTAATTTATTGAGATAATAACGACTAAGTACCTATTCTAATCGATTACATCTTTCTCACAATCAAAAGTCAAAATCATTATCTAATCTTATAATTATAAATCGTGTAGGTAAACGACAAAACAAATTCTACAGATGTCAAAATAAAATATGATTTAAATGTCAAAAAGGTTATACAAATGTAAAAACAAATTATACAATATGTGTCAATATAGAGTAAATGTAAATATCATATTTACTCTATATTGAGTATTATTATCAGAGCAACTTGTCAAATTAAAACATTAATGTCACAATCAGTTATCTAAAATCTAACTATCAAAATCGTTATCGGCTTTTTACCCTTGTTCCATTGGTCAATTAGATTCTCAGAAGATAGATATATTAAGGTGGTTCGATTCCCATTACGATCCAAAACAGTAGATTATTAGCATAATCTACTGTTTTATTCAAAAGTCATAAATTCATAAATCATTAATAAATTTGATTTTATGCTAATAATCCACTGTTTTAATCAAGCAATTGTGATTTACCGCAAATAAAGACCAAAATAAATGCCAGTAGATGTGATATCACTGTAAAATTATGCTCCATTTGTCCATAAATGGTAAAAATTGTTTGTATGGGAATCGAACCATCTTAAGACAAAAAACGTTTTTTTTGTATACAAAATATTAATAAACACAACGAGAGACCTGGCTTTTCACATAAAATATAAATCTTTTAGGAGAAATTCTCTAAATTATACTGAAAAAGGGATAAAAATCTATAACGTAGCTTACAATAACTAAGCGAATAAACAGTCACACGCGAAATGCGACTCAATTGGATACTGTTTAGTTATGATAATACTTACTCGATCAATACAGCTCAGTGTTAAAACATTGTGCGATTAGCTGTAATTGAACCACTTTTTAGCTCTACCATTACTTGGCAGTCTTCCAACCAAACTTGTAGAGTTGTGGAAACGCTCCAAATAGGTAAACTTTTATAATAACTATTATCTAATCTGTGTCTCTAGACAATCCTAGAACAAAACACGGTAAGCAAAAAAAACTAGTTTTCTAGCAAGTTTTAAAATAAGAAAACCATGATTTTATTTGATTACATCCGTTATCAGCCCAAAGCCATAGTAATAATAATTTTGTTTCATGTCAACTACGCAGTAGTGTAGGCAGATTGGAAGAGATCGCTCTAAGCAATAAGGCCGCCGATTGCCACATTTGAATGTTAAATGTTTTTATGATTTCCTGTTCTGTATTCTTGGTGTGAACAATAAAGAGTTTTAAGATACAACAAATTCAAGTTGGTATCAACGAAGATACATTTTTCATATTTTTAAATTAGTATGTATGTACCAATGTGCTAGCAATCATCAGAAATGGAAACTATAAATAGTCGCTTATCTACCCTCAAAATGTAGTTACTGTGTTTTCTGTTGAGGCAGCCGTCTTGGTTATTGACTTGGGTTGTGTGGTGACCTCATTCAGGGCCTCTATTCTCGGCACCGAGGGATTGTTTGTAAACTTTCTGTTTTCGTCTGTACATGCAAATTTTTATTACAAGCTTTCAATGTATTACACGATGGCAAAACATCTTTTGAATGAGGCTGGCGGAACACACCGTTTATCGGTGGTAGATAAACTCGGGGGTAGATTTGTAACTTTCATTATGAAAGGAATTTTACCAAAAATGCGGAAAAATCATTATCTTGCTTTCCATACAGCTCAACGCGGCTAAAGGACTTTTTGCTGTAAAAAATAAAAACCAATACGTGTTACGTAGGTTACGATGACGATCGGTAATTATCATCGGATGAACATTAGAGATGTCTAACAAGAAATGCTAAAATAGTCGAGTCTGAATTTAATAGTATCGTTTTCAAGAACACCTTTAAATTACTCCCGGTTGTTTGTCCCAAAATCAATATACACCACAGGCTTTTTAGTGGCACTAGAGTCTGGTATTAGGGCTCACATGAAATTATGAGTTTAAGAACCCCAGAACGCATACTGCCAAATGTATGCCAGTATCAGATTTAAACTATCTAAACTAGAAAACGCTGCCAAGTCGAGCGTGTTCATCGTATCGATTGAGACCGAAACTGGCGCCGCTAAATGTCTCGAAGGGTGAATTTAATAGGCAATTCATCTCTTAATATGCTATCATGTTCACAATGGAATCGTCATGTTTTTTCTTTTCAATAGAACTATGAAGTAAATTTTGTTATTATAAATAAATATCATAGGACATTACACACAGCGCCATCTGATCCCAAACTAAGCAAAGCCTGTGCTATGGAAGACAGATAACTGATAGAATACTAAAAAAAGTAAAAAGTAAAATATAAAAAGTTAAAAGTTAAAGTATTAAATAGTTTTTGTAGTTATATATAGGTTTTGTAAAGACATACATACTTAAAATACATAATACATACAGTACACAGAACAAATATTTGTTGATATAACAAAATGCTTGTCCTGGGTGGGAATCGAACCCACGCCCTTTAGCTCTTGGAGCAGACATACTACCAATTAATGAACAGGGCTGTCAGAAAAAGGTTATCAATTATTTATTTATTTTTATTATAAAAAAAGGTTTAATTTTTATTAAAAAAGAGTTCATCGTAATTTACACTCATACTATCAGCCTGGAAGAGATTGCTTTTAGCAATAAGGCCCGCCACTTGTGGCACTAGCTCTTGTCTGTATTGCATTTTTATGTTTATAAAGAATTAATCATAATTAAATCTGGCAGTTTCCGCCTGAAAGAGATCGCTTTTAGCAGTAAGGCCGCCACTTCTAGCTCTTAAGGCTCTTGTCTGTATTGCATTTTTGTTTTTGAACATGCTTTTATTAGCTTCATTTGTAACTAATAATGTAACTAATCAAACCTAGGAAGTCAATTTTAACCTACTTCTTATTTTGGTATCAAAATGAAACTTTGTATATTAATGTAGTTTAAATTATAATATAATTTTAATATTTGTACCTTAAAACTGATTTGCTATACTAATAAACCTCTCGATTTGGATCATAAGCTTAGTTTCATGACTCTTATATATTGCACTTGAAAGCGTACGAGTATATTCTGTTGAATTTTTAAATCTTGTGTATGTAGGTATTGTAGGTACACATAAAACGTTTCTGTATCTATCTGTATATGCCTATCTAACCGAATATGTACGTACGAATGGCAAATCAAGCCAGATAAAATCAATCGCAATAAATTATGTTTCCCAATCTTTATACTCCCGGATTACGCCCGAACCCTCACAAACAAATCAATTGAGTTAACCCACAGATGTGATGTAATATAGAGGAGCCATCTATCGGCTGTATTTCAATTTATCCTGTTAATCATTCAGGGCTAATTCGGAAACAGTAACTTAAAAAAGGCGATCCACGGAAACTGCCAAAGAAAGTGCAATCTTAAAAACACGTCATACGTCAAATTGTGTGTTAAACACGTCACATTAGCATGTCGGTGACGCGAATCCATAAATTATGCCCTTACCAAAAAATCACTCAACGCGGCTACAGAAGTTTTCACGTAAAAAAACAGTTTAATTCGCACCAAACTACATTTTATTAGAATAGTTTTAAGTTTTGCAAAAGTGTACAATGTACATAATATCCAACAATGACACCGCCGCCTAATTGCATGTAGTTGTCTCAAGCGTTCAGTTGTTCATGGCCCATCTGTAGTATATCATGTCTATGAATTAACTGAAGCCTAAAAACAATCAAATCAACGGCTACCGTAGCAAGCTGCCAAGTTCAAGGCGCGCTAAATATATTCTAACTGTGTGATCACAGTGTGACGCATTTAGTAGCACGCGTCCAACTTGTGGGTGACATTTCCGGAGACTAGCTGCTAGCAAGTAGGGACGATGACAGCTGTTGTTCTTTTGGACTGGAAATGATGTCTGCAAAATGAAAAGGAATCAAATAAAAATCAATATCCACATTGGTTTCATATCTAATTGTTAACTAAATTGATTTACTCGTGTGGCTTCTTTATGGGCTAAGTGTTTGCCTACAGCTCCATGCTTGTCCATGGTCATGGACAAGCATGGAGCTGTGATACTCATCACTTTATGACAAAATAAAATCAATCTCAATCTCTCAATACTATAAGACGTTCAAAGGTTAATTTCAACAATAGCACAGTAATGATTACATACTACTGCTTGACGGCAGTATATCTGATACTACGGTGGTATCTACCTAGACGACCTCCTATTAAAGATATCTGCCAGTAAATAAGGCTAAACTTATCGTTAGTTTTTTAGCGGTAGATATTCAACTTGATGATGGTAGCTAGCCAGCCGAGTACTGGTATCCTATCACCATGGTTGTTTCCTCACAACGTTTTCTTTCACCGGCAGCTCAAAACTCATTGTTAGGATTTGAACTAGTAACCACGATAACCACTGAGCTGTAGTCGCTACAATCACTACTTTTAATTGTTTCAGACAAGTGCTATCCTTTATAAAGAACATCCCCGAATTGATACTTTTGGGCAACGTGTCTCCGACAGTCCGCCGGCTACCCATCTTTTCCCTGATGGTGAAGCATCCACGAGGAACTTTTCTGCACCACAACTTCGTCTGCGCTGTACTTAACGACGTCTTCGGCATCCAGGCTCGAGGAGGCTTGAACAGTAATATGAACTACGGCTCTGATGTCTTGGGAATTGATAGCCAACTGCTCAAGGAATATGAGAAGCTATTCGATGTTGAAGCGTAAGTATTATGTGTGGCAAGCCTCGGGAGGGGGACTAGATGGACCAGCATTAGTCTTTTATAAGTATGAATACACATCAGTCCTTAGTTGGTCATGCTTTGTTAAAATGCTATGTTTAAGTTCAGGGTCATGAGGACATAGTTTTAGATACCTTGCTCCAGGGCTACCCTACCCGTTACAATTCTAGAACGAACAGAAATAAAGAGGACGGTACGCTGAATTTTAGATACCGAAGGCACATAATAAATAATGGTAGACATTGCCATCTAGCCCCATCCTAAGAAAACTTATGGAAACCAAATATATACATATATAATATATGTAAATATATAATACCTTAAGAAAACCCAGACACAGAACAAAAATCTATGTTCGTCACATAAATGTTTGTCCTTTGTGGAAATCAAACCTACGTCGACAGCTCATGCAAAGAACTACTACCAAATGAGTTATAGTAGGGCAGTCAGACAATACAATTTAAATTGGTGAATTAGTAAAACTCCACTCAATAACAGGTCTAAGCTAAGATTTCTACAATAATCTTGTAAAGTTGCTTCTGTGTTGTACCTAAATGGTCTAAAACACCGGGAAAATAAATACATATATAGATGACAAAAAGAGCGATTTCTACCAGCTACGGAAACTGGAAAAGTGCCAATTGACAGCGATTCTAGACTTATTAAGTATATGACATATGCATAAAGTCCATAATTCGTATCTATAAAGACAATTAGACACCTACGTATAGAAGCGTCTACAGGACGCTTCTTGAGTAAACACATGAATTTAATTATTCTTTGTTTATTATCCGCTGACAATAGAGTTATTAAATTTATCGTACAATCAGAACACGTGGTGCACTAGAGATTGCTAACATCTTCAAGCGTAGACGCTAATTGTATCTGAAGGCCATGTGGCTAACAGCTAACGTGCTAATGAACTGATTTGTTACAGGCAAATGGAAATCGCGCGATTTCGCAAAATGAGTGACGTTAAGGCACCAGAAATACCCCTACACAACGAGCATCTTAGACCAGGATTTTGCAGAGTTTCTCTACCATTCTTCATGTCGGATTCCGAATTAGCTTTCATACTTGAAGCCTTGAAAATGGTAGCGACGGAAGGGTGGAAGATCCTCCCTCAATACGTCGTGAACCCAGAAACGGGACAATGGAGGCATCATTCGTGTTCAATTCTGAGAGATTCGAAGTCTTTGCACTCGCTAAGATTTCACAATGGAAAAATGACGTCACACGAGAGAAAAGTTTCTGGTGAGCACTTATAGAAACAATTTATGGAATCCAACTTTGAGTTCTATATTTTTGAATGTCTAAGGATATTTTTGCTGCTTTTCAGGTCCCGGAATATTCCCACAGACATACACAGAATGTTTGCAGACTGCAAGAAACTTGTTCAATAGGGCAAGAAAGTTAGCAATGAAATGTTCAACAGCTGAACCAGAAGTTACCTTCAACCCACGCATTGACTATCTGAGATGGTTTATGCTGCCGAAAGAAGCGCACGATCTTCTTTTGGGACGTTCAGCAAATGTAAAACACATTGTGCCATTTGACCCATCAGGGTACACAGGAGCGAGAAAAAGTCTCCACTTTTCAAGGTCTTCCAATACATCCTCGCCAATCCTTGGGTCGTCTCCAAGACACTTTAGTCTATCAGCAATAGATGATTGCCAAATATTTAGACTGAAACAAAAACAAAAACTGTTCTATTCGAGAGAGTCCAGTTTAAAAGAGACGCACAAAGAAGATATTGTCACTTCGCATCCAGTTCAGTTTGCTGTAGGAGAATCAGTGTCACCATTAAGAATTATTCCACAGGGTGCTAAGCCCCTTCTAGTCAGGTCAAGGTGCTACAGCTTAGGGTCTGATAGCCCTCCCGTTCCACTTAGCGTACAAACTAAAATGAACCTTGGCTTAAAAGAAGCCAGTCCAAATAACATTGTGGACAAAGCAATGACCTTCTGCAACTGTGGAAGTCAAACGGATTTGCTTTCGTTAGACGACCCAATGATCTCACCCGGAAGGGCATTCCCTTATAGCACTCAAAGCAGCACGTCAGTATCTGACTGCAGTCAAGTCGGACGTTCATCTCCTACGACATCCGTTACATCTCACACATCGGAAGATCTACAAGCATACGTTAAAGAGATGACGAGAGAAATAGCCACAGAAATCAAGTCTGAAATACGCGAGGTGATATCGAAAGTAGATGATATACTGGATAATTCAGATTTGGTCGATCAGTCAAATATGAGTATGAATTCAATATCTAGTCAGAACAGTGAAAAGAATTCCGTATCAGTCATAGATGTCGCAGAATATTTGATGGGAATGTCGAAAGCAATGGCGTCTGAAGTAAAAGACGAGATTCGAGAAATGGTCAATCAGGTGGATGAGATGATTTCTCCGGATTTCAACTCTTGTTCGAGAAAGAGCTCGCCACCTCAATATGGCAGACGGAGATTAGGCTCAGGGCCCGAACTGGGGTTAGATTTGAAACCAACACAATGCTTAAGAAAGTGTCCAACGAGTCCGGTGCTTCCAAACTACGACGTTGAAGACGACAGATATTGCAAGAGATCTCCACAGTCTCCGCTAAAGTCTGCGCAATGCACGCCTTCACACGAAACCTCGGGACCAAACAGTGTTTCCTTCAATTCTAGTGAGACCTCTACTCCAGACACTATCATCCAAGTGGTGACCACAAACAACTCTCCAAATATGCCCAAATCTCGAAGCTCAAATAAGTTATCAGACGATGAGATTAGCTGCAACGACGTTTCTTGTCAACATTGCGGAATCAAGAAAACATGGTGCCAAAACCCTTCAGTTAGCTCTCAAGACAGCGGTATCAACATGACATTTACTGATACTGACTCCTATATAGACTTTGGTAAGTAAAAATGATGTAACAACTATTTGTTTAAATTGTATCAATAGAAGCCATTATTCTAATAGAGATACAGCAACTCTGAAATGGCTATTAAAATAAATGATTTCTTCATAAATCTAGTGTTTCCTAACCGAGACCAGTTTTGATAAATCTAACGAGCATCACGACAGACATGTCTTCGTTACTGAAGTTATTAAACCAAATTAATAGTAAATGAGTAAATTCTACTATTATCATATTATTAGAAAAAAAAGGTAGTAGTTTGTACCTTATAGTATAAAGATAAAAGAAAATAATGTTGTTTGCTGTTTTTGGCACATTTTACAAAAACCAAACAGTTGACATAGCCTTGTAACAGCGTAGTATTTTTTTTTTTAAACATTGTTTTCTTATTATTTATTTACGTTTAAATTTAGCGCAAAATTATGTTGAGTTGACAAAATGATTTATTTTTTAATGATGATTATTATTTATCAAGGCAAATAAACAATCTATATCAATATATATTTTTTTTATAAATTCATCACTCTCAGTGGTCGGACTACAATACTAATTAAGTCAAAAACCTCATCACGAAAAAAAAAATTCGGAAAACCTACTACCTACCTACCTACCTACCTACTTACTATGTGGGTCTGGGTTGACCTAACTTCTGGGATTTTTAGCCATTCCTCGATAGTATTTAAGGGATACTATAAATTTCCGACATAGACCAAGTTACTGACATAGCCCAACGGATTAGCAAGTTGAAGTGGCAGTGGGCAGGGCACATAGCACGCAGAACTGATGGCCGATGGGGCTGCAAAGTTCTGGAGTGGAGACCACGGACCGGCAAGCGCAGCTTACGACGTCCACCCACAAGGTGGACAGACGACCTAGTAAAGACTGCAGGAACGCGCTGGATGCGAGCCGCTTCCAACCGGTCTTTATGGAAGTCAATGGGGGAGGCCTATGTCCAGCAGTGGACGTCCTACGGCTGAAACGATGATGATGATGATGATGATGATAAAGTTTCCTCTTCCTCAGACCAAGCCAAAGGCCGGAAGCTACAAGGACGGCTGCGCATGTGCCAGAAATACGAGAAGAGCGAAGTTCCAGACATCATTGAAGGAGTCCCTGTTTGTTCAGAGGCTCTGGCGCGACAGACCAAGAGATACAATGAAAAAATTGACGAAGGGAGAGTGGTATTCCAGATACCAGATGAAGGCGATCGGCAAAACAGGTAAGACAAGTGAGCGAATTATGTACGTACATTACGATTATTTATTATTATATAAAAGAGAAATTCAGGGCAAATATCGCTTAAAACGATAAAATCTAGAATGTGAATAAATCCTTTCGTTTTAAAGGGATATCAAATAACTTGGATGACATTTAATTATGGCTCACAAGGTAGGAAGATACGTATTGCAAGTAATTCATATTAAGAAAGAAAACATTTATTTTGACACAAACAACAACAAAAACACTACAAATAAAATATTAAAAAATAAGTAGTATGATAAGTATTACTATCAGAGTATGATGGTGGGATACTCTCTAGTACTCTGCTGGCTAGCTACTTCAAGTTGAAAATCTACAACCAAGCACCTAACGGTATGTTCCGGCAGCCTCGATTGATAGTCAGTTTCTTTCCTGACTAAGTGTGTTTATCATCTTCGACAACACCGTCACTTAATATCAGAGCCTCGATCACGAAAATTTATCGAGTTCGTATCGTAAAGGTATCGAGTCTTCGACAGCATGCAAAGCTGTACAAATCTCATACAGATTTTTGTCGATGTCGATACGAATACTTTTTCGCAAGTCGTTCGTGATCGAGGCTCAGATGGTCAAATACTTTACCTAAAAAATAAACTTCTGTATTATTTTCGATCATAAAAACATTATAAATGATAAAGTCATCTAGAGACCGAATGCGTAGATTGGTTGGCCGTTTGGCACACACTTCTTTGTTTTGAAATAATCTTGGCGTCATTGTTAAAAAGCACAAATATTGTAAAGTTTTATAGTCAGGGTATCCGATACTAAACGTGAGTAATAATAAATAAAACTTCGAAAAAAATTCCATTCGAATCTGCCCTGTTTTTATAAACTGCCCCACTGCTGGGCGTGGGCTTCTTCTCATATTGAAAGGGTAAAGGGCCATCACGATGCCCAAGCGCGGGCTGACAGATTTCACACATCTCGAGAACTTTTTTTTAAAAGAATTCTCAGGTTTTCTCACGATGTTTTCCTTCACCGTTTGAAGTCATCGGCAATACGGGCATAACTTGAAAAAAAAAACAGAAGTGCGGGCCGTGAGATTCGAACCTAGGACCTGCAGATTGGAAGCCAGACAGTCTCCTAACTATGCTACAAACTTCTAAATATTAAAATTTCCATAGTAAAGTTTAATAGTGCCGTATATTTCCTAAAAAGCTCTTTAGAAGGATGTTAAGACGTTATTATAAAAACTAATCAAAGTTATAGCTTGTATGTAGAGATTCAATGACGCATGAAATGGCAAACGAGATAACTACAGTAACGTGGCAGCCACCTGAGTGACTGAGAACACAGATTTAGGAATTACATCATGTACTAGCTAAGTAGCAATGACGTGGCTTTGATGTAAGACCTAATGGTGTGTCTAGAAACAATATGTATTTTAGGCGAGCGTGTTCTATCGTAGGCCGCATCTTCGCTTAACATCAGGCGAGTTGGCTGTCAAACGCAAGCCTATTTGTAATACAAACAAGCTGAAGAGTTTAAAAAATTAATTAAACTATAGTTCAAGGAAAACACTTTCTAAACCAATTTCTAATCTAATAATTCTAATATCATAGGACATTACACACAGCGCCATCTGACCCCAAACTAAGCAAAGCTTGTGCTATGGAAGACAGATAACTGGTAGAATACTTAAATACTTTCTTTTTTTTTTTTGTAAATACATACTTATAATACATACAGTACACCCAGACACAGAACAAACATCGATGTTAGTCACACAAATGTTAGTCCTGAGTGGGAATCGAACCCACGCCCTTCAGCTCTCGAAGCAGACACACTACCAATGAACCAACAGGGCTGTAATGAACCAATTTATTATTCCTAATTCAATTTAAATATATAACTTCAATATATCTTTGTAATAGTCTTTTATATTTCTTTATTTAGATACACAACCAAAGGTTTGGCTATTTTTTTTAATTGATGAATTACTATTTTGCGCCGAAAATTAACCATCTTGTTTTCTTGTTTTTTTTTTTAACCACCCTCAATAACCAAAGAGCCGTATACTCATACTCATACTCATTTATTTATAACGAATAGTTACAAGTCACAAATGATACCTTAATTGTTGCAATCCATTCGACCGTTTGGAAGATACGAGGTAACATAACAAAAAAAAATAACTTACATACGAAAAAAACATAACTTCTTTGGCTGTCGGGTAAAAAAACTACTTGGCATCTATTGTTAAATAAACTAACAAAAATAGATGAATGATTGTCCTAAAATAGAACAATATAGGACACTATTAGACATTCCAATATTTATCTTTTGTTGGTGACGTTTAGATTTCAAAACAAAGAAGTGCGTAAGTGTATAGTGCCGATGATGACTTTGTACTTTTTTAAACGAAAAATTTTTTTTTTTTCTCCTTATCAATTTCGCTTTGTGTTATGTTACGAAATTCTCAGTTTATTTACTATGTAAATAAATATATTTTTTAATGTAAAATTGTAGAGACGAACGAGATGCTCTCGTGATGGTGATAATGCTTGTCCATGACCTTTGCAGCGGTACACAGAACTTTGTGTAGTAAATCAAAGTCCGGGGTATCGCTGATTTAGCGCTTATTACTTTGAGACTTTCGATGGTTAATCTCAACAGCCATGTAATCGTAGCTGCAGTACCCATCAAACCGGAATACAGTGATGTTTACCCACTACTGATTGGTGGCAGAATTTTTAATATCTCTGTGATCTACCACCAAGAAAACAATGTTGTTTATGGAGTACTAAATAAAGTACACACTGTTTCATCTAGTACGTAGTACATAGTATTGTTCCTTCGAAATGCAGCGTAACCTACAGAGTCTAATCTATACATAAAAAACTATTTTTTATCAGTTATCTGTTTTCCATAGTACAAGCTTTGCTTAGTTTGGGGTCAGATCGAGCTGTGTTTAATGTTCTACGATATCTATTTATTTTATTTTTTGTAGCGATGATAGCTGAGTGGTTAGCGCGGTTGATTCGCATGCCGAAGGGCGTGGGTTCAAACCCCAACAATGAGCTTGAGCTGCCGGTGAAGGAAAACATCGTGAGGAAACCATAGCATGGTGGTAGGGTACTTTCTAGTACTTCGCTGGCTAGCTACCACCCTCATGTTGGAAATCTGTCGCCAAGCACCTAACGGTGTGTTCCGGCAGCCTCACTTGAGAGCCAGTTCCATTCCAGGCTAGGTGTGTTTACCATCTTCGACCACACCGTCACTTAACATCAGGTGAGCTGTGGTCAAACACATAGCCTGTCAACCATTAAAAAAAAACATGGATTAGACACATACACAAAGAAAACATCAAAATCTTTCCAGCCGTTTAGAAGTTAGTGACGGACACAAACACATACCTAAGAATTATATATAAGGGTATTACTGAGAGTCTATCCTTACACTTTATGTTTTGTTACGATTAGAATGACCATGATTCAAAGGTGAATAAACTTTTTGCCTTACACCGTTTAGTTTTGGCAGAAATTTGCAAAGTTTTAATTACTGTTATCGGGCATTGCTAAATGATGTTGGCAATAATTCAAAACTTTTGCCGGGAGATTCAGGTTTCGTGAAAAGTGATCTTTCATTTTGACAGCGAGTCGAGAAGTTTTATGGCTATTGTGAAGATTGGAACTGGAAAATGGAACAACGGATGCCCATTCGAATTGTTTTGCTTCGTGATTTATACTCTTATCGTAATTAGTTTAGTGAACAATTTATATATAACCATTATTTTCCTGTCGCTACATCAACAAGCATATTGTTTTTAAAAAATATCTTCTTGACACATTATCATGTTTCATGATACTCATTAGCCTTCCATTAACTCACTGTCGACCAAAATGATGCGTTCTACATTGACATGCCAAATGTATATTATATATTGAACACATATCTATGTTACTTTAAACATATAATAAATAATAGTACCTACTTACTTAGTTATGATTTTTTATTTGCTAAGTCATACACATATGCGTGAGACATAAATTATGTATAAACGACTGCTGATAAAATAAAGTCACTGGTTGTGTCTTTATAACTAATTCGACCCTACTCTATCTATCTATTTTTATGTAAAAATAATGAGATGAACAAAACGCTTTCCTAGAGATAACGCCTATCTACCATTGCAACGGCACCTAAATCTATAAGTCACAAGACAGCAGGACGTTGCTGTTTTGGCGCTCATTACTTTGACACATTGTATTAGCCTCCAAAGCTAACTACACTGCTTTTCCAACCGGATCACAGTAATGTTATCTCACGTATGTTTAACAATGTAGTACTTAGTGACGACATTAGACTACCATTGGCTAAGAATATCTATCACCTAGTTATAACTGGAATAGATGTCAAAAAAGTCGAATTGGCTGACCCAAAAATAAGTAAAGATGCGTTAGATTTAGAACCCGTAAAGCTATACCACTATAGATCTGTGTCTATCCACGTTCCAGAACGGTGTCGACAGCGGTAGATTCGAAGCGGTCGAGCCGTTCTTCAAACGCGTCATCTAGTAGTTCAGACAGGAGCTCCAGGTCGAGTGGGTACGGCACCGACCAGCGGTCTTCGCACGACGACCCTTGCTATTATGATAGGAGGTAGGTTCTTGGAAGTATGCAGCTGTAGGAATAGTAAATAGAGAAATATTTTTATTCCCCATACGAATAGTAGGTATCTACTTATCGTCAGATTATATTCATATAATCTACATAAGATTTAGCATATAATCGAGATAATCCGTCAACACTGACGTTGATAACCTTGTATTTATATCCCATTCCGTATGGTTTTGGCGTTCAAAGTTATTTCCGCGCAATTTTTTTAATAGTTTTGCGTTTGATTACACCCTGCCTGATGTTAAGCAGGATGCGGTCTAAGATGGAGCACGTTTACCTGAAAGAAGCCTGTTTACTCTGGAATTGAAGATACCCAAATTGTACTTCGCGGGAATTACGGATGTCGCAGAAAATTCCACATCCTCGCTATACGTATGACGTGGAACTTAAGCATTTAGTACGTACGTGTGAAATGTCCACTTTGTACGAATGGCACTTTGGCCGTGTCTGCCTTTCTTTCCTGAAATAAAAAGGGGCAGGTGGAACTAAATTGAGCAATTCCGAGGCACACTCTCCGAAATGAAATGACTTCACTTCACTTTTGAGATGTGGAGTATTCTTTCTAAAGTTTTTGCGTATGTTACTTGGTGCGTTTTACTATATCTTTATAAAAATCTCTTTGGGTTGGCAATACTATATCTATCTACTACTACTATCCAGGTAGATACTATCCAGGTTCTTTAACAGCGGAAGCGCAAAATCAACATAGCCTATCAAATCAAATCAAATTAAAAATTATTTCCACGCATTGCTAAACATTTTTTTAATAACTTTTATTTTTTTCTCTTAACAAAACTGTAATGCCTACTACATTACATCGACATCATCATATCAATGTATTGTGATGATTATTATAATCACTTTCTAATCTTAATCATCATTAACGTCAGATTACAAAGCAACCCGACATCATCGGGTTGTTGACCTACGCCATATTTCATAAGCATTCATCTACTATGACCTGTAACTTTGGTGTTATTACACGGTATATTTTTCTGTGGTAGTAGAAATACATTTTCTGGTGCTTGTAGGTATGGGCAACAAATTGAAAACCTTTGAAGAACCTGCGAAGAGCAATGCTCTGTTTTCCAATCCAAATTACTTTACATCTTTTAGTAAATATAGCCGAAAGTAGAAGTAAGAAAATGCTTTTGTCTCGTTTCAGCGAATCAGAATGCCGGCTGTTCAAATGCTGGGAAGAGCAGGACGACAGCAGTGCATGCAGCGACACTTCACTCACAGACTTCACGTGCGATGATGAAGGCAACTGGCACTGCCCACCCAAGCCAATCTGGAAAGCCGCTGTCGAGGTAAGAACAGCTTGCTTTCTATCTTGATCAAAGTAGTTTAACCGATAACCACTATAGCACTGCCTGCGACACCGGCCGTCTTTATAACATTAACTGATGCGTTTTTTACCTCAAGTTGCAAGCCTGATTGATGGTAGACCTCCTTAGCTAGATCCACGTGGGTTTACCACTGCAGTGTCAGATATTTTGCTGCCAAACAATAGCTGTATCTCGGTCTTAAGCATACTGCAGTTAGCGAAATTATAACCATCGAATATTAACGATAGACTATGGCCTTAACCTTCTCGCAATGTAAAGAGGCCCAAGCCCAGTAAGATAGCTTATAAAAAAAGTTCCTCCAAAATCCTCTAATGTTTAAATACTTTATTTCAGGCGATTAACGAGTTTAACATGATCAAACCAGGCGATAAGGTCCTGGTTTGTCTGTCGGGAGGTCAAGAATCCATAGCACTTCTTCACACAATGCACCAGTACCAATTCTACGCAAGATCTAAGGGGATGCATTTTAGTATTGGTAAGAATACATAAATAAACATATTACAAAAGTTTTAGTCCTAACAAGCTTATACCATGGAAACTGACGTGGATTTGACACATTTTTGTTTTACTTCCGCGAGATTATACTCACGTTTAGTTATATGGGATACTACGACTATAGTTTCGGTCAAATCCTGTAACTAGGGTTGCCACCTTTTTTTTTTGCAGTTAAAGTACATTGGTTATTTATAGGTAAGAAAAAAAAAGTACATAAGTAGTATCAAAATAAAGTATAATTTATTATTATGTTTAAAAACGTATTTTTATTTCTTTTTGCAATTTCTATCAAATTAGCATCTTTACTATACAATTGCACAGCATCTTTACGTTCTACATTTAAATTAAAATAAATAAGTAATTAATTTTTTATCAAATTCAGAGACGCTTTGTTTCTTTCGTCTCGCCATTTGCTATTCATCACAGAAAAAACTCTTTCTGTGAATGCTGACGTGGCGGGAATAGATAATAAAAATGAAATTACTTTATACAAGTTTAAAAAAATTATCATTACTCTTATTACTTAAATACCTGCTGCCATTTTTGCGCAGTTGATAGTTCTGAAGTTAAATCATGCGAAATAAACTATTTTTGTGAACTTTATTGTTCTCATAAAGCATAGAGTACAATTATCTGAAATAACGTAAAATACTTTATAACAAAGTACGGGTGGCAACCCTACCTGTAACCTTCTTCATGGAGACAAAGCTGTGTAAAACACACGCTCGTCTTGCTTCGCACAATGAATTGCGAGTAATTCCGCATAAGCAAAATTGTTGTATATTTGTCTTTATTATTTTAATTGTATATATTTAGCCAAGCGTTCAACTATGTTAATATTCGACAAAACCTCTAAAATTCTATGGAAGTTTCTGGAACTGTATTTGTTTCTCAGGGGCTCTGTACGTGCACGAGCCGAAATCTCAGGTGGATCCTCTTCATCTGATGGCGTACTGCAGAACACTCGGTGTCAAGTTCATTTACCAGGATAAATTGGAAAACGATGAATCTAACAGTAAGTACCTACATACACTACTCTCTCATATACATAACTGCTATATACAATTATACATACTCTACTCAGTTCTGTGTCCCGCTACAATGGTCATGTACATACGTTGTCTTTTACCAGTCTATTTCAATTTCGATTTCGTTATGATGGTAGCTCAATGGTTAGCGCGGTCGGTTCACACGCCGAAGGGTGTGGATTCTAACCCCAATAATAAGCTTGAGCTGCCGGTGAAGGAAACCATAGGAACGTGGTAGTGTACTTTGTAGTCCTCGGCTGGCTACCACCCTAAACTTGAAAATCTGTCGCCAAGCGCCTAACTGTATTCCGACAGCTTCACTTGAGAGCCAGTTCCATTCCAGGCTAGGTGTACGTACCATCTTCGACCACACCTTCGCTTAGCATCAGGTGATACACAACTAGCCTAAAAACCATCAGGAGATCGTCTCGTCTCATTACTTTTATATGAAATAATCGTCATCAAGTCTATCATAATCCACTGCCACGACAAACTTATGCCTTCCACGAGACAAGTCTGAACCCAATCTTCAGCTTTTCGCTCCAGCTGTCCTACATATAAATAAATAAATAAATAAATAAATATCGTAGGACTATACACACAGCGCCATCTGGCCCCAAACTAAGCAGAGCTTGTGTGATGGAAGTCAGATAACTGATAGAATACATAAATACTTTTTTTTTTTTTGTAAATACATACTTATAATATATACAGAACACCCAGACACAGCACAAACATTTGTTTATTCACAAAATGTTTGCCCTGATTGGGAATCGAACCCACGCCCTACAGCTCTCAAGGCAGATATACTACCAATGAGCCAACGGGCTGTCATATATCGTCACTCCATCGAGTCTCAGGGCGACCAACGCTACGTTTGCCAATTTGGGGTCTCCACTCTAGACAGGTCTACTGTCGTCTAACACATCATTATCATTCATCGTTTAAGAATTAATATAATCTTTCCAGGACGTAGCAGCGTATCCAAGCTGTCTTCACTCCACCGCTGGTCATGCCACGGCATCAGACGTGTCGCGTACAACGCCATGCGAGCGAATGGGTACGGAGTAGCTGCCATTGGACAAAACTTGGACGACGCGGCCAGAGCGTTTGTTGCTACAGCGTTTCACGCAGCAACTATCTCTAGTTTGAAGGCCCATTATAGAATAAGGTAAGTCAAAATTTAGGTTTTTCGATTTAAGAGCAGACTCGCTTAAAATACAACCCACTTACGCAATACCCTAAAGATAAAGAGTTATAAGGATGAAAATATAATCTACTGCTTGACCGTATTGTTGCTAGGAAGATGACACGTGACTCGCAAATCTAATTACATTTATTACGAGTACAGAAATTGGTCTAGATTTTTTTCTTTTTATTATAAACGCTGCGTTTGCCGGTACGCGTTCTTCAATTTAGAACACGTCTACTTTTTTTTTTTTTAATGGTTGACAGGCTAGGTATTTGACCGCAGCTCACCTGATGTTAAGTGAAGGTGTGGTCGAAGATGGTAAAGCACACCTAGTCTGGAATGGAACTGGCTCTCAAGTGAGGCTACCGGAACACACCGTTAGATGCTTGGCGGCAAAATTTCAACTTGAGGGTAGTAGCTAGCCAGCCGAGTACTAGAAAGTACCCTACCACCATGCAAACTCCAGCGGGTATCGGTTCTGCGACAGATTTATCCAGCCTACTGTCACTTCAGCATGCTAATACGCTGAGCTATGTCGGTTACTTTAATTCTATGACGAATTACTTCGTTCCAGATACGACCCCTTAGAGAAAGAAAATAAAAATAATCTTATCTCTTTTTTTTATAAATTTATAGTCTTTCTGTGTATGGGATGATGGAGCACGTTTGCATAGAAGTAACCGACTTATTTCCCTTGTCTTACTAAATACCTACCTTAATAATTATTTTCTTGACAGCCCTGTTGGTTTATTGGTAGTATGTCTGCTCCAAGAGTTGAAGGGCGTGGATTCGATTCCCATCCAGGATAAACATTTTGTGGTATAAATGAATGTTTGTTCTGTGTCTGTTTTTTTTTTTTTTTTCGTTAATTTGCCCTTTCGGGCAGGCTAAAGCTATAAAGCCATACTGCCTCGTCTTCAGTGTTATTTCTGCTGTATCTTAACTATGGTTATCGTCAAAGTCGTCTTAGTCAAGTCCAGTTCGTGTCAGTTCGTGCCAGTCATACTTTAGTAAAGTAGTGGCAACTTTACTATAAAGCTTCGATGGAGTTTTGGAAGCAACACGAAAACTCATGTTTCACCACATTATATCATTTTCCCACACTCGCGCTTGTAATTCGGCACTTTATGAATAAAACACCACCATTTTTATGCATAAACACTCGACAAAACACTAGTTTTGGAAAAAAATACAACGAAGCGACACGACTCTTCCCGCGTTCCCGCCAAAACTCCGTTCTGTGTCTGGGTGTTCAGTATTTATTTTAAGTATGTATAAAAAAAAAGTGTTTAAGTATTCTATCAGCTGTCTGACTTCCAAAGCTATGCTTAGTTTGGGGTCAGATGACGCTGTGTGTAATGTGTCCTACGATATTTATTATTTATTCATCTCTCAGGGAGCACGACATTCGTATCATCCGTCCGTTCATTTACGTGCGGGAGCGTGCGGTCCAAGCGTTCGCGTGCGCGCGCGCTCTTCCAGATTTCCGAGCGCCGCGTGCCTCAGCTTCGCCACCCGGCAGCGAGCACAGCGACGATAGCGAGGATCATGGGTAAGAACATCCTATAATTCCAACAAGCTACTGCTTCTTCTTTGATTTTGACACCACACTGTGTGTAGTCAGTGTCCAGTATTAGTACGTACCTACTTCGTAAAAGTTTTAACTCCTTGAAGAAGGCCACTGGATGTGGCCGTAACTGTAATCGTAGTATCCGACATAATTAAACGTGAGTAATCACGGACAAGTAAAACAAAATTACCATGTCATAAATGAAATAAGCCTTAAACACAGTCAAACTCAGGGTTAAGTCCAGTCATACCCTAGTAAAGTAAAGTAGTGGCAACTTTACTAGAAGCTTTGACGGAGTTTTGGAAGTAAAGCTTAGAGAGATATAATTTACATCTATCGCTTGTTCTTGGACAGCTGTCCATGTAAACCTTCCGCAATGTCGCAAAGTGAATGCATGTTTCTTTTAATTTATGTTGTTTACTCACACTGGTTACTTTTGATTGAAAATAATATTCTGGATTACATTTCTAAAAGCTAAAACAATCGCTTTCGAATAGTTGACAGGCTAGGTTTGACCACAGCTTACCTGATGTTAAGTCACGTTGTAATTGAAGATGGTAAACACACCTAGACTGGCGATCAAGTGAGGCTTTCGGATCACATGAAAGTACAACGCAGTGATATGATTTTTTTGCGTTTTCCCCAAAACTTAAAATCTTGATCAACAAAAGCATCTCCCCATTGCAGAAAGGATATCACTCACCTAGACCGCTCTGTGTCTGAACCGTGTGGAACTGCCGAGAAACCAGCCATTCCTCAACGGCGCTCATTGGATGAATCACGCGAGCTGCCAGAACCGATCCACGAGCCACTAGGATCCCCTCAAGAGCGGCTAGGATCGATAGCAGAGAGCGAGCTAGCCGCAGATCCCGTGGACGCTGCCAGAGATATGTTGGCGAGTCAAGAGCAAATGTACCCCTACCTGTTTTCTAGTCTCAAGAACGCCTTGCATCCCCTGTTCACGGCGAGGTATGTTATTCTGTAGAAAAATATGTATACATAAGAGAAATTTGGAATGTATGGAGCGAAAAAGGGGTAATTGTGCTTATTATGCCAAATTTTTAACCCTGAAAAAGAAAAAAAATCAACTGTTTTTAAAGAAGAGAAGGGCCTAGAAACATCTACATATGAGATAGGTAGCCTCGCGGCTCAGCCAAGATATCTGCACTGATTATAATATTAGAAAGAGGATGGATTTGTATCTTCGTTAGTAGGTATTGCATGTACCTACGTCCTACACATTATTTTTGCATGGCGCAAGGCAGAATATGTTATCTATGAAAAACTTCTGGACCGATTTCAAAAATTCTTTCACCATTAGAATGCTACATTTTCCCTAAGTAACATAGGCTATTTTATTACTGGAATTTAATTAAAAAATAAATGTTCACCCGTGCGAAGCCTGGACGGACCGCTAGTATCAAATAAATAAATAAATAAATATTCATATACTTATTTACAATTTTTTTTTATTATTTTTTTTATGTAAAAAGTAATGAGACGAACGAGACGCTCTCCTGGTGGTAAGAGATAACGCATGTCCATGACCATCGCAGCGATGCACAGAACTACGTACGTTGTGTACGTTGTTGTACGTTTGTTGTATTGTACGTTTAATAGTTTTCTTGTTAGATGTTTTATTCTCTATTAACTCTTTGTCTTTTGTCTTTTTCAGGGTAATTGAGAAAGATCAGAAAGAGCACAGACATCGCAAGAAATCGGTGATTCAAATGAAGAACGGCGCTCCGGTATACGACTCTGAAGAGGGGACTGACGAGGAACCCGTGCCATAGACAACTGCCATCTCTTTTGACACTGGGCACAGCACGGGACAAATATGGTGCTGTCTCTTTTCATTTCATTAAAATAAAACGAGATAGCACTACATTAGGGGCATCCGAAAATTATGTCACACGATTTTTATGATTATTTGATTTATTTGACAAGGACCCCGTGCTTGTCACAGTTGTTCACATTTATGAGCCCTCCATGGTGTGACGTCACATATTTCGCAATTTTTACATCAGGAAATTATTTAATTAAAACAGTAGTTCCGAAATCAGGTTTAATATATATATATTTTAAATATAACAAAACAAAAAACTATTTCGTTAATTTATCCTCTATATAACATTATCTTAAGGTGGTTCGATTTCCATACAAATAAATGTTTGATATTTATGGACAAACGTAGCATAATAAATCGGACCACCTTAACGGGCAAGTCTTGTGAAATAAGGCAATCGATGTGTTTTTGTCAATCTTTTTGTGACGTTATACATCATGTGGAAGTTTGAAATTAATGAATACTATAATACATATCCTGAATTATTATGCTTGGAGAAAAAATAGTTTCAAACGCTTTTCGTTTCTTGAAATTATGAAATAGAATATGGCCAAATTATTTTTAAACCGTAATCTTGATATCAAAAAAATTATAGGAAAGGCGCAATTTTATAGATGCTAACTTTGATGCAGATACATTTAAGGCTTAGACCTTTTATTGTACGTTTTGTTTATTCTATTAGCAGATAAGTACGGATAGTTTGATGAAAATTTCTGATAGTGCCTGCTGAAAACCTCTTTTCTGCGTTACGTCTGTTGCTGTTTTATTTTGGTAGGCGCTACAAACCATCTCTCTCTTCGAAGAATCAATCTCTCTGACGAATCTGACGTCACGAGGCACGTGTACCTATAGCATGTCGCGAGAGGCCGCAAGAGGTGGGCGCGCGGCGGCGGCGGTACCGAGCACCGCGCGCATGCTTCCCGGCCGTTTTGTATTTTGATTCTTCTAGTGTGCAACTAAATACCGACCGACCGCGCTCGGTCGTATTATTTTGTTGTCTTACCTCTTTAGTTTGAGTAAATGATACGTTACCACGATATTGACGCTTTTATGTAATTTAGTGGAGTGAATCAGTGATTAGTGCACAGACGCTTTTTTGTTTATTTTTTATTATTCATCTTGTGTACATAATATTATAAAAATGAGAAACAAGCAAAGACGGAAAAGAAAATGTCTGTGTTTGTTTGTTACCTCTACACGCTTCAGTAGTTTAATTATTATCTTTTTGTTTGTATTTATAATTAACTAGTGGCCCGTCCCGGCTTCGCACGGGTGGACATTTATTTTTTAATTAAATTCTAGTAATAAATATAGCCTCATAGTAATTACTCTAAACTACTTTTTTAAAATGGGTCCAGAAGTTTTTCATAATTCATACCTATTGCGTAAATGGGTATAAAATGGATAAATGGATATTAAAAAACTCAAAGAGCGCCATATTCTGCATTGCGCCGTGCAAAAATAATCATGTTCATGTACATGCAATACTAACGTAGATAAACAAAAAATGACAGAACCTTTACAATATTATATTCATCGATAATTCGATGATTATAACAATATTATTAGTGTAGACTAGCTAACCCATGTTAAATATATTGTAATGTATGTAGTAAGCCTTATCCGTGTGCGGTCCACCTTACTCTATGGAAAATGTTGAATCGTGTGGTCTATGGGAAGGCGTCGGTTCTGAACGGTGAATAAAGATGGTGCCCGATATTAAAACGGTTTTCATTTAATATCTCAAAAACCCATCGGCCCCATTGTTTTCTCCATCTACGCCCCACCCTATGCTGCCTACTTGCTACGTGCCCGCAGGCTACGCGATGCAACTAACTATTACTAAATACATTCGTGTTCTCTGTGACTTTCATCAAACGTCATACGAATACGAAGTCGTGATGAACATTTAATTTGTACGAAACACCGAAGGTAGATTTATTCGTTTCCAGAGCGAAAATTTCAATGTAATCATAAGTTCCCACGGTTGCTTTATGAAACTTGAAAATATAAAACACTTGACACTGTCAAATATTCAAAACGCGATGCCAAAACAAAAAAAAAAACTGCTGTCATAATGTAACAGATAATCAATGTAAAATCCGCTTTCGGCAATAGGAATAAACATTCTGTCTCCTTCTTGCTCGTGGCTATAGTAATTTAACTCTCCTTATCTATTTTAGCGTGACGTCAATGTATTCAAATCTAACGCCAGACGTATGTACGTCTGTGTGAGTAGAAAATATCAATGTAGATGTTCAAGCAGAAGTTCCCACGGTCGAGGACTTGGCCCTTAAATAGGTATGTATGAGTTTGTGACGTCACGAAATGTAGGACACCTCTAAACCCCTTGTCACACGATGTCACATTTCGTCGAACGTGTCATATAATTTATGGATGGCCTTTTAGTTGGCGTACGTTGGCCCGATTTATGTAAGTGCTTGCACCTAGTATATTACATGCAGGCGGTATTATTTCCGTCCCTGTTTCTCTTATGTAAATCTAAATGTGAGTGATAAGGGACAGATATAGTATCACGGGTTCTCGCTCTACTGACCTGATATCAACCGAGTGGTGCAGGTTAACTAGATATGAGTTCTATTGGAGTATCTTTGTAAAGTGACTCGTATTATGCAATAACAATAGTAAAATGTATGAAAAGAGCAATTTCAGTTTTTCCCGCTAGGGGCGCTGTCAAGATGTTCACTGTCCATGCATTTTTGTATTGTAGTCTCGCAAATGGAAATTTTTGCTCCTTTTGTTTGTCTCGTTTACTCCAATAAAATTTACATCTAGCTATCCTTGTTCTTGGACTGCTGTCCATGTATACCTTCCGAAACGTTGCAAAGTTAATGCTTGTTTCTATTAATTTATGTTGCGGGTTCTCACACTGGTTACTTTTGATAGAAAATAATATTCTAAATTAAATTTATAATAGGCTAAGAGTATCGCTGTCTAATAGTTGACAGGCTAGGTGTTTGACCACAGCTCACCGGTATTAAATGATGGTGTGGTCGAAGATAGTAAATACACCTAGCCTGAAGCCATGACGAGGCCACCGTGACCACTAGGGTGCTCAAGCTCCGCCCAGTCGCCGAGATCGCACCCGACACCATAAATCCCCCTGGAGGACAGTGATCCCCCAGAACTCAGCCTCAGAAAGAAGCGTAAAACTTGAGTCTGATTCCCGTCCTCCCCAGATGGAGACGGAAGGACACCGACTTGACTTGACCTAGCCTGAAATGGGACTGGTTGTCAAGTGAGGCTACCGGAACACACCGTTGGGTGCTTGGCAGCAGATTTTCAACTTGATTATTGAGTAGCTAGCCAGCCGAGTATTATTTTATTAATTAGACCAAATAGTGTGTTTGGCATTCCTTGATACCAGTTTCATTTTGGACTATGTGTACAACATCGACCACACTGTTTCTTAAGGTGAGTTGTGGTCTAACACCTAGCCTGTCAAGCATAAAAAAATACCTTTTAGATATTTTGATATTATCATACGAATATCACACGTTTGCAAATACGAAAATGTTTTATAACTATACGCTAAAAACACAATAGTTACGACGCCCACCCTAATCCTTTTGTAATACTGGATGAGTGCTATCAATGTCGCTACTTGGTACTCGATTACGTAATGCAACCCTATTTTTATGTTATGTAGAACTAGCGTCCCGCCCCGGCTACGCACGGGTGCAATGTAGATACTAATGTGGTGCATATGCTAGTATTATACAAAAAAAACCGCATCAAAATCCGTTGCGTAGTTTTAAATATCTAAGCATACATAGGGACAGAGGGAAGCGACTTTGTTTTATACTATGTAGGGATTTATAGATCCCGTTATTACACCCCCTAGTGGTCCGTGAATCTCGCAAACTGATGCCCTTCTAATACTGTAGGTATAGAGTCTATACTATAGAATATAGATAAATGATTGATTTTATCGAGAATACCTAGATGTTTTCGAAAGTAACTAGTGTGTGAATATCGCTGAACACCAATGTGATGATATCCAGTGATGATTCACTTGTGATCCATATGTTATAAGCATATTAACGTTGATGTTCTATTTTTAAGGTCATCATCGTGTGATGAACGATCTATTTTCGATGTTAGATTCAGGGTTGCCATGTTAAATTTTATTACTATTTTAAAAGTTTTCTTAATGTGAAACTGTGGAATTGAAATCGATGTGCATTTGTTAAAGCTATTTGATAAATAGATTGAATATTTTAAATGTTGTATGTGTTTTGACTAATGTGAGTTAAAATGAGGCCTATTTATTCTGTATTGTTCAAATCAAATTAAATATATAACTATTATAAGAAATATATGGAAGTGTTGCTATATTTGGGTACAACTAGATTCGTAGTGGTTTAGGTACGTACCTGTCATTTATTTTGAGATAAACTCATTACAGAATATAACATATTTATACTACTTCAAGATACATGTTTACAAATTAAATGTATTTTAAATGTTCATGTTGTTGTAGGTGCTTTTTATACGATTTCTATATTATTTGTATCGTTAAATGGTTTTTCCTTTCTTGCAATTATTTTACAACGAAGTTATGGCAACATCAGCAAACAAGTTCCATTTTTGAAAATTCAAGTATTTAACAGAAAAAAAAAATGGAAAATGGCTGCCGATGTTAGACTGATATATTTGAAAATTGAGATATTTTTTCTCTTGATTTTTTAAACTCATTTTATTGGCGTTAATTTTAGATTATAAGTTTTTGGTAAGATGTTTTATGAACATTGTTCGTTTAATACTTTGCTGTTACATTTTTTGTATTTCTAGTGTATGTTATATTATATTAGGTAAGCGTTAATTAAGAGAGAATCCTAAGCTACTTAAAAGTGGGTCTTAGTTTCAGTGAAACATTATACTTAATGTAAAGTGTAAAACGAGTCCCATACATTGCTTCCATGATTAAATTGTATTCATATTATACATTTTGTGGTATATTATAATAAAGATAATTATGTTTTAATTTTGTATTTTTATTTTTAGTACTTATTACACTATAATTGGGTAGGTGTGAAGGTGTTGGCTGCAATAAAATATGTGTATAGAAAAATATAGCAATGAAGATGGCAATGGGCAGGGCACATAACACGCAGAACTGATGGCCGATGGGGCTGCAAAGTTCTAGAGTGGAGGCCACGGACCGGCAAGCGCAGCGTAGGACGTCCACAAGGTGGACAGACGACCTAATAAAGACCGCAGGAACGCGCTGGATGCGAGCCGAGCCGCTTCCAACCGGTCTTTGTGGAAGTCAATGGGGGAGGCCTATGTCCAGCCAGCAATGTGAGCTATGGGCTATGTGTGTGTGGCCTATGGACGTCCTACGGCTGAAATGATGATGATGATTATAGAAAAACCGGTAAACAAGCATTCTGTTCGCCTGATGGTTAGCTCACCATCGCCTATAACAACAACATTACCAGTAAAGGTTGTGTGAAACCGGGCAAATGTTGTGCCGATTTGGTAAAAAAAACGCACATGTCAGTTTTGAGGAGCGGCTTTGAGTTGAGACTACACAAGCCAACTTAATCTCGTAAAATTTGGTTGAAAACATAAAGTAGTTTTTTTTGGGTTCATATCCATATTATCCATATGGGCATCCATTTGTATTGAGTTGTGCCGTTAGTTAAATTTAAATCCTCATCACTGTTGCAATTGAAACGACTTTAATAAATACCTTGAACACTCAAAATAAACTTCCGCTATTTTAATAGTAACATAACTCTAGCTAAAAATACCTGGTTTAGATAGCTGTTTTGATTGAAAATATTATGCACTTATACCAAAATTACATTTGAAATAAAACCACCGGTTGAATTTGCTTACATTTACTAAAAACACTACATACAGATATAATATAAACTAGCTATGCATGTGTGCGTGCCCACATTCCAAAACTTACGCTAATGAGTATTACAAGTACTAAGGATTTGTTTCATTTCATAACACGACAAAAGCTTAAAATGCAAACATTGAATGTGATAAATTACTACTAAATATTACTTATGTTATAAATATTTTAAGCAGAGATTAACTATCCTAAGAAGTAAGCTAAGAATTACATCTTAATAGATAGATTACTAAACACTTATTTAAGTTTCATTTCATGACGACACAATATTACTATTTTTTTTAAATAAAATATACGATTAAAAGCCTACATTATGTACGTATTATGTGATAACTATAGCTACAAGATTAATATAGGTACTTATTATAATATTAAGTAGATTCATAGCAGGGAAAGGAATCATTATTTTTTTTGGGTGCATCCGCATAATTTAGATTCCCCAGAGTTGCTCCCGCTTCCTCCTAAAACATAAAGAGTTTATTTTAACAGAAACATGTGAAAAAAAACCTGTAAGCATATACATTTTTAAGCTAAAAAACAATCACAAAAGACCACAGTTAGATTAAAAAAAAAGTATTTAAGTATTCTATCAGTTATCTAACTTCCACAGTACAAGCTTTGCTTAGTTTGGGGTCAGATGGCGCTGTGTGTAAAAAAAAGAAGATTCCGCCATCTTCGTAGTACCTAACAGCTAAACAAAAGAATTTGAGTGAATGTTCCCCGATATGTAATTATATAAAATAATATTTTAAAAAACGGATTTACTTGCGACTTGAAAGGCACCCAGCCTTTCAAGTCGCGAGTAAATCAGCTTCTTCTAGGCAAGCGTGCTCCATCGTAGACCACATATTTGCTTAACTCAGAGATCAGAGATGTCGATCACACGCAAACCTATTTGTAATAAAAGATAAAGGGCTACTACTAGTTATAAGTTATAAATATTGATCAATCATACGCAAAATAGATATTGAGAAGTTGCGATGCAAAAAAAAAACAGGTCAAATAAGTTTTATGCAAATTAAAATAAAACACTATCGACAGTTTAACGTAAGAGTTTGTCATGAACATGTACTAACATAACACGTACCAACCACAACCAATAATTTTGCTTGACGACCTACCACAATTCCAACACTATCCTATTTCTCATTTTCTCTAGTACCGTGAGAAGATAAAGATCATACTAAAAACATACTGTTTATTTCCTGCTGATATCTACGCATGTTAAAATAAGAAAGTATTGAGGCTAACTTTTTAAATATTGTATAAAAGTTTAGTCATTCATATCTATATGGTAACTGTTTCTTCTATCCTAAGCTATTTTATAGGTAGGTATTGTCGAGACTAACTGTATCAAAAGTATCAAAGTAATGAGCGCCAAAGCAGCGATGCCTTGGACTTTGTTTTGCTATTCAAAGTTCTGTGTATTGCTGCAATGGTCATGTATAGGCGTTATCTCTTACCTTCAGGAGAGAGCGTCGTTCGTCTAATTACTTTTTACATTTTAAAAAGTTTTTTTTTTTTAATTAATTTGGTTTCTACCTATTGTGTTCTACACGTAAGGATTCTTGATGTCAGCTGTGGTAGGTACCCCATTGTTACAGCCGCCATGATTCAATCTCCGGCTTCTGTATACTTGCTAAGCAATCAGAAAGACAACGTTCATATTGTTGCCAAGTATAAGTCTGTTCCTGACGATAAAGGGATGTGGCAATTTGTGGGTTCGATTCCCACTGGTATAAACATTTATGTGACGATAAATGTTTGTTTTGTTTGGTTCCCATAGTACAAGCTTTGCATATTTTTGAGCTAGATGACGCTAACGATATACATTTTTTTTGTGTCTTTAGTTCTAAACCGGATGAATTTGTCGTTCGGATGATAAATGAACATGAATGTGATGAATCAAAAAAAAAAAGGAAAAATAATAATAATAAGCGATTACGTACTGCGGCGCAACTAACCGGACGTAGCGGAGCCCTTGGAGGGACCGCAAGCGCAGTTCGGACCGCACTTGCAGTTCTCGCCGCACGCGGCCGCACCCCCACCACATGTTTCTGAAAGATAATGTAATAATAGATCAAACACATCATCCTATATAAAATAAGGAGATCACTAGGCGCATACAGCTTGGATGGGCGGCATTCTAAAAGCTCGACGACCTTTTCACAGCGCGCCATGTTCCACAGTGCCTGAAGACTTGCCTCTATAATGAAATCAGTGTGTGTGCAAGCTGTAGATGATGATGATGATATAAAAAAATTGCGATAAATCGAGTTCTTATTTCTTTGTTTTTTTTTGCATCGCACGTGCTTTTGCCAGTCTCAAGTAGTTCAACATTACCTACCAATCATTTGGTGAAAAATCAAGTAAAACAAGCTAACAAAGAAACAACTTTACTAATTAAGAAAATTAAGAAAACACGAACGCACACATAAATGATTTTTAGGGTTCCGTACCCAAAGGGCAAAACGGGGCCCTATTACTAAGACTCCGCAGTCCGTCCGTCTTTTTTTTATGTTAAAAACGAACGAGACGATCTCCTAAAGGCAAGAGATAACGCTTGTCCATAACCATTGCAGTGATACACAGAACTCTGAGTAACAAAACAAAGTCCAGGGCTTGAGAGATGAGAGCATGAGACTTTCGATGGTTAGTCTCAACAGCCCAGTAATTTCGCTAGCTGCAGTACCCTTCAAACCGGAACACAGTAATGTTTACACACTACTGCTTGGCGGCAGAATATCTGGTACTGCGGTGGTACCTACCTAGATGACCTCCTACTAAGGAGATCTACCACCAAGTTAAAAAAAAAGTCTGTCTGTCACTAGGCTCTCTATCTCATGAACCGTGATAGTTAGACAGTTGAAATTTTCACAGATAATGTATTTCTGTTGCCGCTATAACAACGTACACTAAAAACAATAAAATAAATATTTAAGGCTCCCATACAACAAACGCGACTTTTTTTAATAGATCATGGTACGGAACCCTTCTTGCGCGAGTCCGACTAACACTTGCCTGTTTTTTGTAAATATAGCTTGTGTCACCGGAGATGATGTAAGGATTCTAACCATACTCCATACATCCAAGTCTGTACACATTTAAACGTTATAGTGGAATAAAGAAACTCACATACACACATTCCTGAAAACACTCCTATTTTGGGCAGACGTGTAAAAAATCTAAGATGTGTTTACCATCTTCGTTCACACCGTCACTCCACATCAGATGAGCTGTCAAACACGTATCCTGTCGCCCGTGAAAAAATACGTATTACGTAAACGAAAGTGATGATTAAAAAAAATTGTCACAGTTTCCATACATTTGTTTGAAGCTTCTTTAGATGGAAAATCTATACATACATCTCCACATGCCAACAGAAATCCACCAAACGCCCATAGAATTGCAGTTGTCAGAATAATTCATCTGCCAATGGAAAATCAATTGATTTTACCATAGCAACAGTTTCTTGACTTTAACACTTAAGTTGGTATCCGAATACTTTTATCATCACCAGCCTAACGAAGTCCATTGCTGGACACAGGTCTCACCCAAGACACACCACTCAGCCCGAACTATGACTTTTCGCTTCCATCCACCGCCAGCTGTCCTATGTATATCGTCACTCCATCGAGTTGCAGGGCGTCCTACGCTACGTTTGCCAATTCGCGGTCTCCACTCTAGAACATGTCTAACCCAGCGGTTATCGATTCTGCGACTTCCACTTGCATTAGGTTACCTTATACATACTTATTCAAAAATTGTACACTTTTTTAATTAGGTAAGATACACCTACGTAACACCCACTAAAATTATTTTTTTTTGGTAAATATTAATAAAAATAAATAAAGTCTTTGTTTCAATTCACCTAGGATCTTATTTCAAGGTACAAAAGCTGCTCAAATTGTATTGCGTCTTCAACTAAACCATTGAAACACCGGCAAAACAATAACAACACCCAATACAACAAACACAAAACAATACAATGCCACAAGAAGTATTAATATTAGATTCTTGAATTAAAGTAATGAGTAAAATAAATGTTGTTTAAAAAGATAAAAAAAATGTTCTCACCCTTACAAGCTTCACAAGGTGCAGGCATGACTACAGTGGTCTAGGCTGGGAGGTAACGATCGATGAAAGCGGGGTGGCTGAGTCAAGTGCGCAGACAAACGTGCGCGGTCGACAGCGCGACGAGTAGTTCTATCGGGTCAATAACTGTGCTACGTGGGATCGAGAGAGCCTAGTACAGGAGACGTCTCGCAGATTTCCTGTTTTCGAGTGGGGGTACACGCCGTTTAGTGAGGGAGGAAACGGTTGAGATGATTAATGAAATTCAGGGCGTAGTTTAGTGGGCAAGTTTGGCGTCTAAGAAATTATGTGTTCAATGTTTGTATCTGTGTATATATGTTTATTTAATTACCACTTAATGCTGTAACGGCTAATGTAGGCATACGCCTAATAAAGACCGCAGGAACGCACTGGATGCGAGTCACTTCCAACCGGTCTTTGTGGAAGTCAATGGGGGAGGCCTATAATAACCAGCAGTGGACGTCCTACGGCTGATATGATGATGATGATGATGTAATGGCTTAGCGGATTTGAAATTTGTAAATAACACTAGAATGAGACCACACGTAGAATACTTTTTAATCCGAGAAACGCAACTTAGTTATACTTATAAGTTTATTTTTTGCGAAAAAAAAAATACAATTTAAATGGACCGTCACCTCTCCGTCTAAAATAAGATAGTTGAGCAATTTATAGCCTCGCCACCAGGTACTTACAATAAAATGATCACAGGGCCGTAAACAAAAACAAGCGGGCCGGGAACCGGTTCGACCACAGCTTGGCTGTTGGCTCGGAATCTGGCTTCGATTTAATGGTAGCGTTGCCACCGTGATGGCTTTCATACCATGGAAATTTAATCAATAATACAAAGAAAGTGCTGTATAAGTAGATTTTTTTATGATCTGTGACTATAGCTTGTTGAACTCGAAAATTAGACTACGTAAACGACAAAATCAAAAACGTATGAAAAAAATAGTATATATTTTTTTCCGCCGGGGCGCTCGCTGTCGGACTTTCCATACATTGTTAACCAATTAAAAAAAGGAGGATGTTCTCAGTTCGACTGTATGTTTTTTGTATGGATGTTATGCGATACTTTCGCCAATTATGAATGATGATGATTATTTTTTTGCATGGTAGATTATACTTCAGAGGTGGTCACATATACATTTTATCGAAATCGATAGAGCGGTTTTTTTTTATATCAACAAAAATCTATAAATTGTAGCTACCTCTCTCACCGGCTGCCGGAACACACTGTTTGGTGCTGGGCAGCAGATTTTCAACTTGACGGTGGTAGATAGCCAGCCGAGTACAGTGTACAGAATATAGTATTACACAAAATCTTAACAACAAACAAAACTTAGTCCTTCATCGGCAACTCAAGCTCATTGTTAGGGTTCGAAACCACACCCTCCGGTGTGTAAACCAGCCGCAGTAAACAATGAGCTGTCATCGCAACATCGATACTGACGTGTTTTCGACATATTTTTCTTTTACTTGCATGAAACTATAGTCATAGTATCTTACGTTAGTAGACAACCCCGCAAGTAAAACAAAATATTTCAGAATAATGAAAATGGAGTTTCATTTCCAGATTTAAAAAAAAATGTTTTGAAACAAAAACCACCATTTGTTTGCATCTAATTTTCGCTCTTGGTCCACCGCTAACAACGTTTTTCGCTAAAATTACATGCTTATACAAATGATAGAGATAAATGCAATAATCACCTAACATTGCCCACTTTAAACTTTATTGCTATTAAGAAAGAGTTTAAAGTTTGTCTTACAGTTAAGTTTGCTGGTTAAGTCGTTCCCTCACGAGGTTCGTCGACCTGTGAGTCGGCGCAGATCGTTTAGATTCTAATTTATTTGTTTATTGCCTTTTTGAGGTTCAGAATGATGACTCTGAAACTCTAGATGTTGACTAATTTGTTATTTGAATAGATAATAATAATAGATATGTCATTGTCTTTCATATCATTCGCAAGTATTCGCAAGCCTTAATAATTCATAAAAAATTCTAAGTTAAAAACTTTTTTAATGAATTATATTCTTGGTTTACCGCCTTTCTTTTCAGTTTAGTTCACATACTGAAAAATCCGTAATAGGCTAGAGTTCACTGTAAATTAAACAGACGAATTACAAAGATTTTCATACTCATGAATTATAATGAGTTCGTGATTAGAAATCATCATCATCATCATGATATGAAAATATTTAATATAAAATATTCCGTATATTTTATATTAAATATTTTCATATATTATTGTAATTATTTTTAGAAAATAAATTCGGTATAATTAGAGTTTGTTATCAAAGAATAGCGCATGGCGTGACGTCATAATCTCTGTTTAGAGTGTGATGTCACGCCATGCGGAACGTCATTGTTCCGTGTTCCGTAGAATAACTGCCAAACAAATATGACGTCATTTAGATGCTATGACAGTCATGGCTGTTTTTGCGGCAAATTTTAATTCAAAAATACACATTTTTGAGGTAAACTATATAGTAAGGTACGGTATTTTTTTTATTAGGCAACATCTTTTTTGCCCCCTGGTTTAAGAGATTAAAGAGGTTAGCCTCGAGGCCGATTACAACCCCGCATGTAAAGAGGAAGGATTCCGAATGAATATTCTTCCCGATAATCCTTTTATGCCACAGGTAGCGTACAAGTAGACAGAGTTACTGATTGTCTGATGGTAAGCAATCACCGTGACCAAGTGTGTTACGCACAGTGTGTGATTTCCATAGACCAATTAATTATGTGTGGTTGTACTATTAGGCGACGGCGGCTAAATTCCCTGGACAGCGTTCCGCACCAACAACTCTATCCTCAAAGAGCTTCACATACGGGACAGACTTTCGTCGATTGTGCAATTGCGAATATTTAAGTTCTTTGGGCATATCTCCAGGAATGAGGACTCAATCGAGAGGCTTGTTGTGCAAGGCCGCATAGAAGGCAGGAGACATCGTGGTCGGTCTCCAACTCGTTGGATTGACCTGTAGCGATGATAGCTCAGTGGTTAGCGTGGTAGGTTCGCATGCCGAAGGGCGTGGCTTCAAACCCCAACAATGAGCTTGAGCTGCCGGTGAAGGAAAACATCGTGAGGAAACCATAGCATGGTGGTAGGGTACTTTCTAGTACTCGGCTGGCTAGCTACCACCCTCAAGTTGAAAATCTGCCGCCAAGCATCTAACGGTGTGTACCGGCAGCCTCACTTGAGAGCCAGTTCCATTCCAGGCTAGGTGTGCTTTACCATCTTCGACCACACCTTCACTTAACATCAGGTGGGCTGTGGTCAAACAACTAGCCTGTCAACCATTAAAAAAAAAACCTTATAAAGAAGACTACGCAGTCCACCGCAGTACAGTGTGCTCGCGATGCGGGAGATCGCCACAATTGGAGAAATATCGCGCGACGAGTAGCCCTGGGAACCAGCGGTGACGACGGGACGCAACCCAGCCCATCTACAGCCACGACCACTCTGCCAAGAGCGCCCGACTAAGAAGGAGAAAATATCCTACAGACACATTGCTATAATATTATACCTACTCGCAATTAAAATCGATGACAAATCTTTAGGAGCTTATATATATACTATATATATTTTTCAGTTTGAAAAATTCACGAATATTACAAAGAATAAATATATGTATTTTCGTTTTTAACAAATACTCCGTTAAAGTCTGAGATACTTTTTTTTTGTAGCAATTAGTCTCGCCAGTGGGGATCACTGACCTGATACTGACGCTTAACAGGACCTTATCAAGGAGTCCATTATTGGGGGAGTTCAAATATGGCATACACTTCTTCATCTCTAGCTGGAAGATTTACGAACAAATAAGTAGTATTTGTACGTAGTTTGCTTGTTTATTCATTTATTATGACAAATTGTGTTCTATAACTTTTTAACAATTTGACGCTTTTTGTCTCTACCAACAATTGCGACCGTAAATAAAACGAAATGGCCAATTTTGAAAGCTACAGTTGACAGATCTGAAAATTATCTATTTCTATCCTTGTCTAGTACACTATGATGATAATAAATATATAATTAGTAAGCTCAAATACAACTTCTCCAAAAGTCGTAGACCAACAGTTGTTATGCGTGATGCCATGAATTTGCTTGGAAATGGTGTGGTCAGTTTGCTTGAAATTCATTCACGAAAAAGGCCTCATATTCATCGTAATGGCCTCTCCCAATATACGACACTGAGCCCGATTTTCGGCTTGTTGTTTAGCTAGCCTCTGCCAGCTGTCTTATATACAACGTCACTCCAACAAGTTTCAGTGCGTCATACACTACCTTTGCCATTTCTAGAATACTTCTACCCCAAAAACTAATTTGATAAAATTTCATTTTTACTTTAGTAGTTGACGTAATATTTTTACAATTGCAATTTTTTGTTTTGCTTATACGGAATTACCGTTTAATTATATCGGATACTACGACTATAGTTTCGGCACATCCGGTGGACGTCTTCAAGGAGTCAAAGCAGAGTCAAACGCGCAGTGAAAGCAAAATAGACGTTCAGTGATTCAAAAAGGATCTTATATCTATTCCCTTATTCTTTCCCTTTTTTTATAAACATTTCTTTATTCCGTCTCTGTGCTTGTACGTCCATGTTGTTTTTGGTCCGCGAATGAGATTTCGTTTCGTATTTGATGAGAGATTACAAGCCGCACTTTTTGCAGTTATTATGATATTATCTGATCTTTTTTATAGTTTGATGACTCACTGAGAGTGCTGGGTTTGTTTGTTAGATTACAAACGGATCGGATGTTCGGAATAAGACGATACTTCACATAGGCAAGCATTCACTTTATTTAATTTCAATACCCAATAATTTTCAAAGTTTATTTCAGAAATTTATTATTAACATATCTAGTCTAGATACAGTAAAGATTTAGTCATCTAGTATCTGTACATTTTTAATTTATCTGTTATAAATAAATAAGGTAATTACGACACAAGTTTACTTGGTGGTAGATCTCATTAGCAGGAGGTCGTCTAGGTAGGTACCACAGCAGTACCAGTTATTCTGCCGCTAAGCAGTAGTGTGTAAGCTTTGCTGTGTTCCGGTTTGAAGGGTACTGTAGCTAACAAAATTACTGGGCTGTTGAGACTAACTCTATCAAAAGTCTCAAAGTAATGAGCGCCAAAGCAGCGATGCCCTAGACTTTGTTTTGTTACTTTAAGTTCTGTGTATCGCTGCGATGGTCATGGACAGGCGTTATCTCTTACCATCAGGAGAGCGTCTCGTTCGTCTCAATACTTTTTACATAAAAAAAAATATCATAAAAGCCAAACAACTCAATTAGGTAAACAAAAAAAATCGAGAGCCCCATTACTAACATCGGTGCAGCGTGGGGACATAATAAATTAATATTACAAACAAGTAATTTCAAATTTTAATCAAATATTAAATTACATGAGAGTGAAAAAATGTTTCACACAAGTTTAATTATTCTGTATTTCATGTAAAAGTAATGAAATGAACGAAACGCTCTACTGATGGTAAAAGATAACGCTCATCGATGACCATTGCAGCGATACCCAGAATTTTGAGTAATAAAATAATAAAGTCCAGGGCTTTCTTCCATTGGCACGCGGGACCTTCTTTTGCATAGGCGCTGTATTTTTCTAGCTCTATAATCGTACTAGCTACAGAACCCTTTGTAACAATGATAGCTCAGTGGTTGGTGCGGTCTGTTCATACGCCAAAGAGGTTCAACCCCTAACAATGAGTTTAAGTCACCGGTGAAGGAAAACATCATTAGGAAACCATAGCACTCGGCTGGCTAGCTACCACCCTCAAGTTGAAAAATCTCCGAGCTCCTACCGGCGTGTTCTGACGGCCTTCACTTGAGAGCCAGCTCCGTTACAGGCTAGGTGCGTTTACCATTTACGACAACACCGTCACCGTAACATTAGGTGAGCTGTGCTGTAGGTCAGCTGTGTCATAAAAAGGAAAAAAAAACTTCAATTCGAAACATAGTCAAATTTGTCGATTTTCTACACGATACATTTCGGAGACTATGCCTTAGAGTTGCACAACTTGGACTTGCGTCCATCGGACGGAAACACCGGAAGAGTAATAAGAAAACGAATAAGAAATTCTTGCATATATTTTTTAAAATTTTGTTAATCAACGCTGCGTCGGCAGGCGCGCTTTTTTATTACCGGCCAGACCCTTTTTTTTGGAGCGAATTGCGTTCAAACTTTTTAATGCAATAGTTTTTCAAATTCCAATTCCAATTCAAATTTCGTTATTAGTGCGCCGGAATAATCATTTTGCGCGCACTTTATCGCCTCTTTTCAAATATATTAGAAAACAGCTTTTGCTGTATCCACGTGCCAAATAATCAATAGATTGATTGTTGATTGCTTGGCAATCATAAACAGTATGGATAAATAAATAGGCTTATTTTTAACTTATGTAATTTAATCATCAACAATGCATTAACAATAAATAAATTAATCACTTAAATTAACAATAAATAATTTAGTGCGACAAAAACTTAAAATAGTTTTTAACAGTTTCAGGAACTTAACGTGCTCTATTCACTCTTAGGCTTGGTACGGCCATTTTTAATTTCAATCAAAAGAAATCTTATAGTTATATGTACCTTGAGTTCTATTTAATAAGTCCGTTAAATTATATCTATTCTATTTATTTTTTCAGTGGTATCTAACGTCTCCAGCGTATAGTCTAAACATGACGTCAAGTAAAAGTGTACTTTTTTTTATTGCGTTCGCCATCGCACTGAGTTAGTTACTCGGTTTTTACACGTGGCTTAGAGTTTGTCATCATCCTTCTAAGCACTGAGTAAACTACCCAGAACACCAAATAAAGATTGGAATCCGTACTGACGATCATATAAGTGGCAAGAATTGCAATAATAATGCCAAAGGCGTTGAAAACGATTGGAACCGTTTTAGTGTTTGAGTTGGTCTTACTGTTGGTTTGGCAGATTTTTATTTTTTTGCATTCTTCGCAGTCTGGCGGACAGAGTTGGGATATCATTCTCTTGCAATCTTCACAGTCTGATGGGCATAGTTGTAGGCTCTGCTTTGTTTCTGCGGAGGACGCGGGAAGAGGTTTCTGTTCTTCTATGGGCTCGCTTGCTGGTTGCTGAAGCTTCAGTTTCATTTGTTTTAATGGTGATTTCGCGGTGAAAGTTAGCATTTCTGGAAAATCGTGACTATTATATTAAATGTTTTGTTTTAGCATCTTCCTAGGATTTAATTGGTACCTATTTAATTGGTTCAGCTAGGCGCTTAGAAAATCTACTCGGTTATAAGTTTGGGGTATACTAAGCTGCTAAGGGTTTAGTACCTACTCATTATTACAAACAATGTTTTCTATGAGCACAATTCTGAAATCACGAAAAAAAGAGGGTCAAAAAACTTTTTTTTTCTGATACATTTTTAATTTGTTCGCTACTCCAGAATTGTCGTAGTAAAAACTGTTAATTATGGTGAGTACAACAACCTACTTACAGAAATAAATATGAGAATAAAAGTATGTTGTAGGGATACATATAATTATTATATACTAGCAAACACCTCGCGGTTTCACCCGCGTATTTTCCGTTCCCGTGGGAATACAGGGATAAAAGTAACCTATGTCACCGCCTATGTCTTGTGTAGCTTCCCAACGGTGAAAGAATTTTTGAAATCGGTTCAGTAGTTTCGGAGCCTATTCAATACAAACAAACAATCGAATGGAAAAATAGATCGATAGATTAAATAAATATTTATTTTTACTGTAGGTACGTACAACTGTTACAAGGAATGATATATACTGATAAGTCTTAGATTAATAAACCTTTTTTTTCATTGTCAGTTATCTCTTTGGTTCTGTGTTCTATCTACCGTTAGACGCAATCTTTTACAAATATTTTTATTACCTGTTCTCTTTATGAGAAGGGTAATAAATAGTCCACCTTGCTGGTTAAGCGCGTGTTGGCAGGCACATTGCAAGACATCTTCGAGAACATTTTTTTTTCGAACTTTTGGACATGTAGATTTGTCGCGATGTTTTCCTGCACCGTTTGTTTGTTTCATGCGTGTCGTGGGATTGAACCCAGGACCTCCAAATAGGAACCTTACTCTCTCAAGTACGCTGCCGAAACTCTTGGTCTATTTTGCTTGAGTTATGTTAACAAATTCTCATCTAATAAGTTACTTTAAATAAAATAAATTTGAATTGTCCATCTGAAAACCAGCGCCACTTGTCTGCGACAATCGGCAGCTATACTGAGATGGACCCATTCGGGATAAACATTTTTTTATATGAGTATTTTTACATGTTGTCGAATAACTGTGTTTTCTTTATTTATATCTTTATTCAACTTTTAACATTGTTACATGGTAATGTTCCACAAATCAGTTGTTATAAAGATTTATAAATTGAACTAATTAAAATATTAAATTCATACCTTCAACAGTTTGTGTGATGGTAGCCATAGCTGCTGTTCTGAATATCTTCCGGATGCAACTGATATCGATAAAATTAATGTTAATTCTTAAATATCGGTCCCAGGAGAGGTCCCAAGGCTAGCTGACAAAAAGGTAGGAAGTCATCTGAGGTCTTCCGCGAAAATGAAGAGAAATCGTGCGGAACGGTGATTGGTACCTACGCAATCATCTGAGAAAGATGATTCTTCCGGAATTGAGAAAAAAATACGTTCTGAGTGGAAAATTCCATTGATTTTGTGACTTCAATTATTTTATATTACTGTAACTGATATCAGATACCTTAAGATTGCAACTTTAATGTAGATACTTTGTATTGAAAATTATACTTTGCCGTAAATGTATTTACACGTTTTTCTTAGGTGACTTAAAGCCCGATTCTTATGTAATTACATATAGCACACATATAAATAATAATACCCCAACGCTAGGAATAGAATACCAAATTACGACGATCAAACCTTGGACAATGCACACATTTATACATGAACTAGACAAGAGCTAATAAATAATCTTCAAATGACTTAACGAATTTTCTTAAATCATAATTAAAGCAATCGAACACTCTAGATAAACTTTCAAACAAAAAGAAAAAGTACATCAAATTCGTACCACTTTTGAGCTACCTACGATGCTACAGACAGGAATACACACACGGGTAACAAAGCAAACACTTCTCTCTGTTTGCGATAGGAGTTAAAATCTTTACATTTTTCACTCGCAACCAACGATCAATAAAAAAATTAAAAAGCACAACGTCCATTCCAAAAAACAAACAAAATAATACTTCATTCACATTTGAAAATGGAGCAATACCGCCGACTTTAAAAAAAAAAATTGTACCTAGCCAGTGTCACTCGGGACGATTTAAGGATTTTAACGATACTCCATACATCCAAATCTGTCTCGGAATTCAAAAGTTATGGTGGAATAAAGAAACATATATAATTTGTACATATTTGAAAACATAACAGTCCTTTTTTGGGGAGTCGTTTAAAAATAGATTTACTTTGACAACAACATTTTTAAAACTTATGTGTATAATATACCTACTTATTTTTTAACGAGCTTCTTTCTTCTATTTGCCTTGTACTTTTCCGATACAAAGCATTTTCTGCAAAGACTTTGTCCTTTGCTCTTAACATCACCCACAAGAAATGTTAAATTCATTTTTTCACATAACACCAATATCCATTATTTAGATCAGTTACAGAATAATAGATTTAATTTTTTCCAACAGCCTTGCACTAGTTAGCTGCAGTTTTTATGCCAAGTTTGCGGTATAAAACCTCATCTGTTGAGGATAGTGCCATAGTTTGATCAGAACCTACCACAGCCAACATGCCTGCTCCTTGCGAACCCTGCAAAGGTAATATAAACTCATCAATTTAACAATTTGAGCAAATATCTTAAATAAGGGTTTAATTTGAATCAATTTCAAAACGCTGTCTCGTGAGTGAACTGTATTTCCTTATCAACCCTTGCTTAATATTGATATTTTCTTGGAGGTACTGTCCCTTTGTATTAATATCATTTATACATATATATTCGCCCCGCTATTTTCCCGCTATAACGTTCGAAATAAAAAAAAAAAACAAGTATAATAATTATAAAAACAAAAATGTGACTACCATGCCAAAAACCAATTCAAAAAAAAAGTTCATTAGCATTTGAAAAAGGGGCTATTAGAACGGGAACGCGGAAAGAGTCGTGTCACCACGTTGTTTTTTTTTCCAAAACTAGTGTTTTGTCGAGTGTTTATGCGTAAAAATGGTGTTGTTTTATTCATAAAGTGCCGAATTACAAGCGCGATTTTGGAAAAAGGATATAATGTTGTGAAACATGACTTTTCGTGTTGCTTCCAAAACTCCGTCGAAGCTTTATAGTAAAGTCGCCACTACTCTACTAAAGCATGACTAGATTTGACTGACACGGACTGTGCTTGACCAAGACTGGACTTTGACTATAACTATAGCTTCGAAGCAACTTATTTAATTTTTGAAACTTGAAAATATAAAACTGGCAAATGCTCAAAATGCGACGTCAAAACTAAAGAAAAAAAGAATCTATTAGCCGCCATTGTGATTTTTTAAATTATAGCTAGTGTTACTTGAGATGATGTAGGGATTACAAATCATCCAAATCACTTATATACATCCAAATCTATTCAGGATATTTATGGTGGAATAAAGAAACTCTTACCTACACATACATGCATAAACCCTTAAAACAACTCCTTGTAATAAAAAATGAATCTTTGCTGATGAGTTGATGATAAATTCCTTCCATATGACAAACAGACAAACAAAGGCATAGTTACTTTCATATGTAGTGGTACGGTTGTGTCCATACTATCTTTTCCTGTGCAACAATCGTACTTACGACATCTTTATCTTCAGATAAAGTCGATGATTTGAATCCTTTGTGTTGTATATAAATGCTCTATTTTTATGACTGTCTTAAATTATGTTTATTAGAATCCTGCCAAGACGCATCCTGCGTGGACAGCTGCGCTTGCAAGGATAACGGCTGCAACGATTGCTCCTCTACAGGTAAAAAAACGTTTCGCATTTTTATCAGTCATAATTATGAGAGGAGATCTTATAGAAATCCTCAATTCGATTAATGTGAATTCTTTTAAATGAAGTCGGTTAGTAATATTTTTTTGAAGATGTGTTGCTATTATTTTGAGATGAGATACTAATCATTATGAACAGTTTTCAATATGGGCACAATTTTTAAATCATTAAAAAGTTATGTGTTGGTATGTGTTGAAAGATATGTCATTTTGGGATAGCGCATTTCAATATTTATGTTTAATAGCGATGTTTTTACAAGCTAATATGATATCAAACTAACAAGTCGCGTGTTCCTAACGGTCTGCTTTATAGAATTTTGGAGTCAAGATTAGGTTATACAAAATACTATTAGCACTTAATATCTTATCAATTTATTTGAAATTCTAATACATATTTATTTACTTTTCAATTAAATTAAATATTGGTTAATAATAAATTCAGAATTAATAAAGAAGTTATAATCACGAACATTATATTAACAAACGACATTCTGAGAAATGCTGCGATCCTTACGCTTTCTAATCACTAAAATTTATTTATTTATTGAGACATGCAACATTTAAAATAATAACTAATCTAAAAGGCCGCTATCAATGGGAATAGTTCTCAAAACGCTGGCCCCATTGCCGCGTTATATGGCAATACTCAAACGCTGCGCAAAATAAAAGGCCAGCGTTTTGTTCACGTGTGGCGTCGACCAGACGAGATGACAAGTCTAAATAAATAAGTAATGAATATGAAATCCTCTCTTTATTTGATCGACGAATAAAAAGTGTCGATCGAGGTTGGCAGAACACAGCATGATTAGCCAGCCCTGTATTGTAATTGAAGCCAATTGTAGCCAATTGACTATCAAGAAGCAGTAAGCTCGCCACGTTTTTCATTAATTTTCGCTACGTTGCTTTTTCGTTTTTCTTGTTATCAAATTAATGTTATAAATGAGAAAGTTTGTCTGTTTATACGTATTTATGTTTGTTACTACGTCAAGATATTGTAACGACTTATGAAATTTGAAATGCAGAGAGCTTATGCTGAACACATAGACTTGTTTTTTAATTCCGAAAAAAGGGGATGATAACCGCGGGATATATAGTGAACAACTTTTTTTAACCTTTTGATTTCTTGTAGTTTTGTATAAAAATACAAAAAGTACCCAAAAATTTTTAAAATTACAGTAAATTTGCTCTTATTCCAGGTGGTTGCTGCTAACAGCAACTAATCAACTCTAACACCATGGACCGCGACCGGACAGATCGTCGCGACCGTCCTCGCTCCACCAGAAGATATTCCTTCACGAGTTTCCTCGAGGTTTGCTTCCCGGTCTCATTCAGTGTTGTCTTCGTCATCACCGTCTTCTTGGTCTACTGCCTAATCTTATAAATAAACTTCAAATTTATTTCTAATACTTGTCTTTTTTTCTCCCGTTAAAGTTATCATCCTCATTACCATCTTGCGTTACTGTCTGTATACCCTTATTATTTATATTTTTATTGAGAAATCATTTAGATTTTTCATTTGTTATTGTTTTTCTTCTTTTATTTAAGTGGAGGGGATTTTTATTTGGGGCAAAAAATCGCGTAAGAATACTTTTTGCATTATTTTCATTTACTGTAGAAATCAAAATGAGGCAGGTTTTGTAGTTATTGTTTTCATGAAAAACAATAGAAGATATCTTAGGACCTTTTTTAGGTTTCCGTACCCAATGGGTAAAACTGTCTGTTTTGGAATCTCTGTTCGTCTGTCACCAGGCTGTAGATATCTCATGAACCGTGATAGTCAGACAGTTGAAATTTTCACAGATGATGTATTTCTGTTGCCGCTATAATAACTAATACTATAAAATAGAATATATTAAATATTTATTTCCCATACAACAAACGTTATTTTTTTGCCGTTGTTATAGATAATGGTACGGAACCCTTCATGCGCGAGTTCGACTTTGTTTTATGTTTGACAAGCTAGGTGTTCTGACCACAGCTCATCTGATGTTAGTCCAAGTTGGTAAAGCTCACCTAGCCTGGAATAGAACTGTCTCTCAAGTAATACTGTCGGAGCACACCGTTTGTGCTTGGCAGCAGATTTTCAACTTTCAACTACTATCACGCTATGGTTTCCTCAAGATGTTTTCTTTCACCGGCAGCTCAAGCTCATTGTTGGGGTTTGAACCCTGAACCCACGCCCTTCGGCGTGCGAACCGAGGGCGCTAACCACTGAAATATCATCGCTACAACGCTACCTTATCATTATCTGTAAGTGTTCTATTATACCATTTCTAAGACAAAACAATACATACTCGTAGATGGCTTATTTATGTATCAGAAGATGGCACCGTGAACGACAAGTCTGATAAATGAGTAAAAAAAAGATCATCTCAAACCTTCAGCACACTGAAGAAGACTGCGGCAACGGCTTAACATGTGGCTAAAACCTATGTGGTTCTAGGCCTGCTGGTACCAGGGATTTTACTCGAGACTTCTCGAAGCGGGAAAAATAGAGAAACCCATTCCAAGTCTTCCATCACACAAGCTGTGCTTAGTTTGGGGCCAAATGGTGATGTGTGATAGCCCTACGATATTTATTTATTTAAGTCAACCGGAGAAAAATTGCATCGAGAATTCGAGAACTCGATAAATGTATCCGCAAACAAAATCAAATCGGAATCCTGCAGTTTCTACCTTTGCGCATACGGAGCTACTACGCTATCCCTCCTCTCCTATACAATTTCGTTGCCCTGCGTAGAATTAAGATGATTGATATGCATGCGTTCTATATCCAAAAAAATACTTTTAATAAAAGGTAAAATTGATCTCATGGCATAAATATGGTTATTAAATTACTTTACACACATTTATACGTGTTAATTGTTTCTTGAACAACTCGAGAAACTTGGCAAATTGCTGACGAGAATTCTCGAAACCCGAGAAACAAAATATGTCTAGAAATCAGAAAACTCTAGCTAGAAACAACGGCTTGTGATTACGGGCGCGGCAAAAAAGATCCTTCTACGGACAAACACAGCCTTGTCTCGAATTTAGCCGCTACCGCAGACCGCATCAATTTAGGGAGGTGCTTAAATTATCATGATGATCCATCGGTGTTAAATGACTAAACCGATAATGGATTTGTGTACCAAACAAATATATAAGGATGAATCCATAGAAAACAATAGCCAACCATACTTAGTCTATTCTATTGAGACTGTTGAAGTTTGATTTATTAATTGTTTTTTTTAGTTTTAGTGGTGTACATGAAACTAGTGGCGAAAGTCGCGAGAATGGCGAGAAAAGTTTTGAAAAAGTAAACTTTCGTCCTTTTATAGAACAGAAATGTCTACTTGCCACTTTTTACCTTAAGTTTTATGATTTGCCTATTAGGAAGTTAATGATCAGATAATAATTGATTGATTCTGGATTCTGATGGATTCAGGGTATTCTGAAGTTGTATCTTTAGTGTATTTTTGCGTATAAGCCCTTTTGGATACAACAAGTATTGTGATTTGTTTTGTAGAAATTTACACTAAACTATTAATCTTGGAACGAGCCTTTGTCGGTGTCAGTGTTATTTGTGAATTGTAGAACTTTAGTGATAAAACCCGACTGATGTGGGACGACACCAAAAGACCCGGCGGGCTCTCTTTCAATGGAAGACTGACTGCCTTTGGTGTGCGACGCTACATACGTCGACACCCTGGCTTTTAAAAATATAATAATTGATATTAATAGAAATTGTAATAAAAAAATAGGTAATAAACTTCGTTATCCGTAAATTATTTTTTTTAACTGTATAGAAAAGACTGATTAACCATTTTGGTTTGTCTCGATAGAAAAAAAACCACTGCGCTAACAAAAAAGTAGTATAGTAAAATTAATAAAAGCATCCTACAGATGTTTGCCAAAAGGTTTGACTGTCAGTACATGAACGTGAACCATTGCTGTATGGTTCATGTACTGACTAATGAGCAAATATTAAAATGTAATATAATATGTAATTTATTTTCGAGTAATCTGACTGCTTTATGCCAACTATACCTTTATGCCTATGCCTATGGTGAAATAAATTTTAGTATGATTATTAATAATTTTAAATCAATTAGTTCATGAATTATGGGAATCGGAATGACACAAAATATTATTGAGAACAATAAACTTTATTGCATGGGCAAAACCAAATTAACATATTATATGATAAAACAATTCACTATGCGGCGTCTGAAACCTGGTCCATGTGCATTAGCAGCATCCACCTGTGGAACAAAATTGTTCACAAATTAGAAAGAGCCCACAGATAAAAAAAAATTACAAATACAATGTTGCATAGAAATTGGGCCGAGACTCCTTAGTTCCACAATTTGGCACACGGAAAACACACAAACATCTTGATTTTAATATAGTTTTGTAATGTGTATGACAAGAGAAAATTGTAGGACCAGGGATTTTTCTTTACCAATTTCAAGCAACAGTTTTTTCTAACTGTTGTTGTAGTAAATGATAAGTTACATAAAAGTTTTAAATAGTATATTAATTTTGTCAGATTAATAACTCTAACAAATCATATTTTGTATTATTTTCAAAAATTAGTAGCTGAATGACCAAGCTTTGCTTGGTGAATGCAAAATTTGAAACAGAAAATTTCGAAGAATTTATGTTTCTAGAGATGAGACCTCGAGATCGATGTTTCGCCTTTAAAACCCAATTATATTGAAATCACTACAGCAGTTTTGGAGATTTCAAAATGTATGTATTTACATGCTCGTTTAATAGTGTTAGTTAAATATTTTTCATTTCATCAAAAGTCAGTGATTAAGATAACAAAATTGTTTGCACACTATTTACAAATACAAAAACAAACTAAAGAGTTCATCAGAGGAGGGAAATGTGGCCAGAATGCTGGTAGCATTGCCACGCTGGATGGCAATCCGAATCTTTTCACCGAATTAGGTGCCAGCATTCTGGTCACCGAAGGTACCGGCCGCTCACGATCTTTACGTGAGCGGCTGGTACCCACGAATCTATAGGTATGCACAGAATTACTCGATACAACCAATAACTCACTCTTAGTCTTCTAGTTCTTTTAAACAAAAATATTGAGAAGATCGGTGAAGAATTCACCTGTGTTGGAAGAGCCTTTGGTATCACAGTTCGTCTCGCAGCTAGTGCCGCAGTTATCCTTGCAGTCATCCTTGCACGACGAGTCTGTAACAACAAAAACGTTGTAAAAGTCAAGAACAATAATTGAATATCGGAGAAGTAAAATATTACATTAGAAATTACAAAAGCAACGAATACCAAAAAAATGCAATGCAAGGAAAAAATAGGGAAGAAAAATAAATGAATATCGGAAAACTAAATGAAAAAAAACCCTGTACGATATTTGAGAAATGTACTATGCTTTCAACTGTCTGCAGAAAAATATGACAGAACAATTGACTGACATAAAAAATATGACAATCGTTCTAGCTCTCATTTATATGGCTTAAATTTTGTAGTTCACTAAGAAAATAAAATTCAATAAATTCAAAAGAGGAAACCTCAAAGATGACTTACCTTTGCAGGTTTCAGCAGAAGGAGCAGGCATTTTGGAGATATCAGGAGCTTAGTAGATAAATCTGAAGAGAACGAAGACACTGATAATACTATGATTTAACTTTAAATCGTAGAGTTTATATACCGAAGGAATGCTGAAAAACCGTTAACAAGAACAAGTGCAAGGTGATCGAGAGACCTTGATTTTTTTATCGGTTGTACTCGTTCGTACTCTGAAACCCTTCTCAAAAAACAGACAAAATCAATGCACAATACTACCACATCTACACAGCTGTCTCTGACTGTGGATTCTGTTGAACCAAAACTAACCACGGCTCCGTCATTCGAGCAGCCACCAACTGATACTAGTAATGTCTTGACGCAGCAGCCGGATGGTGAAACTTGGACAGAGATGCAATACAGGAAGCCGCGTAAGTCCTTATCACTTCGCTGTGTTGCCGGACCGGCCGTGACGTCACTCAAAGCTGCGGAGTATCGTAAACATTTTCATTTGTGGAATATGTTATCTGGAGTGGATGACGTCAAGAAGTACCTTGGTGAACTTTTACCTCAGAGAGTAGTGACCGTTGAACAGTTGAAGACCTCTAACTATTACAATTCGTTCAAAATTGGAGTCCCAGAAGATTGTTATGAGCAGTGCTTCTCGATCAACGTTTGGCCAGAAAATGCGCGTGTCAAGCCATGGATCAATTACAAAAAACGTAAGCCTGTAACTACGGACGATCGGACATTTCAACGCGAAGTCGGTGCACAGTGAACCATGTACCGTTAACATCTTTTATCAAAACGTCAGAGGCCTGAAGTCAAAACTACCTACATGGCGCGCTAGCATGTTGGTCTCTGACCATTTGCTGGTAACCGCGACTGAAACTTTCCTTGACGGCTCGGTGGAAGATGCCGAGTTAGTTCCTGACGGGTGGACACTTCTGCGTCGTGACCGAGCATCTCCCGGCGGGGGAGTGTTACTGGCTGGGAGGTCGGGGGTCACCGTGCGCCGTCGACGAGAACTTGAATCTGAGCTCGGTGAGGACTTATGGGCGTCTATAGCGTACCGCGGTTTTTCTTTTATGGTTTGCATCGTGTACATCAAACCGAAAGCTACCGACGCAGTCTACATGAATGTATTTAGTAAAATTGAGTCTTTTTTAGCTATTTCGAACGTAAAATTTTTTGTTTTGGGTGATTTAAATATGAATAGTGCAAGTAATAATATAAGAAGTTATTATTGTTATTTCTTAACATATTGTAATCTAATAGATCATAATCAAATTGTTAATTTGCACGGAGGTATTCTTGACGTAGTGTTGGCGCAGGAGTGTAACGAGTCGCGGTCGCCGCCGGTGAGTGTTGACGAGGCCGCCGATGGGTTTGTCCCTATCGACAAGTTGTACCATCCCGCGCTTGAAATCACTGTAACTCTCCGGTTAATTTACAACAACAATGCTCAGCTTCAACCCAGTAATATTGATAAATCGCGCGACTGGAACTTCAGACAGATGGACATTCCTCTTTTTAACTTGATGCTTGCTGAAACTTCGTGGGCTCCTGTACTCGAAGCTAGTGATGTAGCAACTGCCACAGATACTTTTTATGGTATAATGTATAGTTTGTTCGATTTAACGGTCCCCAAGAAAAAAAGGACAAGAACTGCTTCTAATAGGTATCCTGTGTGGTTTGATTCTCTGATAATTAAAGATATTCGGCGAAAAATTAAGCTACACAAATCTTGGTTAACAACAAAAAGTACACAGACATATGCACTGTTTTCCGAAGCACGAGCCGACCTAAAAGTCCGCATTTCTCAAGCCTACAAATCTCATATGGCCAGCATTGAAGAGAATTTAATATTGCGACCCCAAAACTTCTGGAACCATGTACATAGCCTTAGGGCTAAAGGTGGATTTGAACCCTGTGTTACCTACAAAGGTAATTCGTTTAGCGGTGTAGAGGCAGCTGAAGCCTTTGCAGACTTCTTCTCTAGTGTCTTTTTAAATGAATTGCCTGAGTTAAACCCGAGCGCACAACCTGACAGAGTTCAAGACGGAGTTGGTGCTTTGGTTAGCATTCCTGCTGTGTTGCGCAAAGATATAGAGCGTGGTCTAAATAAGCTTAAGTCTGGTGGTTCGCCAGGTCCGGATAACTTGCCTAGCTTTGTTTTTAAAACTGGGAAAAAACATTTGGTTCTTCCGCTATATCATATTTTTAATTTATCGCTCAAAAATGGTCAATACCCTGACCAGTGGAAGTTATCTAGGGTAATCCCAATACCAAAGAGTAGCAACAGGACCTTGGTAGAGGAATACCGCCCTATAGCAATATTGTCTGCCCCTGCCAAGGTCTTTGAGCACATTTTACATGGCGAAATCTACAGACAGTTGAGACAGCAATTAGGCGAAGAGCAACATGGGTTCAGGCCGGGCCGCTCTGTGAACACAAACTTGCTAGGCTTAGTGGATTATATTTCCAGCGCCTTGGATCGGAGGTCACAGGTAGATGTCATTTATTTTGACTTCCAAAAAGCATTTGACAAAATAGATAATGACATATTACTGGGTAAGCTATCCGTCATTGGTTTCTCAAATGGTCTCTTGACATTTTTTGCGGACTTCATGAAAAATCGGCGCCAATTTGTAAAGCATGGGGTACATCTGTCACAGCCATTTCATACAAGATCTGGTGTAAGCCAGGGCTCAATCACTGGTCCCCTACTTTTCCAGATCATGATCCACGATCTCCCCAAAGTGCTTAACAACGCGAAATGCTTGCTCTATGCGGACGATCTAAAACTTTTTCTGGAAGTAAAATCTATACATGACTGCAACTGCTTACAAAATGACATTAATAATATCTATGAGTGGAGCGTTAGAAATAAAATGACACTTAATATTAATAAATGCAATATAATGACTTTTGACAGAAAAAAATATCCGATTCTTTTTAATTACAACTTGGACAATTTGCATATAAATCGTGCTAATCATATTAAAGATCTGGGAGTAATCTTTGACCGTGGTCTCACTTTTCACGACCACATATTGGACCTTACTAAGGAAGCTTATCGACGGCTTGGATTCGTGCTTAGGAATGCAAGGGATTTCAAAGACCCGAGAGTAATTACAACGCTATATAACTCCTTAGTGAGAAGTAAAATGGAAACGAGTGCTTGTATATGGAATCCGCATCACGTAACCTATACGCGTATGCTGGAAAAAGTTCCAAAGGCTTTTCTGAGGGCCCTCTATAAGAATCTTTATGGCTACTACCCGTTCCTGTACCCGACAAAATTTCTGCTCGGTCAGCTCGGTTACAATTCGTTAGAAGTTAGAAGAATGATAGATCAGCTTACGGTTTGCTGGAAAGTGATTAGAGGAACAGCCGACTCAATACATTTGCACGACTTGCTCTGCACATTTTACGTTCCAGTCGGCGCCGGGGCTCCGACTAGTAGGCGTGGTCAACGGCACAACCTATTTCACGTGGATTATAACCGTACCATGGTTCGCTCTATGTCTCCACTGATTCGCGCCCGCCGCCACTTTAATGCACTCCTTGCCGCCAACCCTGAATTTGACATATTTTGTGACAACTGGCAAATAGCCAGGACAACTTTTTTGACATATTCTGAGAAATTAATTGACCAATGGGACAGGGGCAAAAAAGTCGATTACGATTCTGACATTTAAATTTTAGATAACTGACCGTGACATTAAAATATTTTTATGTATTTGATAATTTGCTCTTGACATTTGTATAATTTTATTACTTTGACATTTTTTTATTTTACTGATATTGACTTGTATTATTTGTTTTGACATTTTTGTAATTCCTTGACATTTAGATTTTCATGACACTTATGTAATTCTTATTTTTATTATTATTTTATTTGATATTTGTATAATTTTATTTCATTGACATTTATTATTTTACCTTATATTGACATTTGTATAATTTTTTATTTTTGATTTTGGCTTGTGAGATAGATGTAACTGAACTATTGTCGTTTTTATCTCAATAAATAAATAAAATAAAAAATAAAAATCGGATGCACTTCTCGATTCGGTGCGCTTAGTTACTTGGTTGACTGGGTATTTGATTATTTGGAATTGTAAAGTTTTGACGAGCAGCTGCTGAAGGGATCATCTGTCTGCATAGTAATCCTGTATCTCATTCAGATTAGTCGTTGTGTATCCACTTCTTGGATCTTATTTATTTATTACTATTTCTTTTTGGGTTTCAATGAAGTTACATAAAGATAGAATACGTTGTAAGTAAAATTATGCGTGGTCTCTTAAATTACCTTCGTCTGATATACTTTTTCTCTTGTACTTTGCTAAATACAGCGTTATTGTTTCTGTTTTACTTTCAGATATAGTTTCCGATACGCCATGGAAAACTGCACTTGCAACCTGTTGCATTCCTGGTTGTGACTGTCATACGATCTCTATTGAAAGTTAGTAAACTTTTTGTTGTAGTCCTTTAAATCTTAGGCAGATTTGTTTGCTATTGAATAGAGGACATTATTTACTAATAATGTATAAAATATAAATTGCATTGCACTTTGAAGAGTGCGCTTCAGATCTACATGACCTAATTCCACCCTGTCCGTTGTATCTACTATCGGACAGCCAGGATTTCTATTAAGCGACACCTCTTCATGGTAGATACTCCAAAAGCTCGAACTAAATGGTTCGAATATATCTACAACTAATAATATACTACAATCTGGGTGCCACCAAGTCGTGAGTGAATCGGTTTCTTCTAGACGAGCGTGCTCCACCGTAGACCGCATCTTCGCTTAACACCAGGCGAGTTGGTGGTCAAACGCAAGCCTATTTGTAATAAGAAAAAGAAATAAATTGAATTGAGTTATATGATGATGATGATGATCAAAAACTGAACAATAAGCATAGCCATATAGACGATGGTTAGTTTAAATCTCATTAAGGTAATAGTTATGATCACCGGGAAGTTGCTACTTCGATGATATAACTTTCCTTGTAATTCAATAATGAATAAGGAAAATGTGCAATGTTGTACTTTAGGTATATGTTATCGGGTTAGATATTTAGTGTTTCGCAGTTTAATGCCTAAATAAATTATTCACCTCCTGCCTCTACTAGAATATTTTGAATGTTTAATTTGGTAGAAGCGCTGTTTCATTAATTGTAAGGTTCGATTTCCACCACTGACAAACATAAATGTTGGTCCGTCCGTCATTGGGTCTAGATAGCGATGTGGGAAATGTCCTAAGATATTATTTATTTATAATATTCGTATAATTATGTAATAAATAAAATCTGTACTTACTAATACTAAAGCCTTAGAAAAATAAATATAATGAAGAATAACTTTTCTATTCTAAGTTAGAGCTTATTGTTAACATATTATTTTTAAATGAGCCCTGAAATTGCGAAAACAATAGAGTATTTCAGATGAAATATTTATTAAATTCCGAAAAGGTATTTTCTACTTTAACATGTATTTTTTACTTTTTATAATCCTACTATTTAATAATGTAACTAACTTATTTATTTCTTATTTTGTTTACAGGTACATGCATCAATTAAAATCGTAGCAAAATAGATTATAATGCCGCCTTTTATGCAAAGGCGTTACATTTTCAACATTAAAATTATTGAGTGCTATGTTACCTGATAGAATTTAAGTAGGTGCCTACATAACCTGAAAATAAGAAACAGTTAATTTACTAAAATAATATTGGCAATAAAACAATGCAATAATGAACATGGTGTTTTATTATTAAACAAACGGTAGCGAAGATCCCAGTAAAATAACCAATAAATCAAAATCACACACGTTACAATAATTAGGTTATTTTTATGAATTCAAAGGACTCTCATATAGTCAGAGCAAGTCAAATTTATAAAGTGTTAGAAAAATGTAGTAATAGAAACAATAGTCAGATGCACTTGAACAGATGGGTAAAGAAGATTTTTATCGAGTGAGTGCTCCCAAAAGTCAATCCCCAGTCCCACGAAGTACCTTTTTTTTTATGTAACAAGTAATGAGACGAACGAGACGTTCTCCTGGTGGTAAGAGATAACGCCTGTCCATTACCATCGCAGCAATACACAGAACTTAAAGTAACAAAACAAAGTCCAGGGCATCACTGCTTTGGCGCTCATTACTTTGAGACTTTTGATAGAGTTAATCTCCCAATACATGCCGAAGAACTCAACAATTTTAATAGAGATAAGAGAAGATCTAAAATAGAACATCGGCTTGGCTGAGCACCAGGAATATAAGGCGGGGTGGTAGATATTTTATAGACAGGTATGGGGTTGATAAGACAGTTCATCGGTAGCACACTGATAACAGAAACACCTGAAAAGGCGTTGAACAAAAAATATTGGTAAAGGAATAACTGTTTTGTTTGTACGCTGGCATGGCGGGACTTGAAGAATCTAAACTGTGACCATAACGTACCAACTATGTAACCCGGGGCCCACAAACTGAGTTTGAATTTATCACGGGAATGGGCTAAATGAATAGCCACCAATGATTATAGAAGTAATAGAAACAGGGACAAGAAATTACAGGCATTTGCCTAAAAGTGGGACGAAAGAGGTTAGCTAAAAAATATTAACTTAAATACTATCTTATAAAGTACTGTAGTGGGTTTGTGTTCTATCACTTGGCTTTAGTCTTGTCGGCATCCGCTGGTGTGGACTTCTTACATGCGCAAGAGCATGAAGCGTCGCATTTGCACGTCTGGCAACACTGGCTGGTGCTGCACTTGCAACCTGCGAAAACAACGTCCGGAGTTCGTTATCATAATAATAACAAAATAATTTTTATTTATTGACAGCCCTTTTTTATGGTTGACAGGCTAGGTGTTTGACCACAACCTGATGTTTGGTGTGGTCGAAGATGGTAAAACACATAGCCTGGCTCATTGGTAGTCTATCTGCTTCAAGAGCTGCAGGGTGTGGGTTCGATTCCCACCCAGGATAAGCGTTATGTGATATCAACGAATGTTTGCTCTGTGTTTGGGTGTTTTTTACGAATTATTTAAGCATTGATCTGTTGGGGTTTCTAATAGATCAATGATTATAAGTATGTACTCGTATTTACAAAGAAAAATTGACGTGTTCTATCAGTTATCTGACTTATATAGTACAATATAATGTATAAAAAAATTAAATAAATAATAAAATCTTTTTTTTACTTATAATACATACAGTACACCCAGACACAGAACATGCATTTGTTTATAACACAAAATGCTGGAATAACACCTAAAAAAATGACAGATGGGATACGAATAAAAGTTACGAATATATTTATTCGTAACTTTTATTATACTATACCTAATAGCGACCCGCCCTGGCTTTGTACGGGTCCAATGTAAATATTAATATCTACGAGTACATTGGACCCGTGTGAAGCCAGGGCATATAATTATAAACCTTCCTCTTGAGTCACTCTCTATTGATGGAAACCACATTAAAATCCGTTGCGTAGTTAAAAGATCTAAGCGTACAGACAACGGGAAGCGATTTTGTTTTATACTATGTTGAGATGCAGACATCATGAATCTGCTTGTAAACAGCGCCTGACTAATTAAAAGGCCATGTAAGCATAAGTATAATACCATGCATTTTAGCGATGATAGCTCAGTGGTTAGCGCGGTAGGTTCGCATGCCGAAGAGCGTGGGTGCAAACCCCAACAATGAGCTTGAGCTGCTGGTGAAGGAAAACATCGTGAGGAAACCATAGCATGGTGGTAGGGTACTTTCTAGTACTCGGCTGGCTAGCTACCACCCTCAAGTTGAAAATCTGCCGCCAAGCATCTAACGGTGTGTTCCGGCAGCCTCACTTGAGAGACAGTTCCATTCCAGGCTAGGTGTGCTTTACCATCTTCGACCACACCTTCACTTAACATCAGGTGAGCTGTGGTCAAACAGCCTGTCAACCATAAAAAAAAAAAAAATGCATCTTAATCTAAATTTCCATGCTAATTTTACACAAATTATGAACAAAAGGCAATGAGTACTGTGAAAATGTTCCTTGGAGTCGCGTTTCTAAGCGCGACAATCCATAACAATAACTTGATCTAGTTAGCCACAGGTCGAGTATGTAATGTTGAACAAATACTGAACGGTCACGCTATTTTGTAAACTTTGCTGTGGGTCAGGTTTTTAGTCTATTTTTTTACGGATTGCGGTTTTGGTAAAATACCATTAGCCTATATAAATATATACCTATATCTGTAGACAAGCCTGCTGGTTCATTGGTAGTCTGCTCCAAGAGCTGAAGGGCGTGGGTTCGATTCCCACCCAGAACAAGCATTTTGTGATATAAACAAATGTTTGTTCTGTCTCTGTATGTATTATAAGTATGTATTTACAACAACAAAAAACTAGTTAACTATTCTATCAGTTATCTGTCTTCCATGGCACAAGCTTTGCTTAGTTTGGGTCAGAATTAGTCAAATGGCGCTGTGTGTAATGTCCTATGATATTTATTTATATATTTCGTTTTATTTAAATACATTATTATTACTTTTATATACTTAAATAGCTGCGCCCCGCGGTGTTACCCACTACATGTTTTCGGGATAAAAAGTAGCTTAATCCAGGGTGTCAGCCACCTCCATACCAAATTCAATCCAAATCTGTTCAGTAGTTTTTGCGTGAAAGAGTAACAAACATCCATCCAAACTTTCTCATATATAAAATTAGTGGGATAGAACATAATACATAGAATGGAATTAGTACCTACTAGAACTAGTAGGTACTACAAGGGCTCACCGGAAGACCAGCGCTAGTCATACCACTTAGTATGACCAGCATTATGCTGAGGTGAGCCCTTTTGTAACTTTTGTCTGTCTCTGTTTATTTGTTTTTGTTTTTGTGCTTGTAACTGAATTAAACGTTTTTCTTTCTTTTGTATAGTAGGTACGCGTAAATCTTTTTGAGGCCTCGGATATTAACTACGCAGTAGGTAGATAAGTGTATTTTAGCAGAAGTAAAAGGCGAGGCGAAAGTACTGCGCACATTGTTTCGTCTTGTTCCTACATTCACAAACATCATAAAGATTTACTTGGTGGTAGATCTCCTTAGCAGGAGGTCGTCTAGGTACCGCAGTACCAGTTATTCTGCGGCTAAACTGTGTTCCGGTTCGAAGGGTACTGCAGCTAGCGAAATTACTAGGATGTTAAGACTAACCATAGAGTCTTAAACTTTGTTTTGTTACTCAAAGTTCTGTGTATCGCTGCAATAGGCGTGGATGATCGTTATTTCTTACCATCAGGAGAGCGTCTCGTTCGTCTCATTACTTCTCACAAAAAAAAATTTTCACGCACAGTACTGGTTATTAAATCTATTTAAAATCCACGAGTCGGCTTGAATGGGTATTTTTAAGGCTTGCGCGCTTCATTTCCGATACAGCACGGTCTACCTACTAAATACCCCACAGATAAATCTAATTCTGTTCTGATCCTCCGATTATCCAATCTGTGGATTATTCATCCTTAGTAGAACTGCGCCTCGCGGTGTTACACCCACGGGGCGCAGCTCTCTATATTGCCAAGAGCTCTAAGAATCGACACCGCTTCATGGTCGATATTCCAAAAACACGAACTAAACTCCCGTACGTTTCTTATATTTTATCTATCGTGTTTTTCTTTTCTTGGTTGCCTGGAAGAGATCGCTGTTAGCGATAAGGCCGCCACTTGTGGCACTAGTTCATAAGGTTATTTTGTTCTCTGTACTTTTTTCTGTTTATGGTGTGCACAATAAAGAGTTTTATCTATCTATCTATCTTTAGAATTTACATTTATTGTACGAACCGGACAGCAAATAGAATTTGCTGCCCGAGTGGGTGTTCCTTGAGGACTCTAATAGATACAATGTATGCCTTCCAAGTAGCGAGTGAATAGGTTTCTTCGAGGCGAGCGTGCTCTATCGTAGACCGCATCTTCGTTTAACATCAGGCTAGTTGGCGGTCAAACAAAGGCATATTTAAATTTAAAAAATAAATTATAAATATATTACTTAAAAAAGTAGAAATGACGCTGTTTACGTATTTTTAAATAAAACACACAATGTAGTTTAGAAATCAAGTTTCGACATAGAAAACACACCTGCAATAAAATCCACGCCTAAAAACTTGGTCAAAATATTGAAAAATTACATTTTCAAAACATTTGCTAAGAGAAAATATAGTTCTTCTTTTTTTTCTTATGTTTAATCATCGGAAATCTGCTATATTTTTTTTATTCCAATAACATGGGACAAGTAAAATTTTAACTCAAAATTCGAGTCTTAATGTGGCACAAAATTAAACTGCACGTATACACATATTTAATTTAATAAAAATAGTAATTAATCATATCAAATCAAATCGTATAAATTTTATGCAAATAATAAAAGTCATATATTTTATTTAATGAAATATGTAAATCGAAAGCTTTTTTTAACCATAATATTCTCTCTCAACATCACCCCAAACTCTAGCATGCATGAAATATAGATAAAAAGTGTTTAAAAAAAGTTACATGTTTAAAAAAATTACTCGATTACGATACTTAATGGGCCTGTTGAAAAGTAAAGTCAGAATAATATAACGTAACGATTACGGAAAAAGTTGTAAACTATATTTTTAAATAAAGCATCATAAAGCCTATAATGAAATATCATCAAGATTTTCGTAAATAGTATTTCTAGAAATAAGTTTGTACTCACTATCACCGCAACCTCCGCAAGGCATGTTCGATTTTTAAATTGCAAAACTTTGAATACTGAACAAAATGGCGGTATTGAAACTGCAAGCGCGCGCTATCTCTCACTGCTGCGACTCGTATGCGTTTTATAGCATGCACTCCTTGTTATCGTCAATTTTAACTCTCCAACTACGTTGCTAAACTTGATCCTTTGGATAATTAATTAACTTTATCGTTTACGGTATTACGAGATATCTTTTTATCTTTGTTCGCTCGACAGTGTCGTCAAGCAACAGTCATGGTAAAAAAGAAAGGATTGTTTTTTTTCTTTGGTTTTGGCATCGCGTTTTAGCATTTGCCAGTATCAAGTATTTATACATTTTCAAGTTTCAAAAGTTAAATAAGTGTCCTCGTAGCTAAAGTTATAGTCAAAGTCCAATCTTGGTCAAGTACAGTCCGTATCAGTCAAGTCCAGTCATGCTTTGGTAAAGTAGTGGTGACTTTACTATGAAGCTTCGATGGAGTTTTGGAAGCAGCACGAAAACTTATGTTTCACCACATTATATCATTTTCCTTCACTCGCGCTTGTGCGCGCGGCACTTTTTGAATAAAACACCACCATTTTTAGGCATAAACACTCGACAAAACACTAGTTTTGAAAAAAAATATAACGGGGCGACACGACTCTTTCCGCGTTCCCGCCAAAACTCTCGAAAGGATTGTTATTATGGAACTACAGTAGGTACTGGAGTTTTTGGCAACGCAAAAAGGTCGTGTCGCCGAATTATATTGTTTTCCAAAATTTGTGTTTTTTTTAGTATTTATGCAAAAAAATAGTAGAGGTGCTGAATTGCTACATGCGCGAGTGTGGGAGAGTGATATAATATCCCGAAACATTACTTTTCGTGCCGTTTCCAGAACACAATCGAAGCTTTTGTTAAGTACACTACTTTAATAGGGCATGATTGGACTCAATCAAAAGTTACTTTGTGAGACTTTCACTTAAGACTTTGGTAACTAGATTTTTTAATAACCATTTGAAATAATTAAAACATTTGATACTGGCAAATGCACAAAGTGCGACACCAAAAACGCTACGATGGTACAGACACACAAAATACACACGTTAAATTTAAGACACTCCTCTGTTTGTGTCGGGGGTTAAAACAAAACATAAATCGATCGTACCTATATTAAAACCATAAATCTCCTTAGAGATGGCAATGATCAATATTCTTTGGATGCAGTAGCATAGCCAATACATAAATTTACTTTACTCTATTATGATATCCATTTTATTATGACGCGTTTAAAAAACACAACTCTTGAAACAATGCCGGTTTTCATGCGACGTGTTTTCTAAAACGTTACATATAAGAAGCAGTGGTTTGACAAGTACTTCGTGCCGTTTTCATCACATTTTTGGAATTAACAAAACTATCGCTACAAACATTTACCGTCGAAGGTTATGTATTGGACATGTATCAATAATTTCATACAAAGCGAGCGATGAACCTAAATAATACAATGACAAGAAACAAAAGTACATTCATCTTTTTAAAGCGATGGAGAAAAAATGTTTTATAACCATTGCCGATTTTATTTGTTTATTTTTATTAAGGGTAATTGTAGGATAGGCAATGGAGACCTAAGATAGAATTGGTGTCGAGTATACAATGTTAATTGTAGACTATTAGGGCCGTGTGCCACACTTTGTTTTGCACTCATTAAGCGGGTTGTCAGAACTTGTTACATCTCGAGTGGATGCTTCTAGTTGAGTTATTGAACTCAGGATAACGCCCGAGTCCAGTCTGGGTACGTGTGTTTACAAGGTTATATTTATATTTAACCCAAAGATATACCAAGCCACAAGAGCGTCATTGTACCTACTCATCATTGTAACATCTACAAATGGCACAACTTTGAAATTGTAAAAAAATAACTGTTACAGACATGTTGTTGTTCTTACTTGTTCAGAAAAGTCACCTAAATTTTAAACCATTAATGTTTGGAGGTATTTAATTCGATATCTACCTTCATTACCATACCATTATTCTAGCATTATTCTACCATAAGTTTCATTGTTACCTAAAACCGCTTAATAATATAATGAGATATAGGTACGTACCTACTAGAGAAAAGCTATTACCTACTCGTTAGATGCGATTAATTGTTGCTATAAAACAAACAACGAAAAAAATTGAAAATTGAGACATTCAAAGAGAAATTCATCCTCGATTATTAAACCCGCGTTCTAAAATTGTATGCTTAGAAACTTATCAAATATGTGAACCTAGCATATTATTTTCAGAGATATTACCTATGTATTTAGTAAACTGTTTGAAAAAAAGTAGTTTCCATTACGCTCGCCTGGGGTGTCGCTTTCCGTACATTTTCCTATATAATTTCGCAAGTGATATGCTTTCTGTTTAGTTTTAAAGTACAACATCAACGAATACTTAACGCCTGATTAATTTGATTAAGTTTTTCTTTGCTGTGATTTCTTATTAATTGTAAGGCGCTTTGATTTTTGTGTTTTTTCTCTTTTTTTAATAACTTCTGAACCCCTTGCCGAGGCAAGGGGTCATGTCATCAATTTAACGTTTGTAGCTGTTTTCTATCTATGACATCCTAGTTGCCAAACGGGTGAACCAATTTTTTTTAATTAAAAAAAAGAAGAAAAATTTATTTTGGATTTTTTGAGAAAAGTCGAATTCGAATTATTGATACTTTTTGAATGAAAATTGAATGTATGTGAGTCTGATCGAGTCAAAATTAGTTATGTTGTAACTGGCGCCGAGGTTTTTTAAAATTTATTCTTGATTCCTTTGTATTTCCTTTAATTTTTCAATCCATTAATCTTTTTTTTATGTAAAGGTAATGAGACTAACGAGACACTCTCTTGATGGTGAGAGTTAACGCCTGTCTACGACAACTGCAGCAACACACAAAACTTTGAGTAGCAAAACAAAGTCTGTCCTGCCAACCTAAAAAAAGTATTATAGGTATTTTATTGGTACATATTATTTACACATAATTTAACAGTTTCAAGAAATTATTGCTAAACATCCGGTATGACACCACGATTTTAATTCCGTTGCGGAAGTACCTACTTACCATTGAAAAATAGTTTCATGATTCACTATATTTCACCTTACAGCAAGTAGCAGGTGAATCAAATTATCAAAGGGTACGGGGAAATATCGCGTTATCTACAGATAAAACGACTAAGTACATGATGGCTAAAACATGAGTACTTAGGTAACTTTTATACTACAAGTGTTATAGCGCATAAAGACATGGTGACAGAAAACTAGAAACGAATTTAGAGAACGATGTAATAGATAGATAAATAAACTAATGACGTTCGTTTGTAAGTTTGTTTTACAAATGGTGATAAATAATTTGAATGAGGGTTTCTTTTTAACCTACTCAAAAAAGGAGGAGGTTCTCAATGCGACTGCATTTTTTAAAATGTTTGTTACGCGATTATTTCTCCAATTATGAACCGATTTTGATGATTCTTTTTCGAAATCAATCGAGCGGTTTTTAAAAAATCAACAAATATGTAAAAAAAAATATACATCGATGATATTTTCGTTTACTGTTTCATGCGTTTTCAGTGCGTTTAGTTGGCCCTAGAGTCATGGAGTCGGTTTTTTTGTATTGTAAATTTTGTATTTATTAATATTAGCTTACGTTTGACCGCCATCTCACCTGATATTAAGTGACGGTGTGGTCGAAGATGGTCAAGCAAATGATGGATAGATGGTGTGTGTGATTACACACGTGATCTTATGTGACCAGTATACTGGACTCATTATTTATAAAACGTTTTCGGCCTAAAAAATTAGATCATGCTTAAGCAGGGCTACGATTAGGACAAAAGAATTTGGCACACCTAAGGCAACGTTCCTATTTGCTATCTTATCATATCTCTGAAAGATAAAGCTGTATCAACGGCCATACATTGTACAACTAGTCCAGTCGCTTCGCACAATAGCTACGCACTTGCCACGCTGGAAAATAAAAGATAATGTGATGAGGCCAAAATTAGTGACATAGATAAAACAATGGGGGTGAAAAAATTAACTCTCTTAGTGCTTTTAGTTGTATGTGTTTGTGGACAAGACCCTATAGTTGAAGACAAAGCAGTGAGTGACAATGTGTTAGCTGTAGAAAATGTAGAAAACGTAGAACCTGTACCTCAAGCAGATAAAACAAAAGTTGAGGAGGATGAACTTTTAGATGATAAGTCACCTGTAGAAATAATACCAGGAACTGAACAGTTGGAGGTGAGAAGTGGAAAATATCAGCTCAATGATGGGCTGGTAGGAGACCAGCCAGTCAATTTGGAAGCAGTGGATTTTAACTCGAATATTGGTGAAAGTGAAAAGCAACTGCTATTACCGGACGCCACTTCCACTTTTGCTACAAATAATGAATATGGTAAGTTCATGGGCATTTCGAAACGTTTGGTCACATATACAATTTTCTTTTACTTGTGTATTCGTAATAATTCAGTGTGTTATCAAATTTTGATTGAACAATAATTTAGATATCACATATTAATAATAATAATAATAATTATTTATTTATTTGACATAAAACATGGTGTACAGATACATTAAACCATAGGCTCCCGAACTAGTCAAAGACTGTGTGTCAGGAGCCAGTGGCTTCTCCTTTTAGATTAAGATACAATAATAATATTACAATAAATCAAGTTACATTAAATTAAATAATTTAGAATTTTGAGTATCTATATATTCAAAACTAACTGCACACCGCGGGTTTCTTCGTGTTTTACTGGGTAAAAAAACACCGCGTCAATCATTATGAACAACTTTTACTATGGGCACAATTCAGAAACAGTGTTTTATAACCATTTCATTTGCAATTTCAGAATAATGCCGATAGTAGAAATTGTTCATAAAAATGAGTAAAATACCCCCTTGTCGGTTTAGTACGTCCTACGCTTATACCTCTGTATATAGACTAAACAAACATATTCCATATCTTTAGTAACTAACACTTGACCTGCATAATACTGATTACCGATAAACTTTTGCAAGCAACATTTACTAAGGTAGGCATTTGTAGTCCTGTGATAGTATCCAGATACTGAACCACGTTTTGTACAGTAATTTATGATCAAAAATAACACTAGTCTAGTAGCAAACGATCTACAGCAAAGCAAAGTTGTTTATAAAAAAACAATGGGAATTTGATTATATTAATTAGCACAGCAAAATTTATTATACTTTTGTCAAATATTTGATCGTCATAAACAAAGCATGCGGGAAAATCTCAAATCTCATAAAAGCGCTCATATTGTCTAATGTTCTCTTTGCGGATGACGTGTATCATTATGTGTCACAACACTGACTCATTGCAAATACTTTTGAGTACATAACTCATTCATTCATTAACTATAACGCTACATACTTTATTTATATTAACCTCGTCCATAAAGATTATTCCCAATTATTGATATACTTTACCTTCTCTTTCTCTTTTGCAGTTTCACTTTGGTGTTGTTTCTTCTATTTTAGGCGTTTTGTTTCCTTTAGCTTATTGGTTTTCAAGGTGTGAAGCATAACAACATATAAAGATGGCGCAAGAACAGTACTTTTTTCTGGGTAAAAGGTTCTCTATACCCTTTTCTTTACTCCTGACAACGTGTATGCTAAATTTCATGAGGATCGGTTGTGTAGTTAAAGCGAGAAAGCATAACAAACAAAGTCACTTTCATAATATTAGTTAAAGATACTTGACGATCCCACTGATTGTCTCTTCCTTGCTTCGAAAGACGGCGTGGGCATTATCATTTTAGGCAGCTGGTTGGCGTGCCAAAAATGCTTTGGGAACCCCTGCTTTAGTTTACGTTTATAGGTCCTATACGTCGTTAATATGTCAAAACTGTTCTTGATCCCATTTCCTCTTATCTAGTTTCTCAGATAAAATTTAGTTAAGTATGTAAAAGGTACCATCGCCTATAATATTTTATATCGCGCATGGTGGGTAATCTCAGATAAGGGCCGCACCTTCATGCATCTAAGGAGGCTAATTATAAAACTCAATACCTTACTAAACAAACAGTATCCAAAGCTACTTCAGAATCGAGCTGGGTTATACAAAAATTTGTCATCACCAAATTGTAATATGATAACTTTATTATCAACGTGGTTAAACAAAATGCTGGGACAAAAGTTATGAGTGTTGAAATTAAGAATGATTTCATCGTCTAGTTTACAGAGGGATCTTTGTATGTGGGTCAAAATGAGATGATTACAGACAAATTATCATGAGGTTTGTTTCTCAAACAATTTGGTTATTGCGCGGAGTTATAGACATAGTGTTTTAGAATATACGTTTTTAAGTACGCCTTATTATATTCTTTATTTTAAATTACAAAATAGGCTTGCGTTTGGCCGCCATCTCGCTAGGTGTCAAGCGATGATGCAGCCCACGATGGAGCACGTTTGCCTAGCAGAAATTGATTTCGATTGTATCTATCAGGGAACACCCACTCGGGTGAATTCCTTTATTTAGAGGTTCGTACAATGAGGGTAGAATCGAACCGTTTAGTTCGAGTTTTTGGAATATCGACCAAGAAACGGTGTCACTTTTTAAAAGTAATAGCTGTCCGATAGTAGTGTGAGCAAATTGAATTAGGTCATGTAGATCTAAGCGCAATCTCCAGAGTGTATCCGGTATAAAACCAACAGATCTGCAACTTTGCGACAATGTTCCAGGCTTTGAAGTCTTTTCCGAACAAGCGAGTCATTGCTGATGAGTTTCTTAGTACCTACTTGTTTTTATTAAAATATCAACTGATTAGGTACATACTAGAGAGGTAGAATTGATTTAGATTGTGTTAAAATAACATAAGTCCTATCGGGCGAATCATAGCAAACACTTGAGTGAGTTATATTGTTGTGAAATAATTTCCTTTTCACGAGTTGTGTTTGACTCTATGTAGTAATAAAAGCCTTACATAAAGCATTTATTTTTCCTCATCTATTAAAGATAACCAAAACCATTCTAAGTCTTGAGATGAGAATAAAAACTACTTGAAATTTAATTCTGAAACTTTCTGTGTAGGTACACAATTTGTACAGAAGTATTACAATTCATGAGGCATATCTTACTAGAAGTCTCTTAAAACAGCATTTAACCTTCATTGAATAACTACCGAAAGTATAATACATACATATTATTTAAATTTTGCGTGAAAGTGAATTATGTAACTACAATTAAGTAAAACACAAGAAAACACAGGAAAAATCCGCGCCATTTCATTATTGTAAAAAAACCTTGTTTAATACTTTTCAGTTATTTTCGTTTTTTTATACGGTGGCCACGTCTGGCCTCCAACTCGCCTGATGGTAAACCTGGTAATTAAGGTGATAGGAGAAGATTTCGTTTTACTTCGCTGTAAATATTATTTGTGTTTTCGCTATTGCTACGTTCAGGACTCAATATTAAGCGTTTGCAATAAATAGCTAGTTTGCCGCCTAGGATAATATTTTATAAAGTTATGAATTGTAAAGTTCTTAATAACTTACAAGAAACCATCAAATACAACACAACAGTCATTTAGAACGCTGAAAACAAAGAGGCTATAGTAGGTGACATCACTATACTCAGAATCAACCTGTCCGATAGCATGATAGCTTATCAAACGGGGATAAGCGTCGATATTGTGGCTCACCGCTTACTAGAATATTGGGATATTGACGCGAATGGAAATCTAATAAAATAACACTTACAAACACAAACAGGATCTTTGTTACAAATAATTCTCAATATTCAAAACTTTGTAGCAATATACGTATACATGTACAGGTTCTTGAAGGACTTATCTAGCTAGCTACATTTTGTTGGACCTAATCCATATAACTCCACAATGGTATGGAAAAATTAAAGAATGCAGAATCGTATAGTGACGTTTGAAATCCTCTGATGATAAATTTTACCTCGTTTCAACTTTAAAACTAAACTTCTTAGCATTTAATGATATTGTCGTGATGCCAGGTTCATCATGTTATAAAGACGGGAACCCGTGTAGTGTCTAGAACTTGCAACCACTTTAACACTTTGATTGCTATCATAAGATTGCCAAGTTTAGCAGTTTGCTTAATTTCAAAATGCTCATTTCAGCTCACATTGACGGCCGCGTGCTCCCGGCTACCACTTACCAGAACAATGGCCAGCCTTACATCGTCACCATGCAACGACTCGCCCAGATCCGTGGCAACTTCATGTATTGGTTCTACGATCAAGGAGGAAACGACAACATTGGAGATTACCAGAGAGACATACACACAAGCACTCCTCAGATCCATAAGAACTTCAATTTTCAGCTCCCGTTCTTTGGATTCAGATTCAATTACACTCGAGTTAGTATACCTGGAATTTGTTATTTTTAAAACAGAATGTAGATCAATGGAATTATTCAATTTACTTTAATTAATAAATCTACCATATTTAGAAATGCAGGATGTAAAAACTATTTATTAGAAAAAGTATTCACCTGATTTTGGAATGCTGCTAGCTTTCAGCGTCATTCAATGCGTGCTTTATCTCTTCCGTTTATTCTATTTTGTCATCTAAGTTAAGATTCAAATAGTTTTTTCACTTGGAATAGTATTTACTAATATAATTATCTTTACTTTTTTTAGCTATCGATGAACGGTTACCTTTACTTCAGTGACCCTCCAGACCACTACACCTATCCTCTCTCCTTCCCTGTCCGCGACTGGCCCAGTGTCAACGACCCTTCCTTCATCGGTATATTCTTTAGCAAGTGCAGGATTGGAAACCAGCGTCCTGAAGACCCAGACCAGAGGAGGCCTGGCGTTTACTTCAGAATGGACAGAGATTTGCAGGTTATACTTAAACTCCTAGATTTTACTTTAACACTAATCATGAAGATGACATAGATGTAAGCGACAATGATTTAGTGACAGTTATTGCACTTTATTTAAACGTTGTAACTTGTCACTCACATGTCAATTCGGCATCAATTAGATAGATATTGAGACGTTGACTATTTCTATGATTTTTTTAGCAACGTAACCAATCGTATTATTTATTTAGCATCTATGTGATCATCCCCTTAATGTGTAGGTACATAAGACACTTTGGCCTCTGTTCACATCTATTACGAGAATGGACATAGGAAACTTTTCCCTCATGAAAAACTAGAAAATCATCAATAAAACAGTACAAATCAGTAACTAACATTATGAAATAGCAGATACTACGAATTTAGAAATGTTTAAATGTAAAACTACCAATCTCCGCCAAAGTTAATGAAGTAACTAATTTTATTTTCCCACTTATAGACTCGAACCGATCAACTCGGAGTGGAGATGCGTGAGCGCATCACATGGGATATCCGCGAAGGTGTGATTGGCTCTGAAACTTTCTTCCCGAAACATGTCGTTACCATCACCTGGAAGAATATGTCCTTTGCTGGTGGTATAGACAACTCTCTGTTTATGGTGAGTCAATCTTCTTATAGCTTGTACAAATTTATATACTGGGATATTTTAGTAATATGGAAGAAGCCGCTTCTATTTTATTTATCATTAAACCGAACGACACAAATATAGTTATTTAGATAGAATGTACTTTTTGTGCTGTTTGAAACTTTAGGCCCATGGAGGCCGGTCGCTCAAGAACTATTCGCATTGCCATCCAGGGTGGCAATGGTGCCAGCATTCTGATTTCATTGTAGGTTGTTTTTATAAATTTGTGAGTAGTGTAGGTAGTTTTAATTCTAAGATATATAGGTTTTCAATGACTTTTTTACGTTAATAAATCATTAAGCGATTTAAAAAAAATGTTTTCTGTTTTAATTTAATCATTTGTTTTATTTGCATTTTGTCTAAAGCCAATAGTATATATAATATAGCCAGTCTATAGCCAATTGGGGGTTTAAATGAGTAGATACTCATTTAAACCCCCAATTGGCTATCGAACAGCAGCAAAAAAAATGATTTTGATCAATATTTTTATCTTTTCCTAGACAAATACGTTCCAAATGGTGCTAGCGACTGACGAAGTATTTACGTATGCGATCTTCAACTACCTCGAAATTAACTGGAGCTCACACACCGAAGCTGGTGGCGACACCACCACAGGAGAAGGTGGTGTTCCAGCTTACGTAAGTATAGTTTTACTGAAAGATTGCCCTGAGGTTATTCTTTCCTTTAATAGAAAGATTCCGACCAACATGCGCCCGTTTTCCACTATAATATTAGGTCTATACTTATCTATATTTCATGACGGTATCATATTAAACTTTATCACTCAAAGTTGGTGTTGTATTTTATTAGTGAAATAAACTGTACTTAGTTATTAGTTACATTTTATAGAGCTCAACAAGATTCGTTTGTTTTTAAGTGCAATTTTGTTGACACTTGAACTTTTTGCCTTACCTATCTCAAGTACTTGGTGGTATCATGTTTACAGTCCTAAATATTCTTATTTCATTAGCGATTATCTTACTTTTTTCTTTCTCTCAACAATTTTTCCTTCACAGATTGGTTTTAACGCTGGCAACGGTACCCAGTCTTACGAATACAAACCATATTCACAAGCGTCAGTGCTTCGCGACTTGACTGGCCGAGGCTGGGCCAACGGCTTCCCGGGCCGACACATATTCAGAATCGATGAGAAAATACTTATGGGAACGTGCAATAAAGATATTGGTAAGCTTTACTTGTTTACTTTAATTATACGGGATCCTAATTTTAAAATACACTTAGGAGCTTTTGTTGTGTTGCTATGAAAACTTAATAAATAGCGTATTTGGACTACGTATGCTGCAAAGTGTAGAATTCGATGATAACACAACGTTTTCTTCACAGACGGTGCTAATCTTCCATTGATGTTTGCTCCTGAGAGCGGCAACATGCTTGGAGGCACAATCGTCAATATCACCGGCCCTTGCTTCAACCCCACCGACAGAATAACTTGCAGGTAAGAGTCGCAAGTCTGATAATATAGCTTATTGTTTTACTTAATATCTCAGTCAAATTTATAAAAACATTATTAAACTGAACTGATAAGGTGCCGAATTATCGAGCTCACAAGAGCATCCAAAAACGTGTGGCGTTTAAAAAGTTCAAAAGATTTTTAATAAGTTTAAAACGAAAATCAAATATTTTTCTAAATCGACGTACATAATTGAATCAAATTATAAATCGAAGTAAGTAAATAAGTAGAAATTAAACCTCTGCAGTTTCGAAACAAATTTTCTCATTCAATATTTTTCACTTCCGTGCAGATTCGACACGGAATCCGTGGTAGGCGCAGTAGTAGATGTGAACCGTGCTATTTGCGTCCAGCCACGTTTCTGGCACAACGGGTATGCTCGCTTCGAGATCGCCATCAACAATGAGCCCTACAAGTGGAAGGGCAAGTTCTTCGTCGGTAAGTCATTTAAAGTTATTTTCTTCCTAAAACTAAATGACATTTGTCTCAGTAGGTTCATCAACAATAACAACATGTCTTAGTCTACTAGACATATGCGTTTCTTAATGCACTGTTAATAGGGGTTGAACACCCCAATCTCCAAATCACTGCCCATTGCCTTACTTAATCTTAACTTAAAATAAATAAAGTATTGGCCATCCAAAATTTATTAAAAATGTAATGATAGTTTCAATTTGAATTCATTTACAAAGAAATTTTCTTTTTGACAGAAACTCCGGCCACCGCCACTGAAAAAATCTTCTTCCCTGAGAACTCTATCCACGAGCGCTACCCACCAGAGATCAGAATTACTTGGGACCGCTTCAATTTGACGACCAACCTCAACGTACAGCTTCAGATCTCACTTTGGGGATACAAGGAGGTCACCATTAGACCGCAACTAGAGTACATCGACATGATTGAAGTTGGTGTGGCCAACACTGGAGAATACGTCATCAACCCCCAGAACTTTAGGAATAGAGAGAATATTATGCATAACGACATGCAGTTTGGATTCCTGCAGATCAATTTGACGACGCCAGAAGTTTTCAAGGGAGTTTCAATATCCCCGTAAGTATTCGTTTCTGTCTTAATTTCACAAAATTACACAACTGAGAGTAATAGAGAAGAGTAAGAGTACTAAGAGAAAGAACTTAAGTTTTTTACTAATTCAATATAGCTAGTCGATATAATACATTTTTTTGCAGAACTTTGTTAAACTTCTTTTTTTTTATAATTACCTAAAACCATGATTATGTTGAAAGTATTTACTATTACAACTTAGACGACGTCATATTGGACTACATATACATATAATATTATTTTTTTGTTTCACAAGCTAGGTATTTGGCCACAGCTCACTTAATGTTAAGTGACGGTATGATCGAGGATGGTGCACACCTAACCTGAAATTGAACTGGCTCACAAGTGAGCCTGGAAATATACCGTTAGGTGCTTGGCGGCAGATTATTAACTTGTGGGTGGGTGGTAGATAGTCGAGTACTAGAAAATAACCTACCATCATGCTATGGTTTCCTCACGACGTTTACCTTGACCAACAGCTCAAGCTTACAGTGGGGGTTTGAACCCACAAAAAAAACTTTATCTTCAGACTTATCTTTGTGCAATGCTAATCACTTCCCCCACCTTCTGGCAGGATACTTTGGAGTCGTCCCATCCCTCTGGGCTGGTACTTCGCTCCTCAGTGGGAGCGTCTACACGGAAACCGCTGGCCCCAGACTATGTGCAATAACTGGCTCAGAACTGATCGATTCTTGAAGAACTTCGCCTCACAGGTTATTTTCTTTTTCATTGTTATACGTTTGGACTCGATCAAGACTAAATCTAATAATTAGTTAATCTAATCTAAATAGTTTCCCTTCAAAGTATTCGCCTTCAATAACTGAAATCAAAGACTATCCTAAACCATATAACACAACCTTATAACTTGTACCTTCTACTTCTACTTTTGTCTGTCTCTGTTTGTGTGTTTTTGTTTTTATGCTTGTTACTACAACAACAACAACAACAGTTTCTTTTTCATGATTTGGGTATGATTATTTGGTATGATGTAGATGATAAACAAAATTCATGACTTGCATCTGGACCATCTGATGTTGAAAACAACAAATTGAGGTTTGATAACAACTTTAAAAATTTTACTTTCCTGTTCATTTTTTTAACTAAAATATTTTGTTCCTAGGTGTGGGTTTGCCCTTGTACATTACAACATGCTCTTTTGGACAAAGGACGCTATATGCCGGATCTAGCTTGTGATAAGGATACCAACCCCACCTGCCGCTACCACTGGGGAGGCATACACTGTGTTAGGAGTGGCGCTCCTAGGTATGTTATGAGCCTAAGAACTTGTAAGACTTGACCAGGAGCCCAGTAAGCTCTGAAAACGAGGTGGTGATACGTACATACTACTTTCTGCCAAGGCTATTGGTTTTGTAGGAAAATAATATGAGCCTGACCGATGCGAGCTTGATGCGTGTCCAATATGCAGGCGTTTATTTAGATCAACGCATAAGCATTGCTATTGAACCTGGCATTGCCACTAGCATACTGGCCACTTTGCTGAATGGTAGTAGATTTCAGAATTTGGAGTATCTTTATTACAATCCAATTTTTTTGGTCATTTAGATTAGGTATAGTTTGAAAAAAAAAAACTGGATGTATGTAAAAGAACTAACTGAATTAATAGCTGACAAATTGAATAGTTATCTTTAAGGATTTCAATGAGCAAATATGGAAATACTAAGATACCTAATTGAAGCCACATGCCACGTTCTCAAAGAAAAACTATTTACCAACTGAAGTAGAACTCTGTCATAATTGTAATTAACGCTAAGTACCTACCTATCTGTAAATCTAAACCCTTCTTTATTTATAGTGCGGAAGGGTCTGGCCAACAGTGCTGCTACGACAAGAACGGTTTCCTCATGCTGTCATATGATCAAATGTGGGGCTCAAGGCCTTCCCGGTCACATGATTTTGGATTCACACCTTACAACGAGGCCAATAAGGTTTGTTTTCATTTAGATTTATATTGAGTCTTCTGTTGTAATGGGATGCAATGCAATAGCAAGAATAAACCTGGACATAGTGGCAGATCTCCTTAGCAAGAGGTTGTATCGGTACTACCGCAGTACCAGATATTCTGCAGCCAAGCAGTAGATACTGCAGCTAACGAAATTACAAGGCTCTTGAGACTAACCATCTAAAGTCTCAAAGTAACGAGCGCCAAAGCAACGATGTGCTGAACTTTGTTTGGCTATCCAAAGTTCTGTGTATTGCTGCAATAGTTATCCCTTCTTAGTCGGCATCTACATTGCTGAAAGTCGTGTCTAGTGTTAACTGTACTCGGTTTAGCATTCTCCTCCAGGTGTTTCTGTCCTCGGCGGTCTTAATAGCTTTAGCAATAGTCATGGGCATGTGTTATTTCTTACCATCAGGAGAGCGTCTCATTACTTTTACACAGTTTTTATAAAAATCTAAATGACAATTATGATTTGTTTTTCTTCGACAGGTTCCGTCGTTATCACATTGGTTCCATGACATGATTCCATTCTATCAATGTTGTATGTGGCAAGAGGAACAGGCGGTCGGTTGTGAAACCTTCAGGTTAGTTCTTCATCTTAATTTTGACTGGTCAGATTTTCTCATTGTGTATTACTTATCTTTTTTTGTTTTAATTCTTATTTTATTTTAGACTTAATTGACTCGACCTTAAATTTATTTTTTGTATTTTTTTCTTATAGGTTTGAGCGTCGTCCGTCGCAGGATTGTGTCGCCTATCAGTCTCCAGGAGTTGCTGGAATATTCGGAGATCCTCATATCGTCACATTCGATGATCTGCAGTACACTTTCAACGGAAAAGGTAACACTTTCAATGGTAAAATATGTGTAATATATACTATATATAGATATTTTTTTGTAAGAAACGTTAAGTTAACTTTTAATTTTTTTGTGAGATGAACGAGACCTCTGTACGATAAAAAATGTCTCCCCACGTTGTCTATAGCGTTACTCAGAAATTTAGGTAACAAAACAAAGTTTAATTCATTTTTGTTTTAGACCTCATTACTTTGAGATGATCAGTCTAATGTTAATTCTTTTTTTTTTTAATTTATGTTTCTCTTTTTATAATCTCGTAACTTTGCTAAAAATGCTGATTATTTTCTGATGAATTTGGAAGAGGAAGGAAGTTTAAAATGTCACCTCATTTCTAGGTGAATATGTCCTGGTACGAGTGGACCATCCCCAACTGAAATTGGACGTGCAAGGAAGGTTTGAGCAAGTCTCCAGAAACGTCTACGGTCCTGTCAACGCTACGCATCTCACTTCCATTGTAGCTGCGTCCAACAACTCCGTGCCTATTGAGGTAAATATGAAGATACACATATTACAAGTTACAACTATTGTATAAACGGCATCCATAGTCAGTTTCCTGCAATCTTATAACGTATGTTTTTTTTCTTCAAATCGCCATTCCCTAAATCGTATTTCTCTGGCCCATATTCTCTTTCATCTGCTTTGTCTTTCTCCGTATCCGGTTTACCCTTTAAAAAAGTAACATTTTATTTCTTTTTCATTCTTATTACTCTCAAAAGATCAGAATGTGTTCTAATCACAAAAGTTTGAGATTTAGTTTACGTAGAAGATCAAGAACTTTTTTAAATTGCCACTTTCATTTCTCCGCAGGTCCGACTCCGTCCTCAGCATGCCCAGTGGCGGTACAGGCTCGATGTTTTTGCTGACAACAAACGAGTGTACTTCGATAGAACTGCTCTCAGGGTCCAATACTTCCCAGGTGCAATACTTATCTTATTTTCTAGTTATCATAATTTTAACTATGCATTCAAATTTAAACTATTAATAACATTAGTCAAAGATATGCTTACTTGTAGATATTTAATATTGAATTGAAAGGACTCGATTGATTTTAGATTGGATTGCAATTTTTTCGCGACAAATTTTAGGTTGCGGTTCGGAGTCAATGTTTTACTTAATCTTAAAAATTGGTGTATATATCCTTTTTTAAAAGTTTTTTTTTCTACTTATAGGAGTGACGGTCTACCAGCCCATGTATATCCTGAACCAGTCGGAGATAGTGATTATGTTTGCCTCGGGCGCTGGAGTGGAGGTGGTCGAGAACAAAGGCTTCATGTCTGCGAGGGTTTATCTTCCTTGGACGTATATGGTAAGTTGAATTCTATAGCATAGTTTATTTTCATACCATATATAAGCTCGGGTTGCTTATACTATGAGTAGTATATACATAGGTAATCAATTTTCTCGTTTTCTAGAACCAAACGAAGGGTCTTTTCGGAAACTGGTCGTTAGATATCAACGATGACTTCACGAGACCAGACGGAACGCGAGTGACAGTAGATCTGAACAACTTCCAAACTGCGCACAGGGACTTTGCACAACACTGTAAGTAATTGCGTATTTTCATTCAAAGGCTTAAATCACTTCAGAAAGTGACATTAAAAACATCAGTGATGATAAGTTCAAACCCATATATATTTCAGAACTTATATGGTACACTATAGAAATGTTACTTTTATTTTTGAGGATATAGCACAAATGGAACAGGCAAGCATGAACTGAGTAAAGAACGTCATTGATGAAGGGCAAACAGTTAAAGTACATAATTGTGATGAGTCAGCAGTCACTATTTACTTTCGAAGCTCACCAAAGAGCGAAAACATTCAAAAATAGTAATGTTAACACTCAAAATTTTCTTCTAGGGCAACTCACTGATCGAGAGCAAAAGGACGTAGGGGTAGCAATGTTTGTACGAGAATACGGAAGAACAGCGTCCTACTACAATGATAACCTATTTATACCGAACTTTATACGAGAGCCAGCCGACTTTTTACCAACAAATCGATCGCACGACGTTGCGAGAGCAATAGAACTCTGTCAAGATTCATACCAGTGTAGATATGACTTCGGCATGACGCTCAATCGAGATATGGCAGAGTTTACCAAGAATTACCTCGCTTCTATTGTAAGTATCAAAATGAGCTACACTAAACCTGCATAATTAGGTTCTTCAGAAGAAATATTAACCATCTTAAATGATCAGCAAAGACTAAATCGACCAGGACAATGAAGTGGTATTGTTTCTTTTTGAGATATGCAGAAGACTTTTGAATAGTCTTCAACTCTTTTTTAAAAAAAATGTTTTTGCGTTTAATAATGGTCCCTGCCTAACAATGAATGATTCATGTTAACCTACCATTTATCATACTTAATAGCATCTTACCCTTTTACATATTACAAAGTCAATCAGGGTATTGTAGGCAGACATAAACATTTTCTCACGCGTAATTAGGTGCATGATTTCATAATAATTAAAGATAAGTACAAGAATTTCCTTGCAATTCTAAAAGCGAAAGCTGACGTCAACATTCCATAGAAAAATATTTCTATAAAAAATTGCCCAATTTTTGTTTGATGATACCTATACCGTAACGATAGATGTCTTAACGTACAACGATTTACTAACAGCACAAACTGACTCTATTTTCCCCACATATCTACATCCTATAGATATTTATGTGTATGTTGAATCTTGTCAACCATTGTTCATTTAATTATACCTATCTACCTTCTGCTTCATCCAAGGTCCTCTATGGGAATTATTTAAAATCTGAACATCGTAAATAGTCAGTCTTATGTTGGCGCTGAAAGGATAAAGTTATTTTCTGAAATATCACGTTCCGAATTTTGGTCCTGCCACTCTTTAAAGGTAATAAATCCGTACCTATTACAAAACTAGTCTATGTTAAAATAATATTCGGACCTGCCACTCTTGACCTGAATGGCTATTTTAAACAGGAAGATTTCGTCTAAAAATTTTAATCTGCCGTGCAATTAGCAAATAAAATTTTTTGGACGTAATCCTCTGGTTCAACTTAGTCGGTCAGGTCCCAGTAATTGCTTCACCGCCACAGACTGATCAATACCAATTCTAAATTGGATTTTTTTTTATTTCTAGACAAACATCAAAGAGGAGAACGCTCGGAGAGTCATCAGTTGCGGCATTTTGGAAACCCCTCGATTCGGAAGAAAGAGTAACTTCTTCTTCACACCTGGCACGAGAGTAAGATACGACCTACTTAATCTTCCTATGTGCTCTATAATTTCAAAACCTTCTGGGCAAGTGTTTTATGTTCACATGTTTGGATGTTTGTTACTCTAAACTAAATGACAAGAAATCAACAGCTATTTTCCCTGTGTCCTCAATACGTCATTATTGATCATAATAAAATTATTATGGTCATGCGTCATGAGACTATTTCATTGAATTCAACTAAGCTCTTTCATTAGGTGAACTTCGAGTGCAACCAAGACTTCATTCTCATCGGTGACAAGAGACGAGTGTGTGAGGACGACGGGCGGTGGAACTTGCCCGACTATGGCTACACCGAGTGCTTACGTGAGTGTATTTTTATTTTGTTTAACTTCATACTTACAATTTGTGTTGTGGTAAGAGATCAAATATATCGAATATTTCAAAACAGAATATTGATAAAATAATGTTGCATATGTTTCTCAAATATATTTAAATTTTAATCGTTTTATCAAGTGTTATTTAATCTTTCTGCTTTTTAATCATCAAACAATAATAATTATAGCAATTTTTAATGGAGTCAATTTTTTTTGTAAAACATAATGCACGCTGAACAAAGTTCTTCATCTAGTTGACAACACATTTAATATGCAGGTAATCAAGAGTACTCACAACGCGCTCTGTTCGTGACGTGGGCTATCATACTGGCAGTTATTCTACCGATAGGCCTCCTCATCTGCCTCATCTGGTTCTGGTGCTGTTACAAGCCCAAGTCTGAAGGAAAAGAAAGTTTCCGCTTCCAGGACTTCCCGCGATCAAAATCCGCGTCTAGACTTAATCTCAGATCACAATCAATGGGAAATATCACGGACACCATGAAATCCTCCACGTTAAGGAGCGACTCTGATATAAAACCTAAATTACCTGATACACCTACGGAGGAAGCTCCACTATCCAGATCGGCTGTTATTGGTAGAGCTGCTCCACCTCCCCCTACTGAACCATTAGATGGTGATAGCTCTGGTATTGGATATCCTGATTCGGGCAAAAGTGATTCCGGAAAATCTGATAAATCTAGTTTAAAAAAGCGTCGCGGATACGATAAATCTTACAGGACCAACGAACCCCTCCCAAATGCACCAGAAGTAGAATTTCCAGAGAAGCCTTGGGATTTATCTGAGGAAGATCTGCTTTCTATCACTTCTCCGTCCGATTCTGGTTCCAATCGTGACTCTACTCTGACGCGTCCGGCTAAAGACATAGAGTATGTTAGTCAGCCTCGTCAAACTGGTCGACGAGCACTTCCTAGTGACTCTGGATATTCTACTAAAGATGGGTCCGAAGACCCATATGTTAGTAACAAATATGGCGGCCAATACAGCCCTATTCCATCTCCTACTTATTCAGAAATTTACTCCCCACCTATCAGCCCCACTTCGGATATCAGTCCTAGAACTACCTATAACAGCCCTGGGCTACCAGATCCACCTAAAAGCGCTCCAGCTGATGAGATTAAGACTTTTACTATGCCTCCTCAGAGAGGAAAATCTCAGGAGACTCTTATAGACCCCCCGAGTATTGCAGAGGTGCCAACGTTTAGCAGTAGGTCTACCATGGTCTAATTTTTTCGTAAAGCTAAAGTTTTCAACCCACCTAGAGATGGTCAGCAATCTGCGTTCTCTTTTACAGAGTCAGGTCAAGTTTACTGCCCATAAATGACAAGTACTGTCATGAGAACAAAATTCTTTACTTAATTATAAGCTACACAAGTAGATAGACAATAGATTTTTGCACTTTTATGTCCTTAGTATTTTTATCGTATTGTCCAGTGACTTTCCCATTGTTGTTGAGTGTTTGTAAATTCTATTAAAATTTAATATATTGATGTTACTTTAACAAAATCGTTCGTCACGTGGAGAGGAAATTTCTGTTCCGAAGGTAGAATAACTTCCATTATGTCATTGTTTGGGTTTAATAAGAAAGCAAGAAATAATTTCGGTTTGCTACCACTCTTGTGGAATAGAAATTTTCTCTACGAGGTGATGCGTTTTATTTTTGCCCTGAAATTCGGGAGGTTATTACTTGCTTTCTTATCTTGTGTACATAGGAAATTGAGGTCAGTATACAGGTGAGTGTATCAATTTTTTTATTTGTTGTAGAGATAATGTGTAGGGCGTAGCGTGTTGATAAGCTATATCTGATAGGGCCATGATATTGTTTGTAGATTGCGGTATAATATTTGGTACCGAATATAGCTCAAAATTAAGGTACAGGCTTTCAAGGACTTAAAACCGAGCTCTGTATGGATGGTAAAATTCTAACATTAGGAATTAATAATTAATAGTTTTATAAAAAGAAATGTTCTACCTTTCTAATCTGCCTTCACGATGTATGGACATTTTATATTCTAGATAAACACCTCACATTGCGTGTATTAGTAATTAAATTTTCAGCAAACTCACCATAAAAATCGTATAAAACACTCGTATAAAATCACTAAATATGTAGTTATCTAATATTTTATGTAGGTGCATGGAAATTGGAATCTTTTATTCATTACCGTAGCACCAAAAATACTTTTTGTGTTGTAATTGTTGTATTTGTTGGAAGGTCTGTTGGGATAACTGTGTCGCTATCGACCACTGTTGGACAATTTTGATATTTATTTAATCATTTTGATAATAATTTATAAAAATACGTGTCACTGGTGGGACAACGGGAATTATTTAAAAAGTTATGTCGCTGTTCAAGACTGTAATGGTGTTTGTTAAAAAATGTTTCACTACCAATAGTTAATAAAACTATATTTTTTTTATTAAAGAAATAATGGCCACTGTCAATGAATTGGGGTGCATATAGGAAATGAAGCCGTAGCCCGTAAAAGGATTTTATCGGTAAAGTAATTGATCATACAGCGTAATAAACTAATTCTTCCACGGACAGGCAAGCAGGAGTATTCCTCGCGCACCCTGGGTGCTACCTGGGGCATCATCAGCGCGATCATGGTGCCCATCGTCATCATACTCATATGCGTCGGCTGGCGCATCCTGGTGCGACGCAAGCAAGAGGAGAATGATGAGAACGAGTTCCTCGCCATCAAGTAAATACTAGCTATTATCCATGTTTACCGGGATAAAAGTATTTCATGTAAATCTGTTAATCCGTAACAGCATGAAGAACTTACAAATTTATTACGTTTTTTAACCTGTTCTGCAGCAAAGCAGTACCTAGACAAAAACAGTACTGTGTTCCGGTTTGAAGCGTAGGTACTGCAGCTAGCGAAATTACAGGGTTATTGAGACTATCCATCAAAAGTCTCAAAGCATTGAGCGGAAAAGCAGCGATGTTCTGGACCTTCTTTTGCCACGGTTCTATGTATCGCTGCATTGGGCATGGAAAAATGGGCATGCGTTATCTCTTACGATTAGGAGAGCGCCTCGATCATCTGAAACAGTTACATAAAAAAAATATCAATCAATCTAGGTCAAAAGGTAAACCTATATCAAATCTACGGCAGCCGAGTTGGGACACTGACTGCGAATCTGGAGGTCATTGGTCAAAATCCCACACACCTCGTCTTTTCTAACTTATGCACGTATTGTCGCTAGCTTCAGGCGATCAAGGAAAACATCATGTCAAAACTTCCATGTAAAATCTGCCAACCCGTTCTTGGCCAGCGTGCTCCAAGCCATCTTTTCACAATATGAAGAGACCCGCGCTCAGCAGTGGGACAAATTATAAAAACACGACGGATCCGAACGGAACGGATTAGGCTACATGAAGTGAACTAAAAAATGTGAATGTAGGCAAGTGATGTACCTACCTAAGGTGCGCTAAGCCGAAATGGATAGCAATGTATACAATGACGTCCTTTGCGCTCAAAATACCCTTAGCGTATAACCCTATATTTATCATCTCATTTTCGATTAAAACAAATGTATTAATCAAACATTTTCCCTCAGGACGCGGCCGATCGACCCGGACGAATCGATGAAGATCAACTCAGACGATGAAAGTATACCCTACAAGAAGGACACAGAAGACAGTCCCGAACCGACCGATCCGGTCCGCGTGGACAACGAGCCTTATCCCGACACAGTAAGAGTGGCTGAAACGAGCCAGCCGTACGCTGGCAGCCAGCCGTTTACGTATGGACAGCCAACTCCGCCCCCTTTGCCGGAGACCAGCGATCAAGCTCGCACGAGGCAATGGGCTGGTGAAACTGAAATCAACTAGCAGCACAAATTCTAACTCATATAGCCACTCAACCTGCTGAAGTGGGTGAATGGGAACAAAATGAGCTCATAGAGCCATGTATAACATGCATAAGCCAATGGGCATTTAACATAGGTACATAAATTCTGTTGTGGAACGGTCACTCAAACGATCAACGCCGTATGAAAATAAACTATTTAACATTTATCTACTAATAAAATGAAGTTGCTGAGACTAATAATTTAGAAATCATTTAAATTGAAGTCGCCTTATTAGAAATATAAAATAAATATAAATAAGTTCAAAATTTACCTGCTGAAATATCTTTTTTTTTTATAAGCCTAAGCACAAGTTACTTTATGTTTGTGTTGCTCTTACGATTTGCTGGTGAGCTAGCGTAAGGCGTAAGGGTTTTAATTATTTTTTTTAATAAGCTACTTTCTTAAAAATAGCTATATTGTTTTATTAAATAGTTAATTAGTACCTATCTATAGGAAACAATTGTTTTTAATCCAATCCCACCATTTCAGAAATTAAAATTATAGACAATTTATAGGTTGCACAAGCACCTAATTAGATAGAATTATTTTTACAGAATAACACGAATAACATTTTTGCAGTTACGTGTTTTACTTACTTACCTAGCTACTTACATATAATTTAAGTATTTTTAATTGTCTTGAAATAAACTTTATACAAAATTGTATATTTATTTTTTATTTAGGTAAGTATATAGGTACCTATAATACGGTCATCTAGTGTGACCAAAGAATAATACTAGTACTACTGAGTACTTGCTCGAAAAGCAAAGAAAAAGTTGAAAATATCACTACGACAAAAATAAAATATTAAATAAATGCACGGGTGCAATTTATTTTAGCTACTTCATTTTTTATTAGATTTTTATAAACCATTGAATTCCTTTACTTATACTAAAGTTTATGACGATGCATTTTTCAATTTTGATTAAAAAGGGAAAACAATATCCGTTGCGTGGTTTATCAGTCACACAAATAGACGAGAATGGTTTCATACATTTAAAGAAGAGAACAAATATTCTTGCAATAAAATAATATAATCAAATTTGCATACCTTTAACTTGAACATGGCTTAATTTGCTTGATTTTTACCGTGTGCACTTAATCAAAATTTTGAAATTATTAGACATCAGAAAATGCTTATAGTGTGAAACCAAATATCCCTGGTCGACAAAAAAGTGAGTTTGACTTTGAAGTAAGTGTCAGGTGGAGTTTTGGCGGGAACGCGGGAAGAGTCGTGTCGCTCCGTTGTATTTTTTTCCAAAACTAGTGTTTTGTCGAGTGTTTATGCATAAAAATGGTGGTGTTTTATTCATAAAGTGCCGAATTACAAGCGCGAGTGTGGGAAAATGATATAATGTGGTGAAACATGAGTTTTCGTGTTGCTTCCAAAACTCCATCGAAGCTTTGTAGTAAAGTTGCCACTACTTTACTAAAGCATGACTGGAATTAACTGACACGAACTGGACTTGACAAAGACGACTTTGACTAAAACTAGCTACGATGGCACTTATTTAACTTTTGAAACTTGAAAATATATAATTACTTGACACTGGCAAATGCTAAAACGCGACGCCAAAACCAAAGGAAAAAAAAAAGTGTCAGGTGACAAACATTATCAAAGAGAATATTATTTTGTCTGTCGCTGTGGTCTGTTATCAAAATTATGCTAGATACTCAAATTTATTAGGATTTATCGAAGGCTACATAGCTAGATACAGACCGGCCCAAGAAAAAATTATGTATGGTGCTGTTTCATTTTAGTTCATTATATGTGTATAATATAGGATAAAACTACTTTTAACGTTCTTCTTCAAAATCTTCGTTAACTTAGTTGACTGGCCAGTCTGTATCCAACTTTTTTCAGAAGCAATGTTTTTTTAAATAAATTTGTAAACAAAACTCAAGTGCTTAACATGTTATTAGATAATTAGCTTTAGATACTTAATTAAAACAATTTCGGTAATGCGCCATATATAAGTCAAAAATGCACGAAGAAAACTGAAAATGTATCCAAGATCGCGAAATGTTCTATCATGTTTATTTCTTCGACCCTGGTTAGGCGTGACTCTTGGGATATGGGTAGCACTCTCAATGGTTTACTACTGGTGTTTAATATCCCGGATCAATATGTTAGAAATACAAAACAGAGCTTACAAAACTCAGGCTCAGACAAGACTGTCACAGTCGGCCATGAGATTGATGCTGGTCGACTCTGGGACGACATATCAGGTTCCTGTAGTAAGTATTATTTATATTCATCATAGAGTTTAAATCTGAATCATCAACAGCCTTCCTTATCACACTGTGTCTGATCCAGGTTCAATCCGCCGTGGTGATATTATCGTTCACCCTTACTGCTGAATGAGGAATGTTCCACTTACCTTGCTTGTACCAATACTCAGTATCTCGTTCCAGCTATCATTACTTCACCTAGCAACATATCATACCGCTAAGTTTAGTGGGTACCTACAGTGTACTTTATTCAATAATCATACTGGAGCAGCTAGCCGCCTTTATATATGAAATATGGAAATTGCCATGTTTGCTATTCTTTGGTTGTAGTAGTGTTATATGATTTGTGGCTGAATGTATAGAGATACATTCGATACGAAAATAAATTCATACGAAAATATAGAGTTAAAGCATTTGTGTCATATCCAAGGAACACAATAAAATTTAGTCATGTTGTTAGCTCAGAACAGTTTTTATGCTGAAGCTCATATACCTAGAAAAACCTTATTCACTTACTTACTTACTTACTTTTTTTATTCACTTGTAAACATCCAAATTAGATCTATAGAGAAACACTCAGGCAGCACATTACAAAGTTTGCTAATTCACAGAAAAAATGGTATATTCAAGTTTTTGGTATGTTAACCATAAAACAATGTTGTTTGTTTTAACTTCTTACTGACCAATAGTAGAATTGAGAAAGGGGCTTATGATTAGAAGAATTAGAGAGAATACATGACATTAATTTATAGGATATGAGTTTGAGTCCCAATTTCCCACCCGGCACATAATTCTAGTATAGAATATAACTTTTACCACACCAAAACAAAAAAAAAGTAGTAACAAGTCTGTTATCTGGTTCCCAATTTGAAGCTGAAGAGCACCACAGCAGTGCCTGGCCATTAATATGTATCACCTAATTATTAATTTATTTCTTGTAGATTCCAGATGCAGTGGGCACACTCTGTGAAACACTACATATAGCTCTAGTCTGCATGAGCAAATGCACACAGCAGTTTACACCAATGCTTAAGTCATTATTACAACATCGGCAAAACCCGTTGCATTTCCACATGGTCGTTGATGGATCTTCACAGCAAACAATCACCAAACTGTTTGAAACATGGGATTTACCTGATGGTAATATGTTATTCCTTAAAGAAAATAAACCTAATGTTAATAATAATGTGTCCTGTATTAATTTTTTTTTACTTCTTTGAATTCAATCACTACTATAAAAGTTATACGAATACCATTAAATGAATTTTATACATCATTAAAAATAAACGAAATACATTATTTCTAATGTATAGTTTAGTTATTATTATTTACATACTATAATGCCATTATTATTTCTATTTTCCAGTGAAGTATACATGCTATGATGCCCAAGGCCGCCTTACATCCATACAATGGATACCGAACAGCCATTACTCTGGCATCTATGCCCTTGTCAAGCTACTCTTCCCAACAATACTCCCCGCTACACTGGGTCAGGTGATAGTGCTGGACTCTGATCTGACATTCATGTGTGATGTGGCGGAACTTTGGGCGCTCTTCAGAAATATGACCAAGGAACAGGTACAGCACAATGTCTATGATTACTGTATGTAGAAGATAATTTGAAAAAATATTTTTCAAGATATAAAACAAAAAAGGATACAAAACATTTGACACATTTCATTAACTTTGAAAATGAAATGTGTCAAATGTTTTGTGTACTTTTTTTGTTTTATATGGCAAAAGCATATTCTACATATTCAGCCGACGTCATGACGTCATAACTATAAAAAGTTTAAAAACGTATTAGAATTAAACTACCGCATAGAAAGCCAAAATATTCAAATTAGTTTCATAAAGTAAGTTGACTATCAGTAAAAAATATAAAATAAATACAAAAAAAAACTTTATATACTGAATTGACAAATAATTTTAGAAAGTATTCTGGGTAGTAGGTAGGCAAAGGCAAAAATGCTTCATCATATTAAATAAGAATAGATAAAAAAAATTATTAAATTAAAAACAAATATTGGTATCTGGTAAATGTCAGAAAAACTAAGTAACATAAATAAATTTATGTCTTAAACATGTCTTAAGTTTCTAACTAGTATACATCAATGACAGTAAATATTTTATTTTCCAGGTCATAGGTCTTGTAGAAAATGAAAGCGACTGGTACCTAAATGAAGAGGGCAAGCGGTGGCCAGCACTTGGTAGAGGATACAACACCGGAGTTATGCTCCTAGATCTCAACAAAATCAGGAGGAAAAACTGGTCTTCTCTTTGGCATAAGGCTGTCGTAGAAAATGTTGTTACGCTAAAACACACTATGCTGGCCGATCAGGTTATTAGTTTGTATAATCCTTAATGTAAAAATTTTACTATTCAGTTCGGTAACTTTTGCATCTTATTCTCTCTCTCTTCTATTGGCCCCTCATGTCTGAGGATCATGGTCAGTGGAACCTCTTACACAGACAATATATAATAGCTACTTCGGACCAGAGCCAATGGAGGTATCCATTGGCTCTGGTCCGAAGTAGCCATGGCCATCTAGTAGAATTTAGAAGAGGAGGTGGCTTCATTCTTTTTGTCTAAACCATCGTGTCGGCGACCGGTATCGTGTTCTCTTTCCATCCCCACTTCACATTATATGGCCGAAATATGATTGTTGATCAAACCATTGTGATCATACTATTGCTATTTAAACATAACTAAGCAAGATTTTAGTAATTATTAACCCCTCCCTCCACCTTGTAAGCAATAGTAAGCAGAGCTTTTACTACTCTCTCCCTATGCTTGTATACATGGGTTTAAATAGCGACCATAAATGTGTTATTATCAATTTCAGGATGTAATTAACGCAGTTATAAAGAGCTATCCGAATCTCGTGTACAATGTAAGCTGTCAGTACAACGTTCAAATGTCTACGTTGACACTAGCTAAGAATTGCTATGGGGAGGAAGTCAATAATGTCAAGGTAAATAGAGTCTTGTTGAACAAAACGTAAGAGTTCTTAAAAAGAATGGGTGTTGCTCGAGTATTTCCAATGTCAGATGCATTGAAAATTTCCTGCTCATGTGTTTCGTATACAGGGTTGTACTAAGACGAGCAAATAGTTGTGTACTGATAATGATGAGTACACAACCTTTTGTTCGTCTCATCGTGAAAAAACCATAGCGTGGTGGTAGAGTAGGTACTTTCTCCCCCCTGTGGGTTCCCGCCTTGTCGTGGCGGGGGAGCTGAGTAACCGTGACTGTGGTTAAACGGTGAAACCAAGCGGAACCCGAGGACCCAGTTACCCTGCTTCAACGGGCTATGGCACGGGCTATGTTGAAGCGGCCACTGTGTGGGTTGCGGTGCCGCAACTGAGGCTTATGGGAGGCACTGCGGCTGAGGGCTGGAAGGCGCGCCGGGAGAGTAATGTTGGTGTTTCACCGTTGCCACCTTCCTTATCTTCTGCGGCCTCAACGGGGCTGCCATCGTCTGATAGCAGACGCGGTGGGACTGCAGGGGAAGAGGAGTGCCGGTATTACGGTGTGCCGCTCTCCCTATCTCTGTTGATCTCCGAGGTTGGATAACGATGTGACTGGTATTCGGACACATCCTCATCGTGGCAAGGTCACCCGGTTGACTCTGAACTAGTGAAGAGCCAGAATGGTGTGTGAGTGACGAGAAATTAAAACCAGCATCTATGAAAAAATAAGATATCATATCCCCAACGTCAAGTCTTTCAGCTTGCACCCTTAGCGTTTGAGCCTGTGTATCTATACTAATATTACAAAGAGGAAAGAAATGTAATTTTGTATGTAACGAGTAAACTTAAAAATTACTGGATCGATTTCCAAAACTCTTTCACCTTTTTTGGAAGTTACACTAACTCCGGATGACATAGGCTACTTTTTATCCCTGTATACCCACGGGAACGGGAACTACCCGGGGGAAACCGCGAACGGGTGAACTAGCGTCCGCTAGTGTAATAAAAATATATGTTACTGAAAGCTTATTGACGCTACATATCCAGATAATCCACTGGAACTCTCCGAAGAAGTACGACATAAAGATACGCGACTCGGAATATTTCCGCAGCATCCACCAGTCTTATGTGAATTACGACGGCAACTTGCTGAGAGAGAAACTGCACAGATGTGACCAAGGAGACGCTGTCACTTACAAGGTAACGTTTAAAAACAAATGTTTGTTCTAGATTTAATTTTTTCCAAAAAAATAGCCTCCATTTTTTTTTTGTTTTTTCTTTCAGATGAATTACTCAGATCTATGTATGACGTTCCGCGCGGCGCAACGAGTAAAGTTACGCACGCATTTGTACTATATGGACTATAGCTACGATAGTACTGACAACTTTGATGTGACTCTAGTCATACAAATGTCTATGGACAGACTGCAGTTCTTAGAGCGACTGGTGCAGTATTGGGAAGGTTCTTACAATATTTTAAATACTACTAGCTTACGACCGCGACTTCGTCCGCGTTAACTTGAGAATTAGGTTCAGCGAGATATGTATATACAAGTAACAAATAAGCAATAGACATGAATCAGCATAGCATAGCAGCTAGCGAAGTTATGGGGCTGCTGAGACTAACCATCGAAAGTCTCTAAAGTCAGGTTTTTTGGTGGGAACGCGGAAAGAGTCGTGTCGCCCCGTTGTATTTTTTGCAAAACTTGTGTTTTTTCGAGTTTTTATATATAAGAATGGTGGTGTTTTGTTCATAAAGTGCCGAATCACAAGCGCGAGTGTGGGAAAATGATATAATGTGGTGAAACATGTCTTTTTGTGTTGCTTCCAAAACTCCATCGACGCTTTATAGTAAAGTGTAAAGTCGCCACTACTTTATGAAAGCATGACTAGACTTGAATGATACGGACTGGACTTGACCAAGACTGGACTTTGACTATAACTATTGTTACGAGGCAACTTATTTAACTTAAGAAACTTGTAAACATAAAATACTTGACACTGGCAAATGCCCAAAATGCGACGCAAAAATTTAAAAAAAAAAGACTCAAAGTAATGAGCGCCAGAGCAGCGATGCCCCGGACTTTGTTATGCAACTCAAAGTTCTGTATATTGCTGCAATGGTCATTGACATGCGTTATCTCTTACCATCAGGAAAGCGTATCGTTCGTCTCATTACCTTTACATAAAAAAAATATACGTTTACAAATACTTTCTTTAGTATTTTTATAAAAATCGGTCCAATGGTTTTTTTTTATAAGGATGTTTTGCATGTGGTAAAAGCTAGTATTTTCAGGGCCGATAAGCGCGGCTATATACCTGTCTGACTGTGAAGTTCCCGCACTAAGAAGTTACATTCGCGACTGGTCGGACACGCTCAGCGCGCGACATAACATTGGATACCATCTCGTTTATAAACAAGACGATGTAAGTATACATTCTATACTTTGATACATGAGATTTGACTCAGTCTCGACCAAGCGCTCGAAGAGTCAACACGTCCTGAGGATGCCTCGTTTAGAGTCATAGTTGCTGCTTAATATCCTCTTTATTAAGACTTGTGGTTTTTATATAGAATTTTTATTTTTAATTAGATTTTTAAAGTTAATGTCAAATTAGTTCCAGATATTAATAAGATTAAGCTTTATTGTCAAATTAGTTAAATGTCCTCATCACTGTTGTAACTGAAACAACTGTTGAGCGGAAATAAACTAAATATATACCTTGAATATTCAAAATGAACTTCCGCAAAGTAACGCCTGAATCAAAATACAAATACAAATATTTTATTGAAAACACCAATGTTAAAAGTCAATTCAAGATGTTCAATATGTCATTAAATGAGTATTAAAAAACTGATTGCATGTCATAAGGTATGTCAACATATATACATGTCAATATCAAAAAATATTGTCAATTTAAAAATAATGTCATCATATAATATGTCATTACAAAAAAAAAAATTGTCAATATAATAAAATGACATGACAAAAAAAATCATAATTACTTATTAGTAATTCAATAATCTTTAAGTTTGGAATACTCGTCAAGGTCATAAAAAATCAATCAATTATATGAGATTTTCTGTCGAATACGCGTACCTAATTGTTTAATTGCTTTGCGCTCTTCCAACTAAATATTATGTAGGTATATATATATATATGTAGTTGCAACACCAGAAACACATAAATAAATAATAATAAATTTAAAAAAAAAAATCAAGTAAAAATATGTTACTAGATAATGTATGTACCTACATAGCTTTACCAATGAAAGTATTGTAGTAAGTTAAAAAAAAAAGTATTGAAGTATTCTGTCAGCTATCTGGTTCCCATAGTACAAGCTTTGCTTAGTTTGGGGCTAGATGGCGCTGCGTTAAATTTCCTCCAATATTCATTTATTTATTGTGTTTCCCTGATAGCTGCACTACCCAGTGAACCATCTCCGTAACGTGGCGCTGTCTGAGGCTCGAACGCCTTACGTTCTTCTAATGGACGCCGACTTCGTGCCCATGCGTGGGCTGTACTCGCACCTACGCGCCGCCGCCCGACTAGTCAACCCGTATCCCATGAAGAAGGTACGTTAAACAGACTCAGCTGTGACATTGATAAATCTCCAAGACTGTTTCACTACCCAGTGAACCCTTCAGACTGGTCTACCCCTACCCTATAAAGATGGTATATAAAACAGGCTCAGTTTTACCATTAATAGTACAAGCTTTGCTTAGTTTGGGGTCAGATGGCGTTGTGTATAATGTTCTACGATATTTATTTATCTACCCAAAAGATTTTTTAATGGTTGACAGGCTAGTTGTTTGACCACAGCTCACCTGATGTTAAGTGACGGCGTGGTCGAAGATGGTTGCACATCTAACCTGGAATAGAACTGGCTTTCAAGTGTGGCCGTCGGAACACACTTAGGTTGGCTACAGATTTTTAATTTGAGGGTGGTAGCTAACCAGCCGAGTTGCAGAAATTACCCTACCACCACGCTATGGTTTCCTCGCGATATTTTCCTTCACCGGCAGCTCAAGCTATTTGAAACCACGCCCTTCGGCGTGCGAATCGGCCGCCCTGACGACTGAGCTGTCATCATGTCGTATTTCAGTGTCTTGTGGTGCCAGCGTTCGAAACGCAGCGTTACCGCGCGTCTCCGCCGCGCAACAAGCAGGCCCTGTTGGCGCGGCTGGTGGGGCACGCGCCGGGGGGAGACGTGAGCCCCTTCCGCGCGAGGGAGTGGGCCCGGGGCCACCGCCCCACAAACTACACTCGGTGGATCACCGCCGATCAACCTTATGAGGTATCGTTAATATCCGTTATATAGGTACTCTTTCACGCAAAATTTACTGAACGAATGTTGGATAAAATTTAGATGGCCTTCATTAACATATGTGATACTTTTTATACTGGAAACTGTACAAACTTTTTGTTGATTTCCACGCGGACGAAGTCGTGCGTAATAGCTTGTATAGTACATATTTAGAATACACAAAACAGATATGTATGTATGTTCGTCACACAAATGTCAGTCCGGAGTGGAATGGAACCCAAAACAAAATCTCTTCAGTTCTCAAAGCAAAACTACTAACTAAAGGAGCTGAGAGGGCAGTCAAAAATGTTTAACGTAATGTAAAAATTATATAAAGATGTATATTTTTTTTAGGTGGAATGGCAACCGGACTACGAACCATACATAGTAGTGCATAGAACAGTACCAAAATACGACACACGATTTTCAGGATTCGGGTGGAACAAGGTAGGCAGTTTCAGTAAAAGTTGTTCATAATGAGTACATTATGCTCCTTCCGACTTAGTAATGGCAATATTTGTAGCGATGATAGCTCAGTGGTTAGCACGGTAGGTTCGCATGCCGAAGGGCGTGGGTTCAAACCCCAACAATGAGCTTGAGCTGCCGGTGAAGGAAAACATCGTGAGGAAACCAAAGCATGGTGGTAGGGTACTTTAGTACTCGGCTGGCTAGCTACCACCCTCAAGTTGAAAAATCTGCCGCCAAGCATCTAACGGTGTGTTCCGGCAGCCTCACTTGAGAGCCAGTTGCATTCCAGTCTAGGTGTGCTTTACCATCTTCGGCCACACCTTCACTTGACATCAGGTGAGCTGTGGTCAAACACCTAGCCTGTCAAACATTAAAAAAAAAAATATATATATATATATATATAATTATATACATATATACGTATATAATGAATGTTCAAGGTATATATCTAGTTTATTTCCGCTTAACAGTCGTTCCAGTTCCAACAGTGATGAGGACTTAAACGCAAAGTAACGCCTGAATCAATCAATTATACGTGTATAATTTTATTTATAACACCAAAAGTACAAATCGTATTCATTATCATTTCAAATATCTCTTTGAACATATAAAAAAAAACTACTTACATGTCAATGAATGTTAAAAAAATGTTAAAATACAGTATGTCAATACAATAAAATGTAAAAAAAAAAAACAATTACCTACACGTAATTTAATAATCTTTTAATTTAAAATACTACTCAATGTCATAAAACAAGGTCTCAAGCAGTTAAGATCTTAACTTGGTTCTGAAGCACGCGGTGGAAGATGCATCCCGAACGGAAGCGGGTACAAGGTTGTATACCGACCTCCCCAGCTTGACGAGCCGGTGCGATGGCGTTACTTATATACGTAACCCTGTATTTCTGTGTATAGGTTTCCCACTTCGTGGAATTGCGTGCTCAGGGGTACCGCGCCGTAGTACTTCCCGACGCCTTCGTCCTGCACACGCCTCACGCCCCCTCCCGGGACATCGCCGCGTTCCGCGCGCGCCCACACTATAGAATGTAAGTGTACACCGGATTAAAAATTACTTTCCTCATCAACTTTGACTTTAATCGAAAAACTAATACTTTGTTACTTAATTATTTACTTGGTGGTAGATCTCCTTAGCAGGAGGTTAGTTACCACCGCAGTACCAGATATCCTGTCGCCAAGCAGTAGTGTGTAAACATTACTGTGTTCCGGTTTGAAGGGTACTGCAGCCAGCGAAATTACAGGGCTGTGTAGAGTAACCATCTAATCACTAATGTATCAAAGTAATGAGCGCCAAAGCAGTGATGCCCCGGACTTTATGTTGTTACTCAGACTTCTATGTATCGCTGCAATGGTCATGGACAGGCGTTAGGGGCCATCCATAAAAAATCCCAAATTTTGTAAAATGACATTTTTTCAAAATGTGTACATTACATATTTTATATCTAATTTCATAAATTTCGAAATGTAAAATTGCAAAATGTGTGACATCACACTAGGAGGGGTGGGTTTCACAAATGTGACCAGCTTAACTGACCAGAAAACGACGGGGCGAAAGAAAGGGAGGGGTAAAAACATCATGAAATTCGTGTAACGTAAATTATGGATGGTCCCTTATCTCTTACCATCGTTCGTCTCATTATATTTAACGAATATAATAAAAAGCTATTTATTTTTTACCATAAATACTGTCGTAATATTTCAGCTGCCTCGCACTTCTTAAACAAGAGTTCATGGACGATCTGAAGCGAAAATACAATGTCACATTTGACGAAGCTCGCGACTCTAAGGACCCACTCTACCACGGTCAGGCTAAGAGCTTCATACTCAACCAGCAGAGGAACGACTAAAGCTGCCCCAGGCCACGAAGTGAAAAAAAAAGAAAATACGCTCTGAAAAAAGCGCCATCTATTGACTTGACGCTTTACTACTACGAAGTCGTAGCCAAAATAGTCCGAAACTCGCACAAAGAGTGGCGCCATCTACATCGGGTTTACCGCAGTACCGTCTATTTTTGTATACGTATTATGTTATCATTGAGCTAGGCAGCTGCGGCTTGGGAAGCGGCTAAATAGACTGATGAGGGTTTTGGCGGGAACGCGGGAAGAGTCGTGTCGCTCCGTTGTATTTTTTTCCAAAACTAGTGTTTTGTCGAGTGTTTATGCATAAAAATGGTGGTGTTTTATTCATAAAGTGCCGAATTACAAGCGTAAGTGTGGGAAAATGATATAATGTGGTGAAACATGAGTTTTCGTGTTGCTTCCAAAACTCCATCGAAGCTTTGTAGTAAAGTTGCCACTACTTTACTAAAGCATGACTGGAATTAACTGACACGAACTGGACTTGACAAAGACGACTTTGACTAAAACTAGCTACGATGGCACTTATTTAACTTTTGAAACTTGAAAATATAAAATTACTTGACACTGGCAAATGCTAAAACGCGACGCCAAAACCAAAGGAAAAAAAAATAGACTGATAGCGATGCCGCATCAATCTCATCGGGTACCAAGTAAGACGGTACAATCACTCATCGAGTAGTGTAACATATTTAGGTTGCGTCATAATATTCTGGAGCTTTTCATTATTTTAGGTTTGGAAAAGTCTGTCTGACGACACTGTAGGAAAGATAAATTGATTGATTCAGGCGTTACTTTGCGGAAGTTCATTTTGAGTATTCAAAGTAATTTGTATTTGTGGCAGTCGTTTCGGTTACAACAGCGACGAGGATTTAAATAATTTTTTTATTAACTTGACAGTTTTAAAAAACGTATCCGAAACGTTACTTAATATGCAGAACTAAATTTTGACATAAACAAATTAAGAGAAAAAACTAATTGTACCACAACTCTTTATATCGTATTCTCGCTGCAGTAACCACTTGCCCTACTTACTTGCACTGTAGGTAAGGTTTTCGTTGACATTTCACACTGCCCCAAAGTTATTAATAGTTTATTTTACTTGATGGTAGGTCTCCTTAAGTACCACCGTAGTACCAGATATTCTGCCGCCAAGCAATAGTATGTAAACATTATTGTGTTGCTGGTTTGAAGGGTACTGCAGTTAGCGAAATTACTGGGATGTTGAGACTAACCATCGAAAGTCTCAAAATAATGAGCGCCAAAGCAGCGATATCCTGAACTGTGTCTTCAAAGTTCTGTGTATCGCTGCGATGGTCATTGACAGGCGTCATCTCTTACCATCAGGAAAGCGTCAAGTTCGTATCATTACTTTTACATTAAAAAAAATACTTCGTTTGTCGATTGAATAGAAGCCAACCCTAGTCACATAAATTATTAAGTTTTTTTTATGTTTGACTGGCTATGTGCTTGACCACAGCTCACCTGATGTTAAATGACTTCGTAGTCAGTAAACACACCTAGCCTAGGATTACACTGATTCTCAAGCGAGACTGCCGGGACACACCATAGCTAGCAAGTTGAGTACTAGAAAGTGCCCTACCACCATGCTGCATGCCAGCGCCAAAGCAGTGATGCCCTGAACTTTGTTTGTGTTACTCAAAGTTCTGTATATCGCTGCAGTGGATAGGCGTTATATCTTACCATAAGGAGAGCGTTTCGTTCGTCTCATTACTTTTTACATTAAAAAAAAAATGCTATGGTTTCCTCACGATGTTTTCCTTCACCGGCAGCTCAAGCTCATTGATGGGATTTGAACCCGCTCCCTTCGGCATGCGAACCGACCGCGCTAACATCGGCTATCATCGCTACAAAAAGCTGTCGATAAGGCTTTACAACACGAGTAATCACCATGTCATTGTGTCGCCTTGTGTAATGACGGTTAAAAGGTTTTTTTTTCCAAGATTACCAATTATACCAAAGAAATAAAATAATCGTCATCTCTTTAATGATATTGTTTAGAGAAATATTTTGACTAAAAATGTATCAAACTATAAATGTTTAATTGTAACTATCCGTGTTGTGTTCAGTATTATTTATTGTATAGCAATCATGAATTAAGTACACAGATTTGTTGTATCTACAAAGCAAGTCAAGAGTTTTAGGCTTGTATATTTTTATTCATAATTATATTAACGTATGTAGGATAGTTAATGTTAAATTTTAAACGATTTTTAAAATAGGAGGAACAAACGACAAATGTTTGATTGCAATTTTTACAAATATAATTATGTGCTGCAATTTGTTTTTGTATGTAAAACGCCATGTTAGTTTTATTGAGTATTTTACATTGAAAACCCACCAAGTTTAAATAAATGAATCGAAAAATATTCGTAGTTTATCTTTAACTGCGTTTAATAACTCCGATGCCATATAAATCTAGAAATATATAAACGTACATACCTACAACCATATTTGTAATTAGGTATAACTATAATTTTTTTATTACTTGGTATAAATTAATTTTAATAAGCATGCCAGTTTCCAGGTACAGGAATATTCATGAGAACATGTCAAAATTAAATTAGTTTAGACATTTTTTATTATAATAAACTTAAAATCTTGTTAATCAGATAGAATATGTTTGATATTTATAAAATGCTGTATATATACATAAAAAAAGAGAAAAAAGTCTTATTTTTTGCTTAGTTTACGGCTAAATGGGACAGTGTTTTCCTTTATTTGTTTTTTTTATTCAAAATACATTCGCGTTTGACTACATTTTGCCTGATGTTAACCAGTACCTAGTGGTGTCTAAGAAGGAGCACGCTTACCTAGAAGAAACCTATTTACTCTAGATTTGAAGACACTCGTATTGTACCTAACAGGGAACACAGACTCCGGCCGAGAGTTCCACAACCTCGCTGTGCGAATGAAAAATGTGGAATCAAAACGCTTTGTGCGGAACATCCACCATGTACGGATGACGTTTTGGTCGCGTTTATCTGGCCGTCCGGTAGAAGAAAGGTGCAGAGGAAACCAAACCAAATTGTGCAGTCAAGTGCACCCTCACCGAAATGTATTCGGTAGAAAACCGGCAAGCTAGCAACTCTACGACTATGCTCAAGGGTAAGTATAAGCTAGCATTACAAATTTCATTGAGTTCCGTATAATCGTAAAAATATAATTTCACTTTAATATAATTAAAAGTGTGGTGAAATTTGCAAGACTTAAATTATTGACTTTACCGATCTTTCAAAAAATTTGCTATAACATCTTTCACCCACGACTTTGCCCGCTTTAGAATTAGAATCAGAGAGAAATGAAACGTGTAATTAACAAATAAGCGATAGTCATGAAACTTGCGCTATTTTATTGTAAGATTAAGATAAAGGATACCTTTTATCCCTGAATAATGTTTCATACACGCTACTGCACCAAATTTCAAGTGGATACGTCCAGTAGTCTGTTGTTTGATAATCCCACAGTAACCTAACTTTTTTCTAGTATAAAAAGTACCCTATCTATTAATTCAGTTAATAAACCATACGTGTGCCAAATTTCATACAAATCTGTTCAGCCATTTTTGCGTGATTGAGTAACAAACATCCAAACTTTCACATTTCTAATATTATCATCATTTAAGTAGATCGTAAATTATCTTAAATTGTCAATGCCTTAATATGCTTCCGTAGACAGAATTCTGGACTCATTTGTAAGGAAATTATTACTATTAGGGTTTTCTTTAGTTGTTAATAGCCACAACAGGACAATGATTTGAAAGTCCAACTCTTGAATATCCTTCTTCAAAGTCGCCACAGCTTTCTTCGCAGTCACCAACGGGGAATTGTCATTCATAGAAGACCCTTTAGATTCCGTCCTCTGCTTTATGTTCTCCACTTTAGCCGTCAATTCGTTAAGTGTTTCTTGCCTCTCCGTCACACCTACACTCACATCCTTGTACTCGTTGGTTACTTTATTCAATTCTTCTAGCAAAGCGCCGTATTCAAAGACTAAGGGTCCAAATTGTTCGTTCAGAATATTCTCTCGAGCTGCGACTTTGTCCATAACAGAACTGATACTGTTATAAAGCTTGTTTAGTTGAGATCCTGTTGTCTTATATCTATCGAACAGATCATCTCTATAAGTTCTCATTTGCGCGTGTCTAGCGCGCCAGTCTCTTCCATCTGCTGAGATTTTGAGCCTTAATGCCGGTGCTACCCTTTCTAACTCTAATTTCCAAGCTTCCCAATCATGAACCTTATTAGCTAAATTGCTTGGTTCTTTTTCTTCCGCAAATTCACCTTCTGATTCTTCCGAATAAATCGCCATTTCTTCCTCAACTTTGTCTAAAATGATCTCCGTTTCGTCTTCTATTTGATCAACATCGTCAGCCGTTTCTTCTGTGTTAGGAATATCGACAATGGGCTTTTGCCATTCAAACTTCTCTTTAGTTAACGCCTCATCAGCTAGGGCGTTGAGGATGTAACAGACTTGGTCGCCAAACCCTTGTTTTAGTTTATGTGATGAAAAGTCGACTGCTATATCTTTTTCTCGGAGTACGTCAATGATTAAAGTGATAATTGAATTTGGGTCGTCTTCTTCGTTAGGTTGGTCGAAGTCTTTTCCAGTTTTCCTGATAAGCCAGGCAGCAGTAGAAGCAAATACGTAGAACTGTTCTCCAGGGTTGGTCGAAATTGCGAAGTAGTATCGAGACATTGGCTTCATCTTGATTTGCGGACGTAATTCAGTGTCGATTTTCAGGAGTCGAAGTTTGTCCATTATTCGTAAATCCATTTTTTAAACAAGAGTTTGTTTATATGTTTCGCGTCGCTCACAAATTGGTAACTGAAACTAGTTGTCAAGTTATAGAGAATTATGAAGGTGAGGATTAAACACGGCGGTAAGTTGTTTACAGGCGATGGTTGCCATAGCGACAGCAACCATACGTTCTATTTTTGTTGCAAGACAACAAAAATAGAACACGGAAAAACATGCAGGAATTTTGGCGAGAACGCGGTAAATCATTGTATTATTTTTCGAAACTTGTGTTAGGTATATCGAAAAATGGAGTTATGTATAAAATAGCAGGAAAAATATGATATTCATAAAGTGCCGAATTCCGTGCATGAGTGTGGAAAAATGATGACCTAATGAGGTGAAGTATGATATTTCGTGTTGCTTTAAAAACTCCGTCGAAACTTGTAATAAAGTCACCACTACTTTATTAAAGCATGACCGGACTCGCCCGTTACTAATTTGTGTGACTTTGACTGTAACTCAGATCTATTTTAGGTACTGAATTTTTCATTAAATACTTGAAAATATCGAAATACCTACTTAAAACTGACTAATTGCACGTGCATTTTGCCAGTATTAATCATTGCTAAAAACAAACGAAGAACTCGAGTCGAGGAAAATACTTACCAACTTTTCCAACCTTTAGTTAGCTTGTTCAAACACGTAAGTACCTAGGTAGGTAGGCACTATTATCTCTCAGATCGATCTGCTAAAGCCTGAATACATGCTTATATATTATTGTTCACGTAGGTATTAAAAATCTTTATTACATAAGAACAAGTAGCTCAGTACATTAAATTAATTCAACGCAGAAGGCGTGTGTCATTGTCGCTCATTAATATGCTCATTATATTCTAATGTGCAACAATGCGCTTTGCCAAAAAAGGACGACCGCTTCCCAGAACCTTGGACTTGCATAATGAGAAGTTTCCTACGTTAAGTAGCAGCACAGACAATATAATATAGTAGGCAACTCTACACACTTAATTTGATCACCCTATTAGCTCAAGTTGTAGTCATTATAAATATATATGTGACGATTATATAAACGTTTACTAACGGTGAAATACTAAAGTACGTATTCTGTTAATTTGATGGTTACCTACAAAATTTGTTTAGTTTGGAACATGTTGGTTCTGTGTGAAATATCCTACAATAGACGAAAACTTCTTTGCATTTAATGGTAGGTACCTATAGTACCTATCGTATGCAGGGACAGAACCCGTACCTACAGTGACATGCGACCCAGGTGTAAGTTAAACACGTATTAACGCACACTGCCCGTGTCCCCAACCAAATTTGATATGATATCCTACCAACGTTGCTTTCGATACTCTTTCCAATATGTATAATTATGTTGTTTATTATCTATTAATAACGAAATTGTACATAAGTTTGCTATTTCTTCACGTTCTAACGGCTTGATGGATTTGGATGGAATTTATAACAAAGATTTTTATTTTTTATTCACACATTTAAATACATTTACCCTGCAAATCGCGAGTTAAACTGTAGGGCGTAACTGATTTTACATAATAGCATAAGGCAGCAAGTAGATAAATCTCTTTTATTTTCAAAAGTAGGTAATATGAACATTTTAAAATACGATAGATGCCTACTCTAAGTATGACTGTTTGTTATGCTTTTTGGGTCTTTTTCTTTAATGTTCGACTGGCATACCGAGATAGAAAAAAAAACAAAGTTTGCGGAAGTTTATCTATTTTTTTTTTGTTAACTTTTTTCTACATTAATAGTCATAAGTTGATTCGTGGAGTAAAAACAGGGTTTTCTTTGGAATTACGTTACAAAAAAATTAAAACTAGAGAAACACATGCCTTGCGTATAAGACTCACTGGCGTTCTTTCTGTTGTACCTACCCAAGAATTGTGTTTTACGCACAGGTGTTACGGAACGTGTCTGCCTACCGAGACGTCGGAAGGTTTACGCAAATTTTTGATAGACAAGGTTTATGTTTGTGTATACAGAGGAACGTAATGGACAAGTTTCTTTATTGAGACAATTTCATTATCATTTGAGTAACTACTTCTATAAATCGAGTTTATGATTAATCTCAGGTACCTAATTATAGAGCTTTGCCAAAAGCTTCCGACAATACTGACTCATACATCCTTTAAAATAACCCGTTTTAAATGAAAATTAATTAATATAAGCCATGTTTATACCAAAACAATGGATTAATTTAATATTCTCTAATTAAAGCGATCTATTGCCGCGTAGATATTTACTAGAAGGTCGAGTGACTAACTGGATGACACACGGGCCGAGATTGCGTCAAGCATGACTTCCAGCAAAATTATTGTTTTGGCTAGATCAACTGTTTTGACGGAATAATTTTGGTTTAGCGTAATTTCAAATTATAGAATTCAGTATACTTACGTTCAACTTACTGTCGTATATGATCGTACCTACTCATAATCTAATTTTGAATTTATCGTTTCAAATTGAGTAACCTGAACAAATGCCATTTTTACTTCGAAACAGCCAAAGTAATTTTTATTTTCCGTTTTTAGTATTTGTGCGCGATTACTGCAACTCCAATAGAAAGCTAAAAGTGACCCACTCGTGTCCAAACATATCGAAAGAAAATCCGCATAATTATATCTGGAAAGTAAATACAATTTTATATCTGATTTTGGCAAATCACAACGAAAACATGTATAGAATAATCTCCTTTCTAAAGTACATATATATCCCTAGTATGCCTACGGGTTGAATGTAATATATTCGTTTAACTTTAAAAAAATGTAGGTATCTATGTAAGCTACTAGGAAAAATCATAGCTGTTTAAGAGCAGCTTACAGTAGTTTAAACACCACCTGATATCAAGGAGCCTATCGTTGAATTAGGAAAGTGTAATAACAGAAAGAGAATAACTGGCCAGGGTCCGTGATCCGTTGATTTGTTCGGGCAGCTTGCTCAGCAACATTCCCGGCCGTATATTGTGTGGAAAACGTGTCATCGTGGAGTGTGTTCGCGAGCACACTCATGTTCACCTTGTAACGGTACTACAGCTCGTGTTTACTTCGTCTCTTGGTATATTAGAGCATTTACAACAAGCATTTCCTTACAAATATAAGCTCGGATTAAAATCTTAACCATGTTCTACGCTATGCAAGAATTATTAGCGCCCTAGAGTCGTTAGGTGCCGAAGATGCCTTGCTCATTTGTTACCAGATGGTCAAGTTAGTAAATTTCGTAACAACTATAAGAAATCTCCAAAGCCACGGTGAAGATACTGGTAATTTTATCATCTAGAACAGGCCTAAGCACACAACAAAATGTTCTGTTTGCACTGTTAGGAAGGTAAATGACACACATTAACGAGGTTCTGAGTTCAATTTCGTGCACATGGATGGCAAATGAGGCATAACTTTAACAAGGAATCAATAATTGTAAAAAGATTTTTATTTAATGTGCATAAATCACTGCTTGACATAAGCCTCTCCCAGGACACGCCACTCAGCCCGATCTTTGGTTCTTCGTCACTTAATCTAGTCTCAGTGCGTCTTACACGGCGTTTATATAATGTAAGTATTAATACTAAATATGTATACGTAAATCTTTATAATTAATTAATATTCCATTGTTAAGTGTCATACATTACAATACATCTTCCGTTAATATTGTTCACATCATTCCATAATTCCCCGGAAGAGATCTCTTTTAGCGTTAAAGCCGCCACTTTCACGCTATAGTTCATAAGATTTAACTTTTATGCTTCTGTCGATTCCTAGTGGGGCTCTATATCTAGTACGTACATAAATACATAATAATATATTCCCATTTGTTGAAATAAAATTTAAAACATATTTCCTATATACCTACATACATTTATTATTTTTGTTTGTTCGTTTGTTTGTCTTTTTATTTAGAATAGGTGAAAATATTCACATTTGTACCTACTGAAATTTTTAGATCGTTAAGCAAACAAAAACAGAAAAATACAATTAGAATAATCATACACCAATGAGATTCTTATTGCATGCACTAAATAGTGATTAGTTAGTTAAATATGTATATTCCATAAGCGTAGAGCGTTGATGTCTTTTTCAAAGGACATAATATAAGTATAACCCAAAACTAAAAACAAGCACAAGCTGACCCTAAAGTCGTACAAGAAAGAGAAGCTAAAAGAAATATAAGTTTCCCAATAAAGAGTGGCTTTATCTCGTATTACTGGCTTGATAAAATTAGACACGTTGGTTGAATGCGCGCGCGCCGCCTCAGTCGAGACTCTGCGCTCGCGACGCGCATACGGCACGCAAAACCAACAACGCCATAAATTCAAAAACCAGCTTTTTGTTTTTCATTCCCGCTACGTTCAGTGTTACGAAACATTTAGTTTTGTGTCAGTGTATCAAAAATTATTAAAATTAAAACGTGTACGTTATTGTGATTTGAATTATTCGAGGATATTGCAGACTGGGATGTAAATATACAAATCGGCAGCTCAGTTGTCAAATGTAAGTGTGTTTTGCGAAATTTTTAACTGTGCACGTGTCAGTTCTTGCATCCGGCTTGCCGGCGGACTTTCGTGCGAAAACCTGACGATGCTGTGGTCTACTTTTTGAAATGAAAGGAACTTCTTTGTCGAAGGAAACTTTTGATGCATGTTTAGCTCCGGGCTGATTGTAGGTTGACACAATTTTGGGACAATAAGATCTAATGACTAATGTTTGGCTTTGGTTTTCAAATTAGGACTTTTTTTAAATACTGCACTTCTTGTTTAAATCAAAATAGGTTTGCTTTTGACCACACCTTACCTGATCTTAAGCAGTGATGCGGTCTTAAATGGAGCACGCTTACCTAGATGAAACCTGTTTACTCTGGATTTGAAGACACCCTTATGAGGTACTTCTCTTACTATTTATTTAAGGCGATATGGCCACAAACTTTGTCTTAACGTCCGGGTGTCATCACTAGCTGTAATAATCTCAATCACTGATTTCCTTCACAAATTTTAATGTTTTCGATATTTTATTTTGTATGCAGTAGCCTATATCCCATGTTGTTATTTCAAGACCCTTTCTTGACGAAGCGATATATTTTATTTGTACCCTTTGTAAAAACTCTAAAGAAGGTCTCCTTTAGACCAAGTAGAAATGTAACTGTCAGGCGGAGAAAGCTTAAAAAGTTCTACTTTTATCTGCATTGAAATTTCAAAGAAATGCACTTTCTTTTAACAAGTTTTATTATTTATATGTATACATATATAACAGTAGCTTGTTAGTAGTAGCATTATTACACAAATCGCTACTGTCCTATGGTGTGTTTATGACCTTCGACCACACCGTCAATTAACATCAGGTGAGTTGCGGTCAAACACCTAGCCTGTCAACTATAAAAAAAATCGAAGCTTACCACAATCGTATTAATTATTTTTTTAAATATAACTGTGACCTTCGTCCTTTTCTCGAAATGAACTGGAGAGTAAAACATAAATAAATAATGGTATAAATATATATATATATATATATATATATATATATATATATTTATACATAATCTGATATATTTTATATATATACATATTATGTTTGTTTTGATGCGCGCCTACAACCTTGTTCTTTACTAAGGGGTTGGCTGGCAGAAAATGCTTTAGCATTAAGTCCTCCCTTTGTACATATTTTTATAAAGTGTGCAACAAAGAATTAAATAAATAAAAATAAATAAAACAAAATTCATACATCAAATAATAAGGATATAATTGAACAGGGAGTTATATACATTTAACCGAAACGTAATCGCGCACAAAAACTATGAAATTTATTAGGTACCTACTACTACTTTATACTATTTCCATTTGAAAATAGTTCTTGAAGCGGTATAGGTACTTTAAGGAATGTTTATATTGTTTAAATTGAATACAGTTAGTGTAGTGTGCCGTGGTAACAATTTTACATTTTTATAAGATCTAAATGAGGGTAGGAGACAACACACTCATTTTACGCCGAGACGACTCTTACTCTCCTGTTAATTCGTGACTACATCTCTTGCAACATGACCGAACCGTCGAGGTAAATAAATAAAACTATTTATAGTATTGTCCCGGTAATAAACATATTATGTGTTGAAAATGAAAACTGAAAATGTTTTATTTCGGTTACCAGTTTTTCTTAAAAAAATAGTAGGTTGGGACCTTCTGGTAGGTATAAAGAATACCTGTGGCAGAAGATCCCGCTCTTCTATATCTATGTATATCAATTAATTAAATAAGCATGTAGGGTGTGTGTGTGATTGTATGTATGCGAGAGTGAGAGAGAGTGTATTGGTGCGTTTACTTAAACATTTAATTTTGTTAAGACAAAAATATCCAGCAAGTGACTGTTGATGTATTGTTGAATGTTAAAAAATTACATTTGCTAATCGATAGGAAGAACACAATAATGATGATTCAATGATTTCGTTTTAATTAAATGATTTTTTTTTTATATACTTACTATATTATGTTTAATTTTTATTTCTTATTAGTGTTACATCTCCCGTCTGTTTCTTAAGCTTTCTATCGTATTTTTCTTTTCTTGGTTGCCTGGAAGAGATCGCTGTTAGCGATAAGGCCGCCACTTGTGGCACTAGTTAATAAGGTTTTTTTGTTCTCTGTACTCTTTACTATATATATTGTGCACAATAAAGAGTTATATCTATCTATCTATCTAATATGATACAAACATTTTTATTAATAAACATGATTCGGTTTAATTAATCTATTGATTTTGAACTTAATATATAGTTACTTAAGTTCTTATTTTGCCTTCTAAGCAAGTAATGTATTATCAAAGTAGGAAATTCATTCGATTAAATGCATAAAAATCTATCGATTAGATTAACACGAAGCTGGCAGAGTTGATAAGGCGTCGATAAAACAGATGGTCAAATCAACAGCTACGCAAATAATGTACCTTGCCGTCGCAAACTATGACGCTTTGCAAACAAATTTTATTTGTACGTAGGTACCTACGTACCGAAATGTAAAAAAAGGGGAAAAATGTCTCGGACCAAGACAGGCGTGCATTCAGGATTACGTTCCCTGGGAGTGGCGCTGCTTACGCTGCTATAAGATGCCTACACGTGAGACTCACAAAACAAAATCTGGAACATAAAATGTGTCAAATTTTATTCTCTTCAAGTTTGTCTAAACGTTTTTAGTCAGAACGTTTGTAGTTTCAGTTTTGGTTAGGATCAACTGTTGGGGTATTATGTTAAAAAAATCTGATTTTAGCACCATTCATCTAAGATGGCGGCCCGTGCGACCACTCCTCGAGGTCACAAATTTGTTTTTTTCATCTGAGAACAAATTTTCAAAATTTCAAAACATTTCAAAATTGTTACTACACCCCACCTTTTGTACGGTAAAATTCCTCATTGACTGGACTAATTGTTGTAAACATTGTTATTAACAACTATATTTTTTGGCAAATTTTGAGCATACCCAATCATGAGGCTGGAATGGTTTTTTATATTGTTTGTACAATTTCTATCTAGCTAGTTATTTGTCAACAACGTCAATGACTACACAAAAGGCTCGAGTATAAATTTGAAACCAATTTAAAAATACTCCGACACCTGTTAATGGAATACCAAATTTCGCCTTTATCATAAACGGTGGAAAATGCTTACATAAATGTATCATATAGAAAATAACTGATTATCAGACGACTGGACAGATCCTTTTAAATAAATACTCTCGATGAAAATTTATCGACGAGCCGATTTTTCAAACAAAAAAAAATTAAATCAAAATCAGTCGTCATCCAACAATCGACTCCAGTTAAACTTATAACACTTCTGTTTGCGTTGGGGATTAAAAACAAAGTCAATAGTTAAACTGGTACTTCAAAAACTACGTCAAAATAGTCATTTTGATCGCAATTTGATCACATAATTACGTTTATCACCGCCTGAATCGCACAAAATACTTTAGCTCGACGTTTCAGCCGTTTTACTAATAGGTCACGAATCCCGGTGATAAACATGAGATTTTTGTGACGCAACAGATTCCGCACTATGTAATGATTCATTACTTAAAACTAAATACCTAACGACTAGTCTCAATATGGTCAGGTATAAATTCGTGTTTGTTATTCAATTTCCATCAGCTTTTCTGAGTCTTTAGCATAAATTAATTTAATTACTTGGTGGTAGATCTCCTTGGCAGGTGGTCGTCTAGGTAGGTACCACCGTAGTACCAGATATTCACCGAGCAGTAGTGTGTGTGTTCTGTGTTCCGGCTTGAGGATACTACAGCTAGCGAAATTACAGACTAACCATCGAAAGTCCCAAAGCAATGAACGCCAAAGCAGCGAAGCCGTAGATTTTGTTTTGTTACTCAAAGTTCTGTGTATATCGGTGCAACGGGCATGGGCATGCGTTATTATCTTACCGTCACGAGAATGCATCGTACAAATCAAACACTAGTTTTACATTATTTTTAAAATGGGATTATTAAATAATGCTCCACCGTAGACCACAAGTTTGCTTAACATCTGGCGAGTTGTTATCATCGGTTTCATGAATTGCTTCCCGCTATGGAAGCAAATATAAAGACGCATTTACGTCAAAAGAAACGCTATACTACATATAAATGACCAACAAAGCCAAAATAGTCCGAAACACGCACAAAGCGTAGTTATGTTATTACCTCCCGACATAATATAGGTATATAACAGTTGTTTTTTTAGGGTTTCAGTGCTGAATTGTATCATAAAGTTGTTATAATGAGTATAGTAAGCTCCTTTCAGCTTACATAACATTACAGTTCTCAGTAACCCAACATAAATAGTAGGTAAAGCTCAGCGTTTTTTCACAAACATCTGCTTGAAAAACCGCAATTGGTATCAGCTGTCAAAGATGTCTCGGATTACAGCAGTCTAAAAATAAATTGATTTATTAATAAGACTCTTAGAACTTGATAAAATCATGTTCCACACTGACGCGGCCTGCGGTAACGGCTGCGATAACAAGCGCTGACTGAGCTAGTATAATTATGTTTCTTGTTTATTACCGCATTCGCTACCACAAACAGTTTGAACAAGCCACACTAAATTGAGCTGTTTTAGATGGCCGCGTCAGACCATGATCACATTCTTAATCTAATGAGCTTTATTAAGAAAAACCTATTTTTCTTGACATCATTTAGCTATGAAATCTGATAACAGCCGATAAAATCATATCCTACTATAATATTACCATTAAATGTAAAAAAATATATGTTTGGATTCAGCCGTTTTGCATAATTAAGTATATGCAAAACGGCTGAACGGATTAGGATGAAATTTGGCACACAGATAGTTTATTATCTAAATTAACAGACAGGATACTATTTATCCCATAAAAATTATTCTCGTGGAATTTAAAAAAAAAAGAAGTGTCTGAATAGACATTATTCCATGACCTTAATCTACGTTTTAAATTATTTGCTTTTTTGCTACAATACATAATTATGTATCATTTAATTTTCTCATAGGACCCAGTTATAAAGTCAACGCGGACAAAGTCGCGGATAGAATAGAATAGAATAGAATAGAATATAACTTTATTATACACCAAAAACACAGATCACAATTAATACAAATAGGAAACAAACAACAAACAAAAAAAAAAGAAGATATAATAATATAACAAAACAATAGAATAAATGATGTATAAGGGCGGTCTTATCGCTTAGAGCGATTTCTTCCAGACAACCTTTGGATGGAAAGAAGAGTAAATAAATATAAGGTTGGTGTACAAAAGAAATAAGTAAATAAAATAACAATACAATAAACGTATATACATAATTATGAGATACTAAATAAACTAAATATATAGATTAGCAGGCTGATAAATAATGTTTATATACTAAATTATTAAAAATATAAATTGACTTAGCCTGTCTAATAATGGTAGGAAGGGCATTCCAAAGATAGAAGGTAGAGGATAGAAGGTATATTAAGGTTTTTTTTCCTATCGAGCGTATTGTTAGTAATCATGTTTCTATATTTGAATTCTTCTAGATAATATTAATTTGTTCAATTTTGATTTTACATTAATTCTGTGCTTATTTTTCAATTTAATAAAGACGAAATTTATTATTTAAAATTGTTTAAAGTTGTACCATTCGATCTTAAAGTGAACATAAGTCAATACGCCAACATAAAGTTGAATAACTTGATGGAATCAAATGCAACTAAGTTACCTATACACTCGCTTAGAAAGTTTTCCATTTATGTACTTGAGTACTAAAAGTGTGTAGTTGTTTCACTTACCTAAGTTTCTAAATAAATGAGGTAGACATAACCTAGACCTAGAATAGGAAACGTATCTCAATAAAATTTTCACGTCAGAAAATAATTACAGAGAAAAACATACTTTTGTGCCCAGATTTCCTGTTAACTTAGTCAACTTTTCGCTGACGCTAAATATCGAGTGTTTTTTTAAATAACTACTTAAAGATACCTACCTAAGATATCTTTTAAGAGCGCGCCTAATGCCAGAAAAAGAGTATTTTTGAGTATTTTCGATGCCACTCTTTGATATTAAGAAACATAAATATTACAATAAAAAAATATTGGAGTATGGGCATAATCCCAAAGAGGCACAATAGCCGGATAGAATTTAAAAAAAAGGTAGAGAATTAAAAAAAAAAATAATAATTCAAATACTCGAAATTATCAGAGATGACCGCACATTATTTTTTATGAATAAAATAGCTACACTTATGTCTAAGTAAAGTCACAAATTACTTTTTTAATTCGATGTAAAAGTTTTGAGCGATTAAATAAAACTCGGTCAAAAATATACCTTGGATTTCAAATCATGCAATTGTCATGCAATTCTAGATCTTGTTTCTTCGGAATCAGATTTTTTTGCAATAGTGATTAAGTTTTAAGTAAATCTTCCTTGTTTGATCCTTTTTGAGGCTGTACCATACCTACCTAAAAGCACTATATCAATCAGTACGATGCCTTTGATCAGACGGTCGTTTTTTGCGACTACCGTATCTATATAAGTATGTAAGTATGTATATCGAAATAGAACGTCCACACGACCTCGTCTAGAGCCGCAGACAAAACTAAAAACATATTGCTTAAGATGAGAATATATGATAAGAATTCAACGAAGTAATAATCACTCATGGTCTATATTTGCAACGCAAAGTTGTATTCTAGTTGTTTGCTCTATTCTTTGATATACCTATATACATAGCTGTGCCTCGCGGTGTTGCCCGTTGTTCCCACGTGAACACAAAATTTTACGGGATAAAAAGTAATATGTTAATCCAAAGTGTTAACTACCTCTATGCCAAATGTCATCAAAATTGGTCCAGCCGTTTGAGCGTGAAAAAGTAACAAACATTCTCACAAATATCTCATTTATAATATTATTGTAGGAAGTAGAATATATTATGTATATATAATGCTTTACTAATGTAATATAGTAGATTGTATAATTTAGCCTTCGACCTTTTTCATAGATTTTTAAAAGAGTGTGTGTTCGTGTGAATGTTTGTTACTTTTCCACGGCGTACCTATTAGGATGAAATTCGCAATGCAGATAACTTTGCTGTAGTTGCTTGTCTGTCGGTTTTCTACCGGATACATTTTGGAGAGTGCGCTTCAGATCTGTATGACCTAATTCCACCTTGCCCATTTTACTATAGGACAGCCAGGAGCTTTAAAAAGCGTCACTGCTTCACGGTTGATGTTCCAAAAGCTCGAACTAAGCGGTTTGATTCCACCTTTTTCATGCGTACCGCTAGACATTGGAATCAGCTGCCCGAGTGGGTGTTCCCCAATGAATATAGTCTGGGTACCTTCAAGTCGCGAGTGAATCGGTTTCTTCTAGGCGAGCGTGCTCCACCGTAGACCGCATCTTCGCTTAACATCAGGCGGGATGGCGGTCAAACGCAAGCCTATCTACTATAAAAAAAAACATCGAGCAGCGATTAATGTTTAGACTACTTTTTACCTATAAAAATTAATACATATCACTAAAAGTTATGAGAAAGTCGCGTAGTGCGTGTGTCTATTTGCTTTGTTCTTGAAAACAACGCAACATGGATTTACACATAGGCTACTTTTTATCCCGAAAAACTGTACTGGGTTTATTTACCAAGTACCTCACTTGGTAAATAAACTTATACATACATAGATAGACTGCTAAAAACATAACCCTTCCAAAGTTAATTTATTAAAACTGTAAGAAGAGTTGCAGATAATATTAATTAGGTAAAGTATTACTAGATGTGAAATAGCGTAAACTCGAAGCTTGGAAATATTGTCGCCAATCGAAGAGTTTGTCGACACGGTGATGGTGTTTAAAATATGTAAATATTTACGTAGACGTGACGTGAAAGTTACGTGAAAATTGATAGAGTTAGATAACATGAATAATGCTAGTGGTTTTATTTCAAACGCTAAGAACTGGCAGAGAGCCGAGTCGAGGAAAAATATTGGCGGATTTTCCGCGCAAAACCGAGTGAATAAATCATAAAAATATGTATGTAACGTTTATTTTAGTGAATTTATTTGATTGAGAAGTGAAAAATTAAATAGAGTTATAAATAGAAGTACTTAAACAGAAGAATCGAAGATCTCAAATTGCTTAATAGCAGACATGACGTCACCATTCCATGTTTTTTTTTAATTTATACCTTTACATTTTTTTAATGTAAAAGTAATGAGACGATCTAGAGATAACTCCTGTCTTGAACATAGCAGGGTTACACAGAACTTCGAGTAACAAAAAGACTTTAGATGGTTAGTCTCAATAGCCCAATAATTTCGCCAGCTACAAACTCTTCAAAAGCGAAAATCCGAAGATCGGGCTGAGTGGCGTGTCTTGGGAGAGGCCTATGTCCAGCAGTGGACTAGTATAGGCTGATGATGATGATGATGAAACTCTTCAAACCGGAACACAGTATTGTTTACACGCTACTGCTTGGCAGCAGAATTTCTTACCTAGATGACCTCCTGCTAAGGAGATCTACCACCAAGTAAGTAATGAGACGAACGGAACGATCTCTTGATAGTCCAGTCCAGATTTTGCGATAAAGCGCGCATCACTGGCCATATTGAGGGATAACCCTGCAATTGTGTTGTCCGGAGTGAGTATTCAGAACGTGCCACCCAGTATGTAATTGTGGTGTATGTACGCCAAGGAGTTTTTATACTTGTATAAGTGGCCTGTTATTTTTTGGTTCGCTGATCGTATTTTGTTGGAAGAACGTCGGTTTGTCAAATGGTTTGGTAAGAAAGGCAACTGTGGGAGAGTTTTGGTGGGAACGCGGGAAGAGTCGTGTCGCTCCGTTGTATTTTCTTCCAAAACTAGTGTTTTGTCGAGTGTTTATGCATAAAAATGGTGGTGTTTTATTCATAAAGTGCCGAATTACAAGCGCGAGTGTGGGAAAATGATATAATGTGGTGAAACATGAGTTTTCGTGTTGCTTCCAAAACTCCATCGAAGCTTTGTAGTAAAGTTGCCACTACTTTACTAAAGCATGACTGGAATTAACTGACACGAACTGGACTTGACAAAGACGACTTTGACTAAAAGTAGCTACGATGGCACTTATTTAACTTGAAAATATATAATTACTTGACACTGGCAAATGCTAAAACGCGACGCCAAAACCAAAGAAAAAAAAAAAAAAAAAAAAAGGCAACTGTGTGTTTGTATTAATTAAAATACACATTAGTAATAGGTACATATTAGATCAGTTCCAATTCAACTGATCGTGAGACTTGAGTTCACAAATACTACAGTGCGATCAGCTGATAAAATTGGTTTACAAGCATAGAGGAGTGTTCGCAGTGACCATATATTTATTACATTCGATTTGTTAAATCGTCCAGAACTCTGACTCACTGATTTGGCACCTCAACGATCCAAGCGCTCCGATTTTATCGGACAAAAACAGTTTTAAGAAAATGTCGTTACACTCTTGGAAGATGGTGTTTTGTAGTTAATATAGATGACTAGCCTTAGTGTCAGTCATTGCGCCGCCTGAAGGTCTCTGACAAAACTTGACGGCTTATGATGTAAAACAAACAAAGACGAATAATTTATTTATTTTGTAGGGAGGATAGCTCGGTTGTTAGCGCGGTTGGTTCACATGCGAAGTTCGAGGGTTCAAACCCCAACAATAAGCTCGAGCTACCGTTTTAGGAAAACATCGTGAGGAAGCCATAGCTCGGCTGGTAAGCCACCACCATCAAGTTCAAAATCTGCCGCTAAGCACCTAACCGTATGTTCCAGCAGCCTCACTTGAGAGCCGGTTCCATTCCAGAGTAGGTGTGGATTAGCATCTTCGACTATCACTTAACATAAGGTGAGCTGTGGTCAAACACCTAGCTTGTTAACCATTTAAAAAAAAAAAATTGCCTACGGTAGCACTCAATAGTAAATGCTACTCACGGTCACCTATCTGAAAATTGATCGCATCGTCTTTTGACTAATAATTGCTGTAGTTTGTGTAATGTTGAGAAAAGAGCTTTTAATTTTCCGGATGCATAATTTTCACAGGAAGACTGAAGCAGCTTTTGGCAAATTGGTTCAAATTTCGGCATTCATAATGTACTATTCACATGTGTACTGTGTTCAGACAGTTGTTATTGTACCGTTCGTGACGTCACTTGCTAATCCCAACGAAAAACCAGCATTAAGCCGAGTTAGGATAAGAGGGGTTAACATATCAACTTGCAAAATTTACGTACATAAACAACAACAAAAAATGGGAAGTTGGATAGCGAAAAAATGTTTAAAACCCTGGCGAGAGAAAATGTTTAAAACCCAGTTTTAAAAGGTAGGTAGGTTAAAACATATAATTTGCAAATTTTCTTATTATATCATTGTGACATCATGAATAAATGTTTAGTATTGTACTAAATAAACAGATGTTCTCATCTACTTAAAATTATAAATCGATGTTAGTTTGTCATTCCGCGCGCATTTGTTGATGGAAGTTACCTTCCTTCAATTTTACTGTAGAATTCTATAAGTATGTAGGTACTTATGTCTTGTTCTCTGCCATGTAAGGTCCTCTGCCATAACTGGACGTACATTGTAAGTGATGACAATAAAACCTATACTTACAGAGTATGTAGTTTAGCTTACATGTATCATGCCTTTATCGAGAAACGAGTTTGGAAAGCGTATTCAGTCCGTTGAACCCTCGCTCGTAAACAGTCCTATCACAAGCTGGTTTTGTCACATTTTGGCTTCTTTGAAAAAATTATCAAAAAGAAAAAGTTAACCTGTTTGGTGATTCATGGATACCAAGCCAACCTTTTTAGTAATGGAACCACTTATTTTTTTTGTTCTTCGATGCAAGAATCCAGTCCTTTTTAAAAATGGACCAAGTTTTTAAAGCTGTAACATTTTTCTTTAAATTTTGGCTACACACGTCTCAAGTATAGCTTGCAGCTTATAATACCACCGCCCAGATAACAGAGAAGGAAACACTACGTTTTGAATTTCAACAAAGATTTTAATACATGTTTCTGGTTTTTTTACATAGTTTGACCACGGAACGGTTTAGCGATAGTTTTTTTATTTATTTAAGTTTAGTGTTTAAGTGCCGAGTTATAAGCACAAGTATGGACAAGTGATATCTACAACGTGGTGAAATATGTCTTCTCGTGTTGTTATCAAAACTCCGTAGAAGCTTCTAGTAAAGTCACCATACTTTTTCACTAGCACATGGACTAATATTTTATTGGATTTTATTATTTTACACGTGAAAATACTTGACACTGGCGGAATGCACAAAGTGCAATGCCAAAAATAAAGAAAGAAGAAATACAAAGTATTTACTGTACACATACGGATGTACCTAGACATGTAGACGTAGATAGAACTATGTATGTTGCTACAGTACTTACAATGTTCTTTGAGAATATTTCCAGAACTCGAGTTTCCATTACCTTTCGATAAACACTTATTAAAGATTCTGTGGGGATCCTTCATTAATATTTATTTCTATTCGAGCACCATCTCTACGTCATGGAATCAATGGCCGATTGGTTCAATCCTCCGGATGGACTGATATAAACAATAGTAAACTACAATACCTATTTGCATATGCATAGATGATAATCAACATGGATGCCATGACGCGAGAGCTTTGAAATCTTTAATGATTGACGTAGCATCCCTTTAACGATGCCAATTTATTGATTCGTCAATCTATCGATTGATTCAGTCGCCTATTGTCTCGCACTTCCTTTATATCTCACTGTGCCATTGTTTAATAAAAAAAACCCTTTGCAGTAATAGTGCAGTGCCAAAGTGAAAATAACACGATTTTATTTAAAACAAATAATTTTGAATTATCATGCCAGCAGTTAATTCAAAAAGACGTTCCAGTTAACGCTGAATTTCATGGAAATGAATTTTCACAGAGATTTTGTGCGTCCCCAATTTTAAAATCTAGTTGGATGTGAGTGATTTATAGGGCAAGTAGACTAATCTAAGACAGATTGGATTCTAATTGTGCCAAATTTTTTAGAAAATAATCAAGCAGTCTGTGATTCGAAATGAGCCCACTAGGTGTATTTAAAAAGATGAATCGACAAGTGTAAGTATTAAAAATGTATGTTATTTTGGACTTACTTAACTTGATTAATCAGAAAATACATGACACTGGCAAATGTAGAAAGCACTATGCCAAAAAAATAAAAATCACAAAATCGTGTATCCTATAGGTCGATACAGGAAACCGAATAGTGGCATCACAGAGTAGACAACGATTAAGCTCACAAATTGTATTTAGATGTTTAAAAAAAACTACCTATCTACAAAAATTCCCGATCCCGGCTTCGTTAAAACAAAAACTGGTTTTATCTTAGGATGATAATTCACCCAAAAGGTTGTTTTTTGTTTTTTTTTTTTTGTTGTGGCGTTGAGAAAATATGTCGGACCACCATAAAGGTCTATTAGACTACACGATATTCAGAAAACTTGAGACAGGCAGGAATGCAGAACAATTACGTCCCGCATTGTAATATATTCTAGTGTTTATGTATAAAATATCACAATGAGTGTGGAAAAGTTATAAAATTTGGTGAAACATGACCCTCTTCATAATGCTTCCAAATCTCCGTCGAAGAGTTAGTACTACTTTACCACGGTAGGATCTGACTTATCTGGTTTGACTTACTTTGTGTAACTTAGACTCATTTTATATACAACAAAATACTTGACACTAATTTGTAACTGCATAATGTGCGATGCCAAAAATAAATAGAAGAACTTAATCCAAGAAAGTGCCCATCGTAATATCGGGCACTGAATAACATGCGCACATAGTACCTGCATCTTTATCAAATACCTTAAATTAGATATAATTATGTATCATCAAAATAGTATTTGATTTGATAACTTAGCTGAAATTAAATTTTAAGGCACTTTTATACTGCTATATTAACAATCGTAGTTATTTATGGCTAATAAATGATTCTGTATAATTATTATCCACAGCTTACTCTATCTCACCGCTGGGTATATAAGCCTCTTTCTTGATAAGCCATCTGCCTCGCTCTTATGCCAATCAGGTCTGGGTTCGACCCCGACGGACGGACGATGTTGTCGATCTTGCGGCTGGACGACCAACGCTCCGCTTACTTCACATAATATGTACAATTGTACATATGTATGTACCTATATGACGTTTAAATAACAAAATGTGGCGCAAGTAACATTTTGCATTTGTTTTCCAACCTTTTGTTAGTCGAGTATATTATGCTAACAACTGATAGTGGTCACGACTGTGGTGATCACCATGGTCTCACTGTAAACAACTATTTACATACTTACAGCCTTCTACACGACCTAGAGAAACCATTACGCGAAACATGTTGTATTATGCTACTAACTATTCTGTGACAACACCTACAGTTAAATCAAAATAAAGCATCTCATATTAAAATATTCATTTTAATATTTCGCCATCTTTAGCTTGTATCAATAGCGCGAAAGAATTTCACCTTGAATCGCGAAAGCTAAGCGAAATCAATTCGAGCCAAATGTGAATCTTAAGTTGTTCAATTTAAAGTTGAATTCATTATATTGTCGAGTGATCGTAAACAAAACGACTCGATCGTTTCGTCTGAAATGCTACCGACAAGAAATAGTTTAATAGAGTATTGAATATTGAGGTCATTGAGGGTTGCGGATTGCAAAAGAATTAGATTAGAGCTTTTCGATGAAGTATACAGTCTACATTTAGTTTTATAACAATCTCTACATATAGTATTAAACAAAGTCGCTTTCAGCCGACTGTATGCTTAGATTTTTTAAACTATGCAACGGATTTTAATGCGGTTTCCATCAATAGACATAGTGATTCTCTACATTGCATCTACACATATTGCACCTGTGCGAAGCCAGGGCGGGTCGCTAGTAATATTATATAAATATAAATAAAATCGGGCAGGATGTTGTCGAATTATGTAGCAAAGCAATATCAGATGATTTAAGGTACGAAGTCTTGTGTCACCGCTCTATGTAGGTATATCACTTTTCTCCGCTCGCTAGTAATTCGGCACTTATTTTCATACGTATACCAGAAAAAATACAATGTGGCGACACGCTTTTTTCCGCGCTTCCGATTCTCTAAGCAGCCCCAAGTTCTGGTGATAAGTCGTAATAAGTCCTCACAGATAAGTTGAAAGATCAAAAACGCGTCGGTTTTTCAACTCATGTTTATTGACAGCACAGCGTATGGACAGCGTGTATGTAAAAACATTCACAGTCCCACCGGGAGTGGGACAAGGTCAACTTCAGCTTTACATGGGTTTAATGTATCAGCTGACCTATATTGCACTATATTGCACATAAAATGTCTCGCTTCGAGTTTAGTGATTAGATCATTAAGGATTTCTATCGATACAACATAAAAGTTTTTTTTTGTTTTTTACATTACACACAGCGCCATCTGACCCCAAACTAAGCAGAGCTTGTGCTATGGAAGACAGATAACTGATAGAATTCTTAAATACTTACTTTCTTTTTTTTTTTTGTAGTAATACATACTTATAATACATACAGTACACCCAGACACAGAACAAACGTCGATGTTAGTCACACAAATGTTAGTCCTGAGTGGGAATCGAACCCACGCCCTTCAGCTCTCGAAGCAGACACACTACCAATGAACCAACAGGGCTGTCCAAAAGTACATAAATACAATTACATTAATTGATTACAAATACAAATACAAATCTTTTATTAATAAAACCAAAGTTACAGGACATTTTTGCCATTCATATTTAAAAGTATTAAAATCATAACATATGTCAATACAATGAAGATATCAATAAAACAATATGTCACACAAAAATACAGGACTGTTGAGAAAGACCATCGAAAGTCTCAAAGCAACGAGCGATATAGCAGCGATAGTCCTGAACTTTGTTTTGCTACTCAAAGTGCTGTGTATCGCTGCGATGGTCATGGGCAAGTGTTATTTCTTACCATGTCTCATTCGTCTTGTACATTAAAACATTAAATAAATAAGAGTCGTAGACTGAAAACGAACTAACTAAGCTACTTCGAAACGCCCGTGCCATATTTTTTAAATTTACGCTCATAACCTTAGATCATTAATCTGTGAATAATCAAATTACCTCACTTACGCGACGCTAAATTCTTAAACTGACAAATCATAAATATTTGAAATGTGCTAATTGCGCTCTTATTTTGATACCAAACACATGTTTGCAGAAATATTTTTTGAAGTACGAATTCATACTATAAAATCAGCTATATTTAATTTTTAAGATGCGTCCGGTATATTTTATCTAACTCGTGCTTGCATTTGTTTCAGATCGTCAGATATGATCCACGTTGATGAAACAGATCCTGTTGGAGGTAAGAAAATAATGACATTTTACATGACCATGACCTACCTACATGAGTTCTTTTTTGTAGCTTGGTGTTTTCACCATAGCACATCATGTGTTAAGCGACGTTGTTGTTGAACATAGTAAACACACGTATCCAGGAATGGGAACTGGCTCTTAAATAGGGCTGCTGGAACATACCGGTACTAGCTAGATAGCCGAGTAGGTACTATAAATTACCTTTTACGAGTATTGGTTTTCTTACGATGTTTTCCTTCATCGACAGCTCAGATTCATTTGGGACTTGAACCCCGGTAGACAGCAGAACCTTGACTGTTTCAATAGCGTAGCTAGGGGCAAAAAATAAACTAGGGCCCCAACTAAACTATTTAAAATCGTTTGTTCCGTATTCCTCGTGTTCCGAATTCGACGTACCTAAGTATTCCAGATTTGTCGTAATCCAGATTAGTCTTCTTATTAAAATTAATAACTATTTTATGAAAATATCTACCTGTTGCAGTGATGCCCTGGACTTTGTTTTGTTACTCAAAGTTCTGTGTATCGCTGCAATGGTACTGGGCAGGCGTTATCTCTCTTAGTATCGTATCGTATCGTATCGTTAGGAAAGCGTCTTGTTCGTCTCATTACTTTTTACATAAAAAAAACCTGTTACCGTTCAAAAAATAGAGTCTTGTGGCAGACCCGACCCCTCCTAGTCTAGCCCTATCTAGCCCTCCGGTAGCTGCGCCACTGGACTGTTTCCAACTTTTACAAAACGGGAGTCCACAGAATGCACTTTGCTCAAATATGATAATAATATCTACTAGAAGCAGTAGTTATCCCCGGAAAAGTACTAATAAATTAGTTTTGTTTATTTGCCACAACATTTCAGACATGTCACAAAAGTCGTGGTCACGAGCTTGTAACATGGTCTAAATAAATAAACAAAATGAATTACCTAATACATTGTGCGCGACGATAAACATTATTCAGTGTTCAAATCAAATTATAAAATGTATAGATATATAGCGGTAGTATTCATCAGTCGAATGGACATTGGACTTTTTTTTCATTGGTTTTGGCGTCGCGTTTTGAGCATTTGCCAGTGTCAATTATTTATATTATATTTTCAAGTTTCAAAAGTTAAATAAGTGTCTTCGTAGCTAAAGTTACAATCAAAGTCCAGTCTTGGTCAAGTACAGACCGTGTCAGTCAAGTCCAGCCATGCTTTAGTAAAGTAGTGGTGACTTTACTATAAAGCTTCGATGGAGTTTTGGAAGCAACACAAAAAGTCATGTTTCACCACATTATATCATTTTCCCACACTCGCGCTTGTGATTCGGCACTTTATGAATAAAACACCACCATTTTTATGCATAAACACTTGACAAAACACTAGTTTCGGAAAAAAATACAACGGGGCGACACGACTCTTTCCGCGTTCCCGCCAAAACTCGACATTGGATATTTTGCCTTGTGGAAATTAGGAAAAAAATGGCCGTGTGTATGTGATTACGTATAAATTCTTAAAATGCTAAGAAGTCCTTCGAATTTCTTTGTTATAAGTCTAAACGTAATTAATTCTTTAATCATTTAGCTATCGAGTGGCTTAATTCAAGTTTGGGCGTAGATTTATTTTTAGTTTTAGTTTTGTAGCGATGAAAGCTCTGCGCGTTCGGTTAGCACGCTGTAGGGAGTGGGTTCAAACTCCAACAATGAGTTTGAGCTGCCGGTGAAGGAAAACATCGTGAGGAAACTATAGCATGGCGATAGGATACTTTCTAGTACTCTGCTGGCTAGCTACCACCCTAGTCAAGTTGAAAATCTGCCTCCAAGCATCTAACGGTGTATTCCGGCAGCCTCACTTAAGAGCCAGTTCCATTCTAGGTGTTTACCAATTGCAACCACACCGTCACTCAATATCAGGTGAGCTGTGGACAAACATCAGCCTGTCAGTCATCAAAAAAAAGATGATAGATATATAATTGCAACACCAAACTGTATCCCCCGATTTTGCTATAATCCGTTTTCTAAATTACCTCCCACTATGGAAGCGAATTCAAAGACATGTTCACGACAGAAAAAAAGATAGAAGTGCAGTATGCATCACTTGCGCCTTTATAAATGCTAATATGAATCCGAACAAACCGATTTCTTGCAATGTGCGCGAATGCGTCATTGAAACGCGGCGCCAAAACGTCATTTCCGCCGACGCGTCAAGACGCATATGCTCTTAGCTCGTACTTAGTTTTTAATCTGAGGCTCTTACCATATAATTTTACCACACGTATGTACAGAGGAACCAATAAATAAAATTAACTAATCTAAAAGGCTGCTATCAATGGGAATAGTCCCCCAAAACGCTGGGCCCATTGCTACGTTGTATAGCAATACAACTATACTAGCTAGCGAAATTGCTGGACTGTTGAGACTAACCATCGAAAGTCTCAAAGTAATGAGCGCCAAAACAGCGACAGGACTTTGTTTTGCTACTCAAAGTTCAAAGTTCTGTGTATCGCTGCAATGGTCATGGACATGCGTTATCTCTTACCATCAGGAGAGCGTGTCGTTCGTCTCATTACTTTTTACATTATAAAAAAAATTATACTTGGTCACGTCACTATTATATTATGTTCTTATTTTACATAATTTCGTTCGGTCATTTTCATTGTAACATTTGTAATTCTGTGTATGTACTCATCGTTATGAATAACTTTTACAACGGGCATGGCTCTGAAATTGTGAAAAAAACAGCTGTTCTTTAAGAAAAGTGCGTTGAACCTTGATCGAAGCACTAAGCAGCAGATTTGTTTTTCGCGGTCTCAGAGTTGTGTACATATTAAAAAAGCCCTGTGGAGCTTTATAAATTGCAATTAGGTATCGTATTTAGGCCAGCATTGGGTAAATATTACGTTAAGTAAATACATTTACAGGGTTATAAGAGTGAGTTGTTTTAGTTCGCCTTTGTATGTACGAACAACTTACTGTGGGCACAACTCAAAAATCACGAATAAAAAGCAGCTACGACCACACCAAGGATTAAAAAACTGCTATAAACTTCAAACATGAAAAGTTGTTCTATAATTATAACAACTTTTCAATACACAACTTACTCATATTATAGCACACCACAAAACTTTTTTTTAAATTCATGTTCGTCGGTGTTATCAATAAAATATTTCTACTTACATACATTGTAAACTAGCGACCCGTTCCGGCTTCGCACGGGTGGCAATTAATATATAGCCTATGACACTCAGAAATAACGTGGCTTTCTATTGGTAAAAGAATTTTCTAAATCGGTTCGGTAGATCCAGAGATTACTACCTACAACCTCACAAACTCTATCTCTTTATAATGTTATAGTATATAGTATAGATTATTAATCCCTATTTATTTAAATATCGCTTCAAAAAATCTATAGCAACATTCTTACGTTATGTACACAGACAGGTAAGCATTAAGGACACGAAAGGTTATTGACTCCACATAATAAGCATAACAATATTTCTTACTGACCAACTCTTGTCGCCAGTCGAAGAACAAAGTAAACAAATACAGTTTTGGCAGGCGTATGGAATTTTTCTTTATTTCAATCTGGCTCGGATATTTTGTATCGAGACGGTAATACGTTTACGATGACAGTTTCCTAAGAGATTGTTTGTTCGTATAATATATTCATAATATTCACGTTTTGGTTTCATTAAAATGTCATCTTGCTTCATTCAGAGTTGCGAAAATAGTGTGAAACCTCATTCAATTAAAAACACAAGCAAGGGCGTATATGTAACCGGTATGGGTTTCCTAGCAACAATAAATAATTTGTATTTATTTGGCACTTTGAACAAATAATAGAAATTATATGTTTATATAGAATTGTGAAAGTATAGTAAACTAAAAGTAGGTCATTTTACTCCTCATAATTTAATAAGTTTTACTTAAAGTCACGTAAAACGCAATCTCTGAAACCGCGAAAAAATCGCTATTCTAAACATTTGATCAAAAATCGAGACAGTATGGCTTTACAGCTTTAGCCTGCACGATGGGACAAACCATTAAAAAAATCAAGAATTATGTACCAGTTTTTTTTTTTGCGTTGTGACACTTAGCCTGTCAACCGTAACCGATCTCCGCTCGCTCATTAGGATAAACATAAAAATATACATAGTACTCATTAACATTAGATACTACATACTGTACCTAACATACCTACCTATTAAATGTTTAATTCTTGTTTTTAAATTTGAAGCGGGACTTGTAACTATGGCGATTAAAATTAACATGAAAATGTCAACGAACCGCGTGATAAGTAGCTAACGCTGGTAACAACAGCGCACGATTAGCCTATATTGGAAATTAAATACATTATGTAAGAAATCAGACATTAAATAATGTAAATTGATACCTAAATGTTATAAAATGCATAATAGAGTAATATCCCAAGGTCGAGACTACTTCTTTTTTCAGATATAAAATGTATGGGTTAAAGATAGATAGATAGATATAAGATAAAGTAGAGTTAGTATGTATTTAATTTGAGTGTACGCATAATTATATCGGCTAGCTACGTAGTAACAAAATGGTAGAGGGCGACCGTCATAAATAGATGCATCAGTGCCGAAACTAGAAATATTCATAACAAGAATATAAAATGTACCTACATAAAAAATACTATCATGAACGAAAAACGAAAGGCTAAATTGTAAAATTTCAAGTGAAAAAAATTTGTACAAATATAAGATCAGACAAGTCAAAAAAATATCTTGTACGAATTAACTAGGTATACAACATAGATACAATTCTTAGTATTTTTTTAAACAGACTTTTTCCTTTGTGGACTTTAGTTATTAGGTACCTTCAATAACTGAATTTCAAGTAATCTAAAGTATAATCAGGTACCTCTACTTATATGATCATTTAAAAACTAAAACCAACTAACAATTCTACACTTGGTTTATGAGCATCATCTCTATTAATTAATCACGTGCTGGATAGTTCCCGAATCCCGTCTATAAATAAGTAAAATAAACGAAACAATACGATAGCACGTGTCGCATCGCATTTTGCCGCCAAGAATCTGAGATTAGGATGTGAAGCGAGCTTGAAGGTCGCAAGTCTTTGCCCGACTGTCCGTCCGACCATTCATAGATGTTTATTTTTGTCTGGCTAACTTTTTAATGTATAATTTTTTTAATTATCTATGACTAATAATTTTTATATGTCATAGCTTTAACACTTAAGACAAGGCAGTATGGCTTTACAGCTTTAGCCTGCCCGATGGGGCAAATAAATAAAAAAAAAAATATATGTCGTAACTTGTTTCCACTTGGGGAGTTTTGGCGAGAACGCGGGAAGAGCCGTGTCGCTTCGTTGTATTTTTTTCCAAAACTAGTGTTTTGTCGAGTGTTTATGCATAAAAATGGTGGTGTTTTATTCATAAAGTGCCGAATTACAAGCGCGAGTGTGGGAAAATGATATAATGTGGTGAAACATGAGTTTTCGTGTTGCTTCCAAAACTCCATCGAAGCTTTATAGTAAAGTTGCCACTACTTTACTAAAGCATGACTGGCACGAACTGACACGAACTGGACTTGGCTAAGACGACTTTGACGATAACCATAGTTAAGATACAGCAGAAATATCACTGAAGACGAGGCAGTATGGCTTTATAGCTTTAGCCTACCCGAAAGGGCAAATTAACGAAAAAAAAAAAAAATTGTTTCCACTTGGGGAGTTTTGGCGGGAACGCGGGAAGAGTCGTGTCGCTCCGTTGTATTTTTTTCCAAAACTAGTGTTTTGTCGAGTGTTTATGCATAAAAATGGTGGTGTTTTATTCATAAAGTGCCGAATTACAAGCGCGAGTGTGGGAAAATGATATAATGTGGTGAAACATGAGTTTTCGTGTTGCTTCCAAAACTCCATCGAAGCTTTGTAGTAAAGTTGCCACTACTTTACTAAAGCATGACTGGAATTAACTGACACGAACTGGACTTGACAAAGACAACTTTGACGATAACTATAGCTAAGATACAGCAGAAATAACACTTAAGACAAGGCAGTATGGCTCTATAGCTTTAGCCTGCCCGAAAGGGCGAATTATTAAAAAAAAAAAAAAATTGTTTCCACTTTCTAAACCAACTCTCGAGTTTTGGCGGGAACGCGGGAAGAGTCGTGTAGCTCCGTTGTATTTTTTTTCCAAAACTAGTGTTTTGTCGAGTGCTTATGCATAAAAATGGTGGTGTTTTATTCATAAAGTGCCGAATTACAAGCGCGAGTGTGGGAAAATGATATAATGTGGTGAAACATGAGTTTTCGTGTTGCTTCCAAAACTCCATCGAAGCTTTGTAGTAAAGTTGCCACTACTTTACTAAAGCATGACTGGAATTAACTGACACGAACTGGACTTGACAAAGACAACTTTGACGATAACTATAGCTAAGATACAGCAGAAATAACACTTAAGACAAGGCAGTATGGCTCTATAGCTTTAGCCTGCCCGAAAGGGCGAATTATTAAAAAAAAAAAAATTGTTTCCACTTTCTAAACCAACTCTCGAGTTTTGGCGGGAACGCGGGAAGAGTCGTGTAGCTCCGTTGTATTTTTTTTCCAAAACTAGTGTTTTGTCGAGTGCTTATGCATAAAAATGGTGGTGTTTTATTCATAAAGTGCCGAATTACAAGCGCGAGTGTGGGAAAATGATATAATGGGGTGAAACACGACTTTTCGTGTTGCTTCCAAAACTCCATCGAAGCTTTATAGTAAAGTCGCCACTACTTTACTAAAGCATGACTGGACTTGACTGACACAGACTGGACTTGACTAAGACTGGACTTTGACTATAACTAGCTACGAGGACGCTTGTTTAATTTTTGAAACTTGAAAATATATAAATACTTGACACTGGCAAATGCTAAAACGCGACGCCAAAATTAAAGAAAAAAAAAAAAAAAAACCAACTCTCTTTTTTTATAAATAGAATAATGACACTGGCTAAATGGGATATAACTTTTATGTAGCCCAAAGGGCATCTAAACGCTGCGCGCTGTATAAAACGCCTACAAATGTATATTTTTTTTAGAATAAAATTGTTTTATAATGGCTAATGTATTTTAAGATAGCGGCCTGTGAGACTTCTACCTTAAACCTGTGGGTCTTATCTCTATGATTTTTCAATGTTTTGTTTTTATTATTTTGTGCTATTAGTTTTGTTCTTATTTCAAATTACATAAAAACTTAACTAAAAAAATAATCGAACCTTAAGGTATGTATAATTGTATATTGTATCATTAAATCGACGTGCATTACTTCACGACCTCCTTTTATCAGTACACAAGCTAATGTACATTTCAATTTAGATAAGAATCATTAAACTTCAAGCGCAATTTTTTCATTCACTTTTATGTCATCATACGTAATATATTTTTTACTTAGATATTGAATTAATATTTGTTATTCAAGGACTAGAGACTTTTACATGTAAAAATAATGTCACAAAAAATAATAAACTAATGCAATTTTTTTAAATTACATTATATGCTATTGTTCAATGTACATAACAATAATTTTGACAACCCTGTCGACTCATTGGTAGTATATCTGCTTTGAGCTGTAGGACGTGGGCTCGTTTCCCACCCAGGACAAACATTTTGTGGTATAAACGAATGTTTGTTCCATGTCTGGGTGTTATGCAAGTATTACAGGTAAGTAACTAAGTATGTATTTACATCTACAAAAAAGTATGTATGTATTCTATAAGTTATTTGACTTCCATAGTACAAGGTTTGCTTAATTTGGGGTCAGATGGTGCTGTGTGTAATGTATTTATTTTATTTACTATATAAACAGAGCCTGTCGAGCAGTCAATGGCCCCTTTGCCGCGTTGTATGGCAATACGAAAACAGGCAAAATAGAAGCCAGCGTTTGTCATGTTATTTTATTTATTTATTTATTTTAATATTTTCTACGCTCCCGATCCTCACGATCTCAACGTATATTCAATTTGCCACCCGCTACATGTTTTAAGGATAAAAAGCCTGTGTTAATGCAGGGTTTCAGCTACGTCCATAACAAATTTCATCCAAATCCGTTTAGTAGTTTTTGCGTGAAAGAGTAACAAACACCCATCCAAATAAAACACCAAAAAAAAACAAAATAAACATCCAACATAAATTAAACATCCATCCATCCATCCAAACTTTCACATTTATAATATGAGTGGGACTTTATGTACAAACTTCGATGTAGGGTTCGATTCCCACTCAGGACAAACATTTGTGTCACTAAGATCGATGTTTGTTCTGAGTCTGGGTGTACTGTATGTACCTATTATAAGTATGTATTTACAAAAAAAATAATTATTTAAGTATTCTGTCAGCTGTCTGGTTTCCATAGTATAAGCATTGCTTAGTTTGGGGCTAGATGGCGCTGTGTTAAATGTCCTCCAATATTTATTTATTTAAATATTGCTCGTTTGACAGTATGATTACAACAAGGAAAAACGTCCCGGAATACCGCGTCCGATTATATATTTTACGATGACGAATACAATAGTTTTAATTTATAGTTAACCTTAGTGCGCGCAGTTGAATGCACCGCCGACGCCGAGAGATCGTCCACCTCTTACTCATCCATCTTATATAGATTGATCTTTGTCTAGTCGTATATGTAGGTGATCGAGCAGAATCAACGACGTACTGTTGGTGGGCCATGTGCCTCTAAAAGGACTGGCTATGATTTATGAAGAGAGAGACAAACTATTTTTTAAAACGATGTAAATGAATATCGTAGGACATTATACACACAGCGCCATCTGACCCCAAACTAAGCAAAGCTTGTACTACGGAATTCAGATAACTGATAGAATACTTAAATAGTTTTTTTTTTAAATAAAGACATACTTATAATAAATACAGGACACAGAATCTTTTGTTTATACCACAAAATGTTCATCCTGGGTGGGAATCGAACCCACGCCCTTCGGATCTTGGAGCACACATACTACCTATGAACCAACAGGGTTGTTATTACATTGCTGATGCCGGGGTAACTCTTTATTTTTCTTCGGTTTCATAAATAAAATTAACAATTAAAAACGCACTTGTAATGCATTTATAATTTTACATAAAAAACCCCGGCACCAGTAATGTGCCTAATACTAAATTACAACTCGATCAAACCTGTGGAGTTTACATTCGTTTATCAAAGAAAAGATTTTTTTTTTCATGATTAACAGGCTATTTTTTTTTTATTTGGCGTGTGAACCGACCGTACTAACCACTGAAACAAAACTCATCGCTACAAAAATGATGAAAATCTTTACACAGCTGTATAGATTTTAATAATCATAGCTAAGAGTACTATCAAATAAATAAAACGAAATCAAAATCGTTTTAACCATTCGGGAGCTACAATGCCACAGACGTTAAACTTATAACATTGGATAACTTCCGCCCGAGGTTAACAAATAATTAAATGATGGTGTGACTTATACAAGTCAACATACAATTATACATAGTAAGATATAAGCTACGGCTAACGGGTGGACACAGATTGGATTTAAATGTTGTGTATTTATTTCATTAAAAATCGACTGTCCATTTAGAAGAGACAAAAAAGACACCACCACGATATTTTTCTACAGGTATGATGATAAGAAGTAAATTAGACGAACGAAACGCTCTTTTGACGGTAAGAGATAATGCATGCCCATGACACCAACAGCGTTGCCCAGATTAAAAAAAAAAACAAAACAAATACCAGTGCATCGTTGTATCAGTGCCCATTAAGTACTTTGAAACATTTGATGGTGAGTCTCATTAGTCCTGTAGATTAAAAAAAATAAGTTAAGTTTATGGAAAACGAGTAAATTCCTACAAATGTCCAAAACTATTGTCTCCTAAGTTTTGCTTACAGCTTCCGATCATTGTGATTGCTTTTCTCTATGGAATTATTTTATTTAGTCATGTTTGTTAGATTGTGCTTGCAAACTTCCTAACATATTTATTAGACGCCGCTGCAACGAATGTGGCAACAGACTAAACAATGGCTCAGCCAAACAATCCTATTGCAATGCACTCGTGCTATGAATGCGTTGAAGTCATGCCAAAATAAAATCCCGTAACGCACTGTTACGTACGAGTAACATAAACTGACGATGAGACGAAACTGCTTAGCGTTTATTGGTATCAGCGTGCAAATGCCGCTTCTATAGTGTTCCGTGCAAATGCCGGCTCTATCACGTTTCGTGCAAATTCCGCGTCTTTCACTTTCCGTGCAAATGCCGGGTCTATCATGTTCCGTGCAAATATGGGGTCTATCATGTTCCGTGCAAATGACGGGTCTATCATGTTCCGTGGGGCGTTCACCTCCACTGCCCAACCATTGACTGCCCTGTTAGTTAATTTGGTAGAGTATCTGCTTTAAGAGCTGTAGAGTGTGATTTCAATTCCCACCCGGACAAAAATGTATGTGGCGATAAATGTTTATTCCGTGCCTGGGTGTTATATATATATATTATAAGTATGTATTTAAAGAAAACAATACAATGCAGTCCAGCGTGGCAACGCTGCTAGTATTCTGCACACAATTCTCCTTCTCTGATGGCCTTCCAGATTAGGTTGCTTTATAAATTTGTAAATAGTATAAGTTTTAAGATATTTTTTTAATGTTGTTAGTATTTGTCAGTATTAAATGTTGGAATTAAAAAAAAGGTATATACATGCATTCTTTCAGTTATCTGGTTCCCATTGTACAACCTTGCTTAATTTGTAGCTAGATGGCGCTGTGTTAAATGTCCTACGAAATTATAAGTAAATAATAAATTATATTTCCAAAGATTCTAACGATACTCCATACGTCCAAATCTTTTTAAGCATTTAAAAGTTATGGTGCAATACATAAACCCACATAGGTACATACCTACATGAACCCTGAAAACCTCACTCCTTTTTTGGACAGTAGTGTAGAAACAAAAAGAAATAAATAAACAAGTAAATATTACAAAGGTATGAAAAAAATGGGAGTCAAAAAGAAAAATTAAATGAAATCACAATAATTTTCCATGACCTTAAAATATTATCAACTTGTTGGTATCTTGTAAAATTAAATATTATCTATTATTGGATATCTATTAAATATACCATTTATTAATGTATACCGATAAGACACGTTGGTTTCAATGTTTATAATTATTTCTATTAACGTATATTCTGATAAAGCATTTTGGTTTATCGCGCTATCTTTGTACTTTAGCTTATAAACTGGTTTTCCCTAGTTGGAAATAATAAAAAATGTATTCAGATCAACAATGATCTGAATTATGAGCCGAGTAGGTAAACAAGTTAACTGAATAATGAAATATTAATTGCATTAATGAAATAAAATTAAAATGTAATACATACATAGTTCTGATCTGTCTACTCTAAAAAGTCCCTCGCGCATCGGGCCCTGACTAAACATCCGCAAACCGCTACCCGACAATAAAAAGGGTTTGCAAAATAACTTGTGGAAAGTTCAGATTTATCTTGTTTAGAAAATTAAGAACGAGCAATTTTAATCATTAAAGCTACACGCCGACATATATATATTATATATGTAACAAATATATATTTGTGGCATAATCAAAATTTGTGCGATTCTGATGTAATTAGCTTGACCGTTTCTTTATCTCAATAAATAAAATTTAATTAATTTTAATTGTTTTAACGGCATCGTCTATCATGTTAAAATCATAATTAAGATCTGGCTTTCCGTCGCGGGCCGCATCTTAATAGTCCGAGAGCCGCATGCGGCCCGCGGGCTCTAGAACATATGACTGGCCCTAGAACATATGGAGTATTAGTTAAAAGTGTTTCCATCATTTATAAATAAATATTGTTCCAGAACTCGAGGCACCGTTCCCCTCCCGAGATGTCACTATCAAGAGGAGTACAGACGTCAACGACCACTATGAAATGTTATCTGAAATCGGCAGGTGAGTTATGAGTCACTGCGATACGGTGATTAATTTTAAATCAACAATGAAGTAAGACTGCCATTTTGAACAAACACAATCCAATAATTTTGAGATAACGTACTTTTATAAATTATTTTATTTTTATAATTTTTTTTCTTTTTATATACACGTTCATGTACATTTTTTATTATTATATACTATTCATTATATACTGTCCATGACGATTGCAGCGATACACAGAACTTTGAGTAACAAAACAAAGTCCAAGGCATCACTGCTTTGGTTCATTACTTTGAGACTTTCGATGGTTAGTCTCAACAGTCCTGTAATTTCGCTAGCTGCAGTACCCTTCAAACCGGAACACAGTAATCCATACACATTACTGCTTGGCGGCTACTTCGAAGACGGCTGGACTGATATGAAAAATATTTTAATTTTATTGAAAGGATATACTTTCAGACTTGTCCCATAGAAATTTCACCAAAATCGGTTCAGTAGTTTAAGTTTTAAACCGAAATGCGATGTGTTACCCCGCATAAGTAAAAGAAAAATATGATTTGTTTATTTAACGGAAATTACTTACAAGGTAAGATAATTGAGTTTTTTTTTAAATAAAACGGTTTCTTTTTCTTCCAAATATATGTGATAGGTCTCTGTTATATCTACCTATACTATTACAAAGAGGAAAGATTTTATTGTTTGTTTGTTTGTATTGAATAGGCTCCGAAACTACTGGACCGATTTCAAAAATTATTTCACCGTTGGGAAGCTACACTATCTTTTTTTTTTTTTTAAATCCCCGGTTGACATAGGCTCCTTTTTATGCATGTATTTCCATGGGAACAGGAACTACGCGGGTGAAACCGCGAGGCGTCCGCTAGTGGATAATGCTTCGTTATAATACTATGACAGTGAAGATAAAAATATCATTATTGATGACTCCTACATGAGTGCAATAGTGACACATCTAGTCCAACCGTGTTGTCGTTTGTTGTTAGGTTTCACGTGTGCTGTATCTAATTTATAATCTAATTTAAAGACAACGGTACTTGAGAGGCTGAGATGATAAAAACTTCCATGAAATAACGGTGGAGCTCGCTCTATTTAATACTAGGGGACGCCTCGCGGGTTCAACCGCGTAGTTACCGTTCCCGTGGGAATATAAAAAGTAGCCTATGTCACCCGGGGATAGTGTAGCTTCCCAACGGTGAAAGAATTTTTGAAATCGGTCCAGTAGTTTCGGAGCCTATTCAATACAAACAAACAAACAATCAAATGTTTCCTCTTTATAATAGTTTGGACAGATAGATAAATAGATATGTATGTTTGTATCTATTTGTAAAACATACAACATACACACATACATACATACATATGTATGTACGTACATTTGTATCTATTTATCTACATACATATGTCCTATGTATGTAACTTGACTTTTCAACTTGAGGGTGGTAGCCAGCCATACGTGTACTAGAAAGTACCCTACCACCATGCTATGGTTTCCTCACGATGTTTTCCTTCACGGGCAGCTCAAGCTTATTGTTGGGGTTTAAATCCACGCCCTTCGGCATGCGAGCCGACCACGCTAACCACTGAGTTATCATCGCTACAAATGTCATAAATGTATGTTACAATTTGTCAATAAATCATTTCAGGGGCAAGTTTGGCACAGTTTACCTGTGTCGAGAGAAGAGCACAGGGCTGGAGCTAGCTGCCAAGCTGGTGTCCGTCAGCAGGCGGGACGAGAGACGTAACGTGGAGCGGGAGGTGGACGTGATGAGAAGACTGCGGCACCCGCGGCTCATTCAGCTCTACGACGCCTACGAGTGGGGGAAATACATGTGTGTTGTCCTGGAGCTGTGAGTATTACTATTAAAGTTGTATATTTTTATTTGATTAATCTGTCGATTTTATACCGGATTTGGAGTGTGCGCTGCAGATCTGAATGACCTATTTCCACCCTGCCCATTGCTCATGCCCTGTCCCAGAAATTTGGGATTTTTTGTTATCAACAAATACTAAAAAATAGAATAAAATAAAATTTTAAGGGGCTCCCATACAATAAACGTGATTTTTTGCCGTTTTTATAGATAACGGTACGGAACCCTTCGTACGCTAGTCCGACTCGCACTTGGCCGGTTTTTTCAATACGAAATAAGTTTGACTACACCCTGTCGGATGTTAAACAGCGATATGTGGTACTCATTATTTTAAAATTACGCCTACTTATCCCGGTCTTACTTCCCGGTGTAAACGAAAAAAAACTATTTGAAATCCAAACTACAGACTATTTGTATAATGTTCGACAGTTTAAAGTTTCTATGTTTAACAGACTGGCAGGCAGCCCAACCAATTGTCAAGCGGTCGCCTTTACCCATTAGTATATTAATATTACTGCGATAATACTAACTACGCCCATAAAACACAAACCATTGCAATATTTATGACAAACGGTCGCTTTGATCTAGACGTCCAAATCAGTACAACTAACTTAACCTAATACAGCATTTGTACAGGCCAATGACTTCCAACAATCCCCTGTTAAAAAATTAACTGAAATCTCAGCATGCCAAAACAAATAAATTTATCATGATTGTGTTTTTAAATATGTAAACAAACCTTAATGGAAGCTGGCGTCTTAATTTCACGAAACTGAACATTACCTTTTAAGAATCGAAATAAACAATGCCCACTCTATACGACGACCGAGGAGTGATTCACTCAATGTCAAACCGAAAACGATACCTGAAATTTACAAGTGAGTGATCGTTAATCTATTTCACTAACTGACCTTTCTTTCAATCTATAAGATATATTATTAAAGATGAGGAAATACGCAAATATTCAGACGAAATCACACGGCACTGCTCCTCAGACAAACAGTGGACTGTTTTAAACAAACGTTAAAGCTTCCGTCATTGAGTTTATTTGTAATGTCGGATATATTCGGTGTTTCGTGTATTTTCGTAATATTCTATCATCCACGTAGTTGTTACGTTGATACTGAATCACTTGCATCGCAATTATTCGTATTTCTAAAATGATCACACATTCGTAGCGAAAGTTTCACTGCGTTTTCAGAATGAATCACCCAGAACTTGGAATAGACTTCTTTTGTTTGTTTCGAACCAAGTAGGTTAAGGACGGCTGCGTTCTCCGTATTCTCGCTTGTTTTCCGTCAATCATCTTAATTAAATTTTACTTTAACATTACCCTGTTAATAACCACTCTCTTTTTCTTATTAACGTGTACTTTCTCTGGCTCCCATTTTGTTAATGCAATTCGCTGTTCTTGAACATTCTCAATGACCTTAATCATTGCAGCCTTTTCTATGTTATCTCGATGACAAATCAGCAAATCGGGTTTCCTTCTCGTTCTATAAAACGATTTATCTCCATTCTCGTCTGTTGTCATCACTCAAAATGTCAACACTTTCAACTTACGACGTCCATCTTCCGGTTGTATTTTAGATGTTTATTATTAGGACGTGAATAATCCAGGTGTTGTAAATGTTGTAATTGGGTCGTTGACAGGTCAGTTTGGAGGACAGGTGGTCTACGCCTTTTGGGCATTAATTATAGCGTTTTCACTTTTATATCGTGACATCATCTTCATTTTTAGGCGTCGGAATATATTATCACAGATGTCATTCACATCATGATTCTCAGACACACCTTTGGAGTTGTGTTTAGATATATGTGAAATAAGAATTTTGCGGTCAGATATCAGCGTAACATATACAGACATCGTGACCTCTGACTGCATAATAAACGTAAAATATGTGTAGAAAAATAAAAATGACGCACAAATAAAAAGTAAATTAAAATTCATAGAACTAAACCACCAATAACCTAGTGGGTTAAATATACAAGATACTCCAAATCAGATGAGCGACATGTCACAGGTGAAAGTAAAGACAAATAGAGATGAGTCAGACTGTTACTTTCCTATCATTTGGAAAGTAATATAAAATGAACAGTTAATCCAAACATCAGGCGATTTTCTTATCGCCATGCGGTTAACCGCGAATGTTGAAACTTATACACCAGTCATTGCGTTTGTCATTTTGAAAATATGCTTTTGAAATTTAAATTGAATGATTCATTACGTAAAGTTACAGTTGTTGCTAAAAATGGGAATTCCTTGACGGTTTTGTACCACAAGTGTGCAATATGGAAAAAAACGTTTCAGTTTATTTTATCATACCTATCAGAATAAAGAAATTTGGTAAATCTAGCATTTTTTTTCTACCTTATCATATTCGCGCATTATGCCAATTCTCAAGTTTTGTTCTTACTTCATATGATAAAGGAATCTATAGTAACATAATGTTTACTTAATTACTTTTTATGGGCATACATTTTATAGGCATATTTGTTCATTTCTATTTTTTTTATATATATGCTCTACAGTCTACATAATTCAAAGTCAAGACATGAATCCTAAATCTTTTTTTTTTGTTGTTCACTTTTTGTGGTCATAAACTTTATTGGCATTTGTTCATTCCTATTTTTTTTTAAATATACTCTACAGTCCACGTAATTCAAAGTCAAGACATGAATGTTAATCTTAAATCTTGTGGCTAAACCGTAATCTTACATACAATTGACGGTTTATACGCTCCTAAAATATTGAGTCAAAGTCAAGTGCCCCCCGTAAAAGGCGACGGGTGTAAACTCCGGCGCTGATATAAAGACAGCAACGGCGTCAGTTATTACGGCGCATAGTTGGCAATCCGCCATCGCGACGCCATCTTTAAACGACAACGAATGCGCAAAAGATTGCGATCGAACCATGTTTTTTTTTAATTAAAATTTGTTATGTTGCGTTAAAAAATATTAATGACAGTTGGAATTGGAATACTTCATTCATTAAGTAGTCGTCTGTCTTCTGTGCTGGAAGTTTCGTGTCTTTAATGTACATATAATAAACGTAACTTTTCGTGATGGTAAAAGATAACGCCTGCATTTGATGGTACCTAATTGAAACGGTACCAAAATTTTTAATAACAAAACAAAGCCTAGGGCGTCACTGCTTGATGAGCATCGAGATATTCGATGGATTGTCTTAATTTATATGTGTGTATAAATACATATAAAGCTTAAAAAAAATGTGTCATGAAACAAGGTTAAATAACAATTTGTTACTATAATTTTAAATTAACAAATAATGTAGTTAGCTTATTTGAAAATTACATCGACTTGGTTATAATATGTAAAAAAATTATAAACCAAAAATAATAAAATTTGGTTTCTGTTGCAATTGCACAATTAAAAAAAAGTCTAATTTGGTGTTATTTTGCTAACTTTTGATTGCGTTCAGTTCTTTAAGTACCTATCTATGATTTTTTGTGAATAAATAAAAATTGTTTGTATGTATTGTGTGTGTAATATTATTTGCCTTGCAATTTCTAGTTGCAGTACCCTTCAAACTGGAACATAGTAATGTTTGCAAACTACTACTTTTTATCACTAAGCAACAGCAAAACAACAACGTAAAATCCTGGTATGTTGCCAGCTTGAAAAGTTAGAATAGTTATAATAAATAAAATAAAAATATTTTAAGACATTTCACATCTCGCCATCTAGCCCCTCAAACTAAGCAAAAGAACACCCAAACACAGAAGAAAGGAAAAAAATAGGTTTAAAAATTGCAAAAAAATAAATAAATAAATTTATTTATTTATTTTCTTGTCATTATTTATTAATAAATTAATAATTATTATTATCCTTCTTCATTCTTGAACTCCTTTGTAATCCGGTGCAACAATAGTGATTTTTTAATTTCAGTAGGTACTTATCTACCCAAGTTCATAAAATAAATATAATTCAACAAAAAATAGAACAAAGTACTTTCGTGGCAGATACCTAACAGACAGGGTGGCCTGCGCCTGGGCTGATTGCCAATTGTCTAGATAGCTATGTCACTGATTTGAGATGAACAAGACCGAATCTTCTAAGAAAAAACATCTAAATTCCTTACATAACATTAATAATAATTGAAATTAATTTTAAGAATATTTTTTGTTGTTATTTTTGTTACAAATTCACAATGTATAACTACTATACTTTAGTTAAATACCTATCTATATAATTAAAGGATCTATAGTTATATGTTATACAATAATATACGTATTATTATATTATATCAGCGTTTGAGTATTGCCATACAACGCGGCATTGGGCCAGCGTTTTGGGAACTATTTCCATTGATAGCGGACTTTTAGATTAGTTATTACTAGTTATCATTTTAAATATTGTTTGTTTTATTTACTTTGACTATATGTATATGAATTAAATGTATTATACAATAATTATGATAAAGCTGAAGAGTTTGTATATATAAACACGTTAATCTCTGAAACGACCGATCGGATTTGAAAAAGTATTATTGCATTTGATACCTCATTTCTTGATTAAGGTTATAGGCTATCTAACATCACAACACGGCTCTTAGAAGTTGACAGCGAGTGAAATTGTCGGGCACAGGTAGTTGGAAATAAAATTAAAGTGTAACACGATTAACGTTCATTATAACAAATATGTAAACTAGTTATTTTATTGCGATACCTGCAAATATCGAGTGTTATTTACATTCACACACCTGACTCCGAGCCTGACTCCGTCATGTTATCGCGTACGACGTCGCCTACGTCAAAAGCATATTTCAAGAAATAAATATTGTAACAACCTTTTGCGAAGACTGTTCAAATGACGTCACTCGACAACTGAAATTCAGAAGGACTGCGCAGCCGTTGACGCGGGATTCATTCAAACGAGCTAAATTTAAATTTTAACGAAAACATGATGCTTCGCCCTGAGACACTGGGGTAAACAAACAAAAAAATCATCTCGTTAAACATTTGCTTATAGACGGAAGATTCCTTTAGCATTGCTATTTTGTGATTAAAAATACGCAAGATATTTTCATGGTTGTGTTGTTTTCTTTTTAGAATAATAGGTCAAGGCTGCCATTTTTGTTGTCGTTGAGCAATTATTTACTTTAAAAAATATTTTTATGTGTGTAATTAAAGATCGAGATGACTGCGCATTTAATTTTAGTTGCCTTGCAAAATGGCAGATAATTCGAAACTAATTCGCTTATACAATTTATTTTGTCTGGCCTTCATTGGCTTTATAGATATTATTTTTTGTTGAAAATATTAAATCCGAGGTGAATATGACATGATAGGCAGAAGTCGCCCTCTTGAACTCAAAACTAAATAGTACAATATAACAACGTACACTTCTCTAAATCCAATTAGTCTCTCCTTGACATTCTACAAACGACTCTGTTATATTCAAACTAGAAAACATAACTCAGTTATTTGGTCTTCGAGAAGAATCTTATACGTTACCGTTTCATATAAAAGTTTTAGTACTTTTTAGCTGTCCACGACGAGTCAATTAGTTTTTTTTACTTGCT